>OY856412.1:1084312243-1085059743 GCA_963693085.1 Alisma plantago-aquatica | reverse complement strand
ACCATCAACAACAATGTGGTGTTTACAAAGAATCAGATTAGAATGATGAGGTCGAAGGCCTTTGCAAACATGATCAAGATGCCAAATCTTACGATAGACATAGGACTTTTGGAGGATTTAATAGAAATATATGTGGAAGATGACAAATTCTTATTGGCCAAAGGGGTGGAACAAAGAATTATAGTTGAGGATGTGGGGGGCATTATAGGTATCCCTAGCAAAGGTATGGATATCAAACCTATGAAAAACTCTGACATAGTGAGCTCAATATAGCAAGAATTTTCTAGGGCAACAAGTAGACATGGAAAGGAAGGTGAGACCTCGAAAAGGTTAAAGGAGAAGGATGTCTTACATAAGGACAAATTGGAATTTTTTTGGCAACAATATGCCAAGACCGAAAACCCCACCGACTATCAAAACATGTGCCGTGCGTGGATGCTGCACTTGCTGAAAACATTCCTACTCCCAAATACCAGCTATTGCACCCCAATTTACATAATGCACTACTTAGATGATGTAACTACCACGGGACAGTTGAATTGGGCAAAGCTGGTGCATGGGAGTATCTTCAAGAATATGAAGATGTTGAAGGAGAATGTTTAGCTGAGGAGGAGAGGGGAGAAAGGAAAAACCACACTCTACACAACATGGTGTGTCATGTGCCTAAGCGTAAGTGAACAAATTTATTTTCATCTAGATTGTTACAATGATGCCTAGAGGCAATTACTTATGCATTATATTTTTCTATGTTACATGCAATTTTGGGCATATGAGATGACAAAAATGGCAAAGCCAACCTTCCCTGACGCCAAACCAAGGATAAAGAAGTGGGCTGCGCCTGTTGAAAAAGCGATGGATATAGGGACTATGAACCCTAAAGATGTAAGAATATTTATTCTTTGTTACAAAGCTAATATACAACATAATCCTATATGTTTGCATTGTGACACATTGTTTGATTTATTTGGACAGGTTTGTCAAGGGATGAAGATGAATCAGTGAGATGATTAGCGAGCTGTGAGAACAGTAAAGGACTTGCCCTATTACCTAGCGGAAAATAGGGCAAAAAGTAAGCCAACGGCAGATAAGGTGCCAGTAAAGCCAAGCATCGACAAAGGACTAACTGCTGAGAACTCCACCATGGAGAGAAGAATCCACCGACTGGAGGAGGAGCTGAAGATACAGAAGGAAATTTGCACAAAGATAGCTGTTGAAGCATTTAATGACATGCAGAATGAGAAGAAGAGGCTAGAAACAAGAATATCCAAACTAGAGGAGGAAAATAGAGTTTTGAAAAGGAAGGGGGGAGATGAAAGTGACAAAGCACAGTCACCTGTAAGTGGGTTCGAATAATTTGCTGAGGGGTTTGTCTCAGTAAATGTTGATGGACTCAAAGACAGGTCTGAGGTGCTTCACAAGAAGGATATGGATATGGCGGACGAAGAAGAGAAAGAAGGTGTGGAGAAGGGAGACACACTGAGAAAACCAGGCAAGCTGAGCCTGAAGAGAAAGTATGTTGAAGAGAAAGGATCAGAAGAAGAGACTGCTGATAAACAAACTGGTGCTGTAGAGAAAAAGCACAAAGAAAAAGCTACTGATGGTTTTGCCCAAGAAAAATCTACACGAGATGCAGAAGAAAAAAGCCAAGAAAAAAAGGAACAATCAAAGAAATCAAGCGAAGAAGAAGAAGGAAAGAAGGACGAGCCTAGAAAAAAGATGACAAAGAGAAAGAAGATGATAGAGCATATAATAGGGATCATAGAGAAGAACATAAAAAAAGGAGGGAGGAAAAGGTAAGGTTGCATTTACTTTTAAGTATATCAGTACTTGAGTATCTGTGTGAACATAAAGAGTAACTATGTCAAATAGTAGAGTAACTATGTCAAATAGTAGAGTAACTATAGGAATATAAAAAGTAACTATACGATTGATAGAGTAACTATGCGACATATCAACATTGTGTAACTTGTGAATGAAGATGGATTCTAACATGGACTGTACTTTGTTGTTGACAGCACAAGCTGTCCAATTTCATAGGTTTTGAACATTTCAAAACAAAGGAAACCAAGGAAATTGTCCATCACTTCATGGATAACATTGAAGAAATGTAAGAATTGATTATTTTGTCAAGTGTAAAAAATAAACATTACTTATTCAATATCTAACTCATATGTATCGCATCTATAAATGATTGGTAGGTCAAAACAAGAGTGGAGATTCAGTGATGATACTTGGTGCATGGGGAAGGACCTCGCTGCCCTCCTATACAAAGATCAGATGATACAATCACCTGTAAGAAACAAAATGTAGTGTAACTGCTTGAAATAATAATTTGGATTGCTAAAGAAAAAAGATTGAATTTTTTTTCAGGTTCTGGACTGCTTTGTGCAGATGCTCAAGGCGAGCACAAGCAAGAGAAGGAAGAAGGGTTTGTCGTGACACTTCTTGAGCACTTATGCTTCGGTAAGACAAGCAAACTTGGTATACAAAATTACATCAAATTACAAAATAGATACATAAACTTAAACTTATAGATGTGCATTTTTAAATTCTATATTTGCAGCAGAAGCTATCATTTGAAGTTGAGAACATCAACCTAGAATAGATTGACATGCTTTCTCCACACTTCAACGTTCCCTTGAGAGAGTGGGACACAATGGACTCTGTGTTCACGATACTAAACAATGACAACCACTGACACTTGTATGAAGCAAGCTTCAGGGATGGTGCGCACAGATCATATAACTCAATGAGTGGAAATGGCAAGTCAAAGAAAGAATTCATTAGATGGGTAAGCAATGAAAAAAGTAACTCTGTTAATAATGGATTGAAAGAAATAATGTTGGTTGATTGATAATTAATAAAACTTATGTTTTTTTCTTCCTGCAGGTGGGTATTGTGCACGAATTCTTTAGGGGGGCACTAGAGAAAGGAAGCCAACTGTCACAGTGGGAATGGGAGTATCCAATGTGCCCACAACAGGAAGAAGACTCACTTGACTGTGGAGTCTTCGTGATGGAGTACCTTGACTGCCTGGTCAATGAAAAGTATATAGACTTCACTTACAAAGACATGCCAGCAATAAGGGATGACATTTTTCAAAGAATGATGACAAGGGGGCAGCTGCAACCAGTACAAGAAGATGAAAAGAATGCAAGTGATGACACCGAAGAAGGTCCAAATGAACAACACAAGGAAGAAGCAGATAAGGGTTAGAAAAAGAAAGAAGGAGAGCAGAAACAAGCAACAGATGCATATGTGCAAGAAGAAAAAGGCACGGAGGAAGAAGCTGTTTCAAGCCTTGATAGATGGCTGAATTCGAGCTAAATACTGATTTATTAAGTGAAATGTTAAATTTGAACAATTTGGTTCTGGAGTTATGATATGTAACTGCTATGAGATACATTTACTTATGTGCTGCAAGCCTGAAAATACATTTACTCTAAATCATATTATAAATAGGAGTATTTTTGGGTTTAATAGATAACGTTTTATGCTTTGTCTATGGTATACTTGCATGAATAGCTACTGTAGTTTTGTATTAAGATATATACTTTCAGTTAGCCTATCAAAATAAACTAACTCAAGAGTAAGAGTGATGATCTAGTAACCCATAAAGTAGTTATAAGAACACTAAAAGTAACTCTAACAACAGAAAAGTAACCCTATTATTCAAAAAGTAACTCTTATACTTTGTAAAAGTAACTCTAAAAGAGGAAGGTAAAACACATATTACAAAAACAATGCATGTAGAACACAGAGTAATAGGGACGTCTTGTACGCAACTGTACGAACATGAAAGCAAGTGTTCTATTCCAAAAAAAAGTATCTATATGAAAACTCACCGACAAAGAAGAGTGATGAACTCATAATCCATAAAGTAATTATAAGAACACTAAGAGTAGCTGTAAGAACACTAAGAGTAACTGTGACAACATAAAAGTAACTCTAGCATTCAAAAAGTAACTGTTATACTTTGTAAAGTAACTCTTGTGGAGGAAGGTAAGTCAAAAAGACGAAACCAGTGTATGTGAATCACATAGTAACAAACTGACATTTTGTAAGTAATTGTACAAACATGAAAGTAAATGTTCTAATCCAAAAATGTAAGTATTTCAGAAGAAAGAGTATCCATTGGACACAAAGAGAAACAAATATTCTTCAAAGAGTAACATCTGATTAGAAAAGATTCTTTATAACATATTCAATGTATACATACAGTTGCTAGAGCTCAAGGTAACACAAAAATAGTGTTACACCCCGATCTCACAATTTCCTCAAATCATGAGATTAGGGCATAAGATAGGATTTATATGTAATACAAAGAGCATCCTTAACTTTTTCTATTTTCTTCTTTCTTTAAAACTCTTGTTTCTTCGCATTGAACCACATAAATCATTTTAACAAGGGAATCTGAACATTTCTTTTACTAATCAGACTTCAATAGTAAAGGTACATGTATAAACATTCATGATGTCTCTCACACCTTATGCACATAAAACTTGATAATTAGTATACATATCAAAAGAGGAACAATATTACACATCGTAATTACAACTCTCTCTCTTATCTCTTACTGAGGACCTAGAGTGACAAGGACCGACTGACTCAACTAATCTTGTACTTAACTCTTGTAGCAGATCTACACTGATGCTCTGACCATCTTCAAGTCCACGCGGTTAACCCTAAAATGTTTGAGTAGAGGGGTGAGCCTACTCGCTCAGTGAATGAGTACTTCAAGGAAACAGTCTAAGGCACTAATGTGATTACAGATATAACTTTGAGTAAACGATATGAAATTTAACAACAATAAATACTACACTGAGCAGTTCTAAAACAATATAATTGAAATAACAAGGAATGTAAATATTGCATCCAAAGAATAACTACTAGAAGACTATGCTCTAGTCTTCCTTAAGTCTTTCATTTATAAGGAACTCTGTGAACCTATATGATCACATATTTATAATATTATTATTATGCCCTAATCATATGCATTGTACTCTGCATATAAAGATCCGTAGCGAGCTACGATCCCACCGTACAAGACTTAGCGACACACCCGGGAAATGCTAAGTTTGATTGCCAGCCCTGGTCTGCTACAGGACTCTCAGGCTCACAAGTCCTCACTATACTCTCAAAAGAGTGTACTCTAGACTCCTCCTCTAACATGAGCACACAGGCGGAGAGTCTCACTGAGTTACCACCGCGACACAAGCACGGATTAATGTTGAATAACCCCTATTTTCCACAGTGCCACCGTGACACAAGCACAATTCTTGTTGCAACACTATCTCTTTCTATCCTCGTGCCACCGTGACACAAGAACAATTATTGTTGCAACACGAGTTTCACCCCTTTGGTGCAGACCTCTCAAAGGGGTTCTACGGTGTTAGGGCACCTAAGTCTATTAACTGATTAACATATAAATATCATAGCTCATGTATTCAACATATACCATGTCTCAGTAACATCCCTTTCTAGGGCATGTCATATCTCATCACCTGCAATTTATGAGATATGTATTGAAATATAAGAAGCCCTGCAGTATGTAGATATCAACTCAGAGAGAACATGCATATAAAGTTAAATGCACTAGAAACATACAATTCAACAGTTAAGTATCACCACATCTCATATCGAGATCTTTCATGTCACCATAACATGATTCATTGAACACCCTATCCTTAGGGTTTCATTTGCCTTATTCATTCATCACATGCCAACACCCTACTCTTAGGGTTTCATTTGCCTCATTCACCTTTTCATTTACCTCATTCACTTGTCACATGGCTCTCATAAGGATTTCATAAGATATAAGCATTCACTAAATAAAGATTGTTTTCAACAAATCATATACAATCGATATATGTATGAAACCATGGAAATTGAACTAAATTTAGGTTTCCACGCTATTCACTGAGATATCATGCACCAAGGATAAAATTCAAATAAGGTAATTCATGAGGTACATCCTAACCACTTATAAGATTACTAGTCCTTTTCAATAAGGTTGAAATTCTAGAGATATCTCAATTAGGTTAAACCCTAATTACATCATATGGTATAAATCTGAAAAGCATTCTTTCTAGGATGTGTTGTATATGTTTCTGATGTGGATCTACCATCAAAGAGTCATTCAAACAGAGAAGGA
The DNA here is from genome assembly GCA_963693085.1 of Alisma plantago-aquatica. Taxonomy (NCBI): domain Eukaryota; kingdom Viridiplantae; phylum Streptophyta; class Magnoliopsida; order Alismatales; family Alismataceae; genus Alisma; species Alisma plantago-aquatica. The sequence continues at coordinate 1,085,053,589 of OY856412.1, read as the reverse complement.
ATCCATATCATATCAATTTGCAACAACTTAAATTAAACGGACATTTCAGGGTTTAGAATCACATACCAAGCAATTAGGGATTTGGATGCTATAATCAAATTTCATGTATTATACTGTTTAAAGGAAGAACCCACTCACCCTAAGGTGTGAAAACACCTCAAAACTGCAGCTCAACTCAGGGGATCTCGAACTTATATCAAATCCCTAGCAAATCTCCCAATTCTTCTTCCATTCAACTAGGAAACCTTGAAAATGAGGGATTATGAAGAAAGGGTGAGAAAAGAGGGAATTTCGACATCATCTTGGATCAAATCAGAGCATGGACGGAATCTTGACATGAGAGAGAAGATTCACCATAAAAGTCTATGCAAAGGATCCAAACTTACTTGATTTCATCATTCCTCGGACCGCAAAACCCTAGGTCAGCAATTCCTCCTCTTTCTCCACTCAAGCCCTAACTCTCCCTCTCTCTCTAGATTTTCATTTCTCTGGGATGGATGATAAAGAATGAGAGCTGTGTGTGTGTGGTCGATCATATAAGTCAATTGAGCTGCTTGGGTCAATTGCATATTGACCCAACACTCAACTTTAATTATATTGGCTGAATATTCAGTTATACAAAGTTACTGTAATTCGTTTATTTCAGAGATCAAACCTTCTCCAACAATTATGGGAATTTATCATGTTGTTTATAATTGATCTATAAAGCTTCAGTTAAAATTTAAGATCATTTGGAATTACAAATAAATAATTAAAAATAGAACAGTGCACTGCTATATTGCAGTCTGCAGCAGATTCGGTTGAGTTTGCCCTGCACAGAACTCGACCGACACCCTCACTGTAGAGATCAAAAGTCATCCAAAAATTATGCCAATTTAACAGAGTGTCTAAAACTGTGTTTTTCAAGCACAGTTAAAATTTGAGATCAATTGGATATACCAATAAAAATATAAAATTCAATTACCACACTGCTGTATTAATCTGGAAATATGATCGGTCGAGTTTGAAACTCGACCGATAAACAAGGCAGAATATTCTTCAAAAATTCTGATATTTACCAATGTTGTTCACATTGTATATATCCAAATCATATCCAAATTTGAAGTAAATCATAGTTACACATAAAATACTAAAAATCATTTAGTGAGACATTCTACTTATCAAATTCTGTATTCATATGTCATTAAAACCCTATTTTGGGCCGATTAGGGTCTATGCTTCTCAAACCCTAATTCTCATGACAAAAGAACATTTAGACTTCTTATCATAGTTAAAACATCCTAACTGTGTTATCGTCATTAATTAGATTTCAAGAATGATTATTCCAATTAATCTTTGCAATTGTCTAGGTAAACCCTAGTTTACCAGTTAAGCTCAGATGGGGTCGTAACAACTCTTCCCCCCTTAGAATGTTTCGTCCTCGAAGCATAAACTCACAAGAAAGATACATTCAAGGTTATTCTAAGCTTCTAAAGCCTTCCATGTCATTATATTCTTGTATTTCATACCTGAATGTCATTTTCAACATTAGATCTTTTAATTCTTTACTAAATCACAACATATTTCAAATAGTTCTCAATGATATCAACCAAATTCTTTATGCCACAGTCAAACATAGAATGCAAAGATAAACCACCACGCTTTCACTGCGCAACTCTGATACTCTGATACAACTATCTCAACTTATGCGGCTCAGAAAGTTCTATTGTTCTGTATCACCTTTAAGTGACAAAAGCGAGTTCACCATGCTATTTTAAACTTTAATAAAGTGCTATTCAAATAGCAAAACAGTCTTGAATTAAAAGACTAGATTCAACAATCAATTGCACAATACTACTCTTGGCATCCCCATTGGGTCATGGATGCATGAGGTGAAGCATTACCACCTCATTCCATACTATCCTGTTTCGATCCTGGGACCTGTGGGTTATGGGCCCACACACAATTCAAAGTGTAACCATCGTATTACATCATTTTAGGGTTTCAACCACAGTAATAAAGTAATCCACAATTGTATCAGTCATTCAAGCATTAATCATACTCAATTACCATCACTCAGTTATATTAGAGCTAGGTATAACAAGCTACACCTCATTAGGGTTATTTGTCCAGACAATCTGATTATCATCCCTTTCTATTAATATGAGTGGATAAGTATGACTACCTTGTTCAGGGTATCTCTCCATGTGTTCTGACATCATCCAAACCGTATCACCATATCACAAATACACAATAGTAAGATGCATATCAGGTATGAATTACTACAACTATCATACGCCTTCAATTAACATATAGCTTGCACAATACACTGAAATCATATGTAGAGCCAACTTTCATACCTTAATATGCCTTCAAAAATCATACATGTAAAAACAAATTCACATATTACACAAGCTAGTGTTTTCCCATATCTCTCTGCTCATTCATTACTTCTTTACCTTTTGCTACCTATCCTTTTCATATGGTTATATACAATAAACATCATTAACATTGAAGCATTTAAGATAGGAATAGATTATTCATCATTCTTGCTATCACACAAGAATTTATTTCTTATCACACTTCATCATATTGTATGTCACTATTACATTCACTAGATGACCCTACCAAGGTAGTTATACATCATATATGATTCATTTTCTTATCATTTCATTCCCACCTTGCTATTGTTAAGGAATATATGAAAGAGAAGACGATTTTAAGACTTGGAATACTTGTATTCAAACATTCCCTTAATACATTCTCGTATGTAGATTTACTTAGTTATCAACAGAGATATTTGATTAATTAGCACTTGCTTGAATCTCACAACCTCTTTATTTTATAACTTCTCCATCATATTTCAAACCCTATCTTACGTTTCATAGTTCTCCTACCATATACTACTCTTTAACCCGTCATCTTTAATTCTAAATTTTTCTCTTATGACCATGTTTCTTATTCATATGTATGGTCATGTATACCATGTTGCACATATTTCCTCCTTTATCTTTATACTATTGTGAAGTTAACGTTCTAAATTAATAGTCCTTCTATTAGTTTTTCCTCATGTTGAATACATTACATATTCTTCATTTTTAAATCAAGTGGATCATACATGGGTCAAACATAGTTTCTCTTTCAATCAAGTTTTTCTCTCCTGAATACAGTCTACCTTTGTATGACTTATTCATTCGTTAAACTACACCTATGTTCTTTGCTTAGAAACTAGTTTATTGTTCTAGTCTTATGAATTACATGTTCATACGATCCTCTTCACTTTTACTCTTTTGAAGACTCTTTACTTCTGTGGACCTATTGAATGCTCAACCCTATTCTCTACTTAGCCTTTGCTTTAGAGTTCATAAAAGCATTATACTCTATTCTATGATTCATTCTTCATGATTGATTCTTGCTATCTTGAACCATACATACATTCCACATATCTTTTCTATATTTCATATGTATAGTTCATATAATATTAATCAATAAACTGATTATGAACTTCATATCATGTTCTATTATTCCCAATTAAGGTTTTCACATTTGAGACCCCAAAGTTGAACCTCAGATATCAGTTTCAACTAATTCTTAGTTGTTCTGATCTTGCCCATATGTTTCAACATCTTACTGTATGTACATTCTTACTCTGATGTGGGTCTAATTATTCAAATTCTATTCTTATTATACTATTGATAGGATTCATTAGATCCTAGTAATGCATCCTGCCAACCGGACCAGGCCAAACCTGAAGTCCTGAAGCCAAGAACTACAAAGGATTACTCAACTCCTATTCATCTCGGAAGTGTGGAAGAAAACTTATCCACTAAGGAAAGATCATTCAAAGATGATTTCTAATCTACATGTTACAAAGAATGAAATCAATAAATGCTACAACTGCATAGTGTGCAACAAATCTTAAAGACCAATATATATTTCAAAGTACTGAATATTTCAATTCAAACATATAAGAGCATTTCTATACATTTCCAACAAAAACAACATTATGAAATGTAAGTTCTATCTCCTTTTACATTTATGCTCTTAATTCTTGTTTCTTTTCTCATTTTCTAACCCTAACATTTCTAGGGTTCCTCTCTAGCCCATTCTTCCACTGTATACCTGGCCAGGGTATACGTGAAAGAATATACAGAGTAGCTTGTACTGGTTGATCCAAGTACTCAGATATCGGGCCAGGATATCCAAATACTCAAATCCCCAAAGCTAACATCAAACATCTCCTATCTGCCACACATATGACTCTAACTTACTAACTTAATGGTCCTTGACAACTCACCCTAAGCTCTGATACCAAGCTGTTACACCCCGATCTCACAATTTCCTCAAATCATGAGATTAGTGCATAAGATAGGATTTATATGTAATACAAAGAACACCCTTAACTTTTTCTATTTTCTTCTTTCTTTAAAACTCTTATTTCTTCGCATTGAACCACATAAATCATTTTAACAAGGGAATCTGAACATTTCTTTTACTAATCAGACTTCAATAGTAAAGGTACATGTATAAACATTCATGATGTCTCTCACACCTTATGCACATAAAACTTGCTAATTAGCATACATATCAAAAGAGGAACAATATTACACATCGTAATTACAACTCTCTCTCTTATCTCTTACTGAGGACCTAGAGTGACAAGGACCGACTGACTCAACTAATCTTGTACTTAACTCTTGTAGCAGATCTACACTGATGCTCTGACCATCTTCAAGTCCACGCGGTTAACCCTAAAATGTTTGAGTATAGGGGTGAGCCTACTCGCTCAGTGAATGATTACTTCAAAGAAACAGTCTAAGGCACTAATGTGATTACATATATAACTTTGAGTAAACGATATGAAATTTAACAACAATAAATACTACACTGAGCAGTTCTAAAACAATATAATTGAAATAACACGGAATGTAAATATTGCATCCAAAGAATAACTACTAGAAGACTATGCTCTAGTCTTCCTTAACTCTTTCATTTATAAGGAACTCTGTGAACCTATATGATCACATATTTATAATATTATTATTATGCCCTAATCATATGCAGTGTACTCTGCATATAAAGATCCGTAGCAAGCTACGATCCCACCGTACAAGACTTAGCGACACACCCGGGAAATGCTAAGTCTGACTGCCAGCCCTGGTCTGCTACAGGACTCTCAGGCTCACAAGGCCTCACTATACTCTCAAAAGAGTGTACTCTAGACTCCTCCTCTAACCTGAGCACACAGGCGGAGAGTCTCACCGAGTTACCACCGTGACACAAGCACGGATTAATGTTGAATAACCCCTATTTTCCACAGTGCCACCGTGACACAAGCACAGTTTTTGTTGCAACACTGTCTCTCTCTATCCTCGTGCCACCGTGACACAAGCACAATTATTGTTGCAACATGAGTTTCACCCCTTTGGTGCAGACCTCTCAAAAGGGTTCTACGGTGTTAGGGCACCTAAGTCTATTAACTGATTAACATATAAATATCATAGCTCATGTATTCAACATATACCATGTCTCAGTAACATCCCTTTCTAGGGCATGTCATATCTCATCACCTGCAATTTACGAGATATGTATTGAAATATAAGAAGCCCTGCAGTATGTAGATATCAACTCAGAGAGAACATGCATATAAAGTTTAATGCACTAGAAACATACAATTCAACAGTTAAGTATCACCACATCTCATATCGAGATCTTTCATGTCACCATAACATGATTCATTGAACACCCTATCCTTAGGGTTTCATTTGCCTTATTCATTCATCACATGCCAACACCCTACTCTTAGGGTTTCATTCGCCTCATTCACCTTTTCATTTACCTCATTCACTTGTCACATGGCTCTCATAAGGATTTCATAAGATATAAGCATTCACTAAATAAAGATTGTTTTCAACAAATCATATACAATTGATATATGTATGAAACCATGGAAATTGAACTAAATTTAGGTTTCCACGCTATTCACTGAGATATCATGCACCAAGGATAAAATTCAAATAAGGTAATTCATGAGGTACATCCTAACCACTTATAAGATTACTAGTCCTTTTCAATAAGGTTGAAACTCTAGAGATATCTCAATTAGGTTAAACCCTAATTACATCATATGGTATAAATCTGAAAAGCATTCTTTCTAGGATGTGTTGTATACGTTTCTGATGTGGATCTACCATCAAAGAGTCATTCAAACAGAGAAGGAATCCATATCATATCAATTTGCAACAACTTAAATTAAACGGACATTTCAGGGTTTAGAATCACATACCAAGCAATTAGGGATTTGGATGCTATAATCAAATTTCGTGCATTATACTGTTTAAAGGAAGAACCCACTCACCCTAAGGTGTGAAAACACCTCAAAACTTCATCTCAACTCAGGGGATCTCGAACTCATATCAAATCCCTAGCAAATCTCCCAATTCTTCTTCCATTCAACTAGGAAACCTTGAAAATGAGGGATTATGAAGAAAGGGTGAGAAAAGAGGGAATTTCGACATCATCTTGGATCAAATCAGAGCATGGATGGAATCTTGACATGAGAGAGAAGATTCACCATAAAATTCTATGCAAAGGATCCAAACTTACTTGATTTCATCATTCCTCGGACCGCAAAACCCTAGGTCAGCAATTCCTCCTCTTTCTCCACTCAAGCCCTAACTCTCCCTCTCTCTCTAGATTTTCGTTTCTCTGGGATGGATGATGAAGAATGAGAGCTGTGTGTGTGTGTGGTCAATCATATAAGTCAATTGAGCTGCTTGGGTCAATTGCATATTGACCCAACACTCAACTTTAATTATATTGGCTGAATATTCAGTTATACAAAGTTACTGTAATTCGTTTATTTCAGAGATCAAAACTTCTCCAACAATTATGGGAATTTATCATGTTGTTTATAATTAATCTATAAAGCTTAATTTAAAATTTGAGATCATTTGGAGTTACAAATAAATAATTAAAAATAGAACAGTGCACTGCTATATTGCAGTCTGCAGCAGATTCGGTCGAGTTTGCCCTGCACAGAACTCGACCGACACCCTCACTGTAGAGATCAAAAGTCATCCAAAAATTATGCCAATTTAACAGAGTGTCTAAAACTGTGTTTTTAAATCAAATTTAAAATTTGAGATAAATTGGATATACCAATAAAAAGATAAAATTCAATTACCACACTGCTGTATAAATCTGGAAATATGATCGGTCGAGTTTGAAACTCGACCGATAAACAGGTCAGAACATTCTTCAAAAATTCTGATATTTATCAATGTTTTTCAAATTTTATATATCCAAATCATATCCAAATTTTAAGTAAATCATAGTTACACATAAAATACTAAAAATCATTTAGTGAGACATTCTACTTATCAAATTCTGTATTCATATGTCATTAAAACCCTATTTTGGGCCGATTAGGGTCTATGCTTCTCAAACCCTAATTCTCATGACAAAAGAACATTTAGACTTCTAATCATAGTTAAAACATCCTAATTGTATTATCGTCATTAATTAGATTTCAAGAATGATTATTCCAATTAATCTTTGCAATTGTCTAGGTGGACCCTAGTTTACCAGTTAAGCTCAGATGGGGTCGTAACAAATAGATTCCAAACACAAGTCAAATACAGGAAGGATTACAAATCACTTTCAAAATACTACATAAGAACACCCCATTATAGATTTGAATATGCCTCACTCACGCACTAATCAACTATAACTCCACTAAAAAATAGCCATCCATCAAGAGCAGTAGCATCAACAACTCCCACCGCATGATATTAGAAAAAGGAACAACACACTTAGCAGCACCAGCATGCTCCCAATCAATAGCAACAGCAGCAAAGAAGGGTTAGCAACACCAACAACTCAAATAATAGAAATAGAAGCAACAAAATAAGATAATATATATACACGTCCAACATCAACAGAACACACGAGTAGCACCCGAGATAATCGTTGAGCAGCAAACAACAACAACACAAAGTCCAGAAAGAGTATCTATGAAGAATGAACTACTTCTTCATAGGGAAGTTTCTGCTATCATGATTGAATCCAAACTCTAAGAAATTCTTACACTACCTCTCTCTTTTAGACTGAGCAATTTCAACTCCAGATTTAAACCTCACATCAGTCGATCTAGGTCTCCCTTTAGTTTTGCAAATACTAGGAATGTGGACCTTGATAGAAGAAGAAGAAGCTGTACATTAGAAGCGGCTACACCAGCACCAACACCAGTATCAGCAAGATCCAAATCTAAGAGCTCCTTTCGCATAGCTAACAATTTTTCATGACAAAGATCTATAGTGTTGTTCCTACACGCTATGTTGACAATTGAATTGCAGGCAGAAACAAGCTGAAGTGTCCTCCCAGTGGATGGATGCTTAACTGATGCTTTGCCAAAAATCAAAGGATGTTCTCTATATCCTTTAGTCCACCTCTTTAGTATGTATGGCTCAAGAAGAGTGTAAAAGTCACGACTCTTCAAATAAGACAGAATGTGCCTGCATGTAATACCTTTGAATTTCAACATGAAGCAATTGCACGAAACCATCTTACTAGATGAGTCTTTCTTCAAGATATAAGGAGATCCAATACCACTGACATGATACACCTCAAAGACACCTTCTTCTGATGTTTTCTTTACATTGTACACCATGCTTTGATGAACCTCAGACCGAAAGATCTTAAAGATGGACTTGGTGTATATACCTCTCATTTGCTCCTCCAGAGACCGCAATGATGATAAAGGAAGATTACTGTACTCGTCATCAAAATCTTTGAAATTTTAAATTTCCCACACATGAGAGTAAGTAGTCTCTAAGGAACATACAAGTTCAAAAAGAGTCTTCCTACTATTCACATGGCTTCTAATGAATGCATTCAGGCTCTCGCTTCTTTGAGTTGTCCTCATGCCAACAAAGAAAGAAGATTGCACATAACACAGAGCCCAATCCGAACGCATTGCATACAAATCACTAAGACAACTAATGGAAAATAGATCATTCTCTTAAACTATAGAATCCCACCTCTCTTCAAAAATGTTGACATCATCTACGTTCTACACACAATCATTCAGAGAGCTTATGATCCGATCCTTGTTAGGAACACCACCAAGCTTAGAGGAAGCTTCTATAGGATGTGCCAGCTGCAGAAGCGATGCTTGCAATTTGGAAAAATAGTAATGATAACAACATTCATAGCAAGGTCTTGATCGGTTATGATGGAAACTGACTCTTTGCCAAAACAAAGTAAGCACTGCTTGAAAACCCATACAAAGGAGTCATACTTCTCATCCACCAATAGAGCTGAGGAAAAAAACACTGTCTTGCGATGGTGAACAACACCACCAAACATTCCAAAAACCATAGAATACTTGTTGGTACGGTAAGTGGTGTCAAACACAATCGCATCGCCAAACAACCCACAATCTTCGACAGAGATAGGATCAACCCAAAACAAATGTGTCAAGCAACAATCAAGAACATTTTGGTAAGTATAAAAGAATTTCAAATCCAAAACCTTCAACCTAGCAAAACGATCCAACACCATGTTAACATCGTATTTAGCCGACTCTTTCCTCTTGTTACTGAGGTGTCCATGAGCTTGTCTACTAGTAAATGTCAAATTTTCATAACCGCCAGACTTAGATGCTATCAATGCAATTTGTCTCGAAACAAGTATGTTTGCTTGACTCATGGAAGAAAGAATCTCTTTTTGAGTTTCATCAAGAGATGAGTTACACTTCAAGTAATGGAGATGAGCATCATCAACAAGATCGTGGTTGTATTCCTCAACAAAGGCAGTCACAACCCACATGGATGAGGACTTATCTAGTGTGAACCGGATCATGGCTCCACAACCACACCTCTTCACAGAATGCTTGTGCTTCTTGGACAAATTATCCTGCAAGTTACCCACTTCATCACAAGCGGGGCTCAAAAGCCCTCTAGACCTCTTAGAACGACTGATTTAACCCTGCTTGTCACAAACCAGATCTTTAGCAACCAGATTCTTAGTTCCTCGTTCATACATGTTGTCGTCTTTCCTGATATTAAAACCAATCATGCCAGTGTAACTAGAATAGAAGGAGATACCTTCATCTAAACTTCCAAACTGGAGACCAATTCTAGGGAATTCTGCTGGGGATAAAGTGCAAGCACTAACAGAAGGAGAAGAATGAGGATTATCATTATCACAGTCGACACTGGCATTAGCAGAATCTGTATCAAGACTGGGATCCATGACAGCTGTGTGAGAGTAACTCTGTAGACAGAAAAGTAACCCTAAAACACAAAAGAGTAACTATGTGAGTCCTAAGAGTAACCACGTATAACAAAAAAGTAACTACATGAAACATAAAAGCATGTATGACAATTACTACTTCAAAATGAAAATCCAGACACAAATTGGGTTTGCCACACAAAAGATAGAGATGAATACATAATGTGATGAAAAGCAAATATCGTGTATAACTGGTTGAAGTGACAAAAAGTATACAAATTTACCTAATGTGATGAAAAGCAAAACTTTTTCTGGATCGAGACATCCTGCCAACAGAGTTGAATCCTCATAATCTAAGGGTCTCCCTAGAGTGCCAGTGACTCTTGCAAGGCTATCCAAAGTCCACAGAAAACCAGGGTTCTCAAGAGTGAACCAGATCGGGACAACAGAGAAAGATAAGGGGGATAGAAGGGCTCCAGGTGACCATTTCTGAGCATCGATCAATAGCCCATCCATCATCCATGGCACAATAGCTCCCTTGACTGCATTTGACACACCTGCCTCCTTCAGCAATGAACGCGTGAGGGTTTCCAGGGAAAAGATCACCGACTGACCTTCTCGTCCAACTATATCGTCGAGCTGACACTGCAGACGACGCTGGCGAAGGAGAGCCAGGGAGGGACAACCTCCGTCGAATCGGTGTGACATACACGCGCAAGGCAGTGAGAACCGGTTAGCACCACTGGACCGCCGTCGCCGTTGCGAGGAGGGTCTGCGGCCGATTCTCGCCTCCTTCCCACAGGATCGAGCTCTGCATTATTTACAAAAAATGCCACCACGTCAAAGAGACGGGTAGCATATCTACAGTACCCGCGCGGGCAATAAATAAACACCACACACACACACACACACACACACACACACACACATATATATATATATATATATATATATATATATATATATATATATATATAGAGAGAGAGAGAGAGAGAGAGAGAGAGAGAGAGAGTCAGGCTAGGATACACTCGAGTGTACGGATCGCACGAATACACTCAAGTGTGTTTGCATATCAAGACTATTTTTTGCAAAATGTAAACCGTTGATCTCCACCGTCATACTATAACTAGGCTACATACAAATTTTGAGCCCATTTGGATGAGTGTAAGTCACTCATCCAAGGGCAACAAAATCGACGCGCGAAACTAATTTGAAATGTATAATTTTTGCGGTCTTCATAACATGAGCTATACATATCCAAATGTGCTCAAATTTTGTGTATGAGTTGTTCACAAGATGTTTAATAAGATCAACGGATTAGATTTAAAAAAAAATATTGCATCATGAAAAACTACTTGAGTGTATTCCGTTTCGGATACACTCGAGTGTATTCCGTTCCGGATACACTCGAGTGTATTCTAGCCTGACTCTCTCTCTCTCTCTCTCTCTCTATATATATATATATATATATATATATATATATAGGTAATTGCAATTAGAATGATGTATAATTTTTAGGCAAATTAACATATCAAGATAGAGAAGACAAGATTTAACCGGAACAAGAGAACAAATTATAAATAAATGAGTCAGAAACTTAAACTAGATTATTACGGAAGGGGCATAAAAACTGTGGAAACTATGACTCCAGTATTATACTAGAAGCGTGTTGTTATGTCTCTGTATGTCTGATCCTAAACCTACATAAGATCACCGAAGTAGTACGCGTGCATGCACTTGTGTTCACCACACTAACCTCATTGGGCGCACATCCACCTCCAGTTTTGTGAGATAACAATCACATGCACTCTCATATAACATATAATCATTAGATTTTAGGATCTGTTGTATGCATAAAGAAACAAATTATTTCCCTTCCTGTTTACATAATGTTAAACTATAACTAATAACCCACACTCACTTTTGTGTTAAGACTTAAAGCCACTAAAACTAACACATGTGGAAGTATACTTATATGCATAAATCTCAGTTGTTATTTTGATTTACCACCTTTTCGAGTGTTCGGCCTCCATGGCAGACATGAAAAGAAGAAGAAATCTTTCGCTCCTAATCCTATGCACTTAGCACTTCCGCAGTTCTAAGTCTAATCATAGAAATCAGTTAGGTTCCATGTGAGGTGGTTATGTCCGAACATTCCTTCCATCGACCTCCGGGCACCGCTTACAATGCAAAATCCAATCCTTCCCTGCACACTCCTCCACGCGGTACTACTGGCGAGCCACGATCACCATGGAAGTTCTGGCGACTATCGACGGCCGGAACTCGGAAGACAAAAGAGTTCTGGCGTCTTGCTCGCCGTCAAGGCGTCCACTTTCGGTCCCATGCCCGGACCTAACAAGGGACAAAAGCACAAGCAGGCCCGTGGCTTAGGGCCGGCAGTTCATCCGTCAGTCAATCTCTTATATATATAGGGTCGATCTTCGTTGTTTATTCCCAATAGTCCTACGTACCCGCCCAACGGATCACATGCTAGCTGCCGGCCCGTACAACAATTGTCTTCGCCGACTTGTTGCAGAACCTGGCCAGTGCAGTGGCCGGCCAGGGCCCGCCGTCGGGTGGGTGAAGAAGATGGCCTTCTTCATTCATTAGAGGTAGGTGGCAGGTCAGGTTATTTATCACCAAGTGAACGGCAAGGAAGTTAGGAGTGGGGCCACACCGGTCGCCCACTCGACACTCGACAGTCTTCTTGCTCTCGGTTGCGGCCTTGGAAGGGGTCGGTGCATGTGAACACGGAAATATTATATATGTAGAGGAGGATGGTTTGGAGTGTGCAATGGGGGCATACGCTATCGCTGACCTGGCGGCGCGGCAAGGGAGCAGAAATTAAAATGTTATCACGCTCAAGCGGTTTTACGCACGGGCTCCGAGGGTGAAACCGCTGTCTAAACTACCACCACGTGGCAGTTGGTGGTTGTGCTGTTTTTTTTAAAATTATGTAAAAGACAAATAAATATGTTTCACTATAACTTTTAAATCGTAATAATTTTTTTAATGAAACAAAAACCGTTGGTTTAGTTATGAAAAATGCAATCTAACAAACCTAATATTGACATATTTTTGAGATAAAAAAAATAAAAAAATGATATATATAGATTAATTGACAACCAAATATGGTGCCCATACCCATAAATAGTTATTAACACCCAAAAATAGTTAATTGACGCCCAAAATAGTACATTTACATCCAAAAGTATAAAGATGGTGCCCACATAAGCTAATGACACAGATAAATAGCTAATGACGACCAAATATGATTATTTGACGCCTAAAATAGTTCACTGACGCCTAAAATTATAACGACGTCCACAAATGGAATGACAAACTTATGGCTAATGACACCCAATTATAGTTATTTGACGCCTAAAATGGTTCAATGACACCTAAAATTATAACGACGCCCACAAATGGCTAATGACACATATAAATGGCAAATGACACCTAAATATGATTATTTGACGCCTAAAATGGTTCACTGACACCTAAAATTATAATGACGCCCACAAATGGCTAACAACACCCAAATAAGGTAATTGTCATCTAAAATAGTTTATTGACACCCATAACTTTAAAATGACGCCCAAATAAGGTATCAACAATCAAAATAACATAATGACATCCAAATAACTTATTAACACCCATAAATGGCTAATGACACCCAAAGATGGTTAATTGACATCAAGAATAATCGATTTGTATCATTTTATATTTTTTTTTGTTAAAAATATATCAATATTAGTCTTGTTGGAATGCATTTTTCATAATGAATCTAATGGTTTTTGTTTCGTCAAAAAATTCATCACGGTTCAAAAGTTATAATCAAAACAAATTTATTTGCATATTATCCAACCTCTACCCGTCTATCCAATTAAAATCTGCCACATCAGCACCCCAAATCAACTTCTCCAAAACAAACCACTCCCTGCCCCGCGTGTGAGTTGCGCTTACAAAGCCGCGCATGATGGAACTATTTCCGAAACAGAATTCATGTGAGTCACCGAGAGGAGTGGTTGTGGTAGTTCGGTATGATGTCTCTTCGTGAAGACACTCAAATTCGAAATCCAGCGACTGTTTCTAAAATGGTATCCGTCGTACAAATAACCGTGAACTTTAACAAATTTCCAAGTGTGCAGGGCGCCCGTGAGACCCGTGAGAGTTTTATATTATTTGGGAGTAAGTGGCGCGTCTACATAGGTGGTTCTCTCAATAAAAAAAATTAAATTCATGTGAGTCGTTTAAACAAGTTGAAATTACCGGTGTCTAAAATATTAGCTCTTATTGGAGGACATTTACTAAGCTGAACCTCCTCACAAACCGACCATTACTAGGTCCAAGTGCATGACTAGGAATTTCATCTGGCCCGCTTGTGTTCAAACATGTGCCATATACATCTGACCTTTGAGCTTATTATTCATAAGGTTTTTGCGCTATGATGGAATTTGTTCTAGTTCGGAGTTGTCATGCTTCTTGCATGACACCAAATCTTAGTATGGGTTTATATGTTAGAGAGATGGTATATGGGTAGAAGAGCGGGTCACCCTCTTGTGCATTTGCCGCTCACCCGGTCGAATGTGGACTAAACACAAAGTTAGTGAGTTAGCCTTAATGGACCTGACTCACATTCATTACAATCATAAGCGTGGAGTCCTAGAGAGTAAAACCCACACTAATGGTATAAGATTTGAAAGATTAATATTAATTCGTTCTTTTAGAACTCTTATTATTCACACTAATCTTGCATCCCCCACCCTCAAATTGTGTGTTCAATGAAAAAAGTGCATGCTGTGCTTAACTAGACATTAGAGCTTGTTTGGGATTGTAGATGGCTGTACTAAAAATTTCATACATGAGTACAACTGTGATTGTTTACGAATCCTACATGTTTCTCCATGTAAAATCTGACATTAAGATTGACAATAAGGAATGCTTTTGACACATCTAGTTGCTTTAGATCCTACTACGAAACAAGGTTAGAGTCGGGACGTCGGGACTATCTTAATAGTAGGGGAGATAATATCTGGGTTGAATGTCTCAAGGTAGTTGATGCTCTACACTTGGGTAAACCCTTCGGCCAATAATCTACTTTTTAGTTTATAATTAGAGTTGTTAGGTTCATTTTAGTTTAATAGGTTCATTTCCACCAACTACATTCATAAATAGTTTCAATAGAACAAATTTCAAAATATATTTTTGTTTCATGGTTGTCTGTCCTCTTGCATATGAATTGCAACCATTATATTGTTTGTCTCTCTTAATAATACGATAACAAAGGAACGAAACTTTCTATCAAACTATTATTATGGATACATGGATCCCAACTTTGATTCTTGTATATAATTCTATGAGCATTTATAGAAGAATGTCATGTTGAAGTGCTGAAAATTGGCTGCATTCAATTGAACTCAGGCCGAGTTGGAGTCTCGATTCTCATGATGGTGAGGTTGTTGTGCAGGAAAAATTTAGCAGTGGCTGACATCATGTTCCATTTCCCGATGTGTGTCTTGGCATTCCTAATGTGGGTCCCTAATGCCCGATGTAGCAGATAAGGATATTTTTTGATTGATTTGTGACCCAATGGGCACTACTTAGGGGTTGTAATGCAAATTTTACCTCTCCTTCCCTATAAATATGTGGACCCACCATTCCTAGAGCCCATTTGTATCCTATTGTGTTGCCAAAATGATGCAAGAGCAAGAGGAGAGTGTCCCCAATGATATGTCTCATGCATGTTCTTGTAGGTTAGTGTTTTGGGTTGATTTCTTAAGATCTAAGCCAATGATCATGTTCCCATGATAACTTTTCATGTTTCCATGTATGATTTTCATCTTTTATCATCTTTCTATTATTGTTCCTCTCTCTTCTACCTTCTTTGGTCATGGTTCTCGCATAGGCATGGTGGAACTCTCTTCCTTTGGCCTAGTTGGAGCTAGACCTTGCTAGGAGGGACATTTATGAGCTGTTGGTGGTGATTTTTAGAGGCTAGCATGTGGAGTAGGAGGTTGTTCTGTACGTCTTCTTGCTAGAGCTTGAAGAAGAAGCTTTCTTTTGCAAGAATATAGGTAAGTTACTTGCTCCCTACTTGTTTTTTCCTCATGCAATTACTCAAATACACTAAAATGTAGAGTTCAAACACGATCCTTGATAAATACATTAAGTTTAAGGCTAAAACTTACATTTATCTCATAAAATATGAATTTTGTATCTTTTGTAAGCTTTTCCTTACTTGCATATATGCTCTAAGGATGCTTAAGCCTCAAATTTTTTTGAATGTCTTTCCTTGAGAATGGAGATTATTACGATGTTAAAAGCTTGGACTAGAATTGAAAGTGCCTTTTTCTTTCTCAAAGGCTCATTCTAAGTCAAATTTGCACAATTTCCCAAAACCATTTGTGAACTTGTGCCGATTTTAGGGAAATTGGGCCGAGTTCCCAAGGGTTGCTTTCACTTTTACTTTAATTCTCTTATCTTGGTTTAAATCGATGAATAATGGTGATTGGGATTTCACCGTTATTATTATTGAAATTTCATGTTGTACTTACTCTAGGAAGGTTCAAGTAGATGCTAAATACTTGAAAAAGTTTTACCCTAGTGCAATACACATAAGGGTGTGATATACGATGTTTACACACAACTTGGTAGAATGATGAATCTAGAGTTTTATATACATGTGTATGGAAATACATGATATAACATGAATAAAAGAAGACATGAACAAGGGTGGATAATGAGTCACCAATCGAGTAAAGACAAATTATTAAAAGATGGCAACCTTATACAAAATAGTCACATAAATAAATCTTTCCTCCTAAGTGAATGCTCTATATGCTTTTACTTCTCTTCTCTTATATTCACATGACCTTTATTGGGCTAGACCAAGGTGTTGGTAAGGAATGCCCATAGAGCCAATCATATGATGATTGACACGGTATAATTACCTTAAAGGTTTTGATTAATAATAACATATATAAAGGAAAACTTCCAATTCATATGTTTCACTCAGTTATGAGATAATGAAGATAAAGAGTGAATGTCTAGAGAATAATATTACTCGATGACGTATGTCTTTAAGTATTAGCCTTATGGAAATGAGACCATACATATGTTAAGAGTACATATACATATTCTCAATATGTCCCTAGTCGATTGTTACTGTGAAAGGTAGATAGACACCAGTAACACATAAGACTATAGTGTGAGTTGGTTGATGACTGAGTCTCACTAAGTCATGATATGACAATATCAAACCAAGCACACAGATACATATTAGGAAACAATGTATCAGACAGACCCACCTTGAGAGTGACACATGATTGTGGTGGTCATAATCATCTCTCATAGTGAAGGAGGCAAGTGTGATTCTTAGACCTTAAATCACTACACTCATCACATGTCGTTGGGTACACTTTGACATCATCAAACACAATCCTGAAACATATTAGGTGACTTTGACACATGGGGATAGACTGTGAGTGATAGATATGGGATTTGTCCCTCCTACTGGAGTATGACATCCTGGCCACTTGATTAACAAGACTGAGAAACACATGCACATGCACATGTGAATTAATATATGATATTAAGGTCACACTATCTTAGACAATCTGGTCTTGGTTCAAGAAACATGGATTGAACATTGAGAGGATGATTAACCATGCCTCGAGTCATCCTGGATATCAACAACAAAGGAATTATACAATCGATGCAACACCTAACATAGATTGTAGGTTGAAGTTGTTCTCAAACTTTCTATTCATTTGGGTAGCACTGATGTGCAACTAGGAACCACTCTCTACTTGTGATGTCATGAGCTAGTTATGGACATTCACTACTGTAAGGACCCTGACCTACGTTTAGGGTTTACCCTGTTTGTTTTGCTTAATCTTGGTGCCTTGATGCTTGCTAATCACCTCTAGGTGGTAATTAGGGTTTTGTTGTGCTTTGTTGAGAGTTCGAGGGGCTACTTGCAAATAAACTAAGTTTAGGGTTTTGTGTGCAAGTTTGCCATCTTGTGAGATGTTTCCCTCTCTTTGCTTCCTCTAGGGTTGAGAGGAAGTCTTGGGCTTGTTGTTTGAGTTCTTTGGGCCTGAGTTGAGCTTGTTTGGGCCTTGAGGTGCCTTGTTTGGGCTTAGTTGAGCCTTGTGTCGGCCAAAGCTTGCCTTGTGTCGTCCAAGGTGAGTTTGTGTCGACCTAGGGTGGTCTTGTTCCGCCCAGTAGCTTGGTTGTGTCGCCCAGCAGGAGTTGTTGCATGTGTCGCCCACGTGCTTGGCCTTGGTTGGTGGATACTTGGTGCATGGCTTGGACAAGTGTCTCTTGGTGTGCTAGTATGTTGTCTTGAACCCTAAGACAAGTGTCCCTTGGGTGGACGACACATAGCATGGTTGTACCTTGGTTTCTCCTCCCCTTCTTCCTATATATGCAGCTCTTCTCCTTGCCTTAGTCTCCTTTGATCTTTTGGTCTCCCCTCCACCTTGAGTGCACGATATCCCTCTCCATCTTGCTTGTGTTGGACGATACACTCCCTTGGAGTTGAAGTGGTGGCCGATACACCTTCCTGGAGAAGCCGGTGGACGATAGCTTTGGACCTTGGAGTGCCTTGGAGCTTGGAGCTTAAGGCAGGTTGTATAATTTCTAACCCTAACTTCATTACCTTTTGTTCTTGTTCTTGTTCATAGTATAGTAGCTTAGACTTGTACCTTGCTTGAGTTTCCTTTGGTGGCCGATATCCCCTTAGGGTTTAGGGTTTCTAGTGTACCTTGTGATCTAGGGTTTGGGTTCCCTTGAGTTGGAGGTTGATGGTGACCTAGGGTTGGGCGATATCCTTTCTTTGTTGGTGTGTTGGACGATATCCTTTGAGTTGGACGACATGGCACCTTTGCCTTTGAGTTGGACGATATGGTATCCCTTTGTTGGATGATATGTATACCTTGGTGGACAATATGATGTGTTCTTAGGGTTGGCCGATACCCTACCCATGTGTTGGGCGATAGGGTGAGCTAGAGTTATGTTGGCCGATATGGCTAGGTTGAACATTATCCTTTTGATGGGCGATAGGCCTTAGCATCTTGGTAGTTCTTGTGGTGGACGACAGGGCCTACTTTGGTAAGTTGGTTTGAGTTTCACAATATGCAAAGAAGGTGTGACGGCCGATAGTTGTGGGGGTGTATCGGGCGATACCCCTAGAATGTGACGGGCGTCAGGAGTGGATCGTGACGAGCATCACGCCCCTGGTTTGGGTGTGTGTCAGCCGTTAAACCAGTTGCACGTTATGAGGAGTGTTTCCTCTCTCCTTCTCTCTCTTGGCAGTTGTGGGTTGTTAGCTAGGTGATAGCCTAGGATATCAGGTGATAGAGTCGGCTGTGACGGGCGTCGCGGCAGGGCGTTGCCCGATATGAGTGGTACGCGACACCCATGTCGCCCAGTACCCTTGTAACAGAGCGTTGCGGGCAGAGTGCTGGGTGCAGCACATCGTTGCTGCCTTCCCATGCCCTAGCCGTGTAAGCTAGCTTTGGTGAGGGCTGGGAGTTGTAGTGAGTGTGGTGTGGACCTTTGGTGACGGTCACAAGTGTGACGGATATGGGTGCTTATGCAAACATAATGACAGTGTTGCCTTGATTAGTAATAATAACTATGACAATGTCAATTACATGATAATCATGATAATAGTGTAAATGGTACTAGCAATGTAAAGGACAACAATGATGTTTGCCTTGCTAGTAGTGGAAGCAATAATAATGCTAATGTTGGTAATAATGATGCTAAGAGACAGTTACATTAATAGTTGCTTAAATGCCATAGTAATGAAGATAATAGTAGATGATGATGCTGATAATAGTAATGATGGTAACAAGAGTAGTAGTAACATGCATGATGGAAGTCTTATGCTCATTTGTTAATGGCAATGATAAATGGTAATAACATTAATGGTTTCTTAATGAAAAAGGTAATGGTTGATGATAATGGATGGTGACCATTCCAATAGTGGTAACAATAGTGTTCACTCTGTATACTCAACATGCTCTCTATATAAAGTGAATACCGTCGTTGTTTGTATAATCTTGAGATAAGGGTAAGCATGTATATGGCCTGATAATGATGTGCTTAATACACTTGATCATCAAATAGTGTAACAATGATAAGTAGATTATCCTGAATGATAGTTCATGATAGTGAGCATATTTCTTATGTTGAAACTATGGTTATTGTGTATCCTAACCATGCAGGTGATGTGTAGCCATGAAAGGGCTATGTGACATATGTGATGAGTAACATTACTTTGATAGTTATTCTATGAGGCCATATGTATTATGTGTTTGTCCCATAATGATAATGTAAGCCTTGGAAAGGCAGTGACATGATGAGGGATTGAGATCCTATGGTATGTGATGATCCTTGAGATGGATCTGGATGGTTGGCAAGAGGCCAAGTGGTAACATGTGATGCTGGATCTTTGTGATGGACCAGGATGATGTGGTTTTTATAATAATATAATGTTCTTTGCTTTCTATTATATCTTGCATGTTATATAACTTGGTTGAATCCTGCAATCCATATAAAAGATACTAATTAATCATAGTGAAATATATCATGTAGTTTGCCCTGGCCATAGATCCATCATCGTCAGGACTTGGTGATGGTGAAACAGGTTCTCCTACGGGTTAACCTGGAAGCGCATATTGTTGAATATGTGTAGGTTGCTCCTAGCCTGAAAATGAGGAGGTAAGAGTGTAACTTCGGTTACAGACTCAGATATGTATATAGAGCATGGTGAATAGGCCCATGACTCAGGATATGTGATGTGTGGAGCATGAATGCGTTCATGGCTCAGAGCACGGTGAACAGGCCCGTGGCTCAGTTGTACTAGCACCGAGACCTGTACCAAGGTGGGCTAGAGTGAGGGTAGCCTATGGAGCTGACACTGTGGCTTAGACCACTTCAGCATGTGACTGCGGTCCTGCTAGTGTTGTACTCGTGTACTGACCACGAGGTGGGAGGTCGTGGAGTCCGACTCTTCCATTGACCTTGTATGGCACTGGCTTGGGTTTCGTAATCGAAGGTTGGATTTGAACGATACGGTTCAAATCCTCAGGGCATAATAATACGTAACACAGCCGTTTAGTATTTACTGCTTAAGAATAACATGAAATATTGGTTGAGGCCTTGTTTGTGTAGTTAATTCTGTTATACCTTGCAGGTACTTCTATATATATTCTTCAGGTATGAGGTATTATGACGTATCTTGATAATCAGGATATGTGATCTTATATCTTGTTCTGATAATCATGTTATAAAGTGATATATCTTGTCAATCATGTTCCATTGAGAAATATCTGGTTATATACTTTTGTACAGCTGGTAAGCTTGTCAGTAAGAATAACCTTGCTTTATATAGACAACTCTTGTTATATCTGTTGATTAGTTATCTGCTGTTATAGTTTATCTTGCTAAGGTTCTGTAGTTGTAGTGGGGAGTTATGTTTCCCGTTGGGACAATTGTTCAATTGTCTCACCCCACTGGTTAAACCCCTTTTTAGGTGGTCGAGGTAGACGTGGTCGTGGTCATGGTGTTGCGGCCGAGCAGCTCGAGGAGCAGTAGAAGGAAAGCGATGGATATGCTGCTGTTTTGGATGTTTTGTAGTAGAGTCTAGAGTCATCCCTGTACTCTCAGGTCCTTGGCAGTGTTTTGACGATGTTTCACGCTGAATGATCGACAATGTTTGTATATCCTGTTGTTGGACGGATGTGGGCCTTTATGTATGTGAAAAGGTGGTGGATGAACAACTGTTTCTGAGCTGTGGACACGTATCAGATCTCGTGGATGTATATATATGACATGTTTCTGTGCAGGATGAGGACTAAAAAGTAATACTTTCACAGTTTATCAGTTTTCCGCAATCAGTTTTATTTAACCTGTGTTTTCATAATCTGTGGTTATGGTGATTTCCACACGTTTTCGCGTAACACCTCGTTATCTGTGTGATAATGGGATGTGTTGCCACAAGTTTTGGTATCAGAGCTTTAGGTTCGCTGAGTCTACATGGATTTAGGACTAGGTTGAGTCTGTTCTTATGAGTTTTCTAGGTTTTCTTACAATATCTTCTGCCCTCAGCGGAAGAAAAGCCAAGATGTCTGGAAACCAGGAAGAACATGCTCCTGAGCATAGTGATGCTGCATCGGTTGATGGAGCAGATGGACAGACACATGAAGATCGGGTGCCTGAGGTTCCCCAATTTAACCCAGCCATACTTGAACACCCTGCCTACCAACAGCTTATGGGGTAGTTAATGGCTACGATGAATCTCATAGTAGAGCGATTACTAGTGCCTCCCCCACGAGCACAGGTTCCCCATGACGAAGCATCGGGTATTGGGAAGGCCTTTGAGCGGCTTCGCCGAGTTGGAGCTTTGGATTATGCTGGAACAGCTGATCCAACGGATGCAGATCTGTGGCTGACAAGTCTCGAGAAGGCTTTCCGGATCCTTGACATCCCCGAAGCAGACAAGGTAAAGCATGCTGTCTACCTTCTGAAAGGTAGTGCTGGTCACTGGTGGACCATCGAGGAAGAGAAGTGACATGGTGAGGTGATCTGTTGGGAAGTGTTTCGACGTGAGTTCGTCACCAGATACTTTCCCAAGACGTATCTGGATGAGAAGATCAGTTAGTTTGAGAAGTTGCGGCAAGGAACGATGAACATCACCGAGTATGAAGCTAAGTTTATGGATCTGTTGAGGTTCTGTCCTCACATGGCGGCAACAGACGAGGAACGGATCAGACGTTTCGAGAAGGGTTTGAGTGCTGAGTTGACAACCCCAGTGTCTACGTTGGAGAACCGAGAGCGGTTTGCTACATTCATGGAATCAGTTCGACGGATCGAGAGGACAGTATGGGAGAAAAGAGAGTCTATGTCTCTTAAAAGACATGCTCAGTTTCAAGGACGAAGGTTTGGTGGCTTTAAGAAGCCTATGTTTTCAGCACCGTCAGCGATGAGAAGTTCTGGTGTACCCTCTCAGTGGTCTCCGAGTAAGGGGAGAGGTTATGTTTCTTCACCATCTAAGGTGCACAGTTCAGCTTCTGTGGCAGTGACAGGGCCAGCTAGGCCACGGTTTGAGGACAAGTCATGTCATCTTTGTGGACAAGTCGGGCATTTCAGGCTTAATTGCCCGAATAGAGATGTTGAAGTGACTCAGCAGCCGAGGCAAAGTTTTCAGAAGTCAGAGAGACCACATGCTAGTGGTAGAAGAGGACAAGGACGCGGTCAAGCGTCTCAAGCTGGATCGTATGCTCAAGGAAGCAGAGGTCGTGGACAGCAAGCAACGGCTCGATCTATGCCATGAATCAACCGGAGGCGATAGTCAACCCGCGAGTGGTGACATGTCAGATGGAGTTATTTTATTATGATATGTCTTCTTCTTGCTTTATATCTATTCTGGTTGACCCGGGTGCTACACACTCTTTTATCGCCAATAGTATGCTTGAAAACTGTCATTTACCTATTAGCTGTAAGAAGGATAGCTTATTGTTAGAAACCCCTCTTGATGGTTCCTCTTTGCTTCGGGAAGAGTGTCCATCATGTGTCTTGTCTTTCTCGGGACATCGCATCCAAGTGTACCTTATGCCACTTGATATGCATGGTTTCGATGTTATCCTTGGGATGGATACCTTAGAAAGGTATAAGGTTGTCTTGGACTGTGGTTCCAAGCAGGCAATGTTCGATGTTGCTGGAGAGAAGTGGATCTTCCAGGGAGATAGGAAGATTCTTCCGACGTGTTTGGTATCAGCTATGGTGGCAGATAAGTTGTTACGACAAGGATGTAGGGTGTTCCTAGCTCACGTGGTGTATACCGTTGTGGTTACCAAAGCGAAAGGTCCTGGTCTTGAGGAGGTGCCAATTATTCGAGAATTTGTAGCCGTGTTTCCTGAGGAGTTTCCTGGTGTTCCTCCACCCCGAGAGATTGATTTCGATATCAATCTAGTTCCTGGAACACAGCCAGTTGCACAGTCACCATACAGGATGGCTCCAGCAGAGATGGCAGAGCTGAAGAAGCAGTTGCAAGAGTTGTTGGAGAAAGGTTTTATCCGACTGAGTACTTCACCGTGGGGTGCTCCCGTGTTGTTCGTTAAGAAGAAGGATGGTTCGATGCGGTTGTGTATAGACTACCGACAGTTGAACAAGTTTACGATCAAGAACAAGTACCCATTGCCGAGGATAGATGATCTGTTCGATCAGTTGCGTGGTGCTACAATGTTTTCAAAAATCAATCTACGGTCTGGATATCATCAGTTGAGGATTAAGGCGGATGACATACCAAAGTCAGCTTTCAGGACGAGGTATGGTCATTTCGAGTTTGTGGTTATGCCGTTTGGGTTAACCAATGCACCTGCTGCTTTCATGGATTTGATGAACAGAGTGTTCCGTCCGTTCTTAGATCAGTTTGTTGTAGTCTTTATAGATGACATCTTGATCTATAATCGGGACAGGCTAGAGCATGAGCAACATCTTCACAGAGCATTGACTCTTCTTCGTCAACATCAGTTGTATGCCAAGTTCAGTAAGTGCGAGTTCTGGTTGGATGAAGTGACTTTCTTGGGCCATGTGATATCTGCTGAAGGCATCAAAGTAGATCCGAGGAAGGTGGAATCCGTTGCGGATTGGAAACAACCGAAGATGCCAATAGAAGTTCGCAGTTTCCTTGGTTTGGCTGGATACTACCAGACGTTTATCATGGACTTCAGTGTGATCGCTTTTCCGATGACGAAGTTGACCAGGAAGGATGTACCTTTTGTTTGGGATGATCGATGTGAGTGAGCTTTCCAGAGTCTGAAGGAGAAGCTGACCAGTGCTCCAGTGTTGATCTTGCCAGAGCCTGGGAAAGGCTATGTTGTTTCCTATGATGCTTCCAAGAAAGGTTTAGGTTGCGTGTTGATGCAGGAAGATCATGTGGTTTCTTTTGCCTCGCGACAGCTCAAGAATCATGATGAGAATTATCCGACTCATGATTTGGAGTTGGCAGCAGTGGTTCATGCGCTAAAGATTTGGAGACACTATCTGTATGGGGAAGTGTGTCAGATCTTTACGGATCATAAGAATCTGAAGTATATCTTTACGTAGCAAGAGTTGAACATGCGACAAGGTCGATGGATGGAGTTGATCAATGATTACGACTGCAATATCGAGTATCATCCTGGTAAGGCGAACGTGGTAGCTGACGTGCTTAGCAGGAAGTCTTCTTCTCTTTCTTCAAAGAAGGCACAGTTGAGTTCTCTGGTATGCCCTAGGCAAGATATGTTTATTTCTCTGCGACAGATGAATGTACGGATGGAGGTTTCTTTGTTGTCTGGTCTCTTCGCACAGATGCAAGTTAAGCCTACTTTGAGACAACAGATCAAGGATGCACAACAGACTGATGATGCGATACAGTTGATCAGATCAGAGTTCGGCAGCGACAAGCGTGATGGGTTTCGTGAGTCCGAGGATGGACTAGTTTGCTATCGTGATAGGATGGTGGTTCCAGATGCTGATGATCTGAGGAAGTTGGTGCTTGAGGAAGCACATACGTCGATGTATGCTATGCATATAGGTGACACCAAGATGTATCATAGTCTGAAGGACTTGTATTGGTGGCCCAGTTTGAAGAGAGATGTAGCTGAGTTCGTGGCAAGGTGTGCGGTTTGTCAGCAAGTGAAGGCTGAACATCAAAAGCCGGCAGATATGTTGCAACCCTTGCTGATACTGCAGTGGAAATGGGATCATATAACCATGGATTTTGTAGTTGGTCTACCCCAGACAACTAGGAATCATGATTCCATTTGGGTGATAGTGGACAGATTGACTAAGTCTGCCCATTTTCTACTAGTGAAGACGACGTATACAGTTGAGAAACTAGCCAGAGTATATGTAGATGAGATAGTATGTTTGCATGGTGTGCCAGCAATGATAGTTTCTGATAGAGGTCCTCAGTTTACGATTCGTTTTTGGGAACAGTTGCACAAGGCGTTGGGAACGCAGTTAAGGTTTAGTACAACTTTTCACCCACAGACAGACAGATAGTCTGAGAGAACTATTCAGATTTTGGAGGATCTTCTTTGAGCTTGTGTTCTGCAGTTTCTAGGCAACTGGGATGTACATATGAGTTTGATAGAGTTTGCTTACAACAATAGTTATCAACGAAGCATTGACATGGATCCTTATGAGGCTTTGTATGGAAGAAAGTGCAGATCCCCTTTGTGTTGGTATGAGTCTGGTGAGTATCAACTTTTGGGTCCTGAGTTAGTTCAGCAAACGACAGATAAGATCAAGGTGATACATCAACAGTTGAAAGTGGCACAGGACAGGCAAAAGTCTTATGCAGACGATCGCCGATGACCTTTGGAGTTCCAGGTAGGAGACAAAGTGTATCTTAAAGTCTCACCATGGAAAGGTGTGCTAAGGTTTGGCCAGAAAGGTAAGTTGGCTCCCAGGTATATGGGGCCTTATCCAGTGATAGCACGTGTTGGCAAGGTAGCTTACGAGTTAGAGTTGCCTCCAGAGTTGCACAGGTTGCATCCAGTGTTTCATGTTAGTATGTTGAAGAAAAGTCATCCGGATTCAGGTACAGTGATACAACCAGTTGAGGTTGAGCTTGATGCAGATGTGACCTACGAGGAAGGTCCTGTGGTGATCCTTGACAAAAGGATCAAGAAGTTGAAGAGGAAGGACCTGGTTCTTGTGAAGGTTCTTTGGCAGCGTCGTGGCATCGAGGAAGCCACGTGGGAGCTTGAGGAAGAGATGAGGAGGAAGTATCCCTCACTTTTCTCTTCGAATTTTAGGGACGAAATCCCTTAAAGGGGGATTGATTGTAAGGACCCTGACCTGCGTTTAGCGTTTACCCTATTTGTTTTGCTTAATCTTGGTGCCTTGATGCTTGCTAATCACCTCTAAGTGGTAATTAGGGTTTTGTTGTGCTTTGTTGAGAGTTCGAGGGGCTACTTGCAAATAAACTAAGTTTAGGGTTTTGTGTGCAAGTTTGCCATCTTGTGAGATGTTTCCCTCTCTTTGCTTCCTCTAGGGCTGAGAGGAAGGCTTGGGCTTGTTGTTTGAGTTTTTTGGGCCTGAGTTGAGCTTGTTTGGGCCTTGAGGTGCCTTGTTTGGGCTTGGTTGAGCCTTGTGTCGGCCAAAGCTTGCCTTGTGTCGTCCAAGGTGAGTTTGCGTCGACCTAGGGTGGTCTTGTGCCGCCCAGTAGCTTGGTTGTGTCGCCCAACAGGAGTTGTTGCTTGTGTCGCCCATGTGCTTGGCCTTGGTTGGTGGACACTTGGTGCATGGCTTGGACAAGTGTCTCTTGGTGTGCTAGTATGTTGTCTTGAACTCTAGGACAAGTGTCCCTTGGGTGGACGACACATACCACAGTTGTACCTTGGTTTCTCCTCCCCTTCTTCCTATATATGTAACTCTTCTCCTTGCCTTAGTCTCCTTTGATCTTTTGGTCTCCCCTCCACCTTGAGTGCACGATATCCCTCTCTATCTTGCTTGTGTTGACCGATACACTCCCTTGGAGTTGAAGTGGTGGCCGATACACCTTCCTGGAGAAGCCGGTGGACGATAGCATTGGACCTTGGAGTGCCTTGGAGCTTGGAGATTAAGGCGGGTTGCATAATTTCTAACCCTAACTTCATTACCTTTTGTTCTTGTTCATAGTGTAGTAGCTTAGACTTGTACCTTGCTTGAGTTTCCTTTGGTGGCCGATATCCCCTTAGGGTTTAGGGTTTCTAGTGTACCTTGTGATCTAGGGTTTGGGTTCCCTTGAGTTGGAGGTTGATGGTGACCTAGGGTTGGGTGATATCCTTTCTTTGTTGGTGTGTTGGACGATATCCTTTGAGTTGGATGACATGGCACCTTTGCCTTTGAGTTGGACGATATGGTATCCCTTTGTTGGACGATATGTATACCTTGGTGGACGATATGATGTGTTATTAGGGTTGGCCGATACACTGCCCATGTGTTGGGTGATAGGGTGAGCTAGAGTTATGTTGGCCGATATGGCTAGGTTGAACGTTATCCTTTTGATGGGCAATATGCCTTAGCATCTTGGTAGTTCTTATGGTGGACGACAGGGCCTGCTTTGGTAAGTTGGTTTGAGTTGCACGATATGCAAAGAAGGTGTGACGGCCGATAGTTGTGGGGGTGTATCGGGCGATACCCCTAGAATGTGACGGGCGTCAGGAGTGGGTCGTGACGGGCGTCACACCCCTGGTTTAGGTGTGTGTCGGCCGTTAGGCCAGTTGCACGTTATGAGGAGTGTTTCCTCTCTCCTTCTTTCTTTCCTTCTCTCTCTTGGCAGTTGTGGGTTGTTAGCTAGGTGATATCCTAGGATATCGAGTGATAGAGTCAGCTGTGACAGGCGTCGTGGTAGGGCGTTGCCCGATATGAGTGGCACGCGACACCCATGTCGCCCAGTACCCTTGTAACGCAGCGTTGCGGGAAGAGTGCTGGGTGCGCGCATCGTTGCTGCCTTCCCATGCCCTAGCTGTGTAAGCTAGCTTTGGTGAGGGCTGAGAGTTGTAGTGAGGGTGGTGTGGACCTTTGGTGACGGTCACAAGTGTGATGAATATGGGTGCTTATGCAAACATAACGACAGTGTTGCCTTGATTAGTAATAATAACTATGACAATGTTAATGACATGATAATCATGATAATAGTGTAAATGGTAATAGCAATGTAAAGGATAGCAATGATGTTTGCCTTGCTAGTAGTGGAATCAATAATAATGCTAATGTTGGTAATAATGATGCTAAGAGACAGTTACATTAATAGTTGCTTAAATGACATAGCAATTAAGATAATAGTAGATGATGATGCTGATAATAGTAATGATGGTAACAAGAGTAGTAGTGACATGCATGATGGAAGTCTTATGCTCATTTGTTAATGGCAATGATAAATGGTAACAACATTAATGGTTTCTTAATGAAAAAGGTAAGGGTTGATGATAATGGATGGTGACCATTCCAATAGTGGTAACAATAGTGTTCACTCTGTATACTCAACATGCTCTCTATATAAAGTGAATACCTTCGTTGTTTGTATAATCTTCAGATAAGGGTAAGCATGTATATGGTCTGATAATGATGTGCTTAATACACTTGATCATCAAATAGTGTAACAATGATAAGTAGATTATCCTGAATGATAGTTCATGATAGTGAGCATATTTCTTATGTTGAAACTATGGTTATTGTGTATCCTAACCATGCAGGTGATGTGTAGCCATGAAAGGGCTATGTGGCATATGTGATGAGTAACATTACTTTGATAGTTATTCTATGAGGCTATATGTATTATGTGTTTGTCCCATAATGATAATGTAAGCCTTGGAAAGGCAGTGATATGATGAGGGATTGAGATCCTATGGTATGTGATGATCCTTGAGATGGATCTGGATGGTTGGCAAGAGGCCAAGTGGTAACATGTGATGCTGGATCTTTGTGATGGATCAGGATGATGTGGTTTTCATAATAATATAATGTTATTTGCTTTCTGTTATATCTTGCATGTTATATAACTTGGTTGAATCCTGCAATCCATCTAAAAGATACTAATTAATCATAGTGAAATATATCATGTAGTTTTCCCTGGCCATAGATCCATCATCGTCAGGACTTGGTGATGGTGAAACAGGTTCTCCTACGGGTTAACCTGGAAGTGCATATTGTTGAATATGTGTAGGTTGCTCCTAGCCTGAAAATGAGGATGTAAGAGTGTAACTTCGGTTACAAACTCATATATGTATATAGATCATGGTGAATAGGCCCATGGCTCAGGATATGTGATGTGTGGAGCATAAATGCGTTCATGGCTCAGAGCACGGTGAACAGGCCCGTGGCTCAGTTGTACTAGCGCTGAGACCTGTACCAAGGCGGGCTAGAGTGAGGGTAGCCTATGGAGATGACCCTGTGGCTTAGACCACTTCAGCATGTGACTGTGGTCCTGCTAGTGTTGTACTCGTGTACTGACCACGAGGTGGGAGGTCGTGGAGTCCGGCTCTTCCATTGACCTTGTATGGCACCGACTTGGGTTTCGTAACCGAAGGTTGGATTTGAACGGTACGGTTCAAATCCTCAGGGCATAATAATACGTAACACAGCCGTTTAGTATTGACTGCTTAAGAATAACACAAAATATTGGTTAAGGCCTTATTTGTGTAGTTAATTCTGTTATACCTTGCAGGTACTTCTATATATATTCTTCAGGTATGAGGTATTATGATGTATCTTGATAATCAGGATATGTGATCTTATATGTTGTTCTGATAATCATGTTATAAAGTGATATATCTTGTCAATCATGTTCCATTGAGAAATATCTGGTTATATGCTTTTGTACAGCTGGTAAGCTTGTCAGTAAGAATAACCTTGCTTTATATAGACTGCTCTTGTTATATCTGTTGATTAGTTATCTGCTGTTATAGTTTATCTTGCTAAGGTTCTGTAGTTGCGGTGGGGAGTTATGTTTCCCGCTGGGACAATTGTTCAATTGTCTCACCCCGCTGGTTTAACCCCTTTTTAGGTGGTCAAGGTAGACGTGGTCGTGGTCGTGGTGTTACGGCCGAGCAGCTCGAGGAGTAGTAGAAGGCAAGCAATGGATATGCTACTATTTTGGATGTTTTGTAGTAGAGTCTAGAGTCATCCCTGTACTCTCAGGTCCTTGGCAGTGTTTTGACGATGTTTCACGATGAATGATCGACGACATTTGTATATCCTGCTGTTGGCCGGATGTGGGCCTTTATGTATGTGAACAGGTGGTGGATGAACAACTGTTTCTGAGCTGTGGACACGTATCAGATCTCGTGGATGTATATATATGACATGTTTCTATGCAGGATGAGGACTAAAAAGCAATAGTTTCACAGTTTATCAGTTTTTCGCAATCGGTTTTAATTAACCCGTGTTTTCATAATATGTGGTTATGGTGATTTCCACACGTTTTCGCGTAACACCTCGTTATCTGTGTGATAATGGGATGTGTTGCCACAACTACCAATGTGATATGGGACCTATAGGGCAACACACATAGGAACTCATCTAGAAGAGGAGTTTGATCTTGAATGACAATTGGATTGATTACTAAAGTGTTTAGGTATTCAAGTCACACAACTGATTTCTCGATTGGTTGACCAGGTCTGCTAAATGATCATCTCACTGAGTGAGATGGCTATTTGGGCATCCATATGGGCATCTCAATTGTTGAGACGGCCGTTTGGGGGTCAGGTTGATCGAAGTATGAATTGGCTAAGTTCTTACCTTGAACCTATCGATTCAATATGATTGAACGGACATGATCATCTCAACTCATTAGACAACCACCTGGGTGAGTGAGACAGGCATCTCGCTTGGGTGAGACGGTCCAGTTGAGGCCAAATGAAGGTTCATGATGTTTTCAGAATAGTTTTGATTGCATATACTTGGAAAACAAGTAAAATTAATATGTACATTGATTTGAATCAAAATTTCCAAATTCATGTACAATTGAGAAACTACCAAATGGCCGTTTGGTAGTGCTAGATGACTGTCTTGCACACCTAGACGGTCATCTGGGTGTTCAAAACAGCCATTTCGGATATTGCAGGCTGTGAAAGTTTAAGTTCTTCCAGCCCTTTCCACTCCCACACAATCCTATATAGATTCGGAACCCTGACCCAAACCCCACCTACAAAAGATGGGGTACTAGGGGCTTCTAAAGAAAAAACACAGAAAACTGAGAATAAGTTCCTCTAACAACTGTTGTCCTCTCTGGTTGTAGTAACCAAGAGGGTCCAAGCAAGTCCCACCTGATTGGGAGGGATAGTTAACGAGAGAGAATAATTGAGAAGTTGTCGTTGTGGGAGAGTAGGTTGGTGACTAGTTGTGACGTCCCCAGATTTTCTAAAACTTAATCTGATGTGTGACGTCCAAATTGAAACCCTCACCTCAGCGAGAATCCCAATTTAAACATCCCACATGAGGCTAAGAAGAAGAAAATCAGAGGAAGTCAGAAGGAAACGCAGTAGCACATGTACATGAACAATAATCAAACCATACACACATGTTCACCATTCAACATATAATTACAACATGAATTGTTACAACATTTGATATTACATGTTGAATAGAAAACTATAACATATACATGTACTACAACTAAACAACATGATCTTAAGACAACAGGTCCACCTGTACATCAGCTCGCCACACAACTCTCACTATCCTGGATCTTCAAGAGCAAAACCATAACCTATACAAAAGATTACATGCGGTACACGTCAACACAATATTTCATGAATATTGTACTGAGTACGCCTACGTGTCTTTTATTTACCCCTCATCATATCTTGGCTATAAGATAAAACTAATATACTTGGCAGTAATAGAAGAATATAAGAAAAGCATATACTTGCACAAGGATATTCGTTAACAAAAGAGAACACATATTTTAAGCTTAGTTTCCATCATATATCTCGTACATCTGCCCCTAGGGCTTTGATGTCTTTAGGCCTTGTCATATAAATCGTACATCTGCCCCTAGGGCTTTGATGCTACATCTGCCCCTAGGGCTTTGATGTTTGTCAATGCACTGTACTACCAAAGAGTTTAGTGCTATCATATGATGGACCAGATATCTTATATTTCATGTGTTCATAGCAATAAGTATAGAAAACCAACCAACATATCATACAAGAACAATCATTTCATCCAATACCATATGCCAAGTATTTTACTATGCATATAACACAAGCATATAGTATAATAAGCCAAGTAAGAGGTAATGGCGTACCTTGATTAAGAGAAACCTAATCACACACATATTCCTGATGTCAACTATATCTTTGTTAAACCTGATCAAGACAAGATCACACACTACTATCAGATTCTCATCATCTACATCTCATGTTAACCCTAATCATGTTCATTAGGGCTTTACTTAGTTCATTAGGTCATTCCCATCATTACTTGCTTTCTTGTCTTAGAATCATCTTACTGATGTCATGTTCCAGATTATGGTTCTTATCTGAATCATTAACTTCCATTTTATTTTGTGCACATATATATTAACCCTAAGTTACATCATTAACCTAGATTAGGGTTTTATAACATGTATTAATATTCATCTTCATATAACATGGATTTTGTTCGTCATTACAATCTCATATTTAATTCTGAGGTTCTAGATACTGATATGATCTTATTATGTAAATTTCACCATTTATTGAGCATGTATGCATTAATTGCATTTTAATTAGGGTTATTAGCCCGAATTAGCCATATTATGCAAATTACATGATTTCGTGCATCAACATCATGATTACAGACATCAGGTTCACTATAAGCATTATTATAGACTTATTGACATGTTATCATAATTTTATAACATCGTTTGATATTTATTACTCATGAAACAAGAATGATACATCTTACATGATATCACTGTTATTAGTGCATCAAAAGCCTTATGTCATTATTCTAATGTGTTCTACTCATTTTTCCAAACATAACGGTACCTTGTTTGTATTTTTCTGAGAAACACATTAATTACTATGCATTTTCAAAGATCTAGGTATTATTGAGATTTTACCTTTTATTGGCCACTCAGGCGCTGCCACGTGGCCCTGAGGAGGCGCTGCTCTCACATGGGCTGGCCGGTTCATGCCCTGGACCCGGTCCACTTCCTCCCTTTCTTCTAACGATTCGACTAGACGCAAGCGTCTATGCGGCTTCATCTTCTTTGCGATCTCGCGAAGAGCAACGATGCGCCCACACTGGGCATGAGCACCGCCTCCAGTCTCTCCTCCTGCTCTTGCGTCAAGTCTACACCACCGCCCAAGCCACCGCCGTTGTCTCCTGGCTTACTGGTTCGCCGCTCCTCACAGTAACACGGCTGCCGCCTACAACCTCTCTCTCAAGCACCGCCGTGGCTGCTTAAGGAGCACCAGTGGCAGCTGGAGCTAGGGCTCTACGTGGCTCCTTTGTAACTGTCGTCATGAGTTTGGACACGGTGCTGCTTTGCTCATCAGTTTCTCCCTATTGCTTGCTCCCTATCTCCAGCGCTGCCATGGTTCCATGCTTCGGGGAGAAGCTGGTGGTCGGATCCTTCACCTCAGTTCTGTGCTCCTATAATGTGAGTCCACAACGCAAGCAATGACGTGGCTTGGAACTCTAGCGATGAGGTCCATCTCTATTATTTGTGCCCGGTTGTGCTTCTGTCATGGCATGCGTGAGCGTCGACCTACCACCGGTGTTTTGAGGTCTTGCGCTGTGTTTCCACTTCTTAGGCCTCATCCTTGTCGTTCCTTCTTCATCTCCCTCTAAGCTTCCATCTTAATTCTCCTACACCCCAGCTATGACGGTTTTGGGAAAAAGGTGAACATGGAGTCATCGTTCTCTTGGTATGCTCTTGAAACAAGAAAAGCGAGGGATACATATGTAAGTCTCATCAAGACTAAAAGAACTACCCACTTCGTGTCCTTGGTCAAGCCACGACCACAATGTGGGAATCAATGAAGTTTGGAATTGTTGTTCATCGGAACCGTTATGAAGAAGAAATATCTTAACCGTCCGACCACATCAAGGGCCAAGATCCTCTGTCCTCATGACCGATCCAAGGCATTAGAATGGGATGCCTAGCTGTTTACACATTGTCTAGGGTAGCGTCACAAAACAACAATTCAGGACCTATTCTAAATGATCCAAACTTTGTAATCAAAACATCAAAGTGAACATCATTTAATCATTTCCAAGCCTAAATAAATTCTTCTAGGAACCTCAAAACTTCATGAAATCCTAAGTATGAGTTTATCATCATCATATCTACACCAATTAACATTCGTAACTTACCATAACCCTTACAATTCTTAGTCATTATATAAATCTCAATCAACATTCCAACTTTACTAAAATACTTGGAACTCTCATTATAACTCAAGATATGGATTCTAATATGTTATTGGAGATTTATGGACTTCAAAAATCCACTCCATCACATCCTACACACCTTAAAAGATATTTCGTCCTCGAAATTAAGCCAGAAAACCCACTTTGTCACATCATATACATCTTAAAAGAACTTTCGTCCTCGAAAGTAAAGCATACTCATACCTCCAGGGAAAACCTTATCTTGCTGTCATCCACACGTAGGTAGTATTCTATGGGTAACATATCCACCAAGGTTACCTAAAACCATGTATCCAAAGCACTATTGGGGGGTTTACAATCATCTTGGGTGCATAAACACTCCATAGAAGGTTCAAACAAGGGTTTAGAAGGTTAGGTTATGTCATGACATATCTCATATAGCAGGGATGCATCCTTATCTTAACCCGTGCATTAGGGTTCCATCATCATATTAATGTGTTCTAAAGGAGTTAACTAAAGATTAACTCATTATATCAAGGTGTCATCGACATTTTATTTAGCTCATTGTTAGAACATGTTCATCATTAACATATGCCTTTTAGGAGGGAGTTAACTATAATTAACTCACTTTATCCCTCTAGATCATACCAAGATGTCATAATCATTATGTTGTGCTAATTATTAGACTGTATTTTCCATCTTTGTTAAGCACCAAGATTAACACCTTGTGCAACATGTTTCATTCATATGATCTTGTTTTATTGCTCATGACAAATTTATGACATTTATTAATGAATTCATCACAAGATTAACCAACACTATCAAATTATCATCATTATCATGTACATGATTAACCATTTATGCATTGATATCTATCAAGCCATCTCTAGGTTTTCATCATATCATGTCTCAAGATTAAATCACATCTTTACATTTATTACATCTTGGTTGTGCTAAACAAACTTATATGAGCGGCTTGTTAAGCATATATCAAAACTTTATCTTGTCTAAATGAGGCTCCTATAACCCATACCATGAGGCTAGAACTATGCTCAGTCTCTCTGAGCTAACTCAACCTTATGAGTATCTCATATGATTATACTTTATCTTTCCTCTTGGTCTAGGGTTCTCAGATTACCTCATTGGCACTAGAGATAGCCTTACAAGCTCTAGCCACATAATCACAAACCAAACACTCTATGACATACTCTTCATAGGTCTTCTACCCATGAAACATCTTACCCAAAACTCTCTTATATACACCACTAGATTCCTATGTGGGAAACCACCAACCCGAGCACGAGGTTTCTCAGAAACTAACATAGCTACCTCCTCCAGGGTCTTGGGCTCTCTCCATCACCCAGATGGCAAGCACTCGTATTCATGTTCACATGTTCATATAACCAGCCTCTCTCTGACTCTAGGGTTTGGTCTTCCCACGGACATCTAGGGTTCAACAGATCTACAGGAATCATACATAAAGCAACTCAACTCAATCACTCAGGAGTAGTCTAGTTTAGGACATATCATATCACATATCTCATATTTCTCATATCGTGGAGTGTAGGTTCTCTGACCTTCTCCTTGTGGGTCTCGCTCTCTCTTGAGCTAACCCCAAAACTGGTCCTAACACTAGAGGTCCTCCTTCGTAAAAGAGATTGAGGCCCATGTTGACTCACAACCTTGTCTCAGCCTAGCTTATCTTATCTCATAAAAGCCTATTTTCTTGCATCATCAGAACTCATCTTGCATCCTTAAGATGAAATTCAGTCCTCAAAGACAAACATAGATCATCACAAACTATCTTATATCATCTATATAAGACTTAGATCGTATCATCAAACTTATTATATCTATTCCGTCTATCACATATACCAAACAAGGCTCTAGACATCTAATATAGAACTACACTCTCTTCTAGACTGATGTCATCACTTTCACTTAGGTTGGATGAACACCTTCTACTCGTACATGTGTGGGGACACATTTTTGTAATACATATACATAATAAAATATTATATAGTTTTTCTCTGATAAAACAAGCGTCAGAGAAAACTACCAAGGTTCGATCTGATTGGAATCAAAAACCAAATCCAGAAACGAGTGCCCCACACATAGTAGAGAGTACAGTGTCATGAAAACTAGTGAAAAGGGTGAGAACAAGGGGTAGACTAGTGTAGCTACTCTAGACAACGTGTGCAATATGTCTAGGGTTTCTCTTCCCTTGATGCACGTCATTTCCAAATAGTGCAACGTCCCATACCGCTGCACTACAAGGAAAGAATGACATCTCAAGACTTGCTACTCAACAAGCACCAGTCTAGACCTAGTTCTCGGACATCTAGGTGCTAACCTAGAGGCTAGGTCAGATCTAGTCTCTAAAAGATGACTAATATAACCCTAAAAGATTATTAAGTTCAAGGTTCTTTAGTTTTGAGTTGCATAATGAACAAATGTCAGGCTTTGCTATTGTTCATGCTCTGATACCACCTGTGACGTCCCCGGATTTTCTAAAACTTAATCTGATGTGTGACGTCCAAATTGAAACCCTCACCTCAGCGAGAATCCCAATTTAAACATCCCACACGAGGCAAAGAAGAAGAAAATCAGAGGAAGTCAGAAGGAAACGCAGTAGCACATGTACATGAACAATAATAAAACCATACACACATGTTCACCATTCAACATATAATTAAAACATGAATTGTTACAACATTTGATATTACATGTTGAATAGAAAACTATAACATATACATGTACTACAACTAAACAATAGGATCTTAAGACAACAGGTTCACCTGTACATCAGCTCACCACACAACTCTCACTATCCTGGATCTTCATGAGAAAAACCATAACCTATACAAAAGATTACATGTGGTACACGTCAGCACAATATTTCATGAATATTGTACTGAGTACGCCATTACCTCTTACTTGGCTTATTATATAATATGCTTGTGTTATATGCATAGTAAAATACTTGGCATATGGTATTGGATGAAATGATTGTTCTTGTATGATATGTTGGTTGGTTTTCTATACTTATTGCTATGAACACATGAAATATAAGATATCTGATCCATCATATGATAGCACTAAACTCTTTAGTAGTACAGTGCATTGACAAACATCAAAGCCCTAGGGGCAGATGTAGCATCAAATCCCTAGGGGAAGATGTACGATTTATATGACAAGGCATAAAGACATCAAAACCCTAGGGGCAGATGTACGAGATATATGATGAAAACTAAGCTTAAAATATGTGTTCTCTTTTGTTAACGAATATCCTTGTGCAAGTATATGCTTTTCTTATATTCTTCTCTTACTTCCAAGTATATTAGTTTTATCTTATTGCCAAGATATGATGAGAGGTAAATAAAAGACACGTAGGTGTACTCAGTACAATATTCATGAAATATTGTGCTGACGTGTACCGCATGTAATCTTTTATATAGGTTATGGTTTTGCTCTTGAAGATCTAGGATAGTGAGAGTTGTGTGGCGAGCTGATGTATAGGTGGACATGTTGTCTTAAGATCCTGTTGTTTAGTTGTAGTACATGTATATGTTATAGTTTTCTATTCAACATGTAATATCAAATGTTGTAACAATTCATGTTGTAATTATATGTTGAATGGTGAACATGTGTGTATGGTTTTATTATTGTTCATGTACATGTGCTACTGCATTTCCTTCTGACTTCCTCTGATTTTCTTCTTCTTAGCCTCGTGTGGGATGTTTAAATTGGGATTCTCGGTGAGGTGAGGGTTTCAATTTGGACGTCACACATCAGATTAAGTTTTAGAAAATCTGGGGACGTCACACTAGTACACCAACAAGAGGGACAACTCCTTCCTATCCGTTCTTGGTGAATAACATGAGTTCTAGTTGGTCAGTGTGGACTACTCTAGAGGCATGAGTCCTTTGGATGCTCAGAGAGAAGAGTCAACATGCAGTCTGTGGTGAGACCACCAGAGTCACTGTAGAGGTTGTGCAGATGCTATTCGTGGTGAAGATCAGGAGCTGCACAACCACCGTCCAAGAGAAACTTATCAGTAGTTGTAAAGAAGTGCGTTTTGTCACTGGACTTACTCTAGGACCAGGTATAAATTTATAAAACCATGCTTCCTATTTCATAGTAGTTGATGCGATCTTGCTGTTATGGGAATATAGATAGATAAATTTTTTTGTTTCCACTGCTATACTCTGTGCCCATATTTCCCAACAGTAGTATTAGATCCAGGTTAATTTACTATGTTTTAGGATAAAGGATATGATCATATTTTTAGTTTTACCATTTATTTATTGCATACAATGCAAATATTTAAATTGCTCTCATATGCATATCTGATCAAAGACCACATAATGCTAAATTAATATATATATACATATATGATATGATATATATATGAAAAATTTACATGCGTCACCCTAAAAGCGGTTTTGATGGTGAATGTGTAGTGTGATTATGGCCCAAACCCTTTATTTGTGTGTGGTTGGATGGTTTGATTCTTCTTTATGTTGATCTGCATACCGAGCCTTTGCCTCCTCTTCCCAATGTAAAGTTAATGCTTTCTTACCTTTGCTCCCCTCGAATGTAACTAGAGGTTTCTCTTACTCAATGTAATAAAGTAGCAATAAGATAACTTCTTTTCATTCAATAGAGAGGAAGATGTTCATTACTAGTTGAGACGAGCCGACTGTACAGAGGACAGAGTGATGGAACCAAACAACTGCTTGGTGGACCCAACCTACCATTTAGAAGAACTCCAAACATCAATTGAATGGGAGGCCAAACGATTGTCCCTGGAGGCCCAAGTGATCATTTGGAAGGAGTCCACAGATTGGTTGGATAAGAGGACCAACTGGCTGGCCAAGAGGCGAGACGACCAGCTCAAGGGTTGAATCGATCTACCCAGATTGGCAAGCACATATCTACATCAACCACATGCTCATACATGTGTTGTGATGTGATGATTGGCCTAGGTGGTAGTAATTCCTTTTGGCTCCAAGGAATTACAAGTAGACATGGCCATACCAATCACCTTTTGTTTTATATTGCATGTTTACATTGTGGGATATAATATGTATATGATACATACTATATATGTGGTGATTGGATACAATATATGTATATATATGATATATATAAATCTCTAAATCAAACATATTAAGTCTAAGATACTTTCTAATAGCAATACACATGAAAAACTTGTTCGACTAAGTGTAGGTTACGCCTCTGCGTGGTGCTCCATCTACCTTGTGGAAGTGTGATGGTAATAATGTAGGTTCCGCCTCTGCAGAGTGTATTATTATCATATTGGCTATTGGGTTGGGCTTAATTGGTAATTGTCAGAGTGTCGGGGCTTAGAGGCATGAAGATGATTATGACAAGGAGTTGCACATATCATCTACCCAGAATTGCATATGATGCATTTGGAAAAAGTTTCCTACCTTGATGATTGACTGTGTTTGCGGTGTTGATTGGGCCACAGTTGAACTATCTTGGGTCTGGCTCATTAGAAAATTGTTCCTTGCAATTTTCCGAATTGATACTTGGGAGTTATCAATTGGAGCAAAATAATGAGAATGATAATGAATTAAAGACCTAATTATTATCGCCCAAACTTTAATCAAATCAAATCAAAACGAGTTTTGACAAAATTGCAAATTCTTTTGTAGAACCAAATGGCAACCACAAACAATCACTTTTCTCTACAACCGGTCTTTGAGAAGGACAAACTAACTGGGAACAACTTCCATGACTGATTCAGGACGCTGAGAATTGTTCTCACATAGGAGTGCAAGCTCTATGTGTTGGAAACACCAAAACTAGAGGAACCAGATCAAAATGCTCCACATGCCAATAAGGATGCTTATAAGAAGCATATTGAAGATGCCGTGGATGTCAAGTGTCTGATGCTATGATCCATGAACCATGAGTTGCAAAGGCAACATGAGAACATGGTGGTGATTGAGATGATCCCACATCTCAAGAACATGAACCAAGATTAGGCAAGATAAGAGAGATACAATGTCTCCAAGGCACTATTCAAGTGCAACATCACAGAAGGAGATCCAATAGGTCCTCATGTACTCAAGCTCATTGGGTATGTGGAGAACCTATCCAGACTGGGATTCCCCTTGGGCTAAGAGTTGGCCACTGATGTGATTCTACAGACTCTGCCAAAGTCATATAGCTAGTTTGTCATAAACTACAACACGGACGACTTTGACAAGCCATTGAAAAAGTTGTTGGGTTTGTTGAGGATAGCTGAGATACAATTGAAAAAAGACAAGCCCAAGTCTGTGATGATGATAAACAAGACAAAGGGGAAGTCTAAAGGCAAAGACAGAGCTATAAAAGGTTCTAAAGCTAGCCAGAAGCCCAAGTCTTTAGATCTCAAGGCAAAATGTGGAGTAAATAAACAAAGAGGATATTGTCACCATTGTCACCAACCTGGACATTGCAAGAGAAATTGTCCACTCTGGTTAGAGGAACTAAAGAAGAAGAAGGATGGCACTAAGGCCTCCACTTTAGGTATAAACAACATAATATAAATTTAGTTACTTCTTAAATTTGGTATATGATACCACATAAGAGATCTGACAACTGATGTGCAAGATATGATAAGAAGTAAAATCCCTCATATAAGAGAAAATATGGACAAGGGGGAGAAAGTGTTACAGAAGCCATAGTCTGCATTTAAATTAATCTTAGCCCAATGGGCATGTAATAGAGTTACTAGAACTGATATTTCATTATGCCATTAATATAGAATCATTTGTTTATGTATCTTGTATGGACAAGGATGATTATCAATAAAGATTTATTAGTGCTTGTATTTCAAAAGATATGATCTTGTATGGCATTGACCCGAAAACATCTTGCGATATTTATGCGAAATAATCCAAAGATGAATGCTTATAATGTTTATACCAAAGGAGTATAATTGATAACTCAAGTCTGTCATTAGCATGAGTCATCCTATAAGAATATGATAGATGCATGCCTGGAACACATATTGATGTTGATCTAGATTCCCTTGGTTATTTAACCTAAAGAAACATGCAAATCTTATTTACGCACAAGTATGACATGACGACCTTCACTAGATGTAGTGGGAGGATAAGCTTTCATTAGACCTCATGCATATGATGCGTAAAGAACTTGCGAATAAATGCTAAGATTAATTCTTATACCTCATTTACTTTACTGGTAATATGATGATATGTACTCAGTTAAGTAGAAACATAAATCTCTTGAAGTGTTCAAGAAGATTTTGAATGAAGTATAACATTGTTAAAAGTATTAAGAAACTTTAATGATATCAAATGTTGAAATACTTTGCATTAATATCTTAAGAACCTTCAAGAAAGGACTGTGATAATGTATCATAAGTCAAATCCATTTGAACATGTTGATGTGTCAGAAGAAGGAATTGTACCATGATGAGTCATGATATAATTATCAATTAATCTTCTTATATCCTCATAAATAAAGCCATCACTAAATTATGTACCATCTGAATGGTTTATAAGACATCATATATGATATGGATTGGGAATGTCCCTATATGTCTAAAAGGATTGAAACCTATATTGAGAAAGTAGTTTCTTGAAAAGGTTTATTCACAAACAAATTTTTTTGAATGTTACTATAAATCCCAATCCAATAAAAAATTGTTTTGTTGATAGGATAACTGAGTTCCTAAAGAATCAGTGAGAGTAAGAGTATAACTCAAGATGTTCAAGGTCAACAAAGAGGTAAAATGAGAACTAAGAGAATCACAAGATGTTGTGTAATCTCAAGTTCGTCATACAAAACATAATAAAATAGTTCTAGTAGAACACATCTAAGATTGGAGGATTGTGAATCCAATAATTTAGATGGGTTGGTCATATAGGATGAGCCAACTATTCAACTAGAAGTTGTTTCTGAGTGATATGGAATCCATGTAAACTAACAAGGTAGGACCATGACAATGCCACCTAAAGGGGTGATACCCAGAAGGTGCAGTTGGGTCTTGTGGGTAAGATCTACATGGATATCATAAAGGGAAATATTGGTTGAATTTCTTCAAATCAAGTTAAAGTTGTTGGACATGATAGAAATTCCTTTACCAATTGTCATGCTTGTTGTTGTAGTTAGAATGGACTACGATATTTTGCATATGGAGATGGAAACCAGATTCCTTAAGGGAATACATTAGAGGATGTGTATGTGACACAACCTAAAAGGTTTCATGACTTCATGAATGCAAATTAAGTCTATAAACTACAAAGCTCAATTTGGGATTGAAACAAGCATCTTAGAAATGGGATCTTTTGACTTGACAAGATAGTCAAAGAGTTTGACTTGAATTAAGATAAAAGAAGAAATATGTGATTATAAAAGATTTAGTGGAAGAATATATGAGTATTTCCACATATGATGAGAAATAATATCTCAATATATGAATATTGAGATCTGGCATGAAAAACACCTTCAACAATGAAGGATAAGGTGAGACATATTATGAGATAAGGGACAAGACCTATGAGATAGTTCTTGAATGGTTCATAATGGAAGTTTAAGCACATACAATAGCAATGTGTTGAAAGAGTTCAACATGGAATGATTCAATGAGAGAGAATTCAGATTAGTCTCTCATGAACCCTATATTCCCATTCTTGGGAAGAATGGAAATATCATTAATAAGATTCCATTGGCCAACCCCAAGTGAATCTATCATGAATATTATAAATGTATTTATCCCATATAATTTTGTATGTATTGGACATGACAAGATGATAGTGAAATCAAATAAGGTTATTGAAAAGTCATTAAAGATATTCAGTAATACTTGAGAAGTAATTAAGGATAAGATTGATAGTAAGTAAGGATAGAAATAAAAGGTAAGAGTTGGATGTAAAGGGTTACATTGATGAAAGCTTCCATAAATAACAAAGCTGATCACAAATTAAAATGTGTTTTGATATAAAAGATAAGTGTTGATTAGTTAGAAGGGTTCCGAACTAACATCCATTAATTCCATTCTACAATAGAAGCTGAGTATAATTGTGTTGTGAACATAGAGTGATACTATATAGATCTAAAAGGTTCATATTGTGAACTTATAGATGTTCCAATCATTGATGACTCAGTAGAAATACTGTGACAACAATGGAGCTAGTTGTTAGGCATGGAATGTCAGATACCATATTATGATAGTTCCTTCTCATATGTAAAATTGTACAACGAAGAGAATAGGAACATGCAATATCCCGACTATAAGTAAAGTGTTGCTAACCCACTGAATAGGCACTAGTACAACAGAAGCATGTTGGACATGCTTAGATAACTAA
The DNA here is from genome assembly GCA_963693085.1 of Alisma plantago-aquatica. Taxonomy (NCBI): domain Eukaryota; kingdom Viridiplantae; phylum Streptophyta; class Magnoliopsida; order Alismatales; family Alismataceae; genus Alisma; species Alisma plantago-aquatica. Next base: position 1,085,009,151 of record OY856412.1, on the reverse strand, counting down.
GGATGAGATCCATGTGTGATTGTCTCTAAGTGTAAGAGGGATTCTGTTGGTAAGGTATGCCCATAGATCCAATCATATGATGATTGACATGGAATAATTATTAAAAGTTTTGATTAATAGTAACATATATAAAGGAAAACTTCTAATTCATTAGTTTCACTCAGTTATGAGATAATGAGGATACATAGTGAATGTCTAGAGAATAATATTACTCAATGACGTATGTCTTCAAGTATTAGCCTTGTGTAAATGAGACCATACAAATGTTAAGAGTACATATAGATATTCTCATTATGTCCCTAGTTGGTTGTTACTGTGGAAGGTAGATAGATACTAGTAACACATAAGACTGTAGTGTGAGTTGGTTGATGATTGAGTCTCACTAAGTCCTGATATGGCAATATCAAACCAAGCATGCAGATTCATGTCAGGGAATAGTGTATCATACAGACCCACCTTAAGAGTGACACATGGTTGTGGTGGTCACAATCATCTCTCATAGTAAAGGTGGTGATTGTGAAATCACTGCACTCATCCCATGTTGTTGGGTACGCTTTGACATCATCAAACACAGTCCTAAAACATGGGTTGTTATAATAGTGATGATTGGGTGAATTTAACACATGGGGATAGACTATGAGTGATAGATATGGGATTTGTCCCTCCTACTGGAGTATAATATCCTGACTACTTGATTAGCGAGATTGAGAAATGCATGGGCATGAACATGTGAATCAATATATGATATTGAGGTCACATTATCTCACACAGTCTTCTCTTGGTTCAAAAAATATGGATTGAACATTGAGAGGATGACCAACCATGCCTCAAGTTCATCATTGATATTAATGACAAATAAATTATACAATCACTAGAACACCTTACAAAGATTGTAGGTTTAAGTTGTTCTCTAACTTTCCATTCACTTGGGTAGCACTGATGTGCGACTAGGCACCACTCTCTTCTTGTGATGTCATAAACTAGTTATGAACATTCACTGCCAATGTGATATCAGACCTATAGGGTCACACACATAGAAACTCATCCATAATAGGAGTTTGATCTTGAATGACAATTGGATTGATTACTAAAGTGTTTAGGTATTCAATTCAGACAAATGATCACTTGATTGGCTGACCATGTATGCCAAATGACCATCTCACTGAGTGAGACGGCCATTTGGGTAGCCATACATGTGACTCAATTGTTGTGATGGCCGTTTGGAGGCCAGAATGACCGAAGCATGAATTGGATTAGTTCCTCCCTTGAACTAACCGATTCAACATGCTTGAACTGACCGACTCATCTAAACTCACCAGATTACTATTTGGGCAAGTGATATGGGCATCTCATTTAGGTGAGACGGTCCGATTGGGTCCAAACAAAGGTTCATGATGTTTCCTGAATAGTTTTGATTGCATATATTTAGAAAGCAAGTAAAATTAATATGTATATTAATTGGAATTCAAATTGCCAAATTTGTGTGTGATTGGGAAACTTCCAAATGATTGTTTGACAGTGCAAAACGACTGTCTCGCACACCATATGACCATAGAGGTGTGTGAAATGACCGTGTTGGCTATCGCGGGTTGCAAAAGTTCAAGTTCTTGCGGTCCTTTCTACTCCTACACAATCCCATACAGATTGGGAACCCTGAGCAAAACCCTGCCTATAAAAGGAGGGGTACTAGGGGCTTCCCAAGACATAACACAGACAACTGAGAATCAGTTCCTCTGATAAATGTTGTCCTCTTTAGTTGTGATAACAAAGAGAGCCCAAGAAAGTCCTACCCGATAGGGAGGAATAGTTAGCGGGAGAGAATAACTGAGGAGTTATCGTTGTGGGGGAGCATGTTGATGTCTAGTACACCAATGAGAGGGACGTCAACTCCTTCCTATATATTTTTGGTGAAAGAAATGAGTTCTAGTTGGTCTGTGTGGACTACTCTAGAGGTATGAGTCCTTTGGATGTTGCTCAGAGAGAAAAGTCAACTTACAGTCTGTGGCGAGACCACAAGAGTCGCTGTAGAGGTTGCACAAACATTATTCATGGTAAAGACCAGGAGCTGTACAACCATCGTCCAAGAGTAACTTGTTAGTAGTTGCAAAGAAGTGAGTTTTATTGTTGGACTTGCTCCATGACCAGGTATAACTCCCTAAAACTATCCTTCCTATTTCATAGTAGTTGACGCAATCTTACTGTTATGGGAATACATATAATTTTTTTTGTTTCCGCTTCTATACTCTGTGTCTGTATTTTCCAACACAAGGATGATGGGGAAACACAATGCTAATGATGATATGTGTACATATTGATTGAGGCCTTACAAGTAATTCTATGGGGTTCCAAGAATGGGTCGATGGAAAGGGCCAATTGACAAGGTTAATTACCTACTTGAAAATGATTAAAATATGAGAAGATGGAATGAATTATGTAACGGTTGGGTATGAAAATGTTTTGCCCTTACATACTTTATTTCACTTGATGTCAAACATCTTCATACAATGTATGATCATATTTAGGTCTTGAAAAAGAAATATAAGGATGATTAATATATGTAGAGGTCTCTCTCAATTGAAGTCTTGAAGGGGTCGATGCACGTGAACCCAAAAGGAATGGTATATATGTAGAGGGGAGGATTGGAGTGTGAAATGCAACATACGCTATTGCTGACCTGGTGTAAGATTCGAGACATGTACTCTTTTTCCTCTCCTCATTCCTCAGTGACTTTAACAATGTTACAAGCATGTTTGGTAGGGTGTATCCAGCTGTAGTTTGATGATATAGAAAGCAATTTAACTAAAATCATATGTTCAATACTATTTTGATTTTATTCAGTATGATGCAACATGAACTTGTTATTTTTATTTGCAACTATTTGGTTCAACAACTGCTACCAGAAGAAAATACTTGAAGCAAATACAATGGTTCAAAGTCATAAACGAAAGATATGGTCGAATGTATCAAGAGCGGTTCACCATGGCTGCAAGGTGTGTATGACTTCTTATCTTTACAGAACAGTAAAATACGTGAGCGGTATGTGTCATTTTTTCCAGTAGAAAATGAGTAGAAGCCACTTTGACTTATCTCGGTACACATCATCTTCCGACTATATTGAACTCAACCTACATTCTACCAAACAGACACTACACTGAAAATAGAAAAGGAAGCAAAAATCAATACATACTGGATTGCAATGACACTTGTATGCATAAAATCATATGAACAAAAAAACAAAGTTTATGTGCATCGCAAAACAAGATTCCAATGTCCAAAAACATTACCTCTTGATGAAAGACATTTACTATGCTGAAATAGACCTCCTCACAAATTGACCTACTAGGTGCATGGTTAGGACACCATCGAGCACACTTGTGCTCAGATGCGCTTGTGCTCAGACATGTGTCATATAAATGATCTTCTAGCTTATTATTCCCAAGATTTTCATGCTATGATGAAATCTCTTCTAGTTCTTAGCTGTTATGCTTCATGTGCGACACCAAATCCTTCTATGTGTTTATACATTAGATAAATGGCATAGGAAGAAGGGGTCATCCTCTTACACCTTTGATATTTAACTAATTGAAGACGGAGTAAACACAAAGTTAGCGAGTGAGTCTTAATGGACCAGACTCACATATAATCCAGTCATAAGCCTATTGTTCCTAGGAGTAAAGCCCATATGAACAATATTAAAATTACAATATTTGTGTGAACTGCTTCTTGTAACCTCTTGTAACTCAAACTACGCCTACACCCCCCCAAGTTGTGCGGTAGATGAACAAATGTCTAGCTTATGTTATTTCTTGGGAAATGACTCCTTTCCCAATGGTCTGATAAATATACTACCTAATTACTTTGAACTAACTGAGTTGTAATCTTACCTATAACTAGCAACCTTTCCCTTGGACATAGTAGTCTAGCACAATATGTATGAATCTTGTAGAAAAAATACAAGATTCACAAGGATATAAATGACACTCATATTATTGCAATAGAGAATGTAATAATTTGACTGATTGATGACTAAATAGTGAATTAAATATAACATACATCTCAGATCTCTTACAATTTAATTTAATGCTATGTACTCAAACTTAGTGAAAGACTTAGTAAATGTTAGAATTTTAAAGCTCATGACATGACATTTTAACCTCCGAAACTACAATATAAAAATCTATATCACGCAGTGATAGGGTGAGATGCCCGATCACTATTTGAATATGTAGACGAGAAGTGTGGTGAGGGGACAATTGTAAACCAATATCAAAGTACCTTTAAATTTCCTTAGCATCCTCTAAACAAGAGAGTAATGAACACTAATAATAGTTGCACCAACTCCTATGCAACTTAACAACTAATTCAATGTTGTGATTGATATTTGTCAAATACTAGAGAGAGAAAATAGTGAATTTTCTTATATGTGGTAAGGTATCAAAAGTAGTAATTGTCTCCTTTATGAAGTGTACAACAAATGTAGAATGCCAGGTTTGCATTTTAGGATGTCATCCTTTATTAGATGATAAAGGGAACACTTGCAATGATTTAACAATAATATACATGAGCTAAGAAAATAATGAAGCATATCAATGTTAATAAATAATAAGTGTTGTTTGACAATTCAAAATAAAATTCTCCATAAAAGTGAATTATTAGATGTGGAAATCATATCATCAACTAAATAAAAACAATATGATTATATTTCCATCCATATTATAATAAAATGAAGAAGCACTTTTGAGATACTGATAAGCCCAAATTCTTTAAAACAAGGCATGTTGTGCTTAACTAGTCCTTAGAGCTTGTATGGAACCATAGAGGGCCTTAATATATTTTCATGCATGAGTTTAACAATAACTTTTTATGAATCTACAAGTTTCTCCAAGTAAGATCTATCATCAAAAGTAACAATGAGGAAAGCATTTAAAACATCCATTACTTTAGCTCCTATTGCAAAACAAGGCTAAGTTAGGACTATATTAATTGTAGGAGAAATAACAATTGAGTTAAAGGTATGAAGGTGGATGATGCCTACACTTGTGTAAACCCTTTGTTCAATAATCTAGTTTTTAGTTTATTATGAAAGTTGTTATATCTTGCATATATTTTTCTAATCATTATACTTTTTTCTATCTTTAAATCATACAAGAATAAAGGAACAAAACTTTATATCAAAACATTGTTTGAGATTGATAGGTAGACCCCAAATTTGCTTCTTGTATATAATTATAAGAGAATTTGAAGAAGGGTTTATGGATATGAAATTTTGATTTTTTTTGCAGTTGGTCAGATCAAAATTACTAGCTCAAAGCTCTAATCATTGTAGATCTTGATATAAATATATATGTTAATGTGTTACTAGACCTTTCAATAGTGTTTTGTCTAGGACCACACTGATATGTTGATGCATCATCACTTGTATGTAATACAACCACATGGAAACAATATTTATTCAACTATGGTATGGGGTGGTTGTGCTAGGGTTTCAAACTAACAATTGACACTTGTTTGATCTTCTTAAAATATTTAATGTTTATGCTATCGATTTTTATGTGAAACCCATGTACCATATAACAAATAATAATTAAAATTCAATAAATAAGGTTTAGGTTTGACCATGATCTGATTCATTAGAGTGTTTTAAGCTATTCCTAGAAGATATGCCATAATTGGAAATAGTCCATTGAGTGTGAAGAGTCAGTAGTAAGCAACAAACTACTTATCCAATGTAAATATGTTTTGCACCGACTCATAGAAAGGGTAGACTAAATCAACACGGTTCATATGTTTCATAAGCATATAGTTTTCACAAGACAAGATATGTAAACACTTGTACCCTTTATGTACTTCATTATACCAATGGAAGACACATATACGTAAAGATCTAGAGTCAAGATTTATGAATGTATTCCATCGTATAGGACGACGAGTGTGAAATTGACACCAAATTGTGTCCTTTCTTACAGTCAAATACTTGAAATAAATTATAATTTTTATTTCACCAAGGTATCTAAGGATAGTACATAGTGTGACAATCCACTATAGAGAGTATTGTACCTCCTTTGGTATTGCCTTACGTGACAATCCACTATAGAGAATACTATACGATCCTCTGGTATAGCCTTATGTGACAATCCACTATAGAGAACTCTACTATTTCACTATAGAGAATAATAGTGAAATAGTAGACTACAAATAATGTGAGGTTTCCTCCATAAATTGCAATGAATTATGTCCTATATGACCTTATATGACTATTTACAAGTTAAATTTTGTAAAGATATAAATTTCCATTTAGAAATGTAGCAATATTTACTTGTCTAATTGTATGTTATACTCATTTATTATTTCTTAATCATAATCTATGGATTATAGTTTAAACATAGTTAGGGTCAAGCAAGCTAAAACCCTAGATGATATGAAATTAGGGCTTTGGGTGAATTGTACTTCATGGAATAATTGGATGTTAACTTATAATAAAATATTACATCATATTAAAAATTTTATGTGAATATTACATAAAAAATGTGTATTTATATGTTAAATCATACTCCAACGATAAGTGGGATAGTGGGTTTTGGGGTAACTCGGGGACCATTTTGATGTAATTAAAGTGCATAATGAGAACAAATGTTAAATGTAAATGATATGATAATTTATAATGCTATTATTAGCATATTAAAAGTCTGAAAACAAAACCTAAGTGGGTTTGAGATTTTAATGTTCTCTGTTGGGATTAATTCACTACAAAAGATGCAATGCTGACAAAAACTAACCTAAACAAAAATGTAAAACCAACAAGATATTCTCTTGGATTATCCTTGGAGTGGAATAAAGTTTATAGAAAAACCTTTAGATGAACTTCTTAACCTATATTATTTTCATGACTAATATTTTAGTTGTCCACAATTGTTAGACAAATTGAGTTTTGGATTTGTTTGTTAACGTTACAATCATGTAAAAATATATTTTAATAACATAGAACACCATTATATATCATAACCAATAATTACACCATGTCATGGTTGAGAAGGGGAGTGCACCAACTAGGGTTTGAGAGATAAAAGCTAGAGTTTTGGTTCCTTCAACCATGTCGATGGTGAAATTAATTGAGAATGTTAGGAATTCTTTGTGAAAATAATATTTCATTATTCCAATAAACATTGTCATTCCCTCTTATATCCATATACTGAACCCCAAAATCCTATTTCATTTCTTTTGTCTACCTCAATGAGTTTTGACTAGACGAAATGGAAAGGGGAGAATGACAACAATGTTGGTGGAGTTTGTTTGTGTTCTTGGGCATTCTTCAATAACATGATATCAATAATCTCTTTTAGTGTATAGTGGAGTGATTGAATTCCTAAGTATATATATTTAATTATTCATTCATGTAAGTTTAACACATCTTATATTCATTAGCCAAAATTTAGGCTAATTTGGAATTCTGGTAGAAATGGGGCATATGAACATGAAAATTAGATTTATTATTCATCATAAGGATTTACTGCTATGTAATGTGTTCGATGTAAACTATTTTATAAAAAGAGGAATTTAACATGAATATTGTCTGTTCTAATAGTTTACACCTAAACTTGGTACCTTTTGTCTATTTAGGGTAGATCACACAAAAATGGTATATCCTTCAAATGAAACTTTCCATTTTGGTTAAATATAAAATGTGTGCAATTGCATACTCAAAAATCTTTGGGATGTATCATGTGATAAAAATGCACTATGGGTGAGATGGGTGCATGGGAGATACCTCTAAGATGACTCTATTTGGTCAGCTAGTGAGAGGGCTAACTACTCTTGGCCCTGGAAGAAATTGCTAAAGTATAGGTATATCCTTTTCCCTCATACAAAGTTTTCAATAGGTAATGGTGAAAAATGCCTACTATGGAAGGACCCCTGGTGTGGGGATGGTTGAAATATTTTTCTCCACCTTGGTTCCCATATTTTGATAAGACTGTGGAATGCCGAATGTTATAATATGAGCTGCTGCACTAAGGATGGTTAGTGGTGGTTCCCTGATGTGAGAGGTGTTTTGACTGGGGAGGAGTTCTTCACCTTTCTTCCTAATTCTAAAGTTGTTTGTGTTGATGAAATGATTGTGAATAACAAACGAAAGTTGGCTTTGAAGTATTTTTGGAATATCTATAGGCTTGAAGGGCAACATTTGGCCTAGGTAGTGTGGATTTGGTCTGGTATGATTGCAAGGAAAATTTATGTACTTCTTTGGAGGTGCTTTCTGGAAAAGGTGTTGACCCATGATCAACTCAGGAAAGTTAGGTGTCGGGATTCTTCTTCTATAGGAAGGAAGTTGAGGATGATCCACATATCCTTTTTACCTATGATTACTATGTGAGTATCTAGGATGTCTTTAGGCTAAAGTTTCAAATGAAGCCGACTTCTTTTACGGATTTAGTTACAATTAAAGGTAGATCAAAGACCGTTCCTAACCTCTTGATTTATAAGCTCTGGCTGAAGAGGAACATCAGATGCTATGAGACATCTACAAAATCTGTTGAGACGTTATGGTTGATAAGTCTACATGGTATTGATCTTGTATAATTTATTACCCTTTGTATAGCTTATTTTTTAATTTTTTTTCTTGTTTTGTCTAGAACTTTGCCATACACATGCATAATGTTTTTGATCATAATGAGAAGGAGAAACACACTTGGTTTACCAAGAAAAATGTGGGGGTTCAATTGTCTATTTGTGCTATTTTTGATATTATCCATCAATAAGATGATCACTCCAAATTTATATGCCCTAATTGTTTTGTTTCACTGAAATATGTCATTAGGTCTATTTATTAAAATTTCATCTACATTATGACAACTTAACTTACCCAACTTGTGTGAAATGTTTAATATATATATATATTTTCACATGCTTAGGCATATACCAATCAATAACTCATTTACAAAAGTTTGTTTATATCCATGCCTTATTATCACGATAAAGTCACTAGTTGAATATGTGATATATAATCATAAATTATTTATAAAATAAATTCAATTCAAATATATAGTCATACCTTACCCTAAGATTGAGATATATATATATATGTATATATATATGTATATATATATATATATATATATTCATGGATAATATCTGTAGGTTCATATCAACTATTGTAAAGGGTCACACTATATATATGTAAGTTGCCTATTAACCTCAAGATTGAGGTTTATACTATATGACCATTTTGGTAATTAAGGGTACACTTGTATCATACCCAGCGCTAGATACATGCCTTATTCCTTGACACTCTTTCTATTTTCTCACCAAAATAATATTAGGTTCCCCTGATTTAAGATATATTAAGATTAATTGGTGTCAAATTATATCATGAATGCATAGATATCCTTTATATACGAAGTTTTAGGATGAAATAACCAAATAATTTCAGTAGAGTTTAATGTGGAAATATACCAATTACTGAGTTTTGACCCTAGTCTAACATCATAGGATCACTCCTAAGTCTTATTGATGAAACAAATAAAATATTGAATAATGTATCCGATTAATTAAGAAGGGAGAACAAATACATCAAATGAGTACTTATCATACAAATAAAGAAATACAATATCAAATGTTTTTGAAAGAAGAACTTAACATTAAATTTGGATTAGTCACTTCTATTGACTCAAGGTCAATTAGGTCAATGTTGACTCACGTCTAAATTGACTAAACCCATGTTTTGATGATGACTAACCATTCCACATATTGGTGTCTAATGTCTCTACTTGAGTGATTTCAGATTAGTTATAGACACACTCCAAATGCTCTAACTTGCGCATATCAAATTGGAGAAAAGACAAGTCAAAGTCAATACAAGTGCACATTTTTGTAATATGATGTAAATCCTTTGGAATCATGTTGTAAATCACTTGTAATGATTGTATGACTTGTAATTAAGCTTAGAAAAAATTAGGAGCACTTAGATCGAATGTTTAAGAACTAAAAAGCCATTTTCCAAAATTCACATCAGGTTGTTCATCGGTTGAGTTCTGTGACTTGCAAACTCGACTGATCCTGATTGGATCTTAAAAATGACTTTTGAACGGTCGAGTTTACGCTACACAGAACTCCACCGATGGAGTACCAGACCAATTCGATTTTCATTGGTCGGTCGAGTTTCCCCAGGACAAACTCGACCGATGGTCTGAATATCGGCTTTATCTTTTACTCTATCGGTCGAGTTACCTTTATAGAAACTCGACCGATTGCACTGTACGGAAAAGTGCTTCTAGCCATTGTGGAGTTGCAACAAGTGAAAATATATATGTTGCAAGCCACAAAATGGCTAGTTTTCATTCTCAAGTGTTCCCAAAGGCTAAGAGGCATCCCCAGCTATAAATAGGACCCCTTGGGCTTCATTCCAAGGTTGAGCATTCAATGCAAACTCTATGTGAGGTTCCTATTCTATAGTTGAGTGCTTCCTACAGCCTCCTCTCTCTCTCTCTAAGCTTAATCACTTGCTACATCCATTAGAGTGAGTAGGAAATCTATAAGAGATCTAGTCCTACATGTATTTCTTGTGAGGCTCTCACTTCCACCACCTCCCCATCTCTCATTTCAACCATGAAGTTGAAGGTTCTCTCTCTTAGCTAAGAGAGGTGAAGAAGAACAAGGGAAGGCATCCCTTGGTGAAGGTTAAGGCTGAAGACTAGAGCTAGAGTGGGTAAGCCCTTGGTGAAGGCAGAAGACTCCTTGCTCAAGTGGGTATGTCCTTGGTGAAAGCTTCTCCGAGTGAAGGTGAAGTCAAAGGCGAAAGATCCAAGAAGAGTGGGTAATTCCTACAAGGCTGAAGACTTATGCAAGAGTAGGTAAGTCCTTGGAAGAAGGCGGAAGACTCCTTACAAAGTGGGTAAGTCCTTGGTAAGGTTGAAGACTCTTTGTATTGGATAGGTAAGTCCTTTGTTTGGTCATGTATTGTAAGTCTTATGAATGAATATAAGAATGCAATGGTTAGGAAATCCTAGAGGTTGACCTCTCTAGGTAAGTAAACTGACATACTTTTAGTTTGAAGTGTTGAACCACTGTAAATAGCTTGTCTACTTGTATTCTCTCAATCTCTCTCATCCTTGCTATGCATGTTTAAGTTTCACACAAATTTCCTATTTAGCAATCTTATCTTGTGATATATCTTGAAGGTTTAATGAATTTTGTTTAAGTGCTTTCAGCTCTATTCACCCCCCGTCTAGAGCATCTAATCACCCATCTAGGATCCAACAATTGGTATTAGAGCGGGTCTTCTCCAAGCATACTTCAACAAGTAGGAGAAGATGGGTGACTACCAAGGAGGGAGATACTTGATCAACCTTCCAATCTTTGATGGGATAAATTTCCTCTATTGGAGAAGAAGGCTTCAATTCTACATCCAAGGATCAAATCTTGAGATGTGGCAAATGGTGAACAACCCATACACGAAACCAAAGACAAAGATTGAAGAATGGGATGAAGCTACCTTGAAGAAAGCAACCTTGAATGCTAGAGCCATGCACATACTCTATGCCTCCATGACCCCCACCGAGTTCAACCAGATTACTTCATGAGAAACAACCTATGAGGTATGGAGAAAGCTTTGTATCACTTATGAAGGGACAGATCAAGTGAAGGAAAGCAAAGTCTACATGCTCAAAGGGCTGCTTGAGAACTTCAAGACGGGAAAGGAGGAGAGGATAGCCAACATGTACTCAAGGATCAACACCATTGTGAATGGTCTTACTATTCTAGGATATCCTATGTCTAGTGGAGAGATCAGCTCAAATATCCTTAGAACTCTCCCCAAGAGGTGGGAACCCAAGGTGACTTCCATTGAAGAAGAAAGGTCTCTTAGGGATATTCCTATTGAAGAGCTCACTGGAAATCTATAAGCACAAGAAGCCACACTTGACAAGAGGGAGGAAGTAGAAAGACAAGAGGAGAAAGAACTCAAGAGAATGAAGAAGGCTAAAATCAAAGCTCAAATCAAGGCTATTGTTGGTCAAGCTTCTCCATCCTCTCAAGTTGAAGAAGATGCCATGTACTCCAATGGTAGATTCTACAAAGACAAGTCCTCCTCCATCTGGTGCTTCACATGTGGAAAGAAGGGTCACTATAAGGAAGATTTCCCACAAGGCAAAAAGACCCATCTTCATAAGAAGAAGGAGAAATGGCACTCAAGCTCAAGTGGTTCCTCCAACTCAAGCTCAAGTGAAGATTCAAGTGAAGGATCAAGCTCAAGATCTAGTGATGAAGGAGAATGCCATTTTGCTCTTATAGCATCAATAAGTGAAGACTCAAGTGAGGTAAATCTAAACTCTTTAGATAAAGAATCTTTGATTGCTATTATTCATGATACTTGTGCCTCTCTGAAGTCTTCTAAAAGGAAAAAGAAAAAGCTTGCTAGAATTGTTGATAATTTGCATGTAAAATTAAATGATCTTGAACATGCTAATTCTTGCTTGCTTGATGATAAAAATGCTTGTCTTAGTCAAGTAGACTCTCTTAAACTTGAAAATGCTAGTTTTCTTGATAAGATTAGATTTCTAGAAGCTCAACCTCTTATGCCTAGTTCTAATGAAGAGCATACTTTAATTGTTGATTCTCTCATGCATGATATTGATGTTCTTAAATCTGAAAACAAGGACAAAGATTTTGTTTTCCAAGAATTAGAAACAAAAAATGCCTCCTTACTTGCTAAAATCAATGTGCATGAATCTTGTTCTAGTTCTACTAGTAGAGAGAATGATGTTGCTGCTCTTCATATTGATAGAGATTCTTATTTAACTAAAGCTCTTTGCTTAGAAAATGATCTTTTGCATGCTAGAGATAATATTAATCAATTGTCTTCTACTATTACCTCTCTTATGCATTATAATGATAGGTTGAGATCTTCTTTGTAAAGATTCTTAGTTGGTAAAAAGAATCTTAATGACATCCTACACCATACTACTAAACAAATTGGTAGACATGGTTTAGGATATGATAGTAGTTAAAGGAACAACAAAGGTAAAGGACCTCCAATATTCCATGGAGAATCCTTTAGTTCCAAGACTATGGGCACATGCAACTATTGCAATGAAATTGGTCATTATTCTACTTGTTGTCCTTTTAGGAAAGCATCCAAGAGAAATAGGACTTGGGTTGATAAACTAACCCCTCCAGACCCAAAAACATGATTGGGGACCATTTCATCTTTCTTCTTGTAGGTACTTGCAAATGGATTGACTTGAGCTATTGAATTGCAAATTGACTTGTCAATCCACATGAAAGAAGAAAGGTGAGATGTGTAGAGGGTGACAACAAATGGAAAAGGAATGGTAAGAACAAAGGTACATGTTTTATTGCTTATAACCATTTCTAACTTGTTTTTGTCAAGTTAGTGTGCACTATACATATGGTTTTTGAGTCAAGTGGTATTTTGTGTTTCTCTTTACACTCTTGCTAAAAAACTGTTTCTAATGCTTCTATAGTGCATTACTAACTTGCTTAGACATGTTTGGATATGGTTTGTATATTTAGCATGCCTCTATATATGTTTTTATGAAATATATGTGCCCTTTGAAAGCTGCTCTGTCGTACGAGTTTGTACTATTTGAAACTCGACCGATAGGCACCAATGGGTGTTTCCAGTAGTTGTCATCGGTCGAGTTGTCAATGCACATAACTCGACCGATAACACTGTGCACAAAATACACATTTGGCTTATTGAATGCGAATTTCCCTCTCAACTAGATTTTCTCAACCAATAGCCTTATTCTTTGGCACTCTCATTTGGTACCTTTATATATGCATATTGCCATGTTCTAAATTGCCTATCTTGCTTACAACTCTATCTCTGTAATTGTTCTAAATTGGTATATCTATATATTGAAATTGCTTGCTTTGAGTTGTTTTGCAGGTTTTAATGATGATCTCTTTGGATCTCTTGGTTGTGTCTAAAATTGCTTCCATTGTACTCTAACTTGCTATATCTATATAGGTGTATATCTTGTTTTGATACAACCTTGAGGTTCTTAGGGGTAGCCAATGAAGTGGCACCCTAGTGGTGAAAGTGATGATGTAAGACCGATATGTCATGAGTTCGAACTCAGGCGACGGGATGAATGAATCGCCATTGAAAAAAAAAGGTTCTTAGGGTTAATCATCTTATGATAAGGATGCATATCTAGTGAGTTATATCCTTTCATGCTTCTAAAATTGCATATCTCTTTATTTGGATATATCTCTACATATAATCATAACTTGATTTACCTTGTGTATCTTTTGGTATCTCTTGCTATGATCTAGATCCTACTAGTAGTCCTAACTTGTGATAACATCTACTAGTAGTTCATATACATGTAGTTCTAACCTTGTTTATAATTGGCATCTTTGCTCATATATATGCTATGCTTGTATCTTGTCTCATACATGCTCAAGCTTGTTCCTTGAATTGCATATCTACTATCTTGAGTTTCTTGCATAACATTGTGATGCAGAGTACATAGATCTACATTACATGTAGAAATTGGAGTTTTTTTTGGATTTTATGCAGATTTTGCTCCAGTTTCAAATTTTGGTGCAAGACTAATATTTTTCATGCAGAAACTACCTTCTGAGCAAGGCTCATCACTTTGCCATGAGCCCTAACACTTTTTGGGCAAATTTTGTCATCTTGAGGGTCAAAATTGCAATTTATTATTTTTCTGCAACACTTTATCTTGCATTTTGGGTTGTTCAAGTATATGCTTTAACTTACTTTTCTTTCTATGCTTGGACAAGCCCCTATCTGTGCTCTTCTACTCTCCTTATATATATTTGTGTTATCTCCTTTCCTTTAACAAGTGGTGTTTCTTATTTCTTCATACCCCCACCTTTTTGAAATAACAAAGGGGGAGAAAGGTATGTCTTCTTTTAAAAGAGGGAGAAGGCATGTCTTACATGAAGAGGAAAAGCATGTCCATATAAAGGGGAGAAGGTAAATGGGAGAAGACATATATGTGTAGAACATATATGAGTAGAAGCCATAGTATTCTATAAATGTTATGAAAGCTAACCATGCAGGAGAAATAACATCAATTGAGGGGGAGTATGAGAACTCCATGCACATCAATTGAGGGGGAGCATATGAGCTCAATCCTATTGAAACCCCTAGGTTTCTCCGAAGGTATGATTTTACTTAAAAGCCTTCAATAGATTTATGGAATGGTTTGTCATCTTCAAAAAGGGGGAGAATGTTGACTCAAGGTCAATTAGGTCAATGTTGACTCACATCTAAATTGACTAAGCCCATATTTTGATGATGACTAACCATTCCACATATTGGTGTCTAATGTCTCTACTTGAGTGATTTCAGATTAGGTATAGACATACTCCAAATGTCCTAACTTGCACATATCAAATTGGAGAAAAGACAAGTCAAAGTCAATACAAGTGCACATTTTTGTAATATGATGTAAATCCATTAGAATCATGTTATAAATCACTTGTAATGATTGTATGACTTGTAGTTAATCTTAGAAAAAATTAGGAGCACTTAGGTCGAATGTTTAAGCACTCAAAAGCCATTTTCCAAAATTCACATCAGGTTGTTCATCGGTCGAGTTCTGTGACTTGCAAACTCGACCGATCCTGATTGGATCTTGAAAATGACTTTTGATCAGTCGAGTTTACACTA
Source organism: Alisma plantago-aquatica (assembly GCA_963693085.1). NCBI lineage: Eukaryota > Viridiplantae > Streptophyta > Magnoliopsida > Alismatales > Alismataceae > Alisma > Alisma plantago-aquatica. Next base: position 1,084,993,490 of record OY856412.1, on the reverse strand, counting down.
CACAAAACTTGACCGATGGAGTACCAGACCAATTTGATTTTCATTGGTCGATCGAGTTTTCCCAGGACAAACTCAACTGATGGTTTGAATATCAACTTTGTCCTTTACTCTATCGGTCAAGTTACTCTTATAGAAACTCGACCGATTGCACTATATGAAAAAGTGCAGAAAAGTGATTCTAGCCATTGTGGAGTTGCAACAAGTGAAAATATATCTGTTGCAAGCCACAAAATGGCTAGTTTTCATTCTCAAGTGTTCCCAAAGGCTAAGAGGCATCCCCAGCTATAAATAGGACCCCTTGGGCTTCATTCCAAGGTTGAGAATTCAATGCAAACTCTATGTGAGGTTTCTATTCTATAGTTGAGTGCTTCCTACAACCTCCTCTCTCTCTCTAAGCTTAATCACTTTCTACATCCATTAGAGTGAGTAGGAAATCTATAAGAGATTTAGTCCTACATGTATATCTTGTGAGGCTCTCACTTCCACCACCTCCCCATCTCTCATTTCAACCATGAAGTTGAAGGTTCTCTCTCTTAGCTAAGAGAGGTGAAGAAGAACAAGGGAAGGCATCCCTTGGTGAAGATCAAGGCTAAAGACTTGGAGCTAGAGTGGGTAAGCCCTTGGTGAAGGCAGAAGACTCCTTGCTCAAGTGGGTAAGTCCTTGGTGAAAGCTTCTCTGAGTGAAGGTGAAGTCAAAGGCGGAAGATCCAAGAAGAGTGGGTAATTCCTACAAGGCTGAAGGCTTGTGCAAGAGTAGGTAAGTCCTTGGAAGAAGGCAGAAGACTCCTTACAAAGTGGGTAAGTACTTGGTAAGGTTGAAGACTCTTTGTATTTGATAGGTAAGTCCTTTGTTTGGTCATGTATTGTAAGTCTTATGAATGAATATAAGAATGCAATGGTTAGCAAATCCTAGAGGTTGACCTCTCTAGGTAAGTGGACTGACATACTTCTAGTTTGAAGTGTGGAACCACTCTAAATAGCTTGTCTACTTGTGTTTGCTCAATCTCTCTCATCCTTGCTATGCATGTTTTAGTTGCACACAAATTTCCTATTTAACAACCTTATCTTATGATATATCTTGAAGGTTTAATGAATTTTATTCAAGTGCTTTCAGTTCTATTCACCCCCCGTCTAGAGCATCTAATCACCCATATAGGATCCAACAACTTCTTGATGATCTTAAATGTTATTTTAGGTGATTTGGACATTAATTGTTCCCTTAATTAAACTATACATATTAAATAACTTGGATATTGATTGATAAACTGATTAATTGAATTGTATTTCCCTAAAGTACATTTCATTAGGCTGTAACATGATCTGGGTTTTGTTTTTACATGTTTTATTTAATTGGATGGTGATAACACCATATCTTTCCTCTTCCTTCACCCTTTTGTTTTGCTATACACAAGTGAGCATTCTTCCACTTCCCCTTCCTATCATCCCAATGACTCCTCTCTTCCTATTCTCTTCCTCTTCCTTTACTTACTTCCTTTTCCTTGCCACCACCACCACCACCACCTCCCCATCAACTCCAATAATTTTCCCCTTATCACCTGTTGCCACTTGATATCCCTAATAGGAAGGTAATCAGCCTATTACTTGCCACCTTCATGACCAAATGATGAAACATCATTGATATCATCTTTGTTGGAGATTGCTATACCCTGAAGCCCACCTAAAAGTCAATTAGGAGACCCCATACCCTAAGATCGCTACATCAACGTACATTATTCTACTTCCATTTATGTGGTTCCTTCTCCCTCTCCATTCTTGTATGTTTGTGGGCCTATATTAGGCTAGGTCTACATGGGTTGTTGCCATGCTGGCTACTCCCGCATGGGTTTGTGGAGGTGTTCATATGCCATCCTATCCTGAGATTTCTTGGGCTTTGGTTTCTATAATGGGTTGGTCTTGGGTCCTCCCCCCTCAACAAATCTAGAATCTGGTTCTCTAATCTATGGACACACTGAGACCTCTTGTTTGAGACCTTGAGTCGATCAACATCTACCTTTATTTAATTAGAAAGAACCTCTATTTGATTGTTCACATCATATGGTTTCATTCTCTTGAAGTCATCCAAATGTTAAGTCCTATTTTATCAAGAATATCTTTATCAACATACATTATAATGCCCACATATTTTAGTTAAAGCACATATACAATGTTTCTAACACATACATTTTCCTATGTCTTCTCTTCTGGATGTTGTTCCAAAACCACCGAGATATAGGTGCTGTTGAGGATGATGACTTAGGAAGACCTTGAACCATGACTATGTACTTTGAAGGATAGTTTAGGATGGACATGTTACCCTCTATAATAGGTCCTTATTATAAGTAGTTATACCTTTATCCTTATTATAAGTATGTCTCTTGTGGTTAGGAACTTTGTAAATTTGTTTGATAATGTAATAGTCTAACATTCCTCTATTATATATTCATAATTCCTTTGTGTATCATACTATTTAGGAAATGGAATCAAATTACCTCTCTTCCTTCATATGTCCCAATATATTTGGAATAGGATAGTGTTATTCATCAAACTAAGGAATGAATCTCCTCTCAAGTATTACTCCACAACACTAATGATATCCACGAAATGAAATGCCATGAAAAATAGAGTATATATATGACCAAATATGAGTTGAAAATATCATAATATATGAGATAATGATCTCGAATATAGGCATGAATGAAATTTATAATCCAATCACACAATGTTTAGTAATCACAAGTGCACATAGTTAAGTTATAGTGGAGTGGTGATCATTCACATGATCTCAGAATCATGCCAACAATCTATTAACTACTCATACTCCTAACTCTGTATTAACTACTTTGATTTGAGGATAAACTGACTTTTGATAGTAATCTATTACTACATCTAAGATAATTAAGGCAATGAAAACAAAACTAGATAAGTTCATTTGATACCAAATGTGTGTGGTGATGACTCAGAGATAAGCATCTAGATTAGATCCTTGTAATTCCCAATTAGACCTTCTTATGCACCATAGGATATAGAAAAGGTAGGAACTTATTATTGTTGAGTCAACAATCAAGATATCTCTACTTAGCCTTCTCTTGAATTCAAGCAGAATATGCATATTTAGTGGGCACAACCCTCTCTGGGCTAAATGCAAATACCTACTCGTTATGACACGATGACTAAAGACTCAACACATACTCCCTTTTCAAGTTCAAGACAGATCTGTACTCAATAAGGGTTCACCAATACAACATACCCAATTAGTCAATAAACAAACTTAAGATATGCCTTCACAAAAGCATGAGAAACAATTGGGCTGCTATCCTCTTCTGCATGGTGAATCTTATAGATCTCAACACAAAATTATTGGATGAAGAAGATGACATCATAAGGTTCCCACAAGTTACGGGTGGAATGTGTCAATGAAGAGAAATTACATCATCTAAAAACACCCTAAATGCATCAAATGAAATAGGTAGAACCATGATGATTTTCCTCACAGTCTGGATGGTGTTTCTGGACCTTTTACCCAACAACTTGAAAGGCATCCTGGTCTGCTTCAAAGTTATTTCAAATGATACCAGTCAACAAATAAACACTAATGAGGTCAATGCATGTGTGTCTACCATCTACCCAATGAAATAATAAGATATTAGTAGTTCATTGTAAATGGAGACCATCATATCTTGCACCAACAAAAGGCCATAGGGAATTCCATCAGTGACCTTATCCCAAAATAAGAGACAAGGTCAAATGGAATCATAAACGATATCATGAAAAGACTTATATCTAGGCCATGTTTAAAAATTGAAAACATGATCACTTTAAGGCATCCAAGTTAGAAATGTTGCAAAAAGAGCAACATTCATCACCGGGGTACAAGGGGATCATGAGTTGGTACCAAAGGATCACTTGATACTAATTTGGAGGCATGAAAAATCAATCATTAATAAGAACCACAAGTAGGAAATATTGTGTATGCTCAACCTATAGAGATACAAGAATAGCTTGTTTCCACAAAGATAGATCACTTGCAATAAATTTCTTGATGATTATTTTATAGTAAGTGTCTGTCAAATCAAACTGGGTCTTTGGGGGTGGTAGAAGGCATATATGACATATTTGGCCAACAAAATGATGACAAGATATTATGATTAATAACTCGTGTAGTATGGAAGGAGATTCTTGTAGACACAATGTCAATTTCTCTAAGCTACAATCAACATGAAGAGGCTTTTTATATAGAAATATGATTGAAAGGAGAAAGTAGCTCAAAAACTACATTAAATGATAGTTACCTATGAACATAATGAATGATTCAGAAACTAGAAATTTGATATAGAGATAGAAACTACTTGCTCATGTCTGACTCAACTTAATAATGGAATAGGATGTAGCTGAGTTCCATCACTAGTTATAGGTTATTGGGGAGATCAGAATCATAGAAAAGATAATGGCAAATGCACACAATTATGTGACACAATAGTGTGACCACAAGCATATTCCATACTCAATATCCAATAGGGTGTATAGTAGTGGAAAAATGGAAAAGAGTAGAGTGGCGGTCTGTGGTTGACTAGGTGGAAGGTGTTTGTGGAAATGCCACACTATCTCTGGAGAAAGGACGGATGCCAAGTGTATTGCGTGGTGGACTACTGTGGAAGGGGTAGAGTTTGAAAACCTAAGCATGCTGGTAGTGAGGCTCTACTTATTGGCGGGTATCTAGATAAGGGTATAAGAGACCTTTTTTGGCATTGAGTGGAGTTCAACTGAGACTCAATCACTTCACTTTGTATTTGGTTGGATGTCGATGGAAAAAAATCTAGATCTAATTGAATGGAAAGCTATTTGATAAAATCTTTGATGTCTTTGGAGTCTTTCTTTATAATTGGTCAGATGGACTTGCAGTAGTTGAAATGACTATTGAGACTTGAAGCTTATGGCTTGGTCTTCAGTTACTTGATGTCTATTGTCTTGGCATGGTTGAATACATTCACAGACTATCCCACTACAAAAAACCAACTACTCAGAGAGTTTAGATGAATGATTGGTAGGTTCTTTCATAGTGGTGGGATATCAACCATTGACATCGTGTGCTTTTCACATGCTATAGTAGTGCCAAATGACATATTTAGTAGACTGATCGAATGAGTTCAAAATGGGATGTAAATCTAGGTAAAAATTGGTTTAATTGTACAATAGGCACAAAATTAGAGAATTTTAGGTTTCTCCCAAATGTCATAGAAAAATGGAACTGTTTATTATATAGCCAAAAATGGATGTGATCAATCTCTCCATACTGAAAGCTTGTTTTCCCACAAGCATAACATTCCATTAAGATTATTAATTTTCTTTTGATGAAAGTTTGTTTAAAATAGTATCATGCTCTTTAGAAGAGAATACAAGTAGTTGATTTGCAATTTTATATATAAGGAAATATTCACTCTCATTCAATTTTCTTGAATTTCATTAGATCATGCTCATGTTTAATAGATTTATCATGTATATTTAAGTTTTTCCTATGATAGAGATACTTAAACTTGATTTATCATATAAAGGGTCTTAAGTCTCAAATTTTGATCTTACAAGGGCTGAGTTTCTTCAGTTGATTATATGAAGCTTTATCGTAATGTAGTGCATGCATAATTATCATTATTTTTACATGTATATGTTGATTCCTCTTATATTCATATTTTTCTCTTTCATATATTATCAATTGCCATATAGTCATTTCTGCATCAATTATTCTCTTATTACTCATATTTGGATTGATTTGACCATATTATAAACTTTCCTAATGTGTTGCTTGTTTATCCCAAATATCATAGTTTTGACTTCTTGATGAACGAGTAGAGAGAAAGTGTTGGTATGTATGCCCTGAGAGCCAATCATGGGATGATTGGTGGGATACATTAAGATTGATTTGATAAACATCAAAGGCAAGCTTCCAATTCTTTCTGGTTCAGTCATACGAGATAGTGATAGAACAGATTGAATGTCTAGAGAATGACAGTACTCAATGACGTATGCCTTCAGGTTGAGGACCTAAACGATGAGATCATACAAATGCTAAGAGTTTGTACATTCTTATTATGTCTCTAGTCGGATGTCATTGTGGAAGGTAGATAGACAACAATGACACACAAGACTAGATTGTGGTGTTGGTTGATGACAGAATCTCATTAGTCATGATATAGAGATATCAAACCAAACACATAGGTACTTGTTAGAGAACAAGGTACCAGACAGACCCACCGTGAGTTTGACACATGGAACCATGAGATGGTAGTCACAGTCAGTACTCACAGTGATGGTGGTGAGTGTGATTCTTAGACCTGAAATCACTGCACTCAACACATGTCGTTGGGCACACTTTGACATCATCAAACGCAGTCCTGAAACATGGGTTGTTATAAAGGTGATGATTGGGTGGATTTGACACATGGGCTTTTGAGGGGTGAGTGATAGATATGGGATTTGTCCCTCCTAAGGGAGTTTGATATCCAAGGCCACTTGATGAGTAGGATTGATATAGGCGTGCGCACGCATGTGTGAATCAATATATGATATTGATGTCATACATATCTCCTTCAATCTACTCTGAGATCAAGAAAGTGAATGAACGTTGACAGGATGAATGTTCCATGCCTCGAGTTCATTTGGGATATCAGTGACAAAGGAATTATACATTCGCTGTAACACCATTCACGGATTGTAGGATGAAAGTTGTTCTCCAACTTTCTACTTTCACTTGGGTAGCAATGATGTGTGACTAGGCACCGCTCTTTGCTTGTGAAGTCATAAGGGTTATGGACTTTCACTGCCAATGTGAAATGGACCTGCAGGGTCACACACATAGGATTTAACCTGGAAGAGGAGTTTTGTCCACAAGTAACGTTTAGATTGATTACTAAAGGAGTTTAGTAGTTCAATTAAACACTCAATAAATTGATAGTTCAATATCATATTGTTCAAGGTGTTGGACATATTGATTGGAGTATCGGATTGATTGAAATCACATTTGACTGATTCTGCACAACCTGTACTCCCAACCGATCGGTTCAAGTGTTGAACCGGTCGGCTGAGGTTGCTGAACCGGTCGGCTCAAGTGTTGAGTTGATCGGCTCATGGTCAGAGTGAAACAATCGGTTCAAGTGTTGAACTGATCAGTTCAACTGGTGCAACCGAGCAAGTTGGGAAAGTCAGGTCGGTGAGAATTTTCCTTGCGTTTCACTTGCCCAATTTGATTGGAACAAGGATTGGTATTCAATACCAATTAGAAACAAAAGAAGGAAAGTCAATCGGGAACTGATCAGGACCATGAACCGACCGGTTCAGAAGTGAACCGATTGGCTCATGGGTCCCAACCGATCGGTTGGTGTTCCAACCGACCGGTTCAGGTCCCCAACCGACCGGTTCACTTGTGAACCAATTGGTTCAGGTTGCGAGTTGGTTGCTTTTTGTGGAAAATCTCGAACCCTTCTACTCCTGCTTTAGTCCCATATTGCCGGGGATAGAGAACCCTGTCCCATGACCCGCCTATATATATAGGGGTATTGGGGGCTTCTCGAAGAACAACTCAGTGCAACCAGTTTCTCTGCAAAGTTTTCGTTCTCTCTGGTTTTGGTAACTGAGGGAGAGCCCGAGCAAGTGCTTCCCGCAAAAGGGAGGTGCAGCAAGGGAAGGACAACTGTAGTTGCAACTGGAGGCAGGAGAGTGTGTTGGCGACTAGTACGTCAACAGGAGGGTGCGACTCCTTCCACTTCCTTGTGGGACAAGGAGTGTGGAGTTCCAGGTGGTCCGTGTGGACTACTTCAGAGGCAGGAGGTTTTTGCCGCTCAGGAGGACAACTGTCATCCGACAGTCTGATAGGAGGAGGAGTCGTCAGTCCCGGTGCGACGAGGAGCTGCACAGACGCCGTCCAAGACCGGATTTGAAGACCGCGCAAAGCGCGAGGTATTGTCGCCGAGCAAGCCTCAGGACAAGGTATGATTCCACAAACCATCCTTTCCTAATATATAGACGTTGACGCATTTCCTCAGTATGGGTTGGGGGAGAAATTTTTTTGTTTCCGCTGCCTTCTCTGTCTCCCCTAAAACCCAAAAGTGGTATCAGAGCCACGTCAACTGCTCTATATTTTAGGAATATCAATATGATCGATTTTGGTTTGTCGCCTTTATTTATTGCATACGATGCAAATAATATCGGCTTTATGCATGTCCAATCCTAAATCCACAAATCCCAAATTACATATATGATATGTATTATTAATGCACTCGATACGCGTCGCCCTTAAACGAGTTTTGTGGTGGATGTGTGTAGCATGATTATGGCCTATAAACCCCTATATGTGTGTGGTTGTTTTTGGTTGCTTGCATCTCGGTCTGCGCACCGATCTTCCCTCTCTTATTCTTGATGTAACTCGAAATAATTCGAGATTCTTTCCTACCTTTGCTCCCCCCGAATGTAACTCGGGGTTTCCCTTTTAAGCAATGTAATAAATAGGATAGATTTTTTATTTCCTGTTATGTCAAAGAACGGAGGACATCAAGACGACAACCCAGACGATCGGTTCAAGGCGTGAACCGATCGGTTGACGTTCCAGACGATCGGTTCAAGGAGTGAACCGATCGGTTGATGACCGATTCGAGGAGCGAGATGAGCGGGTGGTAGCCATGAAGAGATGCACGACGACCAGGCGAACCGATCAGTTGGAGGAGCCAACCGATCGGCTGGTGGCACCCAGACGACCGGCTAGAGAGAACAGATCATTCATGTGATGAGTTGATAAACTCGGACGGCAAGGCATAGATGTTCATCTTGTACATGTTGCATGTGATGTAGACCTAGATGACCGTGATTCCTCTTGGCTCGAGGAATCACATTAGGATGGCCATAATCATCGCTTTTATCATTTGTGCATGTTTTCTATGGGATATAGCATGTATATGATACGTACTATGTATTGTGGTGATTGGATATGTATATGTATATAAAAACCAAATCACTCATTAAAATATTAAGTCTTATATGCCTTCCATTAGCGGAACACATGAAAAGCTCGATCGACCAAGCGTAGGTTACTCCAAAGCGTGGTGCGCCGTCTATCTTGTGGAAGTGTGAAGGGTAGACATGTAGGTTCTGCCAAAGCAGGGTGCATGTTTACCGTGTCGGCTTTTGGGTTACACTTAACTGGTGATTCTTAGAGAGTCTAAGCCCAGAGGCACGGAATGTTCATGGCAAGGTGTTGTGCATGTTCATTCAACAAGAGTTGCATATGATGCAATTGGCAAGAGTTGCCTACCTGAGAGATCTAAGTTGTGGGCGATCAGCCAAAACTGACTCATGACTTAGAGGATTTCAGGATCTTGCCCACTAGAAGGTTGTACGCTACAATCTTCCGAATTGATGGTGAGGGCTATCAATTTGAAGTAAAATAGTGGGAGCGATAATTAATTAAAGGCCTAATTTTATCGTCAACTTTTCAAATCAATCAAACAAGTCAAAAGAGTTTTGGACTAAAATTGCATATATTTCCTTTTGTTAAAATAAATGGTTAATCAACAATAATCACTTTATTTGCGATCGGTCTTTGAGACCAACAAATTAAATGGGAATAATTCCACGACTGGTTAGGATGATGAGAAGTGTTCTCAAAGAGTGAAAGCTCCAAGTCCTACCAAGACCAGATAAACTCAATCCTGCCACATCAATGGAAGAAAGTATGCTTATGGAAGCATACCGAGGATGACATTGATGAGGAGTGCTTGAAGTTGTGTTCTCTGAACTATGAGTTGCAGAGACAACATGAGACATATGATGTCTCCAAGACACTGTCCCAATATGTCATGACAGAAGGAGATCCAGTAAGGTATTCACACACTCAATGTGATTGGGTATGTGGAAAACCTGACTAAGAAGGATTCCCTCTGAGCCAAGAGTTGGCTATTGGTATGATACTGCAAATGTTGCGAGAATCATACAATTCATGATAAACTACAACATGAACAACTTTGACAAGCGTTGACAGAGTTGTTGGACATGTTGATGATAGTAGAGGCAAAGATGAAGAAAGACAAACCATGATCTTTGATGTGATCAAAGAGAAAGGTAATTCTTAAGGGCAAGGATGAGGGCAAAGCAAAGAAGTGTTCTGATGCTAGCCAGCAATCCAAGCCGTCTTCAGCCTCAAGGCACATGGGGAAAGGGTGTATGAGGGAATTGCCCTCTATATCTGGAAGAACAAAAGAAGATGAAGGAAGGGGATGGAGATCTCCACCTAAGGTATCTTGAAATGAACCGCTTCTTTATCTAAGGTATATGATACCAAGATATGGATCTATCATATATGATATGCAAGATCTGCAAAGAAGTGATGGCCTTTGTGAAAGGACCAAGAAATAAGTACCCATCATTGGAGCAAGTGTTGCTGCCATAGATAGGAGTATCTTTCAGTTTATTTCAGCCTAAAGGGCACGAAATAGAGTTGAGAACTACTATTTCATATATTGCCAATAGATAGAAACACTTTATTGTTGCATACTGTATGACAATGATGGAAAATAATAAAGTTGATGTTTCAATCTTAAAGATATGATCTTTGTGGCAATGCCTTGTTTATCTTGTGATACATGGTATGCATAAGATAAAATGATACCTAAAGTTATTGATAACTCAAACAATCAAATTAGCATCAATCATGAGACATTCATTTCTAGTTTCCATGTGATGGATAAATCTAGACTCTTTTGGTTAGAGAACCAGTAAGAGACATGAATATCTTAGACATGATTAATCAATCTTCACTAATGGTAGTGGGAGAATGATTGTCCTATTAGGTATAATACATGTGATGTATTTACATACCTATTGGAACAAATGCTAATACTTCAAATGGTGTTTAGAGAAATACCAATATGAAAATCTTGAAGTGTTCAAGATTATCATAGATGAAGTACACATTTGGTAAAGTGTTAATTCTTGATGAGATCAATGAATGAAATACTTGGACCAAATGTTTGAGATCCTTTTGAGTGATTATGATAGTGTATCATAGTGAACTCATGATTAAGGCATGGTGATGTCTAAATCAAGAAGGAATCATACTCTAAGGAGTTAGAGAATGATTATCAAATAACTGAATTCTTCTTAATAAATGAATACCCCACACTAATAAAAGAAATTAAGAATCACAAGGGTTGTGAGTTCTTATATCCTTAACAGATACACCTCAATTATCTATGTGATGAGTTGTTCATGTGATGAGTCAACTATCTAGATGAATATGAGGAACCGAATTTTGAGTTATGATTTATGATCATTACATCCTAAATGATTTCCATGTGAACCATAAGGTATGACCTTGATGGTAGCACTCATTGGATGAAATCCATAAGTGCAAATGAGTCTTAAGTGTTAAGACACATGGATAACATTTTGAGAAGGATGATGCTTGTTGATTGCAACTTAATGACTAAGACATTTGGCATATGGATACTAAAACTGCATTCCTATGAGGAATAAAACAAGGATGTGTATGTGACACAACCTATAAGGTTTATGAATCCACTAATGCAAATGAAGTCTATAAGTTACAATGGACTAATCAATGTGATTGATTGAGTACAAGCAACTCAGAATTGGATCTTTACTTTGATAATATAGTCAAAAGGTTTGACTGATATGTCAAAGATAAAGAAGGGATCTGTGATTTAGTGGGAGCGTGTTCACATTCCACATGTTGATGTGAAATGGAAATGTTCTAAAATGGAAAACCAAAAGTGGAAATTATCTTTAAGGAAGATAGAGATGTTTCCTATATGATAGGAATAGAGATCTATAGAGATAGTTCTCGAAAAATCTCTTGACCTGGAAAGAGAAAGCATACATTGGCAATCTATACTGAAGGGTTCAGTATGCAGAGATTCAGTGGGAGAAAACTTGTCCATGCTACATGGAGTTAGTATCCCAAGGCCAAGTGTCCAATTCTTATGAAGAATGGGAACACTAAGAATAGATATGGATCTATCATGTATGTAATCATCCCATTGTCTTGCATGTATGACATGGCAAGAATAAAATGCATTCATCATCTTGTATGTAGGACATGGCAATATGATGTGCTCATCCTGATAACTCGTATGTAGGACATGACGAGTGGATGTCTGTCTACTTCCAGTAAGGGTTACCGGAATACCATAAGAACTTGATAAGTACTTGGGAAGTACTAGTTCTATGGAGATAAGGAAGAGTTCGATGTAAAGAGTTACATTGATGTGAACTTCCAAAAGGATAGAAAATTAATTGCAAAATATACATAGGATGTATAAAAGTGAAAGTTTGTTGATAATTGGAAGTGTTCCAATAAAACCATTTAAAAGGGAATGTCGAGTATCTGTGTGTTAGTGAACAGCAGTGGATACTATATGGATCTGAAAGTTCATGAGATGAACTTATATTCCACTCATTGATGACAAGTCTGGAATCCTTGATCATGCAATGTGGCTAAAGGTTAGCAATGGAGTATTAGATCGCATATTACGGCAACTCCATCTCATACGTGCAACGTACAATGAAGAGATGAGAGACATGCAATTTATACTGACTTTGGCAAGGTGTTGCCATTACACACTATGTTGGCACTAGGGCACAATAACATGTGGGACATGTTTTGAAGATCACTATGAATATGATTCATGGGTGATTGGCTCGCAGTGCAAGTGGGAGTCTGTTGGTATGTATGCCCTGAGAGCCAATCATGGGATGATTGGTGGGATACATTAAGATTGATTTGATAAACATCAAAGGCAAGCTTCCAATTCTTTCTGGTTTAGTCATACGAGATAGTGATAGAACAGATTGAATGTCTGGAGAATGACATTACTCAATGACGTATGCCTTCAGGTTGAGGACCTAAACGATGAGATCATACAGATGCTAAGAGTTTGTACATTCTTATTATGTCCCTAGTCAGATGTCATTGTGGAAGGTAGATAGACAACAATGACACACAAGACTAGATTGTGGTGTTGGTTGATGACATAATCTCATTAGTCATGATAGAGATATCAAACCAAACACATAGGTACTTGTTAGAGAACAAGGTACCGGTCAGACCCACCGTGAGTTTGACACATGGAACCATGAGATGGTAGTCACAGTCAGTACTCACAGTGATGGTGGTGAGTGTGATTCTTAGACCTGAAATCACTGCACTCAACACATGTCGTTGGGCACACTTTGACATCATCAAATGCAGTCCTGAAAAATGGGTTGTTATAAAGGTGATGATTGGGTGGCTTTGACACATGGGGCTTTTGAGGGGTGAGTGATAGATTTGTGATTTGTCCCTCCTAAGGGAGTTTGATATCCAAGGCCACTTGATGAGTAGGATTGAGATATGCATGCACACACATGTGTGAATCAATATATGATATTGATGTCATACATATCTCCTTCAATCTACTATGAGATCAAGAAAGTGAATGAACATTGACAGGATGACTGTTCCATGCCTCGAGTTCATTTGGGATATCAGTGACAAAGGAATTATACATTCACTGTAACACCATTCACGGATTGTAGGATGAAAGTTGTTCTCCAACTTTCTACTTTCACATGGGTAGCAATGATGTGTTACTAGGCACCGCTCTTTGCTTGTGAAGTCATAAGGGTTATAGACTTTCACTGCCAACGTGAAATGGACCTGCAGGGTCACACACATAGGATTTAACCTGGAAGAGGAGTTTTGTCCACAAGCAATGTTTAGATTGATTACTAAAGGAGTTTAGTAGTTCAATTAAACACTCAATAAATTGATAGCTCAATATCATATTGTTCAAGGTGTTGGACATATTTATTGGAGTATCGGATTGATTGAAATCGCATTTGACTGATTCTGCACAACATGTACTCCCAACCGATCGGTTCAAGTGTTGAACCGGTCGGCTGAGGTTGCTGAACCAGTCGGCTCAAGTGTTGAGTCGATCGGCTCATGGTCAGAGTGAAACGATCGGTTCAAGTGTTGAACCAATCAGTTCAACTGGTGCAACTGAGCAAGTTGGGAAAGTCAGGTCGGTGAGATTTTTCCTTGCGTTTCACTTGCCCAATTTGATTGGAACAAGGATTGGTATTCGATACCAATTAGAAACAAAAGAAGGAAAGTCAATCGGGAACTGATCAGGACCACGAACCGACTGGTTTAGAAGTGAACCAATTGGCTCATGGGTCCCAACCGATCGGTTGGTGTTCCAACCGACCGGTTCAGGTTACGAGTTGGTTGCTTTTTGTGGAAAATCTCGAACCCTTCTACTCCTGCTTTAGTCCCATATTGCCAGGGATAGAGAACCCTGTCCCATGACCCACCTATATATAGGGGTATTGGGGGCTTCTCGAAGAACAACTCAGTGCAACCAGTTGCTCTGCAAAGTTGTCGTTCTCTATGGTTTTGGTAACCGAGGGAGAGCCCGAGCAAGTGCTTCCCAAAAAAGGGAGGTGCAGCAAGGGAAGGACAACTGCAGTTGCAACTGGAGGCAGGAGAGTGTGTTGGCGACTAGTACGTCAACAGGAGGGTGCGACTCCTTCCACTTCCTTGTGGGACAAGGAGTGTGGAGTTCCAGGTGGTCTGTGTGGACTACTTCAGAGGCGGGAGGTTTCTGCCGCTCAGGAGGACAACTGTCATCCGACAGTCCGGTAGGAGGAGGAGTCATCAGTCCCGGTGCGACCAGGAGCTGCACAGACGCCGTCCAAGACCGGAGTTGAAGACCGCGCAAAGCGCGAGGTATTGTCGCCGAGCAAGCCTCGGGACAAGGTATGATTCCACAAATCATCCTTTCCTAATATATAGACGTTGACGCGTTTCCTCAGTATGGGTTGGGGGATAAATTGTTTTGTTTCCGCTGCCTTCTCTGTCTCCCCTAAAACCCAACAGAAAGGACTTCAGAAGGAGACTTTTCAACATTAATAATGGTGGATTGCGATCATATTGTGCATATTTCTCCATTATTATCATCTCCAGGGCTATGTATTTCATTTTAATGTTTTATCTCTTATTGTGATACCATTTATTCGTGTCTGACCAAATTTCATAATGGATAGGCATCATGAGTAGGTTGGTTTATTTTTTTACTTGACTATTGATTTTTATTAATGTGATTATTATGTGCTATAACTTTATGAAATTCAAACTTTATGCTATGGTTGGTGCTTGATCTCCATAGAAAGTATATATAATAGTTGATTGCTTCAACATAGGGATAAATTGATAGTTGAAATTGAATAAACTTAGTTACTGATGTTATTGAAAAACACACTAATGACTAAGAGAGAATAATCAAGAGACAAATTTTAAAATTTCAAACTTGAAATAAGGTGTGATAGCATGGTACTAAACTATGTGTAAAATAATACGATACGAAAGTGCATTAACATCAATAATTTGAAAACATAGTGTGTTTTCTCAAAATAAAAAATTGAAGGAAAGGAGTTTTGTCCACTTTAAGAGACAACATCAACATGTTAGGATAAAAAGAAAGATAACATGGAAACAAAAAGGGCACATCTCCATGATATGAGCTTTCCCTTAGTAATCCACAGAAGAGGAGTCTAGATCAGAAGATCCCATTGTGCATGCAATATACCATACAGAT
Source organism: Alisma plantago-aquatica (assembly GCA_963693085.1). Taxonomy (NCBI): domain Eukaryota; kingdom Viridiplantae; phylum Streptophyta; class Magnoliopsida; order Alismatales; family Alismataceae; genus Alisma; species Alisma plantago-aquatica. Next base: position 1,084,977,852 of record OY856412.1, on the reverse strand, counting down.
CCATCAATGTCATTGTGACAACCTGATGCGACAAGAATGTGATAAATCAAAACAAAGTGCGGAATTAATACTAACATCAATGATTACCATAAAGCATGGAAAATTAAAACTGATTCCAAAAATCCACAAAAGTAGAAACATATTACATCCGAGTCCACATAGAGTCACTTGTATTGCATATCATGTCACAAGATGATACATATCATTGTTCAATTGGCTAACTTGCCACAACCTATTACATATGGTAACCTATTCACATATACAAACCATAACTGTACAACCATTGCATACTGCCAAAAACTTGTAACAATGTACAATGCCTACAAAATACCCCAAGGACCTGATTGTACAAGGATGACATATAGGACTCTACTACAAAAAACTAGTAGCATGTCCAACCTTTAACAACCATTGCTCCTCTTGCTGCTCAGCCTCAACTACACGATCTCTACCTCATCGTGCACGACTACCTAAAAGATGTGGAAACCCACATGGTGAGACCAACACCCCAAAAAGAGATATAACTATCTGCCAACGACTATTATTAACACAGATAAGCTAAAAAAGGAAGATAACATTATTATCATGTTGAGCAGATTCAACTAAATGATATGAGTAAAGAAATTAACACTATCTAAGAAATTTAGGCATATACAACTGAGCAGTAGAACATCTTATACTTTTAAAAGAAATATGAAGAACATGTATAACATTTATTCCTCTTACCGCATTATAAATCAACTAATTAGTACAAGAAATAAGGCAAAAGGTCATTTGATGTGACTCATGTTTAACCCTAAGCAATATACTAGGTGGCTGTATTACATCTTTTATTATGCCCTGAGGAGATGAGGTATACCACTCATACTCCAAATGACCAATTCTAAGTTGAAGTCAGTGTAATACAAGATTTAAGAGGAGCCAGACTCCTATGATATCGCACACCCTCGATCGGTTTGAGTCCACGACAATGACATATAGAGTCTAACTACAAAACAACCTAGTCCGCCTTGGTATATAGGCACAACACTAATGAAAACTGAGTTATGACGGTAGCCACACTCGTATCGAGGTATGACCACAACCATCCTTAGAACATATCATATATATACTAAATTACATCACTGATATATGATCTCGACTATCCTCCTGCTAGGGTATGACCAAAACCAATATTGTGAAATGCATATACTTAATAGTGTACGACTCCGAGCTTCCACTGAGGGAGAACCCTTTTCACCATCCAACAAATATTGACAATGAAAATGGGTCTATGGCACATGGCAACTACATGATTATGATTTTGCTTGATTAGTTAAGCTAATTTGTTATATTTTAGCATCAATCGAGTTACAACGTACAAACCCTAAACAAATTCTACCAAATAGGGGTAAATGTATGATTCCAGAAGATATAAAATGTATGAGGTATGACGTTTTCACATCATCTCTTGATATCACTGCCATATAAGGCCATCAACATTTTCACATCACTAGGGAATATCAATCCCTCATCTTATCACTAGAGGATATCACCTCACATTAGGCATAAAGCCTCTTCCAACTCATAAGACCCAAATCACACAATCCTACACATCATTATTATCTCATCATGCTCATAAAGGCACACAATCACCACCATGTGTCACTTCATATACACCATAGCAATCACCATCTATGCAATTCATTCCACATGTAGGGTAAGGGTTACACAAGTAGGAGAGAGAAAATATCAACTCATGCTTAAATCATTTGCTATCAAGATAAATGTTACATCATTATTCTTGATTAGGGTTAGGGTTTCTAATATAGTGCTTAGCATAACACACCATAATACCTCATTCCCACATTCTTGGAACCCATCCAATCATGCAACACAAACCCAACATGTGTCAACCATACAAGACTAAAGCCAACTGTAGCAATCAACCCTCATAAAACATGTGTAGTGACCACTAAAGACTCAAGGTGCAGCGAAAAAACAAAGCACAAGAACTATAGCGACCACCTATTAGGGTTAGTGTATGTTGTGCCCACAACAAACCATCAACATGTATCGACCTCAAGCACTAATGCGAGTGTAGCGACCATAATTCCATCCCACTACAAAAAGCACATAACCAAATCCTAAATAGAACTAACCATGATCAAAATAAATGACAAACATTAAGATTACATAAGCATCATCAGTGGGGAAAACTCCATGCAAAGATGGTCATTAAAAACCTAAAACCAACGTTACCAAGGCAAACATGAAAAACCAGGATGATAGAAGGAAAAACCATGCGTTAAATTCTTGTAACAAAAGATTACAACCTACAACATCATATGACGGCCGAAACATAACTTGGTGATAAAGCCAAAGATCATGTTTCATGCAAGAAATAACAACTCCATAGTCACTTAGAATTTGGGAGCATGAAGTTAGAGTTTAGGAGAAAGAGTAATCTATTCAAGAATACTTCATAACCTTAAACCCTAGATCATGATAACATCATATAGCATCTTAGGATCATATATTGGAAGTGAAAATAGCAACATTCAAGCAATATAATGGTGCAATAATAGTAGAGGGGAAAATTATATAACCTTCTTTAGGATGAATATCCAGCTCCAAAGCCACGAGCTCCAAGAAAGAAAAGGAAGCTCCAAACTCAGATCAACTTCTCAACAACCAGGGTCAATTCAAGAAAAAGGAAAACATGCCAAGGTCAAAGGAAAGCTCAAGATGAAGAAAGCTCAAACCCTAGGCTGGATAAGAGAGAATAAATAAGAAAGAAGAAAGAAGAAAGAATAAAGAAGAAAGAAGAAAGAAGAAAGAATAAAGAATAAAGAAGAAAGAAGAAAGAAGAAAGAAGAAAGAAGAAAGAAGAAAGAAGAAAGAAGAAAGGAGGAAGCTTCATCTCACTTAGGTACTACCATGGTTAAACCATAGTCTCCGACCTCTATGAAGAGAAGTTCCTTAAGATAGCCACCATGGTGATCCATAGTCTCATGGCCAAGAGGGGAAAAGGAAGAGGTAGGGTTCTAAAGGAAAAACGTGATCAAGGGTATATAACCACTTACCAAGAAGGAAGATCACCAAGGATCGCCACAAAGAAGATGATCAAGCTCAAGTTCACCACATGCAAAGATGATCGACCACCAAAGCTCCAAGATCAACACGTCCTAAAGCACCACCACATTCAAGGCCGAACTCAAGGAAGAAGAGAGGAAAAAGAGCTAAAGGAGATACTTGCATGTGAAAGAGAGAGCATATATACTCAAGAAGTAGGAGGGAGGTGAAGATATGAGGTGTCAAGGTATGAGAGCAGCAAAAGGACACTTGTCCCATGAAGGATAGGCCATGAAACCACTCTAGACTTGCATGAAAGAAAGGGTGACAAAAACAAGGTAGTGTAGTGACCACTCAGGTCCACTACAGCCCTAGGTCACAACAAAGACAAAGGAACACCATGTAGCGACCGCTACACTAGGTCACTAAAGCCAAACGGTTGCAACACTCCATCAAACCCAAACCCTAGAGAACCAAAACACAAGGAACAACAAATCAAGGTCGCAACAAACATCACCCAAGGAAGTGTTGCAGGCGCAACACTTTAAAACTATCATACAAGGTCGATACATCTATCAAATTCAAACATCCATGCAAAGCCATGCAAGCCCTAATATCATCTCATGATGCCATCTCATCAACTAAGGCCCAACAAGGTGACCCAAAGCATCATTCTCTCTCTCATTATGCTAAGGCACAAAACACACAACCTACATGTGAAAAATTGCAAGATAGAGCCTCAACATGGGTAAATTGCAACTTGGTCACAAAATAAGCATAACTAGCTCAAACATCAACAAAACCAGACCAAACTGAAAAGACAGGCATGTCACATGTTATTAAGGCATCTCAAGATATTAGATTAAGGTTTAAAAATCTTATTAAGAAAAGAAAACACAAACAAGCACTAATCTAGGTCAGGGGTCTTAGAACCATAAACCCCTAACATGGATTTCTCCCCTGAAATCCTATGCGAAAAGAGATAGGTACTTCCTATACATCTCATCCTCAAGCTCCCAAGTGGATTCCTCTATGTCACGATGATGCCAAAAAACCTTAACAAAAAAAATATGCTTCTTCTACAACTTCTTGATCCTCCTATCCAAGATCAACACAAGACCTTCCACATACGACACGTCCTCATCCAGGTCAACCTCCGTTGGCTGCAAAACCAACTCAGTGTTAGGGTGACACTTCCTCAACATAGAAACATGGAACATTGGGTGCAACCTGTGCAACTCAAGTGGCAAATCCAACTTATAAGCCACCTTCCTGACACATGAAACCATAGGGTAAATCCCCAGATACCTGGGAGGCAACTCACCCTTCCTTCCAAATCTCAACCGCCTTTCCAAGGAGAAACCATAAGATACACCTTGTCTCCCACTTGGAACTCCAAAGGCCTGCAATGATTATTAGCATAAGATTTCTGCCTATCTTGGGCTACTTTCAACTATTCCTAAATTATCTTAATCTTCTCTATCGTCTGCTATACAAGCTCATGACCCAAAAGCTGATATTCATCTATCTCATACCAATACTGTAGAGATATGCAATGTCTCCCATACAAAGCCTCATATGATTCCATATCAATGCTCCTCTAATAAAAATTATTGTAGGAAAAATCTATCAAACTGAGGTGTATATCCCAACTACTCAAAAATCACAAGACACATGCTCTCAATAAATCTTCCAAAGTCTATATAGTCTTCTCAGACTGTCCATCTATTTGTGGGTGGAACACGGTACTAAACATCAAATGTGTATCCATGGATGTATGCAGATGCTCCTAAAAGTGACTGGTAAATAGAGGACCTCTATATGACACAATGGTATCTGGGATACCATGCAAGCATACTATCTCATCAACATAAACCCGTGCAAGCTTCTCCACTATATATAATGTCTTCACATGAAGGAAATGTGCTGACTTAGTCAACTTATCAATGATCATCCAAACAGAATCATGACCTTTGTTTGTCCTTGAGAGTCCAACCGCAAAGTCCATTGTGATATGATCCCATTTCCACTGCATTATATGCAATGGCTGCAAAGTCACTGTAGGTTTTTGGTGCTCTGCCTTAGTCTACTGACACACTGCACACTTAGCCACAAACTTGACTATGTCTCATTTCAAGCCAGACTACCAATACATGTCTTTTAGATTGTAGTACATCTTGGTGCTACCTAGATGCATGGCACACATTGAAGAGTGAGCCTCTTCCAGAACCAACTTCCTCAGATTATCAACATCAGGAACCACTACTCTACCATGGTAACATATTGTCCCATCCTGTGACTCATGGGAGCCACACGCTTCTCGCTACGAAACTCTACTGGATCTGTTGAATAACAACATCACCATGTTGTGCATCTCTAATCTGCTACCTTAACATAGGCTTCACCTATAACTGGGCCATTAGTCATGCTAACAAGGTCATCTCCAACTTCACATTCATTATGCATAAGGAGACCAATATGTGTCTCTTATAGCACACCAAAGAACACAACTGTGCCTTATCCACAAATGATGACGAAGAAGGTTTATTGATCAAAGCATCTACCACCATGTTCTTCTTCCATGGATGGTAGTATATGGTACAATCATATTCCTTGATAAGCTCCATCTAGCGTCTCTATCTCACGCTAAACTCTTGATTTGAGAAGATATAATGTAGGTTCTTGTGGTCGGTGAAGCTTTGACACTTCTTGATGTAAAGGTAGTGTCTCTATATCTTCAAGGGGTGGATCACTACTACAAGCTCTAGATCATGCGTCGGGTAGCTCTCCTCATGTTTCTTAAGTTGTCATGAAGTGAAAGAAATCAAGTTCTTATGTTGCATTAGCATGCAACCCAAACCATTCTTTAACACGTCACAAAAGACTATATAACCTATCACTTGCTTAGGCAGAATCAACAGTGGTGCACTAGTCAAGTTCTCCTTTAAAAGGTGGTAAGAATGCTGATACTTGTCATACTAGACAAACAACACGCCTTTCCTTGTCAACTTTGTTAGGGGTAACACCACTATGTTGAAGTTCTTGATAAACCTCTTATAGTAATCTACTAGCACAAGGAAACTATAAACCTCTGTCAGTGTCTTTGGTTGCTCCCACTCTATCACAGACTGAACCTTCTTGGGATCCACACACACACCTTCAACAAATATCACATGTCTAAGGAAAGACACCTCCTTTAGCCAAAACTCACACTTGTTGAACTTAGCATACATCTTGTGCTGTCTCAACAAGGTCAATGTGTGCCGTAGATGCTGCTGGCTATTCTAAGAGTATATCAGGATGTCGTCGATGAACACCACCATAAATTGGTCAAGAATAAGGCCAGAACACCCTCTTAATCAGGTCCATGAATGCTGTCAGTGCATTGGTTAGCCCAAACGAAATAACCACAAACTCATAGTGACCATACATAGTCCTAAAAGCTGACCTGGGTATGTCATCCACCTTGATTCACAACTGATAATATCTCAATCTTGGATATATCTTCAAGAACATTGTGGCACCACACAACTGGTCAAACATATCACCTATCCACGATAAAGGATACTTGTTCTTAATCATCACCTTGTTCAACTGTTGGTAATCGATGCACAACCTCACGAGTCCATATTTATTCTTAACAAACAACACTGGAGCACCCTAAGGGACTGTGTTCATCCTGATAAAGCCTTTCTCAAGCAACTCCTGCAACTGCTTCTTCAGATCTTGCATCCCAGCTGGTTCCATCTTATACAACGTCTGTCTTATCAGCTGTGTACCAGATACTAAGTTGATCTCAAAATCAATATCTTTGGGAGGGGGAACACCTGGGGACTCATCAAGAAACACATATTCAAACTCACAATGTAACGACCCCACCTCCCGGTAACCCCCAATTAAGGGAGACCAAGAGGTCAGAGCTGTTATCCCAAATTTCGGATCAAAGGTTTGACAAATAATCAATAATAATTATCAAATTCTACGAGACTATATTGAAAAGCTGCAATAAAATAAAAATTTGCATACCATTTTCAAAAACTTGGATATCTAACTTCTATCCACATATGGACTATATTCTAACTAATCCTCCTTTCTCTTTAATTCTTAATTTCACAATATGCCATTTTACTGTTTGTCCTTTTCAACTTTGTACCTAAAATGCTGACAAACAAAATGTCGGTTAGCATATAAGAATATGTCGGTATGTGGGGACAACCAAAATTTCACACATATGGCTAACAATCTAAATATCACAATCAAGTCAATTAACAAGCCAATTTACGCTTTCAATGTGACATTCTCCACCACTTTTGCCCTAACCATGGCATACCCTCCTTAGGGTTTCCCTTTTTCCAATGACTTAAGGCCACCTTCTCAATCTCGAGCTTGGTGCCTGGGGTCACCACTCATGGTGCCCATTAGTCATGCAATAAAGGCCACCTTCTCAGTCCCGATCTTGGTGTCTGGGGTCACCACTCATGGTGCCCATGGGTCTTTCCTCCTGGGCTTGACCTTTTTGCATCATCCATCGGGGTGGCATGTAGGTGCGAGAATACACACTTTTATTATTATTGTGATAATCATAGTGACTTTATGATTTGCAAGTATGAACATCCAAACTGATAGGTTGCATTCAATGTGATGAATCATCTGGAAAACCTTCGGGAAACTAATGCGATTAACCATAATTAACCACATACCTATCAGGCTGACTTGAGTGCAGAAATAATCCAACTAAGCAAGAAATCAAGTAAACACACAAGATGACCCTAAAAATATGCATCCAATTTTCCTATCATTGATCATGCCATCAAGGTCTAATAAGCCTAGTTGTTTCCAATGGTTACTAGTCCTTTTTAGGGTTTCAATCCTAATTAGGGTTTTACTTTGTTTTTACTATTTTAAATATTAATTTTATAAAATTACTCACAAACCCTAATTATCTCATCTATTCTTCATGAAAGATATTAAGGTTACCTTTTATCCACATATAACCCTAATTTTAGATTAAAGGCACTTTTCTTTCCTTTTTACCATATTTAGGGTTTCTAAGGATATTAACCATCATATTAAGTTTAAAACCCTAAATCTTACAATTTCATCTTCAAAACAGGTCAAGATTCATCTTTATCACTACACAAGTTAATAATGCTCGAATTAACTGATTTGCAATATTAAATCTATCCTTTATCATCAATTATGGTTTCTAACCACAAATTAATACTTTTTCCATCAAAATTATACACCTTTGCAAAAAGATACTAATTTAGGATTTCAAACTATTTTTATCTTATTCCTCATATTTTTCTGATCAACTTTCATGTATAAACTTTTCTCATCAGAGTTTTCTAGTAAAATATATGATTTTTGCAAGAAAAGTCATTTATCTGGATTTTCTAATATTTTATGATTTCATCAAAAAAACCCTAATCATTCGATCCATGGTCCGCTGGACCACATGATATCCAATGACCCACAACACATGCTTGACTCATGATTGAAAAGAAATAAAAGTCACTTATGCCCTTACCTGAACAACAGTGGCAGATGGGCATTTTGGTAAATGACAAATCGGTCATCTTCTTCCTCGCGCCAAAGTGAGCAGTGAAACCACGGTCAATCTGGTGGTTGACTTTGAGATCTCGGTCACCGACGGGTGAGCTAGGAGGCCAGGAAGCTTCGTCTTCCTCCCACGAACTCCACCCTTGATCCAATTTCCTCTTCTCGTCGTTCCTTCATCACTAACCAGGTGCGGTTCCCCTTCGGTGTTATATGCTTCTCGACATGGCCTTAGGTCAAGTCAATTCCTTGAACTGGCAGCATCATGATGACCGTCTCCGCGTTGTGGTTATGAGAGGGTAAACTGTAGGTTTTCTCACATTATTGTGCGCACTACCCTATATATAGGGTGGCCATCGAGTCCTCGGTGAATTGGGGACTCCCCCATTTCACGATGAAACCCCACCAACCTTAGGGTGGTTGGGTTCAGAACAAGCTCCTGAAGGAGATGGACTCCTTCACATCTTCAAAAATCCTAGGGTGGTTGGCTTCCAACCCATGGAAAATCTGATCAAAAAAATTATAGCCTAGTCTCTGATATTCCAGATCCTAGTATGATCGGGATTTGTCCTAGGCCATGGATCATGGATCCAACGATCGCAGATGAGAGCCCAAAATTGAAAATTAGGATTTAATCCCAGATAAATCATAACACATGATCAATATGCCATTAATGTCCACACTTTAGGATATTTTGCAAATTGCATAACATGGAATCCGTGCATTATTTTTCAACCAAAATTTAGGGAACTCTTTAGATTTGCATTATCTTCCTTTATTCCAATGTTGAGCCTTAAACTCGCAAGGAAACATATGGTTTCTTCACATGCAATTAAATGTTTAATAAAAGCTATTTAAGCACAATTTCTTTCTCATAATACTTCATTTTATTAATTGTGATTCCTTTTTCTATTAGAAACCATGTGAACATGAAATCTTTTCCAAGATGGATCCATTATCCATATTTTCACATATTTCTTGTAATATTATCATTATCTCACATTTCTTGTAAATAAAGCAATATTTAATTAATCCTTTCTCTTTCTTATTGCATTATCTTTGCACATTGGACTCCTTGGAACCCAAGGAACCCAAGAGGCACGAAATCCCCTTTGGGAATATTCCTTTGCCTTCTAGAGGCTTCTACCTCTTTCTTTTCTCTATTTCTTAATTATTCATTTACTAATTGAATTTCCTTTTCCTTGTTATTGGGCCCAATAGCCAATAAGGCCCATGAAACAACCATGCAAGGATATTTACAAATGAAATTCATGCATTCAATCAAATGACATCATTATTTGTTCATTTATCTTTATTAAGAGAAATTGCATTTCTCATCAAAAGAACCCAAAATTGGGGTTGTAACATCCTTCCCCTCTTATAGGAATTTTGCCCTCAAAATTCCATCAAACATACAAACAAGCAGGATAAGACTTCCTCATGTCCATTATGGCTCCCATGTGGCTTTACCCTATCCATGGTGCCTCCTAAGAACCTTCATCATCTCATATTTTTACATCTAAGTTCTTTCTCTCCTTGGTATCTTGTACCTTCATAGGTGGCTCAGGACATTTCAGCTTCTCTCAAAGCTAAAAGGGTTCATGGCTCATCAGATGGCTTGGGTACCTCACATGGTGCTCTAGACTGGACACATGGAACTCATCACACATAACATTATCCAGAGGGGTAAGGCTATACACAAGCATCTCCACCAATCCATCTCAAATGGACCCATGTATCAGAGACTCATCTTTCTCAGCTATAGCTCAGAGGGGTCGGATTTAATATCACATATTCTCCCACAGTGAACTGTATGTCAGTTTGCCTTGCATCAGCTCATGACTCATGTCATCCCTGGGCTTTCTCAGCCATCACATGATCAAGGTGACATCATCTACACACACTGTGGTCTTTTCTGACCTTCGCGAGGTCCCTTCACCAACATCATCTTTAATGAAGTGGTGATCGAAACAACCTCCATTATAGAGCCCCTTCACATCCCAATACCGACTATGGTGGTTATCATCACATATTACATAGGACAAGAACTGTCTCCATGTACCACCCCGAATGAGCACACATGATCTCATCAGACCCTCTAGTCTGGACCATACTAGCCATCAAGTAGGGGTGCTAAGATGTAATAACATTGAGTTCTTCATGTATCTACTTCCACATTATGGAAGTGAATCTTTAGGTTATACTCAAAGACCCTTGGAACTCGCATCATGGTGTAGTTGAACCATCTCTCTCTCATATGTAGTTCAACTAGATCTATCCCTTGACAACTCTCTCTCTCTCTAAGATCATGTCATATAGGTAAGGCAATCTACCATAACCCACATAGCATCTTGACCTTCCTCAGTCCATGGGAGACTTACCACTACATCCATAGTGATGAACTCCCATTCCCTCTCAGGGACTCTTTATGCTCTATACCAAACTAATGGGTTACTGGTGTTCGTCCTTCACATCCTGGCTTGTATGGTGACTAGCCACATGCAACTTCATCTTAGGCATCCAAAGTACTACTACCACTTACTATCTTAGTAGTACCACGATGTATGATGCACTTAAATCATGATCTCCTATATGTCATGATTTCTTAAGGTTGATTCCTCAAAACCCTAAAACAATCTAGTTGGGGCTTCATCACCTTCTTTTCCATAGAAGTGCATCTGATGTTCTACAACCATCCTTTTATCGCATCAAGGCCTAGGCTGGCTAACCAAACAACCACTAACCTGACCAACAAATCTCGTTACATCTGAGTGTTAGCCAAACTTATCTCCTTTTTCAAACTTAGGGTTAACCTAACAACCTCTTCTAGCCTCTAGCTAAACTAGGCAGCTGCATCTCAACCAGAGCATCCATTACCACCTCACATCCTTATGTGTACAATAATGTTGAAGACATACACCTCCATGTATTCCATTTATCATCTCATCTCAGACTTTAGGTCTATTTTGAACCAGAAAACTTAGAGCTCATCTTCTAGGTCATTAAAATCAACCTTGTATATCACATAGCTCATGACATAAACATCCTCACAAGATGACTACCTTAGTTCTCTTGATGTTTGTAAACCATCCCTGCATCGTTCACTCCATAAGGGTATGTTATCATCTTTGTCCTCATACCTCATAGCAACGTCCCAACTCCCATCATCTTTATCCTTGGTGTATGACATGCATACTATCCTATCTCTCACTCCCATAACAAGAGGAAATAAGCATTTGGCAGTCGTCCAAATACAGAGTTCTTCCTGTTCCAAGAGTAGATATGGTACATCCTACCTTGCCAATACACCTTCAAATCTAAGTTGAAATGTGCAACATATGTCTCTACATCACGATCATCTCGATATCAAAGTTACTTCCATGGAAAACTGCTCTCGAACCTACTTGGGTCACCACACAATCCTTGGTCATCTCCTCTAGGTCTATAGGTTGCCATCACTTTTGGGGTCATCCCTCTTCCCTTATGCATCTAGAGAATGCCCTCCTCATCAGCCCTTTGGGTCCCATGAGTTCATGAAGGTGATCAATCTCCTAACCCATGGCCCTCAGACAATGATAGCTGTTACCTCCCGACCCTATGGTCATGTGCAACTAGGGAATTAGGAAACTCCTACTTCCATTGGTCTTATCCCTACCTGACCTAAGGATAGACTTAGGATTCTAATATAGTACATGTCCAACTTACAACCTTACCCAAGTCTCCATCATCTCTCTCTACATTCATGGGCTAACTTTCATCCTTTCATAGGGGTCATGGCGACCTGCCTACCTTGGTCAGGCCCCATACTGGTTACCTCCATGGTAACACATCCACATGCACTTAGAGATGGTTATCTATGGGTCTACATGTTCATTCTCATACTATGTACTTTTCACTTAGATTATCAAGATCCTATGAGACCCCTTTAGGTTACCTCAACCAACAAGCACTGCTATACACCCTACAAAAGGGTCCCTCACCTAGGATGGGAGGAAACTACATCTTGATAACAAAGGTCACAAATGTCCTTATGTCTAGGGTTTACATCCACATGAGCATGCTTAGCCATCGCAAGCTACTAAGGCACAAGCAGACCATCTACTAAACCATGCTAGGTCATACTTGTTCTCATTCCTCAACATTGGACCAAGATCATACCTTCCCATATCACCAACTTAGCTGTGAGGGGTTCATCAAACATACCTTAGACTTAAGGGGTTTCCCTTTCCTCTCAACATGAGGAGTGCCATGCTTGAATCTATATAAAATCAAATCTCATCATGAGCATTAGGTACACCACTTCCCCTCTTAGTTCTAAAAACCCTACGTTCACTTTTTGGATGTCCAACTACATACTCAACATTCTAACCACAAACCAAGCATGTATAAGGTATGTCATGCACTTCCTATTATCCTTTTACTCGAGAAACACCTCAGAGTTGAGTCCTTCTCAAGGACAACTAACTAGGTATAAGGCCTCACAACTTGTTACTAAACCTCTTTATTGTCTAAGGAACTCTTCTTCTTAACTCAGAAGGTAAACACCTATACCATCGACACATAGGTACCGACAATCTCATCCTCTCTCTAGGGTTTGGTTCCTCTAAAGGCAACCAAGATACCATCAGCCTCCAGGGATCATGCATGAGGCAACCACAACCATCCACTTAGGTCGCATCATCCTCAACTCCCCACTGTTCCTCATATCTCAGAGTCTAAGCTTCCAACCTTCTAGCTCGGGCCCTCTCTCTCTCTCTAGAGCTTAACCCTAAAACAACCTTACTACTTGAGGTCCTATCTCTAAGGTGGATCAAGATCACAAGCGTACACCTACCTGGGTGAAACCTATGTTCAAAATTATGTCCGCTCAAGATTATCCAAAACTCTTCTTACTTATATCATAAGCTATCCAACATACTCTCCTAGCCAGAGTTTCAACCTACTGCCCACACTACTACCATACTCTGGGTGCATACTAGCCATGCTCCCATAAGCCCATAGGGTTTCTATAGGTTCTTCTCTAACCTCATTATTGAAGGAGCTATCCTTCACTCTAATGTGCACGACCATTCACAGGGTTGGATCACCAAGGTACTAGGTCATCCCACCTCACATGGCTCATATCGTCATGGGTATCCAAACCAAAAGAATGTCCACTCACACACATGATCTACCATGACATCTAGCTCATCATATAATCTCTCTCTCTAATCTTCACTTAGGGTTAGGGTTACATCATCCTCAGAGGATGTGCCAGGTCTCTACCTATAATGGAGGTCACTACCTCTAAGACTAACTCTCTCTACTCATCCTCCTGACAAGAAGGTCTAGCTTCATGTCTCTCCTGAGGGCATGACAACTCATGTCATACAACCTAAGCATGCAACTATTCTTTAGTTTACGCTTAAACTATTAAGCTTATGTCCATGACATCTTGTTTACATGCTTTTCATTAATTTGGTGGAGTATTCCTTAAACCTTATCAACTTTACCCATATCTCAAGAGGGTGAGGAAGAGAGAGAAAATCCTAACCCTTAAAATTCTTAATAGAATTTGAGTTGAGAAGGGATGAATAAGATGATAGAGTCCTAAAGGTATCTTATTTCGAGTAAATCCTGAGACATTGGCCAGGCAGTCACACAAATATGGGAGTCCTCGTATTCTGACAAGCGGTGCGGAGGAAAATATTGCCAGCCCCCGGACGTGATCCTTTTCTAGACACCTCTGTCTTTCGGAAAATCCTCTAATAACTCCCTTGGGTTCTACAGAGTTTGTAAAATTTAATAATTACTAAAGATTAGACGAGGAACCAGTGCTCTAATACCAAATGTAATGACCCCGCCTCCCGGTAACCCCCAATTAAGGGAGAGCAAGAGGTCAGAGCCGTTATCCCAATTTCTGGATCAAAGGTTCGACAAATAATCAATAATAATTATCAAATTCTACCAGACTATATTGAAAAGCTATAATAAAATAAAACTTTGCGTATCTTTCTCAAAAACTTTGATATCTAACTTCTATCCACATCTGGACTCTATTCTAACTAATCCTCCTTGCCCTTTAATTCTTACTTTCACAATATGTCATTTTACTATTTGTCCTTTCCAACTTTGAACCTAAAACACCGACAAACAAAACATCAGTCAGCATATAAGAATATGCTGGTATGTGGGGACAACCAAAATTTCACAGATATGGCTAACAATCTAAACATCACAATCAAGTTAATTAACAAGCAAATTTACGCTTTTAATGTGACATTCTCCACCGCTTTTATCCTAACCCTGGCATACCCTCCTTAGGGTTTCTCTTTTGCCAATGACTTAAGGCCACCTTCTCAATCTTGAGCTTGGTGCCTGGGGTCACCACTCATGGTGCCCATCAGTCATGCAATAAAGACCACCTTCTCAATCCTGAGCTTGGTGTCTGGGGTCACCACTCATGGTGCCCATGGGTCTTCCCTCCTGGGCTTGACCTATTTGCATCATCCATCAGGGTGGCATGTAGGTGCGAGAATACATACTTTTATTATTATTGTGATAATCATAGTGACTTTATGATTTGCACGTATGAACTTCCAAACTGATAGATTGCATTCAATGCAATGAATCATCTGGAAAACCTTCGGGAAACTAATGCGATTAACCATAATTAACCACATACCTGTCAGGCTGACTTGAGTGCAGAAATAATCCAACTAAGCAAGAAATCTAGTAAACACACAAGATGACCCTGAAAATATGCATCCAATTTTCCTATCATTGATCATGCCATCAAGGTCTAATAAGCCTAATTGTTTCCTATGGTTACTAGTCCTTTTTAGGGTTTCAATCCTAATTAGGGTTTTACTTCATTTTTACTATTTTAAATCTTAACTTAATAAAATTACTCACAAACCCCAATTATCTCATGTATTCTTCATGAAAGATATTAAGGTTACCTTTTATCCACATATAACCCTAATTTCAGATTAAAGGCACTTTTCTTCCCTTTTTACCCTATTTAGGGTTTCTAAGGATATTAACCATCATATTAAGTTTAAAACCCTACATCTTACAATTTCATCTTCAAAATAGGTTAATATTCATCTGTATCACTACACAAGTTAACAATGCTCGAATTAACTTATTTGCAATATTAAATATATCCTTTATCATCAATTATGGTTTCTAACCACAAATTAATACTTTTTCCATCAAAATTATACACCTTTGCAAAAATATACTGATTTAGTCTTTCAAACTATTTTTAACATATTCCTCGTATTTTTCTAATCAACTTTCATGTATAAACTTTTCTCATTAGAGTTTTCTAGTAAAAGATATGATTTTTTCAAGAAAGGTCACTTATCTGGATTTTTTAATATTTTACGATTTCATAAAAAAACCCTAATCGTTCGATCCGTGGTCCGCTGGACCATGCATGATCCAATGATCCACAATGTGCGCCTGACTCACAATTGAAAAGAAACAAAAGTCACTTATGCCCTTACCTAAACAACGGTGGCGGATGGGCATTTTGGTAAATGACCAGGCAGTCATTTTCTTCCTCATGCCAAAGTGAGCAGTGAACCCGCAGTTAACCTGGTGGTTGACTCTGAGATCTCATCCATCGGCGGGTGAGCTAGGAGGCCAGGAAGCTTCGTCTTCCTCCCACAAACTCCACTCTTGATCCAATTTTCTCTTCTCGTTGTTCCTTCATCGCTAACCTGGTGCGGTTCCCCTCCAGCATTATCTGCTTCTTGACAGGGCCTTAGGTCAAGTCAATTCCTTCAATTGGCATCATCATGATGACTGTCTCCGCGCCACAGTTATGAGAGGGTAAACTGTAGGTTTTCTCACATTGTTGTGTGCACTACCCTATATATAGGGTGGCCATTGAGTTCTCGGTGAATTGGGGACTCCCCCGTTTCACGACAAAACCCCACCAACCTTAGGGTGGTTGGGTTCAGAACAAGCTCCTGAAGGAGATGGACTCCTTCACATCTTTGCAGATGGCTTCCAACCCGCAGAAAATCCGATTGAAAAAATCATAGCCTAGTCTCTGATATTCCAGATCCTGGTATGATCGGGATTTGTCCCAGGCCATGGATCATGGATCCAACGATCGCAGATGAGTGCCTAAAATAAAAAATTAGGATTTAATCCCAGATAAATTGTGACACATGATCATTATGCCATTAATGTCCACACTTTAGGATATTTTGTAAATTTCATAACTTGGAATCCGTGCATTATTATTCAACCAAATTTTAGGGAACTCTTTAGATTTGTATTATCTTCCTTTATTCCAATTTTGATCCTTAAACTCGCAAGGAAAGATATGGTTTCTTCACATGCAAGTAAATGTTTAATAAAAGTCATTTAAGCAAAATTTCTTTCTCATAATACTTTATTTTCTTAATTGTGATTCCTTTTTCTATTAGAAACCATGTGAGCATGAAATCTTTTCCAAGATGGATCCATTATCCATATTTTCACATATTTGTTGTAATATTATCATTATCTCACATTTCTTCTAAATAAAGCAATATTTAATTAATCCTTTCTCTTTCTTGTTGCATTATGTTTGCAATTTGGACTCCTTGGAACCTAAGGAACCCAAGAGGCACGAAATCTCCCTTTGGGAATATTCCTTTCCCTTCTAGAGGATTCTACCTCTTTCTTTTCTCTATTTCTTAATTATTCATTTACTAATTGAATTTCCTTTTCCTTGTTATTAGGCCCAATAGCCAATAAGGCCCATGAAACAACCATGCAAGGCTATTTACAAATGAAATTCATGCATTCAATCAAATGACATCATTATTTGTTCATTTATCTTTATTTAGAGAAATTGCATTTCTCATCAAAAGAACCCAAAATTGGGGTTGTAACACACAAATAAATGGAAATTCCTGAATACTAGGATTCCTCACCTTGGTATCCACCACATGTGCCAAAAATGCTTTACAACCTTGTCTCATCATCCTCTTCACTGTCATAGCCCACACCAAACATGTCGGGAGAATCTTCCTATCTCCTTGAATGATCCACAAAACACCACCATCACAAAATGTTACCACCTTGGCACTACAATCCAAGACCACTTGATACTTCTCTAAAGTATCAATTCTAAGGATCACATGGAATCCATGCATGTCAAGTGGTATGAGATCCACTTAATGCTGTGTCCTGAGAAAGAAAGAACACATGATGGTCACACCTCCCGCAACTCAGAGGAACCAATCAAAGGGGTTTTGTGAAAACTATCACATCTATGACTAATAGGAAAAGAATAACTAGCAATCACTTCTCTAGTGATAAAAGAGTGCATTGCACCCAGGTCAACCAAAATAGATATAAAGCAAGAAGAAGACAAATCTAAATGAAATAACTCCATCTAACCTATCACGACACTCAGGTTGACTACTCCTTCTAGATGACTCAACATAGAATAGAGCCATTACCTATTGTCACCCCGTCCCCTTCTAGCTTGCCTAGATGAACTGGCTTGTGATGCCAGACCACATCCTCGACCTCCACCACTGTTGAACTGTCATTGCTACGACCCTTGTTGACCTTGTCTCGACTATTGCTTCACCTCTTCATCCTTCACATGACATGCCCACCTCAGATATCCTACTTGCCCATACTTGTGGCAAGTCATGGTCTCGTTCTATGGCCTAGACAACCCCATCACTGACAATGATGACACACTGTGATCTCTTACTAGAGGAAAGGTATGACCTCTGCTTTTTCTTGGCAACCACTAAGACTGAACCACCGACCTCTACTGTGACTGAGGTGCTAAAAACCTAGGATTCTTGAAGCCTCCAAACATCTATCCTTAATATTGTTGTACTGGTCTCTTATTGGCATTCACCTCATGTTTCTCCACAACTGACCGCTCCACTCTCCTAACTGACTCCACAAACATGGCAAACCATTCCCTATTTTCTAAAATTGACACTTGAGTTGTCAATTCAGATCTCAAACTCTTCTTGAACTGTCTAATCCTCTCCTTATCCATTGCAGCCATATGTGGAAAAACCCTAAAAAATCCCATGAAATTCAACTCATACTCGTTGATCTTCATAGATCCTTACCGGATCTTACCAAACTATTTGATCTTCTCATCCAGGTATGTCTCTAAGAAGTATCGACTCAAAAACTCTCACCAAAAAATGTCTAAATGATCACAACACCTGTATTTTTCTCCTCCTCAATGGCCCACCAATGGCCAACACTTCCTTTCAACAGGTGCACCATGTGTTTCACCTTATGCTCTTCAGGGATATTGAGGATCTTGAAGGCCTTCTCCATCTCAGTCAACCACATGTCAGCATTTGCCATATCCCCTGTATTGACATACTTCAATGCCCCCACATGCTTTAACCTCTCAAAAGTCTTCCTAGAACCTTGAGATTCCGCATTGGGGATTGCCTCTCTAGCTTGGGGTACAAACATCCTATCCACCATATGCATCATCGTGGCCATAAACTGTCCAAACATGGACTAAAAAGTGGGTTTGGCCAAAATTGTTGGGTCAAACTAAGGCACTTCAGGCACTCTGTCATCTCTTTCCTGCCTCTTTTAACCGCCCCCCTGGTGCAACAACATTGCTCTCATCATGTTCTTCATGTTCACCAGACATATTTTTTCTTCTCTTCTTCTTCTTCTACATAAGAAGAAGTACCATTAAATATGTTGGATGACATGACAACAGACACATACCCTAGTTCTATGTCCCTATAGACTCAACAAACCTAAAGATCTGATACCAACCTTTTTATAAAACAATCCGATGCCACACGAATTGGATAACTCAAAACAAAATGTGAAACTCATACTAGCATCAAGGATTACCATAAAGTAGGGTAAATTAAAACTGATTTTGAAAAGCCATAGAAGCAGAAACATATTATATCTGATTCCACACAGAGTTACCTGTATTGCATATGATGTCACAAGATGATACATATCACTATTCACTTGGCTAAGTTGCTACAAATTGTTACATATGCTAAACTATTCACAAATACAAACTATAACTATACAACCATGGCATACTGCCAAAAACTCATAATGATGTACAACACCTAAAATATACCCCCAAGGACATGAGAGTACATGGACGACACATAGGACTCTACTACAAAACACTAGTAGCATATCCAACCTTTAACAACTACTGCTCCTCTTACTGCTCAACCTCAACCGTGCGATCTCTACCTCATCATGCACGACCACCTAAAAGATGTTGAAACTCATGAGGTGAGACCATTTTCCCAGTGAAAGATATAACTCTCCACTAACAACTATTATTAACACAAATAAGCTAAAGTAGGAAGATAACATTATTATCAGGTTGATAAGATTCAACTAAATGATATGAGTAAAGAAATTAACATTGTCTAAGCTATTTAGGCATCTACAACTGAGAAGTAGAACATCATATACTTTTTGAAGGAATATGATGAACATGCATTACATTTTATTTCTCTTTCCACATTATAAATCAACTAATTAGTACAAGAAATATGGAAAAAGGTCATTCAATGGCAAGTCATATTTAACCCTAAGAAAATATACTATGCGTCTGTATTACGTCTTTTATTATGCCCTGAGGAGATGAGGTATACCACTCATTATCCAACGTACAAACCCTAAACAAAGTCTACCATACATGAGTAAAAGTACAACTCCAGAATATATAAAATGTATGAGGTATGAGATTGTCACATCATCTCTTGATATCACTGCCATATAAGGCGATCAACATTTTCACATCACTAGTGAATAGTAATCCCTCATCTCATCACTAGAGGATATCACCTCACATTAGGCATAAAGCCTCTTCCAGGTCATAAGACCCAAATCACATAATCCCTGCACATCATTATTATCTCATCATGCCTCATAAAGGCTCATATTCACCACCCTGTGTCATTTCATATACACCATAGCAATCACTATCTATGCCATTCATTCCACCTATAGGGTTAGGGTTGCACAAGTAGGAGAGAGAAAATATCAATTCATGTGTAATCATTTACAATCAAGATAAACGTTATCATCATTCTTGATTAGGGTTAGGGTTTCTCATATAGTGCTTAGCATAACACACCATAATACCTCATTACCACATTCTTGGAACACATCCAATCATGCATCACAAACTCAACATGTGTCAGCCATACAAGACTAAAGCCAACTGTAGCAATAAAACCTCATAACACGTGTAGAGACCACTCAAGGCTCAAGGCAAACAAAGCACAAGCACTGTAGTGACCACCTATTAGGGTTAGGGTTTGTTGTGCCTGTAACAACCAATCAAAGAACTAAAGTGAGTGTATCAACCACAAGGTCAACCCACTCCAAACAGCACATCACCAACTCCAAAATAGAACTAAACTAGGATAAAAATAGATGATAAACATCAAGAAAACTTAAGCATCATCAATGGGAACTAATGTTACCAAGGTAAATATGGAAAACCATGATGATAGAAGGAAAAGCATGCATGAAATTATTGTAACCAAAGATTAAAACCTCCAACATCATATGATGGCTGAAACATAATATGGTGATAAAACCAAAGATCATGTTGCATGCAAGAAACAACAACTCCATAATCACTTTGAATTTGGGTGCATGAAATTAGGGTTTAGGAGAAAGAGTAATCTACACAAGAATATTTCATAATCTTAAACCTATATCATGACAACATCATATAATATCTTAGGATCATATATTATAAGTGAAAATAACAACATGCAAGAAAGATAGTGGTGCAATAATAGTAGAGGGGAAAGTTACATAACCTGCCTTAGGATGAAGAACAAGCTCCAAAGCCATGATCTCCAAGAAAGGATAGGAAGCTCCAAACATGGATCAACACCTCGGCCAACAATGTTACCTTAAGAATAAGAAAAACTTACCAAGGTCAAGTAAAGCTCAACATGAACAAAGCTCAAACCCTAGGCCAAACAAGAGAAAAGAAAGAAGAAAGAAGAAAGAAGAAAGAAGAAAGAAGAAAGAAGAAAGAAGAAGGAAGAAAGGAGAAAGAAGAAAGAAGAAAGAAGAAAGAAGAAAAAAGAAAGAAGAAAGAAGAAAGAAGAAAGAAGAAAGAAGAAAGAAGAAAGAAGAAAGAAGAAAGAAGAAAGGAGGAAGCTTCATCTCACTTAGGTACTACCATGGTCAAACCACAGTCTCAAACCTCTATGGAGAGAAGTTCCTCAAGATAGACACCATGGTGATCCATAGTCTTACGACCAAGAGGGGAAACAGAAGAGGCAGAGTTCTAAAGGAAAAACAAGATCACGGGTATAGAACCACTTACCAAGAGTGAAGATCACCAAGTATCACCACAAAGAAGATGATCAAGCTTAAGATCACCACATGCAAAGATGATCGACCAGCAAAGCTCCATGATCGACACCTCCTCAAGCACCACCAATCTCAAGGTCAAACTCAAGGATGAGGAGAGGAATTAGAGCTAAAGGAGATACTTACATGTGAAATAGAGAGCATATATACTCAAGAGGTAGGAGGGAGGTGAAGATATGAGGTGTAAAGGTATGAGAGCACCAAAAGGACACTTGTCCCATGAAGGATCGTCCATGAAACCACTGTAGACTTGCATGCAAGAAAGGTTGATAAAAACAAGGTAGTGTAGTGACCACTCAGGTCTACTACATCCTAGGTCGCAACAAAGACAAAGGAACACCCTGTAGCAACCGCTACACTAGGTCACTAAAGCCAAACGGTCACAACAATCCATCAAAGCTAAACCCTAGTGACCCAAAATACAAGGAACATAACATCAAGGTTGTAAAAATCATTACCCAAGGAAGTGTTGCAATCGCAACACTTCAAAATCATCATAAAAGGTTAATACATCCATCAAACTCAAGCATCCATGCAAAGCCATGCAAACCCTAATATCATCTCATTTTGCCACCTCATCAACTAAGGCCCAATAAGGTGCCCCAAAGAATTATTCTCTCTATCATGATGCTAAGACACAAAAGGCTAAACCTAAATGTGACAAATTGCAAATAGGCCCTCAATATGGGTGAATTGCAACTTGGTCCCAAAACAAGCATAACTAGCTCAAACATCAACCAAATCAGACTAAACTAAAAACACATGAATTCACATATTATTAAGGAATCTCAAGAGATTAGATTAATGTTTAAGCATCTTATTAAACAAAGAAAACACAAACAAGAACTAATCTAGGTCAGGGATCTTATAGTCATGGACCAAAGACAAACAATCAGTCAACAAAATGCTGGTATTATATCCTTATCATTGAACTATGTACTAATAGGATTTAGATACATGATAGAAAGTAGGAAGGAAGTATTTGTGGAGTAATGGATAACAAGTTGGAATTTAAATAGTAATTTCAAGATTGAAAATCTTTTACAATATCATCAAATGAGAAAGATCAAATATCTAAAATAAGAAGGTTTATCCAGGCTATTCAAAAAGTAGAAAAATTACAAGTTATTCAATTTGACAAGCGTTGGCAGCTTCCTATCATATATATTTTTAGGGCTATGTACCTTAAATTCTATCACTCTAGGAGATTAGGTACTAGTGTCTTATTAGATATACTAAATAAATGGGGGGGGCAACTAATCCCTATCCACTACGTAGGGTTGTGGGGTACTTAGCCCACTCAAGTGAGCCAAAGCTCTATAGGGCCAAAGCATGAGGGACTGAAGTCCACATGAGTCAAAACTCCAAGTGATCAAGTAAAATGACAAAATTATTATAACAATTCTTCATGAATTACAAAATGAGGTTGGTGAATTGTTCATCATCATCATCATCATCATCATCTTCATCTAAGCCTCAATCCCAAATATGTTGGGGTCGGCTACATGGATCCTTCATTTCCATTCATCTCTATCATGGGCCATATTTTGATTGAGATGTAGATATTCAAAATCTCTCTTTATAAGCTCATCCTATGTTAATTTAGGCCTTCCTCTTCTTCTATTTATAGTGTATGTCTCAATAGAATTGCTTCATATAGGCGCACGAGGTTGGTGAATTGTTAAGAGAATAAAATTTTCAAATATATTTAGAATTCACCATGAATCAAGATGTATATGTGCGAATGAAGAGGGAAAAATTCAATGATGGAATCAAAGATCTAGTACCTGATATTCCAAACAAAAAATCCAATGTTTTCCCAACTAGGGTCTAATAAGTTCTATAGTTTCAAATCCTAACAAAAGCAAAATATCCCACGTTATTATGCGATCCTTGACTTTGGAAATCACTTATTGGGAGTATTTGTTCTTGTTATCTTTAATAATATTATATATGTTTGTATTATTCCATGGTGATATATTAGATTATCCCAAGTCTTTTAGTCATAATTTATATGTTACATAATGTCCCTTTTTGTTATGTGGTACACTAGTATACAACATATATGTATACTTATGCATAACAATGTTGATACATATTGTAAGGTTGAAAAGGGTAATTACTTACTAAGATATAGTTTTCATATCCATCGATTATAAAATAGTTATATAGTTAAAAGTACTAAATTCAACTACCCCAATTTATTTCTTGACATTATTATTGGATTAATGCTTATGTATTACAATTTTATTTGCAAAGTAGTCATTTTGAGGCTAGTTAGTAAGGAATGTAGTTTGATACAAGTTGGGGATTGACTTGCTTTTCCTTCATTACACAGTACTACTTATTAATACATGAGTCTTTATTGATGCATATGTGACACCTTTGTATTATACATCTAGGGTCATATGTACACATCTAAGTATAAAATTAGGCACACTTTTTTATTGACAAAGGGAAGGGGTCATGATGCATATTTATTAGGCATTAGATCAAATGAATTGGATAGTAAAACATGGTGAAATTCATATATATTACCATGTTATAAATCATATTAAAATTATTCTTAGTGGATGTCATGATGTAGGTGTATAGTGATTTGCTAGATTAGAATCCATTCCTATAAGTTCTAATTCTCTTATTTCATATCACTATTCATGAATTTTATGATTAGGGGAGATGAGTTGGCTACCTCTCTGGCGCTTAAATGTCTTGGATGCTATTTTGGGAAATGGGCCACATTCCTATGATTGGCCTTGACTGGCAGGATTCATGGTGGTTCTGACCATCACTCATTGCTACTGTGCAGTGCGCTTGGTGTCATAGTTGTTTGGGAGGTCAGTACAAGTTGATACTATAGTAGATCGGGGAAGAGGAGACATGATAGAAGGTGGGTTCTGAGGCCAATTCGCGACCAAGGGACAGAACGATGGTGTGTTACAAATCCTAGTGGATTGAAAGAGGGGATTGGCAGGATGTCTGAGGGTCTGTGAAAGAAGAAGATGCTAGCAATGGCTATAGAGGTTTAGTTTTTGTTGACAAAGTAGAAAGGGGTATTTCTAGGTCCATGGTTGCTCGAGTTTTAGTTCAGAAGGTATAGATGTGACTCTAGGTTCTTCTATTCTAGTCCAGGGAAACATGAGGATTTGACAATAGATCTGTGATCATTTCTTCTGCAAGTCTCTTACCATTAATGATGTCTGATGTTTTAGTTATTTTTGACCTAAATTGAGGGGTCGACCACTGAGGAGGTTGGATATCAAACTCAGGGGAGCTAACATGGGAGAGTAAGAGGTCATGAGGGAAATGGAATATCTCAGCGTGGATGGAATCCTATAACGACTGTCACAAAAGTAAAGAAGTATAAGTGCACATAGGGTAGAGGAAGGCCAGACACGGGGGCTTTGGTTGACAAGTCTTTTGACCCATCAATTAAAAGTGGAATTAATTCTACTTCTATCATCAATTTGAATTTTCTTCATCATTTCGTATCTCCTAATCCACAAAGCCATTTCCCTTGAAGTTTCAAACACAAGTTTAATTACTATTACTCTAAATCTTAGAAATATTAACTCCCTTGTTTATAGATATAAGAGGACTCAAAATATTTATTATTACAACTAATCCAACAAAGAATGTTTAAAATCCATAATAAGCTTTTATGTGATTTGATAACCAAAAATCCATAATGAGTTCCATTTTTTATTGTGGGTCCCAAGTGGTATGGTTTGATGAAAGTGAGACATAATTTCATTTAGATACCCAATTTCAAGATATTCAACTAGTTGCATATATTCATAGGATTTTAATAATAAAGATTTTCATATCAAGAGAATTATGCAAAATGGGTCAAATTTGGATTTGGTGGAAAAATTTGGTATCTTACAAGTCACCTCCCCTAAAAGGGGATTTCGTCCTGAAATTCTTGACTAGGAAAAAAGTTGAAGGTAAGTCTTTATCATTTAGAATTTCACTTCTCGAGTTTCTTCCTTGAGACCATAGTGCTTCCAAAGTAGCTTCACTAACCATATATTATTATTCTTCAATTTATTGACTCTAGTATCGAGATATTTATTGGATACTCTTCATATGTTAGATCTTCTCTGATTTCTAGACGTTCAATGGTTAAGACATGAGAGGGGTCTTTAACATATTTCTTCATAACATAAACATGAATTACATCATGCACATTTTAATATGCAGGAGGCAAGGCTAGACTATATGCACATTCCCTGACTCACTCAAGGATCTCAAAAGGTCCTACATACCTAGGACTTGACTTTCAATAAACTTAAAGGGTTTCACTTTAGAAAAATAGAATCCCCCACAAGAAAACATTTATCCATCCTATGCTAGTCAACATACATTTTCTATCCATCTTGTGATGCTTTCATCCTCTTTTCACAAATCAATTCTCTCAACATAGAATTGTAGTTCTTCTAATTTCAACATTTTTTAAACCCACGTCATCCTAGTGTAAGGGTGATCTACATTGTCTACCATATAATGCTTAATAGGATGGCATCCCAACTTTTGCTTGGTAACTATTGTTGTATACAAACTTGTCTATATGTAGGAACTTATCCCAAGATCCACTCTAGTCCACCACACATGAATGAAGTAAGTCTTCCAAGATTTGTACTATGCACTCAGTCTGTCTGTCAGTTTGAGGATGATAGGTAGTGATAGGTTAATTGTGTACCCAACTCATCATGATTTTTTTTCCAGAGCCTGGATGTGAACTTTGGGTCCCAATCGGTAATGATCATATTTGGGATCCCAAGCAAGCATACTATCCTTTTTATATACAACTTAGCTATGATAGATACATTCGTTGTAGTCTTGAAGGGAAGGAAGTGAGCCAACATTGTGAGTTGATCAATGATGACCAAGACTAAATCATATCCTTACTTCATCTTTGTAAATCTTAAGAGGAAGTCCACCATAACCTTATCCCACTTCCTCTCAGGAACTTCAGGAGGTCATAGAAGAACTCCAAGTCTTTGATGCTAAATCTTATCTTATTGGCACATCACGCATCTAGACACAAACATGGCCATATCACACTTCATGTTCTTCCACTAGAATGAGTGTTGAAAGTTTTTATACATCTTTGTCATTCCAGGGTGAATGGTATATTTGGAACACTGAGCTTCCTTTAGAACTTTCACTCTCAAGTCAGTAACATTAGGCACCCATGGTCATTAAAGAAAATGGATATCTCCATCTAAGCCCACTTGCATCTCTGTATTGGGATTCTCTACCAGTTTCATGACTTTCTCTAGCTCATGATTAGTCTTTTGGGCTTTTATAATATAAAAATTCCAACTAGGGGTAATGGAGAGATTATCCAATTTGAACTATAGTTCTAAGATACTATCAAGTTTTCTCTATGAGTACATTCAAGTTTTCTGTTCGATCAGCCTCATGGCAGTACATGTTGCATCTTTCTTTCTACTCAAGGAATATATGACTGCACTGCATTGGGTTTATCAAGATGGTAAATGACTATGAAGTTGTAGTCATTTAGGTACTCTACCCATTGACATTTGCAAAGATTCAAATATTTTTTCATGAGTAGGTACTTGAGGATTTTATGTTCAAAGAAAAGTATGAATCATTCACGTAGAAATAATGCCTTTTCTTAAAGCATAAACAATTACCATGAGCTCCAAGTTGTGGGTGGGGTAGTTGATTTCATTTGGTTTCAGCTATCACGAGTCATATACTATGGCTTTATTATCTTGCACAAGGACACAACCTGGACTGTGTCGAGATACATCATTGAATACTTCATAGCTCTTTCTTTCTATAGGTAATGTCAAAATTGGGGTAGAAGTGAGACACTCCTTTAGTTTTGAAAGCTAGATGCACACTGAGGAGTCCACTCAAACTTTGTATCCTTCCTATTCAACTTGGTCAAAGGAAGAGATATAGATAAAAAGTTCAAGAAGAACCATTGATAGTAGCCTTCAATCCTAAGAAGATTCAAATCTCAGAAAGACTTCAGGTGCCTTCCACTTCTGTATAGCTATGATTTTCACAAGGTCTATATCTATGTGGCGTACATAGATAACATGCCCTAAGAACATTACTTTAGAGAGCCAAAACTCAAAGTATGAGAATTTAGTATATAACTAATGCTCCATGAGAGTGTTTAGAATAATTCTAAGATGTTCCCTATGTTGCTCCAGTGTCTCAGAATAAATGAGCACATCATAAATGAAGACTATGAAAAAAGAGTCAAGGTAAGGCTTGAAGACTCATAAGGTCCATGAAAGAAACATGGGCATTTGTTAGTCTGAATGGCATGAGAATATATCCATAGTGTCCGTATTGGGTGTGAAACATGGTTTTGGGGACGTCATCCTCTTTAATTTTCATGTGGTGGTAGCCACTATGAAGATCAATTTTTAAGAAAATTGTGCTGACTTTAGCTGATAAAATAGGTCATCAATCCTTAGGAGAGGATATTGATTCTTGACTTTGATCTGATATAGCATTCGATATTCGATGCATATTCACATGGGCCCATCTTTCTACTTGAAAAATAGGATAGGTGCACCCCATGACCCACTAGGCTAGATGAAGCCTAGGTTGAGAAACACTCATAGTTGCCTTTTTAATTTAACTAATTCTACTAGGACCATACAACTTCCCATTCCAGAGGAATATCTGGGAGTTCATCAGGGAAGATGTTGGGTTATTCCCTAACTATGTCTATGTATTCAAAGTTGAAGGATCCCTTATTTGTCACCAATGAAACTAGGAATGCACATCCAGAGTCCATTTATTTCTAGGCCTTTATGACCGAGATCAGGATACTATCATACCTTCTATGTCATGTGACTACTATTTGTTCGTCGTCAAGGTGTGTAAGGGCAACTTTCTTATTTCCACATAGAATATAAGCTTGGTGATGGACAACCAGCCCACTTCTAAAATGATGTCTAAATTGACCATACCAAGGAGGATAAGGTTGATGGGGAAATCTTTCCCACCAAGAGATATATCTAGTGGAAGGATCTTACGACAAGTGGTTTTTATGCATCCACTAGGGATATTAACATTTAGGATGAAGTCCATACACATTGTTTTAATTGCAAGGTTTCTACTAGCTCTTCATAATTACACAAATCCATGGATCCAGAACTGAAAAGGGCCTTCATAGGTTGGCCAATGATAGAAGCTATACCTTCAAATACATCCTTGTTGTTTTCAGCTTCCTCAGTGGTCATCACAAATAGTCTCCCATGGCATTGCTTAGTTGGCTTGGGTTTGTTGTTGAAGTTGTTCTTCTTGACAGAGTTGTTCACAGTGTTTCTAGGGCAGGAATGCATGTTATTCATTCTACAAGGCTCGGGGCATTCCATGTTGTGATGTGTCAACTTGTAGTAGTTACAACAAAGCATAGTTGGGTGATATCATTCTCCAGGGTACTTTTTCCCGAAGTTGCGATAGAAATGGTAAGTTCCTTGAGTAGGACAAGGTGCTGTTTGGGGAGGCCTATTATGATATTGGTGTGACCTATGTTCTAGTGATACTGATTATTGTGATGATGGTACTGGTGGCCTCCATGGTTAGAGTTGTTATTGTTCCTTGAGAGTGCATATGGAGATCCCTCACATCCCAATGATGCATCTCAGTGAATTGTGCCTTGGCTACTAACTGCTAAAAAGTGACTGGAAAATTCAAAGCTAAACTATCACTCATGTATTTATTGAGCCCTTACATGGACACCACTATCTTGTAACAATAATTGCATATCTCTCTGAGGAGTGAAAAGGTGCATGAACTCAGTTAGCGAGTCACTGCCTTGATTCACCAAGTTGAATTCCATTGATTTCTTGATCAACATCGATTGGGGAATGTATTGTTGGTGGAAAAAAATTAGAAACTCCTTCCAAGTTATCGAGGAAATTTCCTCAGCTTGGATATGAGTCAGGTGTTGTCACCATACTTTCACCGAACCTTTTAGGAAAAAGGTTTCATACTTCACCCATAAAGTTTTTGGGCAAGATCATGCCCTCTAGAATGTCTCAAGTGGATAAGATCCAATTCTCAACCTTCTCAACCATATCCTCTACACTTTCTTCCATAAACTCAAAATGTTTCAACTTAATGAAGTCAATAATAGTGGGTTATGTTAATATTGTTATCAAGGAGACCCTTCATGACCATCTCCATGATGGACCGAAGTAGGGCTAGTTGGGTGGTAGGATCATCACCGTTGGGTGTGGGAGGTTCTTCAGAGTGCTCAAGGGAGGGGTTTTTATATTTCTTATAGGATGAAGATTCTTTGTTTATCTTCAGACTCTTGTAATAATCCTTAATGTTGAAGAATGAAAGAAAGAGATATTGAAACTATGTGTTACTATAGGGTTCCAAAATGTCATTCTAGGTTGGATCAAGGAGGATGTTGATTGTTGATGACTCTGATAACATTTCATGTGACAACATGTTACCAAACCATGTCTATTATAATATGATACCAAAATGCATTAATATCAACTATTTGAAAACATAATATTTGTCTTCTCTACATAAAATACAAATCTACAAGAAAGGAGTTTTTTCCAATTTAAGGGACTACATCAAAATGCTAAGATAAAAATAAAGATAATATGGCTACACAAAGGGCACCTCTCCATGCTGTGAGTTTTTCCTTAGCAATTCACACAAGAAGAGTCCTGATGAGCATGTCCCACTATCAATGCAATATGCACATTCATCAACGTCATCAACCAAAGAGAAACAATCAGTCAAAACTAGTAACATATCCTTATCATGGAACTATGCATTCCATAAAAAATATTGAACTATGCACAAAATAGGATTTAGATACATGATAAAAAGTAGGAAGGACCTTTTTGGTGTACTCATGGATAACAAGTAGGAATTTGAAAATCAATTTTAAGATGGAAAATATTTTAAGTTTACCAACTAAGTAAGATTCAATATCTCAATTATGAAACTTTACCCATGCTATTCACAAAGTAGATCAGTTTCACATTATTCCATTTGACAAGTTTTCTCACCTTCCTACCATATCTTTTCTAGGGCTAAGTATCTTGTGTTCTCACATCCTAGGAGAGAACGATACTAGTTCCTTGTTAGCTATTCCATTTAATTGGGATACAACTAATCCCTATTCACTACATAGGGTTGTGGGTGTACTTGGCTCACCCTAGTGAGACAAAGCACTATAGGGACAAAGCTCAAGGGACCAAAGTCAACAAGAGTTAAAACTCCAGGAGATCAAGTTCAACACCAAAATTATTATAGCAATATTTCATCAACTACAAAATGAATGTGGTCAACTTTTAAGAGACAATAAAGGTTTTCAAAGCAGTTTGAAATTCATTGCAAACCAAGACGTATACTACTAATTAAGAGGGATAATAATTCAATTATGGAATCAAATATCTAGTACCTTATATTCCAAGCAAGAAATCCAATGTTTGCCCAACTAGGGCCCAAGAAGACCCAAAGTTTTAAATCCTAATATAAGGGAAATATCCTAAGTTATTATGCAATCCTTGGCATTGGAAATTGCTTGTTGGGTTTCATTATGTGTATTTATTCTTGTTATCTTTACTAATATTCAAGGTGTTCATATTATTTCATGGTGATCGATTAGATCATCTCAAGTCTTTGTATTCATAATTTATATGTTACATAATGTACTTTTGTGTCCATATTATGTGATACACTAATATATACCACATATATATACTTATGCATAACATCTAATGATATATATTGTAAGGTTGAAAAGGGGTAATTACTTAGTAAGGTATAGTTTTCATATTCATGGGTTGCAAAATGGTAACATAGGTAAAAGTATTAGATTCGATTTCTCCAATTCATTTCCTAGCATCATTATTGGATTAATACTTCTATATTACAATTTTATTCATAGAGTAGCCATTTTGAGGATATTTAGTAAGGAATGTAGTTTGATACAAGTTAGGGATTCACCAACTTTTCCTCCATTATCTAGTACTACATATTAATACATGGGTTTTAAATTTATGCATATGTGGCACCTTTTTATTATACATCTAGGGTCATATATACACACCTATGTTTGAACTTAGGCAAGCTTGTCGATTAACAAAGGAAAGGGTCATGATGCATATTTCTTAGGCATTAGATCAAATTAATTGTCTAGTACTAGATGGCGAAATTGATATGTACTATTGTGTGAAAACTCAAATTACAATTATTCTAAGTGGATGTCACGATGTAGGTGTATAGTTGCTTTTCTTGAGTAGAATCCATTCCCCTATGTTCTCATTCACTTATTTCATACCGTTATTCATGAATTACAAGAACAAGATAAAGGGGTCATGTATCTCTCTGGTGCTCAAATGTCCTGGACACTACTCTGGGAACTTGGTCATGTTCCTACAGTCGGATTTGATTGGTAGGCTTCATAGTGTATCTAAGTACTGGTCATCACTGGTGTGTAGTGTGGTGGAGTTGTCGTGGTTGGTTGGGGATCGACACAGGCCAATGGAGCGGTAGGCCAAGGAAGAGGAGATATGGAAGCAGGTATGGGGCCGTGCGACTAACAAACTATATGATGGTGTGTTACAGATCCCATCAGATAGAAAGGGGGGGTTGAGAGGATGTAAGAGGGTCTGAGGAAGAATAAGATGTTAGTAAGGACTATTGATGCGATGATTTTGAGTCGCATTTATAGACCTTTTTGATATGTATTTTGTACTTTTATTAGTCATTTTTATGGTTAATATTGCATAATTCACCCATTTTAGTCTTTGCCATCATTTTATGTCAAAACCCCTTAGTTTTATCATTTTGAGCATTAATTATCACATTATCATAATTCGTGTGGATTTATTTGATCTTGTCTTTGGATTTCAAGAAAAACAAGTATCTGCTTCCGTCGATACCATCGAAGGAAGTTGATACCATCGATGAGGCCACAGGGTGCCAGCCGAAAGGAGCAACAAAGAGTCGATACCATCGACACCCAAGTCGATGGTATCGAGACCCCTTCAGGTTGCTGGCGAGGAATTTGTCGATAGTATCGACCCCAAGTTGTTACCATCGATGCATGGAGGCTACATCGTCGCTAAATGACAAAACCGACGCTACAGAGAGGTCGATACCATTGACCCAAGTCGATAGTATCGAGATGGCTACAGACACTCGGACGAAAAGACAAGAAGGCTGTCGCTACTACATTGGGTCGATACCATCGACCCGCGTCGATGGTATCGACACCGTCAGATATGCGTTGGATTTAGATTGATTTCAATCGGACAGCTGGAGTTAATTGACGACCTAATTAGGGACTTATACCTAATGACGGCCGCCCGGACGAGATGAGGATCTAATTTGCCATTGCACAAGTGCCGAGGAGGGAGAGAAAGGAGAAGGGAGGCCAGAAGTACATACCTGTCGATTCAGACACTGCCGAAGACAGATTTCACCACCGAGAGGTGGGAAAGCTCGTGTTCTACGCAAAGGATCAACCGGTTCTCCTCCGTTCAGGGGTTTTCCCATTCAATTCATGTTTTTCATATGATTTCCCCTATTTCTACCATGTGTTTGTGCGAGATGAACATGCGGGGCTAATCCCCTCCATCTTTAGGACCGGGAGTAGCCCGGGAATGCATTGTATGACAGTTTTATATTAATAATTCATATTTTCTCTCATAAATCCGTGGTATAATTTTGTTTTCTCCATATATTGTTATGCTTGATCACCATAATAATAACCTAATGCCCTTAATCACTTCGACAGAAGGATTAACGGTTGAAAAGAGACGAAACCTACATTAATCGATAAATCCCTTGACAAAGGAGGTGTAAAATTAATGGTGGAAACTGAGAGATCGTTTGTAATGCACTTATTTTAGGGAATAGATTACTACGACGGTGGAATCAACCTAAACCTAAGTAGTGAATTGCACCACGACAGTGGGTAATTCTATTTTCAGGCCACTACCCGGATAGAGAGAGAAGATTGAGGAGTTATATGAAACCTAATACAATGATAACCCGCGGTGAAACCGCAATCCTAAAGATACCCTTTTGAATTGAGTAAATCAACCTTTAATCGATTGTTTGCTTTGTTTTATTTTTATTTTCTTTTAATTTTGACAACAAACCCTAATTTGTTATTCAGCTTAGCTGATCGCAAATAGTTAGTAGAAGTCTTTGACAATTCCGTGTATCCCTGTGTTCGACTCGGGCCTCACAAAGGCCTATATTACTCGACGCGTATACTTGCATTTTTAGCGCGTAGTAAAATACACGTCAAGTTTTTGGCGCCGTTGTCGGGGATACGGAGGAATTGTTGGAACTTCGAGTGCTACGAGCGGCCACTCTAGGCCACAAAGTTCTTTTTAATTTTCATTCAAATTCAAATATTTTTACACTGCACTATAATTGTTATACTCGTCTAAGCATAGTACTGAACTCGAATTTTCTTATTTCAGGTACTGTGTATGGTGCATACACGTAGTACAGACTACGACAATCACACACCCGAGGTTCTGTTTCCGGGACCTGAGGACGAGGAGCATTCTGAGCACGAGTACCAAGAAGAGATAGATTCTGAATCTGAACCAGAAGACACGGCCGAGCCACAGACCATATGGGAGAAGATCAAAGCTTCTTCCTCATCAGCTTCAAAGGGGCCTATAAAAAAGCAGGAGATCAACATACCGACATATAAGATCGATCCAGCGTTGATTAATTTGGTAAAATCAAATGCGTTTCATGGGCTGAAGAATGAGGATCCTGTTGCACACATCAGCCAGTTCGTTGAAAACTGTGACATGGTAAAGATAGACAGGTTTCCACAAGATGCTTTGTACCTCAAGCTGTTCCCAAGTTCCTTGGCAGGAGTAGCAAGAAAGTGGCTACATAATCTAGACGATGAGTTCGTTGAGTCTTGGGACCATATGGTGGAAGTCTTCTTTGAGAGGTTCTTCCCTCCTGAGAAGACTAACAACATGATCCGGAAGATTCACAATTTCACCCAACAGGCGGGTGAAACATATTCTGAGACCTAGGAGCGATTTCAGGTTATGTTGAGGAGATGTCCGCATCACGGGCTGGACAAAGAGACACAGGTGAAAATCTTCTATTTTGCTCTCTCTGAGCATGATATGAGTAATCTGGATTCAGCCGGGTCGGGATTTTTTCTGAATAACACTGACACTAGATGCTGGGAAATACTCAAGAACATGGCGAGAAAGCAGTCCTGGGGAGAAAGAGAGAGAGGCCCAGTTGAGCAAGCATGAGTCGCTAGTGAATCAAAGGCAATGAGAGAGCTGAATGAGAAGATGGATCTTCTCGCAAAGAAGTTACTACAAAAAGAAGAAAATGAGTCCAAGGATGAGGCTCAAGTCAAGTACATGAGACAACAACAAGGGTACAGGAACAATGACTACTCATGGAGAAAGGACAAAAAGTTCTCATGGAAGGATCCGAATAATTTTCTGCAGGATCCGGAAGCCAAGCCCACACCAGCTGCAGAGGACAAGAGCACAAAGTTGCTCAATCAGGTCATCAAGCAAAATCAAGAGTTAATGAACACATTCGGGCAACAAATCAAGCAACAAGGTGAATTTATGAATCAATTTGGGCAGACATTGCAGAGCCATGGGGCTCAAATGAGGACCATAGAGACCTCCATGGCGCAGATGGCAGCTGAAATTGCTAGTTTGAAGAAGCCAGCACATCCAGGTTTTCTGGGGAACACCAATGTTCCCGGGGGAACCAGCAAGCCAAGGCCATTTTACTAAGAAGCGGCAAGAAGGTGTTGAATCCAAGAATGGATGAAACAAGCATACCGCAAGATAAAGTTGAAGGTGAAACCACTACGGAGCAGCCTACACCAGTCACAGGGCAGGTTGAAGACATAGCCGTGGATGGTAATGATGAACAGGTTGCTGAGGAGGAACCGCAGAAAATGACGCCTTATGTGCCACCTCATCAAAGGGCACAAGCCGTTCCGGTCCCCTATCCGAATAGTGCAAAGGCAAGGAAGGTAGATGCACAATTCAAGAAATTCTTGGACAACTTTAGGAAGCTTTCGGTCAATATTCCATTATTGGAAGCTATTGAGAAAATCCCTTCATACGGGAAGTTTCTAAAAGATGTCATCACCAAGAAGAGGAAGATACCAGATACTGAGGTCGTTGTGCTAAAGGAGCAAGTGAGTGCCTTCATTATGGGCACTCTACCGCCAAAGAGATAGGATCCCGGGTGTTTCAACATTTCTTGCTATATCGGGAAGTTTAAATTTGGAGAGGCATTATGTGATTTAGGGGAAAGCATCAATTTGATGCCCCTTTCGACATTTAAAAAGCTGGGATTAAAGGAGTCACGGCCGAGCAATATGACTATCCAATTGGCCGACAACTCTGTGGTGAAGCCTTATGGAATCTGCGAAGATGTCTTAGTGAAGGTGGATCGATTTGTCTTTCCGGCTGATTTTGTGGTTATGGAGATGCAGGATGAGCATGGCAATGAGCTGTTACTTGGACGTCCATTCCAAGCTACATCCGACATGATCTTAGAGATGGGGAGAGGTCGCTTGACCTTAGGCATATCAGATGACCGCTTTGAGATGGTCATGCCCTCTAGCACTGCGTCTTCTAAAGCAAAAGAACAATGTAATATGGTGAAACACATGGATCACAACATCTCACTCTGCCTTGGAAAACCATTTTTGGACATGGCTCATGTGATGGTCAAGATGGATAATGGAAACTTAGCTGTGGATATCATGGAGAAAACTAAGGTTGTTTCTTTGTGCAAAGCTGTTGGATTTCCGAATGATGAGAATGAGGACATTCCGCCTTCATGGGAGGATGATGCAATTGCTATTTCTGTTGTTGATGCATATCCGGAATTGCCGTTAGAGGCTTGTATGTTGAATGTTACCTATGATTGGATGCAGAGTAAATCACTCAAGGAGTGCGCTAAAATGCTTCAGATGCTTCCATGCTTCTATGCGAGGCACTATGAAGATTTAGGTGCACTTCCCGCACCGCTGCATTCATCTCTTATCAGCCCGCCAGATTTAGAATTGAAGCCGCTGCCCCCGCATCTCAAGTACGTCTTTCTAGCTGAGAAGGACAAGTTACCGGTGATCGTATCTGCTTACTTGAGTGCGGATGAGGAGGAGCAATTGCTGATAGTGCTCAAGAACCACTGTGGAGCTTTTGGGTGGTCTGTTGCAGACATCAAGGGGATCTCCCCTACTCTTTGCCAGCATAAGATTCAGCTTGAGGAGGGAGCCAAGCCAGTTATTCAGCCTCAAAGACGTTTAAATCCGAGCATGATGGAGGTTGTGAAGAAGGAGGTCATCAAACTTCTTGCGGCAGGGATTATATATGCCATATCATACTCGACGTGGGTGAGTCCCACACAGGTAGTCCCTAAGAAGGGGGGGAATTACTGTCACTAAAAATTTGTTGAATGAACCTGTCACCACCCGATTGGTAACCGGGTGGAGAGTTTGTATTGACTACCGTCGTCTGAATGCTGCCAAACTTAAAGATCATTTTCCTTTACCATTTATTGATCAAATTTTAGAACGTCTTGCCGGTCGGTCGCATTTTTGTTTTCTGGACGGGTATTCGGGGTATAACTAGATTTCGATTGATCCTTTGGATCAAGAGAAGTCTACGTTCACCTGTCCCTATGGGGCTTTTACTTACCGACGAATGCCGTTTGGTTTATGTAATGCACCGGCGACGTTTCAACGCTGTATGCTCGCCATATTTTCTGACATGGTAGAGCGATGTCTTGAGGTTTTTATGGATGAGTTCTTGGTTTATGGTGCATCATTTGACGAATGTCTCTATAACCTAGACAAGGTGCTGCAGTGTTGTGAGGACACACACTTGGTCCTTAATTGGGAGAAATGTCACATGATGGTTATAGAGGGAATAGTGCTAGGACACAAGGTGTCTAGAAAAGGTCTTGAGGTAGACCCTGTGAAAATTGAGGTGATTTCCAAGCTGCCCCCACCAAATTCTGTAAAAGGGGTGAGAAGCTTTTTGGGACACGCCGGGTTCTACCGGCGATTCATAAAAGATTTTTCTAAAATTGCAAAACCTTTATCCAAACTATTGGAGAAAGATGCGGTTTTCGATTTCAACGATAAGTGTCTTCATGCATTCAAAGTTTTGAAAGAAAAATTGATTTCTTCCCCGGATGTTCAAACGCCGGATTGGACAAAACCTTTCGAATTAATGTGTGACGCTTCGGATTTTGTAGTAGGAGCCGTTTTGGGGCAACGGGTAGATAATAAGCCCACTGTGATTTTCTATGCTTCCAAAACTCTGAATGATGCTCAATTGAATTATACAACTACTGAAAAAGAATTACTTGCCGTCGTGTTTGCTTTTGAAAAATTTTGATAGTATTTAGTTGGATCTAAGGTAGTTGTATGGACCGACCATGTTGCGATAAAATACTTGATGGAGAAAAAGGATGCAAAGCCTAGACTCATTAGGTGGATTTTGCTCTTACAAGAATTTGACATTGAAATCAAGGATAAGTCTGGAATTGAGAATGTAGTGGCTGATCATTTGTCTAGGTTAGAAAGGGTGAATGAAAAAGATTTGCACATACCCATAACCGAGACGTTTCCCGATGAACAACTTTTGAAAATTAATTCTAAAGAACCGTGGTTTGCTGAAATTGTTAATTATTTGGCTTGCGGGATCATCCCGGAAGACTGGTCATATCAAGAGAAAAAGAGATTCTTTCATTCTTTAAGATACTACTTTTGGGATGATCCAATTCTTTTGAAGCAATGCAGGGACGGTATCTTATGTAGGTGCGTGCCTGAGATGGAGTACGAGAGTGTTCTCCACCATTGCCATGCATCGCCGACGGGAGGACACCATGCCAGTTCGCGAACAGCAGCTAAGGTGTTGGAAAGCGGCCTTTATTGGCCAACTTTATTTCGGGATGCCTACGATTTTGTAAGGCAATGTGACCCATGTTAGCGAGCAGGTAACATTTCAAAGCGATAAGAGATGCCCCTGAATGTATTTCAGGAAGTTGAAGTATTTGATTTGTGGGGCATAGACTTCATGGGACCCTTTGTGTCATCAAACTCCAATTTGTATATCTTGCTAGCTGTTGATTATGTGTCGAAGTGGGTGGAAGCAATCCCCACAAGGACTAATGATTCTACTGTAGTGTGCAGGTTTGTGAAGGAAAATATTTTCTGTAGGTTTGGGATACCCCGAATGATAATAAGCGATGGGGGTACACACTTCCGGAATCAGAAATTCTCGACACTATTGAAGAAATATGGGGTCAAGCACAACATTGGCACCCCATATCATCGACAGACTCAAGGCCAAGTGGAGGTCTCAAACTGTGAAATCAAGAAGATTCTAGAGCGAACGGTGGCATCCATAAGGAAGAATTGGAGTGCCCTACTACCGGACGCACTTTGGGCATATAGAACGGCTTACAAAACACCTATAGGCACTACGCCTTTTAGGTTGGCGTATGGCCGGGCTTGTCACCTTCCGGTGGAATTGGAGCACAAGGCCCATTGGGCGCTTAGAAGGCTAAATTTGAGTTATGATGAAGCTGGGAGAAAGAGGATGTTTGAGTTGAATGAGCTGGATGAGTAATGCATGACGGCATATGAGAATGCCCGAATATACAAGGAGCACACAAAACTGATCCACGATCGCCATATCTAGCCGCGCACGTTCAAGAAGGGAGATAATGTTTTGTTGTTTAACTACCGACTCAAGTTGCATTCTGGAAAGCTGAAGTCCCGGTGGAGTGGACCGTTCGTGGTGGAAGAGGTTAAACCGCACGGTGCGATTCTGGTGCGTGATGGTGATGCCACGTTCTTGGTGAATGGACAGAGGCTAAAGCTGTATTTTGGTGAGAATTACAAGAGAAAAGTGAATGAGGTCAAACTCATTACACTTGCGGACGAATGAGATGCTCGGAAGCCGTCTAGCCTAAGACGTTAAATAAGGGCGCTTGTTGGGAGGCAACCCAACCATCGGTACATTAGGGTAGTTTAATTATAATCATAGGTTGCTTTAATTTTGTTCAAGTTTTAGTGTAAAGAAGATACCTTGATCCGTTTGTTCATTGTGCAGGCTGAGGCAGAGTCGATACCATCGACACACTGGTCGATGGTATCGACATAGGTTCAGGTTGACAACTGCAAGGTTCGTTTTGAGTCGATACTATCGACGGTCTCGTCGATGGTATCGACACACTTACATGCAAGTCGCCCAACAACAGTCGATAGTATCGACACAGCAGTCGATACCATCGAGATCTCTGGAGAAGTTCAGAACGATTTGTCTCAGTCAACTCGATACCATCGACGGCCTCGTCGATGGTATCGACATGGTCACAGGTTGAAGTGAAAAAGTGGCGGTGCCGCAATGAAGCCAAGTCGATACCATCGACTCCTGTCGATGGTATCGACCATCCATGTCACTGATCCGCGCAAAGAAATTGACGGCGATCGCGGCGTCCACGTCATCAATCCGGGTGCTGTGTCGATACTATCGACTTGCGTCGATGGTATCGACAGGTCGGCAATCCGGGTTTCACGATCCAACAATCGTCAGCCGTCGATACTCGCGAGGGGGGCGGATAGCATCGAGACATGTCGATACCATCGACCCGTGTCGATGGTATCGACGGGTCAACAGTGGCACCGGCCAAGTCTATATAAGGAGAGTCATTACGTCATTTGACGTCACACCTTCAGAGTGATCTTCCTCCTTCGCGCCGAGCACTCCCCCGAGCCATCCAAGATCGAAGAGCAGCAACACCGAGCAAAGATCTTCACCAAGCAGAGAGTTGATTCTCCATCTTCCCAGAGCTCTTCTTCTTCAACCCCTTTCTCGTCGCCACCATGGTGCATACAGCCGGAGCATCGTCCTCACACGCAACTCCGACGGAATTCATTCCACCACCAACAACAGCAGTTGCTCGTCCCCGACTCATCCATCCTTCCCCGGAGATTCGAAAGATCTACGAGGAGATAATGCGGAGGAAGATCGAGCCTACCCGATATGTGGACCGGGAGATGGTGCGTGATTTGGGATTCGAGGCCAACTTGGCCTATGTTCTTAACGGACAGGCCCGTCACACTAGCATAAGGCCTGGCGAACTGGAGTTTCATCAAGATGGCCAGCCGTTCTTTGGTGACTGGCCGACATACAAAGAGCTGGTAGCCGAGTTCATGGCGTCGTTGGACGTCTGCATCTATCCCAACGAC
Organism: Alisma plantago-aquatica; assembly: GCA_963693085.1. NCBI lineage: Eukaryota > Viridiplantae > Streptophyta > Magnoliopsida > Alismatales > Alismataceae > Alisma > Alisma plantago-aquatica. The sequence continues at coordinate 1,084,936,592 of OY856412.1, read as the reverse complement.
ATCAATGCTACCGACCGAGAGTGGATCCAGGGCCGGGTATCTTTTCGGATGTACAACCACGACTACGTCCTCACGCTACGACAGTTCAACAAAATTTTCAACTGGAACCATTCCCAGTATGACCACCGGAGGCCGGACCACCGCACCGATTACGACATGATCTTCTCTGAGTTGGTGACGGTGCCACAAGGGAGGTCAGTTAGCTACCACAACGCTGCGGTAGCCGACTTCGAGCACCCCTTCGTCCGGGTCTTGCATCGGATGCTGAGTTCTACTATTTTTGCACAGGGTGATCTAGCCCTTAGCAAATTTCAAGGCTCCGATCTCTTCTTTCTATACAAGCTTCTGAAGAGACAAGAATGCAATTGGGGTGCATTCTTTTTACAGCGTGTGATGGACGTGAAGAGGAGTACGAGGAAAGCGCCGATTCATTTCGGTGGGCTCATCACCAAACTGGCGTCATACTTGGGACTGAATTTCCAATCCCTCACTCCTCTTTCTACCAGAAGCAAGGTTAACTTGCAACATCTTCACCGGGACAACTTAATTCTTCTCCGGGATGGCGTGGCATTTGCGCATTGCCACGTGAATCAAGCGTACCAGGAGTGCGCACTGCCGGATCCCGTCTTCAACATCGAGGGCGCACAGCATTTCAGATGGCCAATCATAGCCATCGACTTCGATGAAGAAGAAGGAGGCAACGACGGTGGCGACAACGATGAGGCGGCGGAAGAGGAGGAAGAGGCATTCACACCTCTTCGAGCACGCGTAGCACCCCGGAAGCGTCCTCGGATGCATCCAGGTGCTTCATCATCTTCTCCGCATCCGCCTCCACCGCCGCCGTCCTCGTAGCTGAGCGAGGATGTTTATTCTATGCAGGGCATGTACAACATGCTCCAAGACATTCAGCAAACGCAACACAGGCACACCGCTGCATATGCCGGTATCCAAGACACCACCAACCGGCTTTTCGTAAACCAACAGGCGATATTCGAGAATGAGCGCCTTCTTTTCGCCAATCAAGAAAGCATCCATGATCAGCTGCATAGGATGGAGCAGCAGCAACAGCCATTCTATGACCACTACTGGAGTCAGGGTTATTTTGGTGGGTATCCACAGCCTCCACCAATGCCCCCGTATGAGCCGAACTTCCAAGGGCAGTTCCCGTCTTGGGACCCCACTTCTCCGCAGCCACCTCCACCTCCACAAGAGTGATCGGGTATCTCTGTTCCACTCTTAAGTTTGTTTTTGACTATGAGGCCATAGTCAAATTCAAGCTTAGGGGAGTTGGTAGTTGGAACAACTCTATCTTTTATTGTTTTTAGTTTTTAGCATTGTTATTTGTTTCTTGCATTTTTAGTTTTTGTAGGATCCACGTGCTATCTAGTGTAACTGTGGATGTCGTAAAAGTTTGTCATCTTGCTGTTAGCTCATGGGAAATTTAAGGGAAATTTAAAAAAATTTGTGTCTTTGGATAGCTTGCTTTGGTTGACCTTGGGGAACACATCCTACGAAAATGATTGATTATGTCAACTTTAAAACAACATTTCACACCTGTACTCCTAATGATTCATGAAAGTGGACAGTAATGGTTGTTTGAGCCTAACCTAACCAAATGGTAATGAGACCTTAATTGGATGTAAGAGAGAGAACCCTTTAAACTACTACACAGGTCAGTAAGGAGGGACACATAATACCTTTCTAAGGATCAGTCATCTAATCTTATGATCATTCCACTTCATTTTTTTTCCATAATCCACCTAAGAATTGGAAGTAAAGTGCAGTTTTAATTCCTTTTTGTGTGCATAGCATGTAGATAGGACTTACATGGGTATTTTCCATACTTTTGCATAAAAAGAAGAAAAAAATATAGGGATTCATGCACATTACCTTTAGGTGCATGCCATGTAGTTGCACTCATGATTTTCACGCATAAAGTATATCATGTATCTCAATTTTTCCTCATTGATGAATTAAACTGTTCCATACCTTCTAAATATTGCAAAAAAAAAAAAATTCTGAGCATGAAGAAAATAGCCCAATAAACTTATCTTTAAGCAATTATGGATATGTGGGCTAAAGAAATTTTTTTTTTCTGAAAATCTGCAATATATAAAAAAAAGAAAAAAAGAAAAAAAAAGAGAGAAATTAGAAGAAAGTGAAATAAGAGGGAGAAAGGAACATGATATCACTCGCATTTCAGGAAAATTGAGTACATGATGTAGTTTGACTAGATATCCATCTCATTTTGAGGTGGAAGGTTAGTGCATGCATCATTTCACCCAATTTCAGGCATTAGGGCATTTTTAATGTGCATTGGCATCATTTAGGACATTTTGTATTATGCATGTTGAAACTGTACAATACTTCCAAGTTATTCCATGAGCCACCCATTTTCATCCACCCGTTGCTCGGATTGGTAGGCCACAGTGAATTTCTCCTCAGTAATGATTATCAGGAGAACTGCTTCCATGTAGATGGTATTTAGGGCGAGCAACGTAGCATAGGCGATCACAAGATGCACCAATGCTGAATCGGCGAATTTTATTATGTTAACTGCCTTATGTGATAGTGTTCATCAGTTTGGAGGTTAATTTCTTTTATTGATGATTACTGTCGCCTTTAGGGTAATTACCGTTCTGTGGTTAGAGAAGGCCAGTTTGAGAATGTTCAATGGGAGTCATATGGGATGTTGGGTTGGTGTGTTGTTTTTCAGTTGACATTTGCAATTCTATTCTAAGGATTAGTTGCTCGAGGGCGAGCAATGTTCAAGCTTAGGGGAGTTTGATGCGATGATTTTGTGTCGCATTTATAGACCTTTTTGATATGTATTTTGTGCTTTTATTAGTCATTTTTATGGTTAATATTGCATAATTCACCCATTTTGGTCTTTGCCATCATTTTATGTCAAATCCCCTTAGTTTTATCATTTTGAGCATTAATTATCACATTATCATAATTCGTGTGGATTTATTTGATCTTGTCTTTGGATTTCAGGAAAAACAAGTATCTGCTTCCGTCGATACCATCGACGGAAGTCGATACCATCGACAAGGCCACAGGGTGCCAGCCGAAAGGAGCAGCAAAGAGTCGATACCATCGACACCCAAGTCGATGGTATCGAGACCCCTTCAGGTTGCTGGCGAGGAAGTTGTCGATAGTATCGACCCCAAGTCGATACCATCGACGCATGGAGGCTACATCGTCGCTAAATGACAAAACCGACGCTACAGAGAGGTCGATACCATCGACCCAAGTCGATAGTATCGAGATGGCTACAGGCACTCGGACGAAAAGACAAGAAGGCTGTCGCTACTACATTGGGTCGATACCATCGACCCGCGTCGATGGTATCGACACCGTCAGATATGCGTTGGATTCAGATTGATTTCAATCGGACGGCTGGAGTTAATTGACGACCTAATTAGGGACTTATACCTAATGACGGCCGCCCGGACAAGATGAGGATCTAATTTGCCATTGCACAAGTGCCGAGGAGGGAGAGAAAGGAGAAGGGAGGCCAGAAGTTCATACCTGTCGATTCGGACCCTGCCAAAGACGGATTTCACCACTGAGAGGTGGGAAAGCTCGTGTTCTACACAAAGGATCAACCGGTTCTCCTCCGTTCAGGGGTTTTCCCATTCAATTCACGTTTTTCATATGATTTCCCCTATTTCTACCATGTATTTGTGCGAGATGAACATGCATGGCTAATCCCCTCCATCTTTAGGACTGGGAGTAGCCCGGGAATGCATTGTATGACAGTTTTATATTAATAATTCATATTTTCTCTCTTAAATCTGTGGTATAATTTCATTTTCTCCATATATTGTTATGCTTGGTCACCATAATAATAACCTAATGCCCTTAATCACTTCGACAGAAGGATTAACGGTTGAAAAGAGATGAAACCTACATTAATCGATAAATCCCTTGACAAAGGAGGTGTAAAATTAATGGTGGAAACTGAGAGATCGTTTGTAATGCACTTAGTTTAGGGAATAGATTACTACGGCGGTGGAATCAACCTAAACCTAAGTAGTGAATTGCACCACGACAGTGGGTAATTCTATTTTCAGGCCACTACCCGGATAGAGAGAGAAGATTGAGGAGTTATATGAAACCTAATATAATGATAACCCGCGGTGAAACCGCAATCCTAAAGATACCCATTTGAATTGAGTAAATCAACCTTTAATCGATTGTTTGCTTTGTTTTATTTTTATTTTCTTTTAATTTTGACAACAAACCCTAATTTGTTATTCGGCTTAGCTGATCGCAAATAGTTAGTAGAAGTCTCTGACAATTCCGTGTATCCCTGTGTTCGACTCGGGCCTCACAAAGGCCTATATTACTCGACGTGTATACTTGCGTTTTTAGCGCGTAGTAAAATACACGTAAACTATGGAGGTTTGGTGTTTGTTGATAGAGTAGGTAGGGGTATTTATAGGTCCATGGTTGCTAGAGTTTCAATTCAGAAGGTATAGCTAAGACTCTAGGTTATTCTAATCTAGTCCAGGGTTGCACGGGGCCTTAACAATCGCTTGTCAACCATTTCTTTTGCATGTCACTGACCATTAATGGTGTCTAGTGTTTCAATTTGTTTCACCCTAAATTGAGGGATCGTCCATTGAGGGGGGTGAAGAGAGTACTCAGGGGATCCAATACAGGAGAGTGAGAGCCCGTAAGCGAGAGGGAATTTCTTAATGTGGCTAGAAGCCAGTAATAGTTGTCGTAGAAGTGAAGAAGCACATGGACACATGGGGTAGAGGAAGGCTAGGCGTAGGGCTTTGGTCAAGAGATCATTTGACCCATCAATTTAAATTGGAATTTAGTTCCTCTTCTATCATTTTATGTCTCCTAATCCATAAATTCGTTTTCCATGAAATTTCAAACATAAGTTTTAGTACCATTACTCTAAATCTAAAAACATTAACTCCCTTATTATAAATATAATATCAATAAATATATTTATTCTCACAATTAATCCAAGCAAGAATTTTTAAAATCCATAATAACTTTTTAAATGATTCCAAAGCCAAAAATCCATAATGAGTTCTAATTACTTTATTGTGGGTCCTAGATGGGGTGATTTGATCAAAGCGAGTCATGATTGCATTTAGATACTCAATTTTAAGATATTAAACTAGTTGCAAGATATCTGGAGAACTTTAATAATGAAGCTTTTCATATCATGAAAATTATGCAAAATGGCTCAAAAATAGATTTAGTAGAAAAATATGGCATGTTACATATGGAATGCGTAAAAAGTATGAGTTTGACTAGTTTGTACATGGTATCATGATTCAAAATAGGGTGATATTACTTTCAAATATCTATTTATAAAACCCAAGTACATAATCACAATAGTGAAATTGGATAACCTAGATATTTCCATCCATCTTGATACACAACCTTCGACTGATATGTTTTCTTAGTATAAAATTAGTTCATTTCAAATCAATCCAAAATTTTCTACAGACTAGATGATTTGGTTCTAGTTAGTATCATTTTTTGTGTTCATAGTTCCCTAAAAACTCAGGACTTTTTTGGTTCTATTTTCTTGAACACGTGCACTTGTATTATACATGCACAATTTAAGTGTGTTATGTTTTTGGCATTGTTGCCAGGAAATAGGAAAACAACTCAACTTGTAATAGAATGAAAATTGAATGGATTCTAACTATGACAGTCTACCTTAAGCTCTTCCCCTATGATAGATAGAGCTAAGACATAGTCTAAAACTTGTCATGATTTTCTATAGAGAATTGATATCAAATGGTGGATACATTCTTTAGGAGGTACTTTGCGCACCAGATGACCAAGGAGTTGGTGGGGAACATTATTTCAAGTAGAGACCTAACAAATCCTAGTTTGAGTCTTGGGAGTGATTCCAAGACATGTTGTTGAAGTGTCCTCACTAAAATATTTCTAAGTTTCACCCAACAAAATATATTTTATGGCCCGTGTAGTACATAGAGGCAATGCTATATCAGTGGATACAAGTTTGTTCCTTAATAATAAAGCATCCAAGTGGAGGGAGATCATAAAGAATTTGTCCATGAATCAATATTGGGGTGATAAAAGGTGAACGTCAGGGGTTAGAAAATAATGCGAGGTAGGCCAAAGAGGTGGATTAATTGAAGACACACATGATAGGTTTAACAAAGAGGTTAGATGCCTTGTAATCCAACACATCTCATCCAGAGGAGTGCACATTCATGGAACAAACTGACAAAGGATAAATGATCAGATGTACTAGAGTAATCAAATTTTTTTACTTAGAAAGATCATAACAATTTTCAATAGGATCCCCCAAAATAACAACATGCCCCATAGCAGCAGCAAAATGAGGGAAGACCAGGCTGCCATGATCACTTAAAGGATGTTATCAAAAAGTTCATGACAAAGACAACACCATTTTTAGCCAATCATGTAATAAAATAAAAAATCAAAGTTCTCAAATCAAGAGTCTAGAGACTCAAATATCATATATGCCCACTAATGTTTTAGAATTAAAGAAGCCAACACAATAAGGTTTTTCTGGGCAACATAGAAGCTACACACAATCACCAAGAAGAAAAATATATTTGAAATTAAAGTGGTAAGCCCTATGATATTGATGAGACCCCTAAGGTTCTATGCATCACTTTATCCATGTGAGTCTATGTTCCATGATATGTTTCCCAACAACTTGTTGGCAGGACATGTAATACACGGGTGAAGTTGTAAAACACACACATGTGAGCACTCTAGCTTAGGAGGAGAAACATGGCAACTTTGTGACCTTGAGGAGCATCAATGAAATTTTAGCTACATCTATTCTGAAAGAGGGATGCATCCCAAGATTCCACTATCACCATATCTACTCCACTTATTTAGGAAGAGAGCCACCTTATAGATGATGCAACCATAATATATTCTACAATGGTGGAGGGTGATTCTAAAATAATATTAGGGAAAAAAATCTAAAGGAGAAAATGTTCCCACACATCAGCGTGTACATGTGCCACTAGTCCCCTACCTCAATAGTTTGAAGTTGGGAAAGTATAATAAACAATTCAACAAGCTCACAGACATATTAAAAAAAGTACACATAAACATCCCTTCTTGGAAGTGATATACCACATACTGACTATGCTAACATATTAAAAGATATCACAACAAAGAAGCACTGGATCATATAGTGTGACATTGAGGGAGTCAATGAGATGATGAGTGTAATGATTCAAGGGAGGCTCGATGAGAGGAAGAAGGGTCCATGCTGTTTCAATATGGTTTGTTCTATTGATAGAAAGACATTCAGGGAAGTGTTGTGTGGTTCTAGAGCAAGCATTAATTTGATGCACTCAACACTTCTAGAGATATGGGACCCAAATATCCAAATGAGACTGAAATGATCATACAAGTGGTTGGAATATTTGTTGTTATGCCTTCTGGTATTTATGAAGATATTATTGTGAATGTAGACAAATTCACCTACCTAATTGAAATAGTAGTGATGGATATGCAAGAGAATCATGGCTATAAATTGCTATTAGGGAGGGATTTACAAGCTAGGCATATGTGATTATTTCCATGTGTAGAGGATAACTGAATCTGGGCATAGGAGATCACCATGTGGAGTTTAGATTGCTAAATACATATTCATCATCCATTTCAGATAATATAGGTTACTGATCTTGATTACATTGAGCCTAAGATGTAAAAAAAGTTCTTTGTGAGAGAGAACCAATCAATTAATATATTAGATTTTGTTATATATTGTTTGCTTGTTAACCAATCTTGTTATGACTTAGTTCATTCAGATTTATAGTTATGCGTTCATTTAGTTTACAAATTTTACAAGGTTAATACCACTGAAAACATGTTAGTCCAACTAACTCTCCTTTACATTTTTTTATAGAAATAGAGTTTTAAAGATTCAGTGGCACCTACCACCATATTGGTAGCACTTACAAGGTGCAAAAAATCTATAAGAAGTTACTGATGTAGTATCGGTACCATCAACAACCCTATTTATGATGCTGTCCCAATCCACACATTCTATAGGAAATTCACGACAAAAACTTGGTTGTAATAAGAATCATGTCAATAGAATTGAGCCCCTTCTCAGCGGATCTGACCCGTGTTGGTAGCACTGATGCAAATGGCACAATTTGATAGTAAGAAACATATTCTAACTTGGTACCACATAGTTAACTTAGGTAGTATTGACATCGACACCATTAAGAGATACATTGATATCCTAAGTGCTAGTGACTGGAAACACTGAGACCTATAGTCAATACCACTAACACCTTGTTGGTGTCACTGCATCTGACAAAATGTACACAATGTTGTATTTTGAAGGAGATAGACAGTTGGAGGGGACATTTCTTTACATTACGACATATACTCGTCAAACTTGATCTCGTGGAAGACATCAAACACTTTAGTGTGCCAAGTTCTCAAAATAAAAATTCTACCAATCTCAAAAATTCATTGGGATCCGTACTTCCATGTATATCCACCATATGATTCCCCCATATAATTCTTCAGATAGAAAACATCAAGGCTCATGAGATCCATTTCTCTCTCCTATCCAGTTAACATCATTACCCAATTCCATTATTTTTCTCTCTGCTATTCACATAAAGGACAATATCAAATTCAAGATTAGTGGGTGGGGTGATGGTCCAAGATTCTTCTCTTTATACCTAAATCATTACTTTTTTGTACACATCTCCTTCATCTATCCTCCTTGTTTTTTTGTTCCTCTTCTTCCATCCTCCTCACAGCAGTGTCTTTCCTTGAGATATTGTGGGTATAGCCAGTCTGGGCATGCTTGGAGTGTGATGCTTTCCTCTTCAGATTTTAGCATCTTTTTAACCATCATGTCAGCTAGCATGTTGTGCTCCCTGGACTTGTAAATGATCTGTATATGGATTTGTTCCTTGAGTACTTGCTGGATCGCTCCTGTTATATTCATGAGGATCGGGGGGCATTCTATGTTGCCCTTTATAATCTCTACCGCATGTTTAGAATTGCTCTGCACATAGAACCTCCACATAGGGATATGTGGAACATTCCTACATCCTAATAGTATTGCATTCAACTCTCCCCATAGAGGATATGCTCCTGTGATTCGTTGTGCACCTCCTCGTATCTAGATTTTATGTCTGTCTCTGGATATGTAACTGACCACCATGATAGCATTGCTTAGATTGACTGTAGCATTGACTGTAATAAGTTCTTCTGCCTCACCTAGCTCTCCCATTGTCATATGACTTGCCTCCCCTTCTGATTGTCCTTCTTGTTCACGAGTATGATTTCTTCTGCCAAGGTTTTAATTCTCTTCAAAATGACAGATATGCTTTCTTTGTTCCTCTTAAAGATATGCTCATTCCTCATTTTCCTTAGAATCCAACAACATACTGAAAAGTTGGTTTGCCAATGTATGTTGGTTCCTTGCTTCTTCAGATTGTCTTCTATCCAATCTTTAAGGTTCTTGGTGAAGAACTCATCTCCCCTCAGTCCCCATACTGCCCTCCATGTTTCATTGTTGATGTAGAAGTCCCTGATTTTGTGCAGGCTTGTCTCGGTGGCCTCTCCACACCTTTCGCACAGAGGCGTCTCTGTCATTTTTCTAACCCACCGCAACTGGTTAGTCATTAACCTGTCATGTTTAAAGCACCATAGAAAGTTATTTATATGGTGTGTGCATTGGTTGCTCGAAATGCAGTTCTAGTCTCCATCTGTTCTTCTTTCTTTTCCCTTGATTAATAGTTGGTAGGCAGTTTTGGTGTTGAATAATCCTTGATGGTGCATCTTTCATCTATATGTATCTTCTCCATAGCTTTCTTTCAGTGGTACCATGCTCATGATGTCCTTGCATGTTTCTTCATCACACCAGTACTCAAAGAACTCCTTATCTCGATTTCCATCATCTAGCACTACCTCACTGACTTTCAGATCTCCTAACTCCTCTGGGATCATCCTCCCTTTCTTGAGTTGTGGTCTTATGCCTGTGATGATCCATTCATCGTGCCATAAGCTCTTATGGTTGCCCGTGATGGCTGTCATAGCTGAATTCTCCTTCAAAGTTTGTATCTTCTTTTGTATGGTTCTCCATATCAGTGATCCATTTTTTGAGTAAGTAGCTCCCCTCTTATATTTGCCTTCCATAAGGTTCCGCCAACCTACTTCTCTGTTATTGACAAAGTCCTAGGTGATCTTCATTAGTAGCACATCATTTTATTCCCTTGTCAATTTCAACCCCAAACCTCCATGCTCCTTAGCTACTATGACCTTGTCCCGTGGTACTAGGTTTGTTTTCTTCCTTTCCTCTCTGCCGCTCCATAGAAAATTACGAGTGATTTTGTCTATTCTATTACTGATTGGGCTTGGTATCTTTGTAGCCTACATGTAATACGTAGAGGAGGCATTCAAAACTGACCATGGTAGTGTAGTTCGACCTGTAAAGGATAACAATATGTTGGTCCAATGATTGATTTTCCTTGTGATGTTGGCTGCCAACCCTTGGTAGTAGTTCTTGCTATTCCTACCATGTACTATTTGGATACCCAAGTGCTTCCTGATTTTTGTGGTTTCCTGTATATTCATGGTTCTGCAGATCCTTCTTCGGACTTGTGTCGATGTATGCTTTGAGAAGAAGACACTTGAATTCTTTTTAGATAAACATTGCCCTGATGCATCCTTGAATTGTCTTAGACATTTCATCATGCATATACCTTGTTAGCCGTAGCTTCTTTGAATAGGATAATATCATCTGCAAAACATATATGTGAGAAGGGGACCTTCTTTTTTGTGAACACTGCCGGCTCCCAGTTACCACTTTGTACTTCTTGTTCTATTGCTTGGCTTAGTCTTTAAACACACATGAAAAAAATTTAAGGTGACATCGGGTCTCCTTTCTTCACACCTCTGGATGGTGTAAATTCCTCCAGTGTCTCTCCATTCCAAAATATGGAAGATTTTCTTGAAGTAATGACTTGCATTATGATGGAAATAATATTTGTGGGGATGGCTGTTCTTGTCAATGTATCGTGGATGAAGTCCCAACTCATCCTATTGTATGCTTTTGATAGATCTAGTTTTAGTGCCATGGTTGTCTTTTTGCTTGAGGAGGTCTCCATAGAATGCACAATCTCCTGAACAAGCAAAACATTGTCCACAATCTTCCTTCCCAGAATGAAACTTGTTTGGTTAGGGGATATCCATTCATTCATGTATGGTTTGATTCTCTCCACTAGCACCTTGGATAGGAGCTTGACACAGACATTATTCAGGGAAATTGGCCTAAGCTCACTGCACATTTATGACTACTGTGTTTTAGGAATAAGAACTATTGTTGAGTCTGTGGAACCTTCCTCCAATTTGCCACCTTGAAATGGTCTTTGCACAAAGGATATAATTGAGTCTTTGATGCATTCCCAGTTTCCCTACATGAATTGTGTATCAATTCCATATGGTCCCGGTGCTTTCAAAGGTGCCATCTCCATCAACTGTTGCTTGACTTCATCTTCTCGTGGTACTTGGCTCAGAGTGTGTTGTTCACAGTCCCCCAGTCTAGGGAACCTACCTATGTACCTTTTTCTAGGTTGTGATCTTTCTCCCATTTCGTCTTCAGTGAAGAGTTCTCTGAAGTAGCCATTGACATGCTCTTTCAGCTCCCTTTCATGATCAATTGACACCCCTTCCGAGTTCTTTAATCTGGATATCTTGTTTTGAGCTCTTCTCGCTTTCACCTACGCATGGTAGAAGGATGTGTTCCCATCACCAAGTTTCAAACACTCATAGTGAGCCTTCTACTTCCAATATATCTCCTCTCTTCTCAACTCCTCCTTCAGTTCATTTTGTAGATCAATGATCCTATTTTCCAAGTGTTCTTCATAGTTTCGGGCTAGTTGCTCTTGTGCCAGTAATAACCTGATCTGAATAGATATTTTCTTCTTATTGGTTTCCTTCCTTTCTTTCTTGTCCCACTCCCTCGCCTTGTCTAGGATCCCCTTGGCCATGATACTGAATCTATTATGGTGTTTCCATTCTTCCTTGATTAGCTTCTTGAATGATGATCTTTCTTGCCAATGCACCCATGTTCTCATCCTATTGTTTGCTTTAGAATGTCTTGTCTCTCTCATTACTAGAATCGGTGCATGATCAGATGTATCTCTCTCCACTACTTCTACTTTGTAGCTATCATCTTGGTTGAGCCAAAGGTAGTTGCCCAATTCTCTATCTAGTTTCATTTGTAGCAATCCTCTTTTGAATGTAAGAGGCAGGCCGGACATGTTTATCTCTGTGAGTTTGCAGTCTGTGATTGCCTCCCAGAACTCATTATAGCTCCCAGTCTTGTTCCTTTTCCCTCTGATCTTCTCCTTCGGATGGAGGTAGGCATTGAAGTCACCTATTAGGATCCACAGGAGGCAGATGTTTTGTCTCAAGCTTCATAGTTGATTCCACAACAGTCTCCTGCCGTGTCTTGAAATGCTCCCATATACTATTGTGAGAAGAAAATGGTTGTCCACCCTACAATGGATAAATTGCCTGTGATAAAGTAGTATCACCACATTATGCACCTATTCTTTCCACATCATCCAGATTCCCCCTGAGAACCCCAAAGTTTCCACTCGGTGGGAGTTCGAGTAGCTGAGTTTTTTAATTATACAATCTGCATTCTCACCACTTGTCCTTGTTTCAAATAGAGCTATGATCGACACTTTGTACTTCCTTGCCAGTTCCTTCACCATATTTTGGGTGTCCGGATGATAGAAACCTTGTACATTCCATGCTAACACAACCATTAAATAGTTTTGTTGTTTAGGTGTCTCTCTACATCTGCTTCCTCCTCAAGTTCCTACATGTGGGTTTGTTTGCCCCTCTTTCTCGAACTGAATCTGCCCCCTTCTACTCTGTTCACTATTTTTCGATTCCTCAGGTGTATTCCCACACTCGTATTTCCTACTCTTTCTACCCAAAATATGGTTGGTATCTCTACTCCTTCACTGGTTCCTCTAAACTCGAATGTTGCTGCAAAATTGTGCACTGCTATCCTAGTATCTATGGTTTCATCTCCTGTTAGGACAACTAATGTGTGGCTCACCTCGACCTCCTTCCTCGTGTTGTATACTCTTACTTTTTCCACTTGCTCTCTACTAGCTTTTCTAGTACTTTCTATTCCTTCTTCATCTTTGTTATTTATTATGTTCTCATTTTGGTTTTCCTTATTGTTCCTCATCCTTCTTTTCCTCTCACTCCAATCAATTTTCCTTCTTGTGTTGCCTTCTTCTACATTCATTTCCTTTCTATCTATGATGTCCAAAACTTCATTGTCGGGCTCCTCAAGTCCTTAAAATTTGTTTTGTGTGTTGATTCTGTTGTTGGGTCTAGTTCCATTCTGCCTTTTCACTTTCCTTTGTATTGGTTGGGCGTAAATTGCTTCTGTGAAGCCCTCCCCCCTCTGGTCTTTTTCCTATCCACTTATTTGTTCTTCGCCGGTGCCCAAACTTGGGCCTGCTACTACAACAATCTTAGTGCATTCTTTCTCGATGTGCCCTGCTTGCCCGCATTTCATACAAATGAATGGTATGTTCTCATGCCGGACTACATACCTCTTCCCAAGTATTGATACCATAGGCACTAACTATTTGCCAAGTTCTATTTCCACTGCGATCCTTGCAAATCATCCTCATTTCTGCATGACGGTATTTAGGTCCAGTTTGATTGTTCTCCCCACTGAGTTTCCCACTACTTGTAGGAATTGGTCATGGTACAGATGTAGCGGCAAGTTTGGTATTCTAATCCAAACTACTGTCTTCTCTGGTTGTGCTCTATCTAGTGAGAACCAGGGGTTGCATCTATGTATAGAAAGGTAGGAGCCGAAAAGAGGCCATGGACTACCCGTTAAAGCTCGAAGATAATCCTCTTCCTTCTGTAATTGAACCAAATAGTATTCGTTTTCCAGATCTACCAGATTAAAGCCTCCATTCAGTTTCTAGAGAAAGCGAATTTTGTCTCGCATAGTTAGGTACTCAATTTCCTTGGAAAGCAATTTCACGATCACTGCATATCGCCATGGCTTGAAGAGATTATCTAGCACTCCTTGCCGAATGTCAAATGTCGAAACACCTCCTACATCTGTTAGCATGATATCTTCTGGTATCAATTGAATGCCTAGGTTGTCCACATCGATTTGTATGTATCCTTTCGAGTTCACTTATGATCCTTCTACCACCGCTTTGTATGATACTTTTGCATGCCCTCCCAACGATTGGTTCTCCACTGACTCCTTCCCTTGGTTTGTGATTGCCTCTAGCATTAGGAACTCAGCTGTGTTATTGGTAAAGCCATCTGTCTCCATGTTGTTTGGAACCCAACTATCACTCACATTTTGGTACTCACTTCCCTCTTCTATTCCAGATCTTTGAGCCCCATAGATCAGATGAATGTCTGATCCTCCTAATTGGACAGAGGAATTCCTTTCTCTTCCTGGATCCCCATCATCCGCCGTCATGAAGCCAACCCTAGGTTAAATCATTACTTTCACCATTCTATATCATTTATGCATTAATATAATCCATTTTTAGGATCCACTTTTATCTAGAGTAATTGTGGATGTAAATTCCAAATAAGGACTAAAATTAAAATTTAGGTTAGGTTTTTGTTTTCTGGTGACATAGTATTAAAGAAAGATTTAAGACTTGTGCTCTCAATTTCTACTCAATAAGCTTTAATTATTTTTATAGGTACACAAATTTTAGAATGACTTGGGCAAATAAGCTTAAAGATGTGTTTGATGAACAATAAACCTAACTTAAATATGTTTTTTGTGGTATGGTGATGATGTTTGAGTCCAAACCAAAAAAGAGATAGTGTGATTTCTCATGAAAATTCATTAATAGACTTTGAGCTCACCATAATTCATAAGTTAACAAGAGAGGAACATATCATGGTTGGGAAGACAATGTTTCTTAGCCAAATGATCTCATTCACCCTCATCACTTTCACCATCCCATAAGAAGAACATGACAATATAAGTTATTTTATTTTGATTGTATTGCAATCATATAGGATTCATACATGTTATTTTTCATTAGCATACAAGAAAAAACCATTTAGAGGTGGATAACATTTGTCATTTAAATTGCATTTGCATATATCATTCACAAGGTGTTCCCTACGATCTCTATTTCATGGTTGAGAGAAATTTATATCCTTACTCCATGTCCCAAAAGTGAAGACCTTAGGACTACCAATTCTTTTTTTTTTAAATTTAAAGAACACACTTAAAAAGAAAACAATGAGATGAGAAAAAAGGAGGAAATTGTTGTTTCAATTTCAAATATTTTTTCTGAATCTAAAGTAGAAGAATGTGAAATTAAGTTATGACAAACACCTTATACCTCCATTCT
The DNA here is from genome assembly GCA_963693085.1 of Alisma plantago-aquatica. Lineage (NCBI taxonomy): Eukaryota > Viridiplantae > Streptophyta > Magnoliopsida > Alismatales > Alismataceae > Alisma > Alisma plantago-aquatica. Next base: position 1,084,921,179 of record OY856412.1, on the reverse strand, counting down.
CATCATTAGAATGAGGCATCCATGCATGCATCATTATAATTTCAAGTCAATATGTAGTATGAGACATTTCATAGCATCCGCCATATAGTTTTGTCATTGTAATTTATTGCATAATGACTTGGATTATGTTTTAATTTCTATTTCATGACACCTTTTCTATCCACCCATTTCTCTATATGGAAGGCTACCACCATGATTTCCCCCTGATTCATTAATATTTGGGAAATAAGTTCATTTTGATTTTAACATTTGTTCAATGCAATGCAAATAGAGAAATGATACGGTGCAACAATCATGTGTCCTACTCCACATAATGTTCTCCTATTGTAATCTATTTGTGTTTCATTGATATTTTTTCCAACATTTCTTCTATGAGCATGATCGATCAACATTGAGTAGCTACATGCTTTACAATTGGCGAGGATTGGTTTGGGTCTTATCAGTGGAGGGTGGCTAGAATAATTGAGCTGATAAAATTTGTCTTCCTGCTAACTTATTTTTAACAGAATCTAAGAGTAGTGTTGTTCAAGAATGAGAAATATTCAAATAGAGTATTTTGATGCATAAAAATTTATCCTAATTTCATGTGTTAAATTTGATGTTATGTGTTTATGGATCTCAATTTCATACTTTACTCATTCATATCTCACCATTGACATATAATCATTTATGCATTAGTTATTCTCTTCTTACACATATTTGTCTGGATTTGATCATACTTATTTGGGGACCAAGACAACCCACCCAGGGTGATCTCGGATGGTACCTTCCTAGCATGAGAGGGTGTGGTCAGGTCACCCCCTCCCATGACAAATCAATGTGTATTTCCATTTGTAGAGTGCCTTCGTTGTGGTTCGAACCCATGTCCTCACTACTACAGAATGGCATCAGTTATTTTTCCAAAGAAAATCGGCGGTAGTATCTATAGTGATGGTTAAGTATACAACCACCATGGATTGACCAGTCAAGAAAACACATGCTGCACTTTTATTTTACCTTCAATCTCTTACCAAAATGACCGACGCTATATATCACTCATGAAAATAGAATTTGACGTAAAATTTTGCGAGTATTTCATTTATCTCCAAAAAATTGAGGTAGTTGGTTCTTATTAAAATAATCGACGAGATAAAGTAATACACACGCTATTTGGTCCATGGTAATGAATTGGCCTTTATCGTCAGTTATTTACTTCAAGACCAACTACACATATGTTGTGCTATGTGTACCATACATTTTTTTCCCACCCCAACTGACCTTTATCGTCGTTTAAACTAACCATAATTGCCGAGAAAGGTTGTGTTAAGAAATGTTAGGTTGCAAGATTCATAGTCGGTCTTTGACTAACAAACGACAAATAATCTACTTGAGTTATCAACATTTTTGAGTAATCAAGCACCAAGAAATATCCTTCATTGTCGATTTCTCATCTAATCGATGGCTTATGTCTTAACCCCCCCAACAAAACCTTTCTCCCCTTCCTACGCACATTTCCTGTATTATTGCTACTATGGAGATTCTGGTTGGGATTTCTCCTATGTCTTACGTAACCCCCAACAAACCCTTTCTCCCCTTCCTACCCACATTTTCTGTATTATTGCTACTCTCACAATTCTGGTTGGGATTTCTCCTCTCCACTGGCATTACAGTTGCTCACTTTCACCAAAGCTCACTATTGAATAGCTCTAGTACTCGCTGCTGATTGCCAAAGCTCACCACTGATCGTTAGAGCTTGCCGCTAACTGCTCTGCTGATTGCCAAAGCTCACCACTGATCGTTAGAGCTTTCCGCTAACTGCTCTGCTGATCGTTGTTGCCTCTGGTCGCCGCCCTTCATCATCTTCCTCCTCCATTTCTATTTGCTCTCCTTCTTAGGTTTTTTCTTCTCCTCTTCCTCCTCCGCCATTCATTCTTGTTCTTTGGAAATGATCATTTTTATCCCTAAATCAATAATTGTAATTTATGCCATGGACCACTTATATGCATCTTTGACCTATCATGACTTGAAAATGGTCTTCTTATGTGCTATCATGACTATAAGTGTTGCAACTCAATCATATGTGAGTTTTGGACATAATTTATCATCATGAAATGATTGAACTTTGAAATCATTAACTCAACTTGTGTCGTGTACCCATTTGAACCAAGATCTTATATTAATATGCTATATTTTGCTTATAAAATCTCATGTACGTAGTTTGTGCATTTAAAATGATCAAGTTCACCTAGTTTGAGTTGGGATTTCTCTAACAATCTTACATGGTAATGAACATGCATGACCTAGTTGAGAATTCATGTTGTATGATGTAACATGGTAATATGTGAGTAAACCCTAATTTGTGATTTCTTAATCTATAAAGTCTAGTCTATAAATCCTGGACTGTGTTTTTGGCCTAGAAACTCATCCGAAATTTACTCATTAGGAGTAATCCTTGGATAGTCCCCAGTTTGGGACTATCCTTGAGCACTTCATATCACTTAGGATATAAGTGTATAATGTATGTTCATTTTCAATAAATTTTGATAGCATTTCTCTTTTGTTCTCTGGGTACATATGTAGTTGGATATTTGCCCATCTACATTGGTGTACTTGGAAAACTGTAGGGAAATGCTTCCGAAATGTATTGACATTGAACATGCATTATACACTTACTAATGAGATGAAGTGCTCAAGAATGGGATATGTGGCACATTCATGAATCTATGATACTAGATGATTAAAGATCAATTATTCAAGCATATTTTTTCCTGAAATTAACTTACTAGCTAGAACATGATGAGCTACTTGTTTCCCATATGATCATATAGTCAATCATGGATGTCGATACCAAATTGATGCACTCCAGAGTTTATTAATGGTTTCGATGAGTCTGTAAGATTTGCTGAGGAACATAGAAAGCAACTTGGAGATAGGTTTTGTTTCCCATGTAGAAATTGTAGCAACAACATGAAAGTTGACATTGTTGACACGATCAAAGATCATGTCATCTGTAATGGGATTGTACAGGGCTATATAGAATGGTACTGGCATGAAGTGATTCCTAGTATGAGATCAAAAGATGTGGGTAGTGGTAGTTGTGTCTAAGAAGAAATAGCTAATGATGTTGATGAGAACGAACCAATTTCGATAGACATTGTTGATGCGATGCTAGACACTTGTGGGGTAAATGTTATAGACCACCTCTGTTATTTAGAAACATTGTGCATGATGTTGAGAAACTATTATATTTAGGTTGTACTAAGTTTACAAAGTTGAGTGTTGTGTTGAGATTGTATACTCTGAAGGCCAACAATAGATGGAGTGACAAAAGCTTCACTTCTCTATTGTCTTTGTTGAAAAATATTCTCCCTGAAGGAAACAAGCTTCCAATCCAACATACACAACGAAAAGGATGTTGTGTCCAATGGGAAAGGAGGCTAAGAAGACACATGCATGCCCGAATGACTGGTCTGTTGTTTTAAAAGGACTATATCGATATGAAAGAATGTCCAAAATGTGGGTTGTCTAGATACAAAAGCATGACATTGGTTAAGACCAAATCTGAGTCTCCTGCTAAGGTGATGTGGTATCTGGATATAATACCCCAATTTCAATGCTTATTTGCTAATGCTGTAGATGCACAAAATTTATCTTGGCATGCAAACGTAAAGAAAAACATGATGAAATGCTACAACATGTGTCTGATTCCCACAATGGAAGAAGATTGATTTATTGTATCATGAATTTGGCAAAGAAGGTAGGAGTTTCTGACTTGGACTTTGTACTGAAGGGATGAATCCATATGGAACATGAAGCAACCAACATAGTACTTGGCCTGTCATGCTTGTTGTATACAATCTTCCTCAGTGGATCAGTGATGAACATGAATTAGGAGACACACACATTTTATGGTTTTTCTCCTAAAAGTTTTAGTAGTTTTTCTTCTAAAGAAAATACATGAATAAAAGTAAATTACTAAGCTAAAAATTAGTTAGAAAGCTAGAATTTATGGAAAGAAAAAGAGCTAAGGGATATAAGTGTTTTTGCTCTTGATATTCAACTCAACCTTTACTCCACAATCAAAAGATTAAATATAATCAAGCAAATAGAAAAGAAAAACAAGAATGAGAGAGCATCGAGAGTTGATTTATTCTCCCGATTCTTCCAGTATGCATGACTGATTGATTGTTGTTTAGATTGAAATTCAGGTATGGTTGGTTTTGAATCTTAAAGAATGATTCTTAAAGTTGTACATGATCCTATGATGTATTCATTTATCCTCCTGTCAATATGGTTGGGAATAATATATTGGATTTGCTATAATATTTAGACAATGAATGTTGATCAAACTCATTAAACACTTTGGTAATGAGGAATAAGGGATTTTATCAATGAGAAATACTTGAATGCATTTCTTGCCTCTCTGCCTTGTGTTGTTTGTTTGAGAGGAGTAAGGGTGAAAAGTAGTTTCAATTTTTTTTTTGATGTTCACTTTGGTCGAATGAAAATCAATTATGATTTTTAATTTTAGAAAACAAAATATTTATGATCCGAACAAAAATGATGCTAGAAAAAGCAATAATAATCACTTCACACTTGGATTTGACTCAACCAGAAAGAATTCAAATGCATGTAGAATACCAGAATAGTTTTTTATGTGATATAGAGATGCATTGGGTATGTGTATGCCAAATCTTCTACTAGATATCAGGAAGTGACGAATTTAATTACTCTTCAAATGATTGGTCAGTAGAAATCCAAATTTCCATATTTACCCTACAAAATCTAAATGTGAGATAATATCCCATTTTTATGTTAAATAACTTGTCACAAAGCATGATATATTTGATTTCTCATAAGATGGTTTTGGATGCACACATGCGTCTCCTAATTCTTCTTCAAAAATTACTTGTCTAAGATGTAAGGGTAGAGGATCAAGTGACATCTTGAGACCATAATATATCTTTCTTCCACTCGTTCTACGAACTATTTCCTTTTTAAAATCATGGCCCAAAGTATGTGTCGTTGTCTCTCATTTCTAAGAATGTTGTAATCATATCAATTGCTTAACTATTGGTGTTCCCTAACAAATAGGAAATAAGCGTGCCTCTTCAAGGAGTTGGTGCAATAGCTCTTTGTTATGCCCCAGTTACTAGCATAATCATAGTATAATAAACTATTGGTGCTATAGCTTCATTTTTTGTGAGGGTTGGTTGAGTCCTAGAGATGTCAAACTGTGTCAAAATCCATAGGAACCCATGGGTTGACCCGTTTCATTCAGATCTAGTTTTTGAAATTGTTACCCACTTAAAACACCTAAACCTGTATCCACCCACTTATTTGGCATTTTTTGTGGTGACCCATTGGAACCCCTGGGTGACTCTTTTAATTGATAAAAATATATTTCTAAAATATAATACATGTATGGTTATTAGAAAATGCCACCTGTTTATATGTAGCTCAATTTCTTATATGGATACATCGGTATCGTTAATTTGATGTTAATGAGAAGGTTGTATGATCTAAGAACATGATTTAAATTCATCAAAAAATTATATTTCTTTATTTTGTTATCTTTAGTAAACAATGAAAACATATTTTTTACATTAGGAATATATAATGTTAAATGCCACAAAATAATATTATTTTGTGCTATTTCAAATTAAACACAACATGTACACATTTTTTCCAATTATACGTCAAAATATAGAATCTAGTTATTGTGTTTTTCTCTAGTGCATATCAAAACAAATTAATAATTAATCCATGTTTGACACCAAACAAAGTAGTTGGATGCATTTGTATATGTGTGACGTCAAACAAATTATAGTGTCCTTTTTATTTTTAGTGTGCAATTGGCAATATCTTTTTGACTGAACACATTTTATATAGAAATCTGCGGGTAAACCAACAACCCAATGGGTCAAGTTTGGTTTTTCTTTTCTTTCACCTATTTAAAATTAGGTCTTTTTTCACCCACAACCAACTATTTAAATTTTGAGTTTGTTTCTGTTCCATCTATGCTAGTTTGATTTTGAGTTTTTTTTTCTTCTATTCCATCCATTTAAGATTTGGTCTTTTTGTCATGCACCTACGAGACCCGTACCTCTAATTTCCCAACCCAAACCTAGCCCATCCACCCATTTTATAGATCTATCAAATCTAATAGAGTGCTAGAAGATCATAAATGGATTCAATCTATTCATCTACTAGATCTAAGAAGATAGATAGAAATTCACATTTACCTTATTGAAGATCTCATTTCACCTCTCTTTCTTCTAGGTTTCAAATCCAATAGGAGGCCCTCTAACTAGGGTGAACCAATCATAGATGATGATTATGAAGAAGACTATATGGAGGAGTTTGGTGATCATCTGCATATTAGATAGGTGTAGGAAGGAGAGGAATAATTTTTTGTTGTGGTACATTTTGTTTGTTTTTTAGCAAGGTCTTGTAGACCCTCAAGAGATGAAATAGATTTCCTCTATGATCATGCATAAGAAATTTATGTTTCAAGAAAGATAGAGATTAAATGTCATTTTATTATAATATAACATATATGAATAAGAATATGGAAAGGTAAAACAAAAATTGTAAAGCATGGTTGCCTCCTAGAAGTGTTATATTCGGGTTCATCTTGACCCTTATTTGAATATCAAGGGGTCAGATTAGGATTGATAATACCTTGGCCTAGGATATTTACTATAGGAATCTTTATTTTTTGGGAAAACAAGGTTAGCTAATTTTCCATGTTTTTGTTTTTTCATTACTTCGAGCAGTTGATAAAATCAATTTGAATGTTAAGATCATTATTCCTGAAAGAGGGGTTAGGGTTGTTGAAATTCTGCTAGTTCTGATATTAGAAATGTAAAAAGGAAGGTCCATTTCATATTTAGCTGGCTTCTGGTTCTAAATATTTTGATTCTTATTGGCAAGCAGAGTCAAAGTCTTAGTATCCTGGCTATTGGTATAAGAAATTCCTTGGTGATTACAACTAGAATAGTTGATGTGTCCGACATGTTCCAGTATACCTTAGTGGACCTATGCATAAGAAAAAAACTTATGTATATGGGAGATGTGACCACATTTTGATATTCTTTAACTAGTTCCACATATTGGACAACTTTTGGGATATGATTTGAATTTCGGCCTTCATATCCAACAAATTCTATGTCAGAGCCTTGATATCATTTAACTTTTTGTCTAACTTGGAGTTAGACATGTCAACACTCTTGACGTCATGGATCGTAAACTTCTTGGTAGTAAAAGCGTAGAGTCTTGTGCAAGACTAGTATATCTATACTTTTGAGGGTAATTCCATGCATGACCACTTGTAGCCATTTCATTAATGATTTGAACACATTTTCTTAAATTAGATTTCACAAATGTTCCACATAATGGTGCACTAATAAGAGGCTTTGTCTTGTTATATAAACCTATAAACAATTTATCAAAAAGAAAACAGTCTAGGCCATTATATGGAGATTCACTATGATACCATTATAAATCTCTCCCACACTTCAATAGGACAATGCTTGAAATTAAAAGATAATATCTATAATGACTCATCTTCTCATAGGGTCATAATTCCTAAATAAAATCATCAATGAGATATCACTAAAGGTAAATAGTACCAATGGGAATAGCATTATAGCATATTTATACCTTGTCATGCAGAGAGAAGTTAAACATATGAATGTAAACATCTTATGGAGTATCTCCATTGGTTTTTATAACATCCCATATGTTTTGAAACATCTATATATGCCATGTGGGATTTTACAAAACACAAGATACAAACTACCTTGTCTAAATGATGTTGATAAGGCCAACATAGAAATGAATCTTATTGATATAACAGAAGATTCAAGAACATTTAGGAATAGAGCATTTACATTTTATGCATGGAAATCTTTAAGTGAAATACCTATCATAGAATTATTATTTTCAAGCCTATGATCCTCCATGTAGTTTTCATCATGATGTCCCATGTAAATAAATATGGTCCCTAGTGGACTTAGATTGTAAGTGTTTGAAGAATGTTCTATCGATCTCCCAAGTGAGATTTTGCAATTTGACTGGAGATAAATATCTTCTCAACATAATCTACTCAGAGGTACGTAAAGAAATAGAAAGAATCAATCTAATTACATTAAAAAATTATTTTAAACAATCAAATAGTAATTTATTTTGAAATACACTATTTAAAATAGAAGATTTTCATATTCACTATGATCCCTTACAATGGAGTTAAAAACTTGACACGTGTGTGCAAGACATAAAATATAGTGCATACTCCATTCGATATGAGTTAATGTTCTCATCGAATAGAAGTTACTATTTAGATGTAGGCAAGAAGTTTCAAGTTTATACATCGATCACACAACATTGATAACTGTAAGTTGATGAGGTTCTATTTTAGTAGAGTTGGGACCATTAACACGAACTAAGAATGCATCATAAAATGCTAACCACTTTATATCAGCTACTTCAATTTGATGGAAAATATGATTTTTGCTAGTAATATACCACTATATCTAAGACAAAGAAAGTAGTAAAAACTAAACTAGATAATTTCATTCAAAACCAAATAGGTGTGACAATGATTCAGAGATAAACATCTAGACCAGAGCCTGATACTTCCCGACAACCTCCTTATCCACCAATGCCTATCAAAAACATAGAAATTGAATTATACTAAGTCAATTGTCAATATTTCTCTACTCATCATTCTCTTGAATTTTATACAAACATGTATATTTAGTGGAAGCCACTTATCGTAGGGATAAATGTCAAAACACATTATGAAATGAAAACCAAAATCTCAATGCGACCATCCTCTTTTTAGGTCTAGACAGATCTTCTCTCAATCATGGTTCACCAATATGTTGTGTCCATCATGAATAGCCTAGAGTATTTGCATTATAGAAATACATTGGAAGGAGAAATTATTTGAAATTTATATTTACTAATGGCTACAAATCAATAAGAGATCTAATCCAATGATGAAACCTTGTTTCTAATGTCTAATTCAATTTAACAATTATCCAAGATATAATGAGTCCCATCACAAGTTATACATTATTGGGAGATGAAAACCATAGATTAATAAGGCTTGGGATGATGGAAAGCACACATAAATTTGTGTGACTATAGTGTGGCTTCTAGCCTATCCACTAGTCGATCTCTTACAAATTTAAGGCAACATAGTGGCAGTCTATGGTGAACTGGGAGGAATATACGTGTATTGCATGATGAATTTGTACAGATGTGGCCAGAGTTTAAAACACAAAGAATGTAAGACTCCTGACCTTGATTTTTGGTTGAACATGAATGATTATCATAATTTGATGCTTAAAAACTTAATCAAACCTTGTGATGTGCTTTGATATCGTGTAACAAGCTTATGTTTCAAGTTTGGTCCAGTTTGGACATTGTTTGAGCTGCTTATGCATATATGTGCTAGTCTTGGATTTAATTGCAATTTACCCACTTTTGGGTTTTTTCTTGAAATTGTCACATGCTTGACGTGCCTCACATGTTTTGATATCATGTTGGATATAGTTTAGCTTTGGGGCACCTTGTCACACCTTGGTTTGATGTGGTGACATTTGATGTTGAGATTAGGGTTTGCATAGATGCCCTAAGTTGATGTTTGACCTTGGGTGTTGACCATCTTATTTTTGGTGATTTCCAAGGTTTCTTTTGGATATGGTTCTTGGTAGTCGATTATGTTTTGTGTGTGTCCGCTAGTGTTGGCGGTCTATGATATTTTCCACTCATCATGGTCGCCAACATCCTCTACAGTTAGCGTCTGTTTGAGTTTCTGATCAATTAGTCATTGAGATTCTCAACGGTCAATTGATTTTTATGGGGCAAGTTGGTTGATGTTTTTTCTTATTTTGATCACCCTAGTTGCATGCATGAGTGTGGTGCTTGCATGGATGAGATCTCTTGGATACATGGCATGTTTAGCTTGACTCCTAGCTCTCTTTTCCTCTCTCCAAACCTAAGTTATATAAACCCCTCTCTTTGCATGCATATAACCTCTTTACACACCTAATTACCTCTATCTTCTTCCTTTGTTTCTCTTGGAGCTCGTCCCCTCTTGCTTGGTGGTGAAAGAGGACTTGAGGTTGAAGAAGGTGGGCCGATCTTCCTTACATGTTGAACTAGGGTCTGGATCTACCCTTCTTGTGATCGTTTGGTGCTTTCTTGCTCTTCTTCTTAGTCTTGGTAAGTGGGATCTTCCTCTTCATCTTCATTTTACTTACCCTACCCTTCTTCTTTCTCTTCTTTGCCTAACCCATGGTGTTCATGGTAGTTCTTAAGTTAGAGCTTGAAGAACATCTCTTCTTTGCCTTTATACCTAGGTTTTTTTTCTCTTCCTTTGCTTCCTAGACCTAAGGTTTGCTTCTTTCTTGGAGGTGGATCTTGCTTGGCTGAGAGTAGTACTCAAGCTAGGGTTCCTACCTTTCTTCTTCAGGTTACCTTGCTGTTTGGAGTTTTTACATCAACTCTAAAATGAGTTATATAACTTTCTCCACAATTATTGCATACTTTCATCTTGCTTGCACATGATCTTGCATCATAATGTTGTTCTAAGTAGAAAGATAATATCCTTTAACTAGGGTTTGTGTGTACGTGGTGATCTTGAGTAGATAACTCTTGTTGGATGAACTCAAATCCATGTAGATGAATCCTTCTTTGATGATGGAAGTTTTGGTTCTTGCATGCCAGTGGGAAATTGTTGGTATTGTTCTTGTATTCTTAGGGTTTTGAATTAATCTTCTCTCTAGTTGATGATCGTTTTGATTCTTGGTGGTAATCACTTGTTTTAAATTTCTAAGAGGTCTCCAGGGTTTTGGTACCTATGTGGTTGATGAGTTGAAATCTTCTTTGGTTGCCAAGATTTTGATGTCATATAGGTCACTAAGTTTTGATCTATGCGGTTGATGAAAATCTTGATGTTATGTGGCCGCTGAGTTCTGAATCTTTAACATTCGATGAAGGAGTTGATTTTCCATCGGTATGTAATGTTTCTCAACCCCACCAGTCGCCGTTATTTCCTAACTTTAACGGTCTGTGGCCTTCTTTGATTTTCAGTGATCGATGACACCACTGACCTAAGTGGCCGATGAGAATTTCTGATCTCTATGGTTGTTATGTCTTGTTAACTCTATGATGTTGATGTTTGACCTAAGTGCTTTCACGATTGATGGTGTTTTGATTTAGTAACCCTAATTTGTTGGTGCTTGGTTACACATGACCTAATGGTCTTACCTCTGCTCTTGAATGAATACAAACCTAAGGTTTTAAGTAAAGTGATATTTGGCGATGTTAGTCCAACTATTATCATGAACCTAACCTTAATTGACATAAGTGATGCTGATACATAACCTCTTGTACAATTAGTATGACAATGGAGTACTTCTCTCTCTATGTTGTTGTAACCCTGAAGTGCTATCTTATGAACATCATGGCTCTTGAATGTAATGATGTGTCAGTTTATATATCATATGTATGGTGATGAAATAATGAGCGTTGATGAGGCATGCAAAGATAATGATGTTCTTGCAAGGAATATTGTGAATGGTCTTATGACCTTGGACATGGCTTTGTACCTAATTCATGTGTTATCCTCTATATGATGTAATAATGATTTGAAATCATATGATGGTATGAGGATGAGTATGACTACATGTATGGCAGTGGAACAATACCATGTGGTGAAGTGATTAACCTTATACTTCATACGTTTTATATCTTCTCAGGTTGCAATCTACCCATGTTTTTGTAGAACTCTTTTAGGATTTGTATGTAACTTGATTGATGCAATTAAAACATACCCAATTGACATTAACTAATCAAGTGAAATTCTAATCATGTAGTACACTATGCCATAGATCCATTCCAGTGTCACGACTTGCTGGATGGTGAAACGAGTTCTCCTTTAGTAGAAGCTTTGAGTCGTATACTATTGAGTCTATGCATGCTGACTGATAAATGTATATTTATCCATTTTATTTACATCTTTTAGATATCTTTTTAGGATTATTTTTTATTTATCTTTTTAGTTTTGTAATTAATTTTATTAGTTTATATTTTTCTATTTATTTGTAGTTTAATTATATTTGATTGGTTTTTTGTAGAAAAATAACTCAATGACTAATTTCCCTTGGAAAATATTTTGCACAAATTCCCGTAGTGCCTAATTTAAACATATACCTCGCACCAAAATTGTCATAACTCTCACATCCCACGGTAGAATTTAATGGGAAAGTATGCGTTGGAAAGATAATTGAATTATCTACAGGAAAAATATATTTTTGGACCACTTTAGCAGTTATGAATGGACCGAAAATTCACTCGAAGTCTCTATTGCGGGAATTTGCAGCAAAAAGAATACAAGATGTCATCATAATAAAAAACAATCAACTATTTTATCTATTTACCAGATCCAAAAAAATTTCTTCCGTCGGCTAGATGTCTTCTAGATATCCTTGTATCTAGGGTTTTCACCCCTCCTTCCCCTATAAAAGGAGGGGGGACTCCACTAAGAAAAGGGCCCCCAAGTTCTTTTTGTATGCAATAAAAAGCAGAATTATGTCATTTCATCTTGGTGTAATCTTCCTTTCAAGAGCAATAAAGACCAGTTCTTTCATAAAGTTAGTTCTTTTATTTTGGTTCTGGATCTCCTTTTTTTGGTTCTTCTTTTTCCGTGTTTCACTTAGAGAGGGAGAAAAAGCAAACGAGTCATTTAATCATCACCGCCTTAGACTCTACAGAGATCCAAAATTGCGGTCTATGACTCCTTTGCTTTCTTTCCTAGTTTCTCCCATCCTCGCCATGCGTAGTGAGTAGTTTCCTTATCGAGGCGAGGGGAATAGCCCCTTAGCCATGTGTTAACCAGATCAAGATTTTACACGACTATTGGGATAGATGATTTTTTATTTAGAAATCACAGTTTAAATGACGTAATTAATCATTTTTATCGCTTGTTACTCCCGATGGATGCGACTGTGGAACTCGAGAGTTAGAACGTATAAACCGATTTCATGAGAATTAGGATGCGAATGTGGAAAAATTCTCTTTAGGATGAAGAACAAGGATACATGAGCACCAGGACCAATGGGTTCATGTGGAGTTCCTCTTTTGTATTTTATTTACAAATAAAGTGCATACCTATTTCTTTCTTATTGTCGTGTATCATTTGATTTTATTTTCACAAGGGCTAAGGTGGCGAAACCCCTAAGCCTCGATGCCTTCCTTCTTGATTTCAATTTGTTCTTAAATGTTTGTGTTCAATTCACCTTTTAAATTTCAGCACTTTACTTTTGTTTAGACAATCTTGTGTGCTAACAATTTCCTTCTTTTACTCTTTGTTGTCTTAGAATAATCCTTTTCTTTCTTTGCATTAGTGTAGTCTTTTATTCTTCTTACAAATTACTTTCTTGCATTAGATAAACCAACCCCCTCAAATCGAACTTTATTTTCTGTTTGTTATTCAAAAATACCAAAAAGAATCAATTTCAAATATCAATTGGGATTAAAAGAAAACTATCTTAAAAACGTTGTCCAATGGGATCGACCCTTCTATAATACCCTTAATCGGAAAGTAAAAACTAATTAAATCTAGGATAATTATTCTAGTGAATTGGTGTGCAAATGATGCGTATCAATTTTTGCACCGTTGCCGGGGACAACATATCGTTTTCTCGAACCCCAAATTTTTTTGAAAAAAAAACTTTTTATTTTTATTTTTTTATACCTTCCGAGTAACATTTCAAAAGTGCTATCTCCTCTTTCTGCTAAGTTTCCATTCCGGTAGTATGTTTTTTCTGCACTCGATATTAACTGTCATATTAACTGTGCATGCGATGCTCGCCGAACACTGATTCTGCACCGCCATTTTTGAATCTGGAACCAGAGAGGCTAAGGATGATTTTAATCAATGATGATGATGATAATCAACTCCAGTACCTAGAGCTCCACCAATCACTTCTTTTGTGGATGTTAATCTAGTTGATTATACTGACCAATCTATGTCGTTTGAACCCTCTCTCTATAATGAACCACCACTCTTAGAAGAAGTCCAATGTGATATAGCTAAGATTCCATACAACCTTGATCATGAGATAGATAGGTGTTTTAAAGAAATTAAGGATGCCTCAAATGAAGAACTTTGTTTAGCTAGGGCCACAACTGTATGGGGCCCTGACTATCCATATAAGTTAGAAAATGAGTGGATGGAGGCCTATGTTGATAAATTCATGAATCAAGAATCTTTTTACAAAAAGGTTAAAATAATGTAAGAATAAAAAAAGATAAGGCTCCACAACCCTTCTCGGTTGTAGGCCCATATTTAGATGTTTGTAATAATCATCCCATCTTGGTTGAGCCTGTTGTGACCAATGTACCATCACCTCCCCAACATGCACTGATGGATTCTTTTGAAAGGCTTCCTCATCAAGAGTACTATGGCCTCACTCAACCACCTCTTTTTGCACATCTGGTTGAACCTGATGAGGTGATTCCACCACCGCAAGAAACTTACATTACACCATTATATTGTGAGGTGATCCCTTCTGAGCCCATTGAGTTGGGCACATGTCCTATAAGGGAATAAGATCTCCCCTTTAACATAGAAAAGGATCCTAATGAATCCATAGATATCCATGTTGATGAGATCTTTTATGAAGAAGAGATGGAGAACTCCCCAATAGAGATGCAACAACCTAGATTGATCATTTTTGATAATTATGACAAAAATTATGCCATTTGTGAGTCTTCCACACCAAATCCACTGGCTTCCATTTATGGGGCAAAGGATCTGAATGCACCTTGTTGCATAATCCACCAAGAAGACATACATCCCCATGTGATTATTTATTCCACTAACAAACTAGTTCTTCTTATACATGCACCCTCTTCGCCACATGTAGATTGGGGTGGCAAAAAGATACTCGAGCCAACTTCTCTGCCCGATCTTCCACATCCAACACTAAATTTGTTACCCTACTGGCACCTGCCAATCTCCCCCAATCCACATTCATCTCCAACACTACTTTCACTGCTGAAAGAAGATATGTGGATCCTACTCGAAGGACTGGGAGGTGATAAACAACATCATTCAGAAAACTTCTTTAAGCTTCCACAACTACCCATCCATTGTGTGTACCATGAAGCTCCTCTATTAAAAAAACAACCATCATCGGCATTCCCTTCAGATGGACATATTTTGAGAACCCAACAAATTTCTTCCCTCCATCTCTAGTTTGGGTTTGCTTGAGATGAGAAAAAATCTAAGTCTGGGGTGGAGGTGAGTTGTATGTTTCTATTCCACCCCTTATCTTTTTTTATTCTTATATTATTTTAACATTTTATTTATTTTGCATATAGTTGCTTTAGTTTATGGCCTTTATCTAGTCGGCCAATTTTTTTTCCTTAGTTGTAAAAAGGCCATTATCTAGTCGGCCCAATAAGTAGACATATATAATTGTACCCCATATTGAATTTAGTAAACTTTTTACAAAGTCTATTACAAATTGCCATGTCTGAAACCACCATGTCACCTAGGACCCCTAATAACATCACTCCTTAGAATAGTTGACAAGTCATAAGGAATCGATCAGAACCAAGTATAATTTTTCCCTATATTTAAACTAATGGTTATCTTGTTATAAAACTTGTATGATGTGACTTATAGGAATATTCTAACTAGAGCAATAACACTCTCTAAAAAAATGTTGAAAGTTATAAGCACTAGAACATCTTTTCATTCCCTCTATTTTTCTTCTAGAAAAGAGAAGCAAAGAATCACCACCAGACAAAAATCAAGTCCAGGGTGGCACACTTTCCAAAAATAAATTCTATACCCAGAAAGGGGCGTACCATCAAAAGATGCCAAAGAGCACAAGAAAAAAATTGTGACCAATGTAGTCAGAACTCCACAAATCAAAGTCTCGAATCGAATAGAGGAGGGATCAAAGAAAAACAATCTTCTGTTATTTCTTCTTTACTTGTTCACACTCCCACTTTCTGCCTATTCTTGTGCAAATAACTAATAAAAAAATTTCGGAAATTGAGACTGTCAAAGCAACAGAAGAGGAAGCCAATTTTTCTACAAAATCTTATTTTTGAAGCAAGATGTGATAATTATTTTGATAGGGAATATAGAACTTTATGCTACGTGGTTCTAGGAGATTGGGTCATTTGGCCAAAAATTGGAGGTAAGGATTATAGTGATGTTACAAGGGTGAGGAATGATATATTGGGAGTATAAATTGGACTTTATTTGTGATTTTATTTGCTTGAGGACAAGAAAAGATTCAAGTCCGGGGTATTTTGATAAATTTATATTTATCCCTTTTATTTACATCTTTTAGATATCTTTTTAGGATTTTTTTTATTTATCTTCTTAGTTTTGTAATTAATTTTATTAGTTTAGATTTTCTATTTATTTGTGGTTTTAATTATATTTGGTTATTTTTTGTAGGAAAATAGCTCAATGACTAATTTCCCTTGGAAGATATTTTGCACAAATTCCCGCAGTACCTGATTTAAACATATACCTCACACCAAAATTGCCATAAATCTCACATCCCAAGGCAGAATTTAATGGGCAAGTATGCGTTGGAAAGGAAATTGAATTATCTACAATAAAAATATATTTTCGGACTGCTTTCATAGTTATGACTGGCCCGAAAATTCACTCAAAGTTACTGTTATGGGAATATGCAGCAAAAAGAATACAGACGGTCATCATAATTAAAAGCAATCAACAATTTTCTCTATTTACCAGATCCATAAAGTTTTCTTCCGTTGGCTAGGAGTCTTCTAGATAGTCTTGTATGTAGAGTTTCCACCCCTCCTTACCCTATAAAAGGAGGGGGGACTCCACTAAGAAAAGGGCCCCCAAGTTCTTTTTGTATGCAATCAAAAGCAGAACTCTGTCATTTCATCTTAGTGTAATCTTCCTTCCAAGAGCAATATAGATCAGTTCTTTCATAAAGTTAGTTCTTTTATTTTAGTTCTGGATCTCCTTTCTCTAGTTCTTCTTTTCTTATATTTCTCTTGGAGTGGGAGAAAAAGCAAATGAGTCATTTAATTGTCACCTCCTTGGACTCTATGCAGATCCGAAATTACTGTCTAAGACTCCTTTGCTTTCTTTCCTAGTTCCTCCCATCCTCACCATGAGTAGCGAGTGGTATCCTTATCGAGGCAAGGGGAATAGCCCCTTATCCATGTGTTAACCAGATCAAGCTTTTACACGACTATTGAGATGGATGGTTTTTGGTTTAGAAATCGCAGATTTAAACAATGTAATTAATTGTTTTTATCGCTTGTTACTCCTGGTGGATACGACCGTGGAACCCGACAGTTAGAACGTCTAAACCGATTTCATGAGAATTTGGATGCGAATGTGGAAAAATTCTCTTTAGGATGAAGAATAAAGATACGTGAACACCATGACCAATGGGTTCACGTGGAGTTATTCTTTTGCATTTTATTTACAAATAAAGAACATACCTCATTCTTTCTTATTGTCGTGTATCATTCGATTTTATTTTTACAAGGGTTAAGGTGGTGAAACCCCTAAGCCTAGATGCCTTCCTTCTTGATTTCAAACAGTTCTTAAATGTTTATGCTCAATTCACCTTTTAAATTTCAACACTTTACTTTTGTTTAGATAATCTTGTGTGCTAACAATTTCCTTCCTTTACCCTTTCTTATCTTAGAATAATATTTTTTCTTTCTTTGCATTAGTGTAGTCTTTTATTCTTCTTACAATTTACTTTCTTGCATTAGATAAACCAACCCCCTCAAATTGAAATTTATTTTCTGTTTGTTATTCAAAAATACCAAAAAATCAATTTCAAAAATCAATCGGGATTAAAGGAAAACAATCTTAAAAACGTTGTCCTATGGGATCAACCCTTCTATACTACCCTTAATCGGAAAGTAAAAAAGGATTAAACTCTGGGATAATTATTTTAGTGAATTGGTGTGCAAACGACGGGTATCATCGACAAGGATGGATGTAGTCATACCTTGGCAGGGGAACGATTGAGGCCATATATCAACTAGTTATGATTCAATACATATGATGTTATTAAGGATAGATGCGGTTGTACCTTGAATATTTGGGTTTGTATGTCGTATTTTTTACTAGTACCGTGACCTTTATAAGGACATGCTCGACTGTTCACTAGTGTTATAACATCCCTGACCTGGTTTATGGCTTAACGCTAGAAGTTTTGCTTAATCAAGTTATTTACAAACTTGTTCTAATCTTTTGAAAAGTAATTAAGACTCTTTGTAAAGTTTATTTTCAAGTGTGAGCTTAATTGCAAACTATTTGTGCATTATATGATAGTATGAGTGTATAGTGCAATTTACCCAAGATGAGGGGTTACATTACAATATGTCACATGTTGAATGTATCCCAAGTGTTTTAATATCATAAGAGAAATAAATATGCTAAGTGGTGTCTTGTGGAAATCCTAAATTCTAGGAATTGAGCTTGTTTGAATAATGCTAGTGCCTTGTGTACCAATTTTGGTACAAAGTGTAATTTACCCAAAATGTAGGGTTGATATGTAAATTACCATCTCTAGTGTGTCCCCACTCCCTATATGTATCATTTAGAGGAGAGAGAAATAAGGAGATGCCATGTTTTAACCATCTTTGAGTAATGGTAATCTTGGTAATGAAAAGACTAAGAAAGGATTGAATTTGAAGCCCTTACTTGTGTTGTATCGAGTTGTAGACTTGAAATGGGAATGCCTATCGGCTAAGGAGCCAAAAAGGGGATCCCATATTGGTTTGTAGATTCTTGTAAAAGGCCATGACGACCTAAGCACCTCAGGGAGGTAATCCATGACAAGTTAGATGCTCCTTGCAAAAAGTGTATCAGTTTGCATTATTTGTGAGATAAAGATGAGATATCTTATACAACAAGATAAAGGATGGATGAAATATCATCTCTAGATTATCCTTTAGACTTTTTTAATGTATGTATAAATATAGGAGCATGCATATACATGGTTCAACCATGCATGTCCACATGTCGCCTAGTATCATATGGTGAAGACACCTCTTATACATTCTCTTTCACGAACCCCAAGTATATATACTTCTCCTTCCACTTACTAATGGAAGTTTACGAACCCCACAACTCTCTTTATTGGAGATATCATGCATACCCTCTTAGATATCATGCATACCAGCTCAAGGAGCAAGGGGAGCTTGAGAACTAAGCTTAAGGTAAGGCTTTGGTCATCTTTAACCTTGGTTGAAGCATGATTTCAGGTTATAGTTATTCCTCTCTTTTCTTCTTCACCAAGTTCTTAACTATGGTGATTCCTTATATATGGAGGAGTTGTGAACGAGCTTTGAACTTTGGATAAGCTTACCTTCAACCTTAGGAACGTGAAGCTTTGGATCTTGGATACTTTGAAGTTGTTCATAAGGCAGGTTATATAACTGGAACCCAACTATGTTATTATTCACCTTCAATATTGTTGAATTTGATGATCTACTTTCAAATTCGAATTCCTTTGATTAATTGATGTTCCTTTGAGTTTCAAAAGTATCTTAGGACTGTTGGCCATGATCTAGAACAGTAAGAACAAGAATCTAGAGGTTGATGATGATGACATCATCATGGTCCAACCCGATATTGGGTTGAAGCCGCTCTAACCCGATATGATAAAATGAATACACCATTAGCACGATATGGTGATAAGTAGGTACCTCTTGAACGTTTTGATCATGATGTGCACCCTTGTGCATGATATATTGTTAAGCATACACTATGTGCACGATATAAGGTAAAGTATATATCCTATATATGACATTGAGTCAAACATATGGTCCAACCTGATATAGTAAACCCTAAGGGATAAGTAATGTGAAATGTTGATGTGAACCCCCCACAGAAAATATATAGTGAGAAGTGTATATCTCATGGGCAATATGATTAATACATATACACACCTTGAGCATGATATGGGGTCATATATTCACCTTATGCATGATATGGTGTTAGGTTTGTATCCTAACCCGATATGGGTTGAAACCCTAGATGGTGATATGAAACCCAAGATGATGGGTAACCTGATATAGTGGTGAGTGATTCCAAATGAACGATATGAGTGATGGTGAGTGATTCCAAATGAACGATATGAGTGATATCTCATGAATGATAGGTGTAGAACCTACTTTTACTTTGTAAACGATATGAGATCAAATTCATAGTTCATGCATGATATGGTACACTCTACCTGATATGGTGGAAAAACCCTGGACGATACATTGAAACTTGATATACCCTCTCCTTTGTGTGATGGATTGTTGTAAAAAATATCAACTAGATATCTAGCTATCGTGCAATTATATGATAGAACTAATCCTTGAAGGAATAAATGGTTATGAGCTTACTGGACTACCTAACTTGGTAACCCGATATGCCAACCAACTTGGTAAACTGATATGATAGTCAATATAGTAACACGATATGACAATCCAACCTAGAAAATGACATTGTATTACCACTTAAATGAAACATGATGAGGCAAACACTTTATGCCTGATATGGTGCACATCTTGTGCAAGATATGGTATCAAGTATACCATTATACCCGATATGAAGTCAAGCATCTAGTTCATGTAGGATATAAGAATAACTTGAACTAAGTGATAGCTAACTCAAGATGGTTACACGATATGGTGTCAGGGGATACACCCTAAAACACAATATGGTAATGTGGTTATACCACATGCCCGATATGGATACACGATATGATGTGAAGGTTATATCTTAAGCATAATATGATAGTATACACACATTTTGATACCTGATATGGTGGGAAAACTTCAATCATATATGCTTTATTGAGTGACCTATGTTATGTGTTGTGTTAAATAAAACATAAAAGGTAATGAGTTTAGTGCAAATTGATAATGGTGATATGATGTACCTTAAAGTGGAGAATAGAGCTAACTTAATAAAAGTATAATGCAATCAAGATCTTAGTGAGGATGAAAAAGAAACTTATATTTAAATAACAATCGTGTAATGAATATATGTTGATACTCCTAAAATGAGTGGAGTATGAATTAGGGTTTAATTCTTGATAACATGATCTTGAATCCTTAATTTGATTAATAAGGGGATAACCTAATCCAAATGAAGGGTGATGGTATGCACTTACAACCCTAATCAGTTAGATTGAGAAATCCTGACCCTAATGATAGCACCAAATTTTGTGATATTTTAGACTGTTTTTCTATTTTCAAAACTTCCCTTTTAAACTATTTTCCTCTCTTTTATAATTACTTTTGCAATAATTGGCCAAACCACGCTCTTAATCCAATATTTCCATATTTTGCAGAGTTTTTCCTCATTTTGGTATATTTATCATCAATAAGCCTGTCCCGACCCACAAATAAGCTCCACCTGCTTTCGGCCTTCCTGACGCCCGATACAAGCACTGCCCGACAGGGTAGCACGACACAACGACGCGCGATATGGGGATGCCACGCGAAAAGAAACTGAAGGACGACGCGTCTTTTACCCGATAGGGAGCCGAGCTCGCCACGACAACCCAAGCTTGTCGCACGACACATGCCACCCACCGGCAGGCGCCCCCTGTCACGTAAACGACCGCCGACACCCCTGTGCCGAGCGATATCAGCCGTCCACCGACCCGCGAATAAGGAGGACACGTGGTGCTTCGAGCACCATAACTTCCCCCAACCGCTGCCTATAAATAGCAGCTACAGGAAGCCGAAAAGACAGTTCGCACAGTTGGGAACTTTGAGCGATCTTTGGAGGAAAACTGTGAGAGCAAGAGTATCGTGCCTCAGTGCTCGTACCGGGAAACTCTAGGTGAGCTCTTCCTCATCCTGAAAGGGAGGGGATGGTTCACTTAGGACCGTCCCGAGCGACACTGCAGGCCGATATCATGCAACGTTGATGAGCGACACAAGTGCCTGACAGTAGTTGCATCGCTCCATGCCAGACACGATATTGAACCCGATACGCTTCGCCCGTCATAGCGTGCCGCCCGAGAGGGTCCACCGCCCGACATGAGCGTATCAGACAGGGTCCTTGAGCGATACAGTCAGCCGTCACAGTGTGCCGCCCGAGAGGGTGTGCCGCTCGACACTGCTGTATCGGGCCAAGCTCCTGACCAGTATCGGGCTGGAGAGCTGCAGTGGACTGTCGTCCTTCTACATCAAGAAGGCAACATCTATCTTTATTTCTGTTATTTAATTCTTTACTTATGCACTGTAATTAAGACCTTTAATGTTTATGGAAATGGAAAAGCTTAATCACTTGCTGCTCTATGCTTGGTGTAATTGTTGGATGACTTCTATGTTTAATATGAACTCTAGGTTGCATGTTTGGATCACGTTTCACTTAGCTACCGAATCGTGTTTTCCCATCGCAACAACTTTGAGAGATGTGTTGTGGCTCTAGTGTTTGGTCCGATTTTGGAGTACGAGAGTGCCTGGAACGGAGTTGCTTCAGTAGCATTTCACTCTAACTTAAGTCCAGCAACCTCGAGAGGGGTGTTGATGCTTGGTTAGAGGTACCCGCTCTGAGAGGAGGGGTACAGGATGCTCTTGCTGCCTCTTGTTTTACCAAAGTTTATCCTTCGCACCTTGCTTTAGCTCTAGTTTGATATTTCTATTTTTGTTGCATGAAAACCCCTAAAAACTGCTAAATGACTAAAACCTTAAATCCTGCTTGTAACTCTAGTTGGAGATAGTTTTCTTTGTTTTGTTTGTGACATCTTGCTGTTTCCCCTTGGGGAATTTACTATCTCTTTGTACCTACCGGAGTGTAGCGTGTCGATTCGGAGTTCTCAACACTACCACCCTTGTCCCTGTGATCGACCCCGTATATCTACTTCGACCCCGTAAGCAATGTTGCGGGGGCCTAGAAGAGTTCGGGTTATAAATGTAAAAGTCCGACTAACTTCAAATCCACCTCCAATTTTGGACGCGCGATTTAGGCCGGTCAACTTTTTGGCGCCGTTGCCGGGGACAAGGAAAAATGGTACCGTTGACAAATCCGAATCCACTAATTACATTCCCGTGCCTCAAGCTTAGAAATGATCTTGACAACACTCTTTTCTTTCTTTTTTTATCATTATTATCATTACTCTTTGCACAAAATAAATAATTCTATCTTCTAAACTTGGTTTCTCATGCCATTTCTGGAACTCTGTAGAACAATGATTTGTTCCATCAAGCTCTGACACTATGTCTCGCTGTGAGCAATCTCTGTCTGAGGGTGAACGTCAAGGCTGAGATGCGATTTCATGCCAACCTACCTTGGTTGGTCAGTTGTTCGCTTACATAAAAAGACAAGACACTATCATCAATCAGCTGGCACAGGGAGCGCTCGCCAGTCTTGGAGCTCTGAATTCCATGCAACACCAGATGGCGAGTCTGCAGATGCGCCAGTGCGAGGTCGATTGATGATTGGCCCAAATGGCTGCTCTGAGAAAGGACCCTACAGGAAAGACACTCTCTTACCCTGAAACTGCCAGAATGGCAGTACTAAGGTCTGGGAAGATGGTGGAACGCACTGATGAAGCTAGACCAGAGCCTGAGCCAAGGCTCGAGAGTGCGATTCCGGCTGAGGACGGAGGTAGACAAGCAGAAGCTCGAGAGCCTGCACAGAAGCCTTCCGATGAGCTATCTGGTGGGAGGAATCCTTATGCTCCTAGGCTGATGTTTCCTTATAAACTGATCAAGGCGAATATGAAAAAGCATCACGAAAGGTTCATGGAATCGATCAGAAAACTGCATCTTGAAGTCCCCTTCCTTGACGCCTTGGAGGAGATGCCGACCTACGCCAAGTTCCTCAAGGATCTTATGACGAAGAAAAGAAGAGGAGGAAGGGTTGAGACCGTGCACCTAGCATCTGCCTCCTCAACCTTCGTGAAGCCTGACCTGCCGAACAAAAGAAGGGACCCTGGAGCTTTTACGATCCCATTTGCCATCGGAGACAACGTTGAGCGAAAAGGTCTTTCCGACTTAGGGGAAAGCATCAACCTCATGCCCCTGAGCTTTGCGCGAAGGTTGGGTTTAACCGACATGGTTCATACCAATATGAGGATTGAACGGGTAGACCATACCTTCAAAAGAGCAGTCGACGTTGTTGAGGATGTGCCAATCATGGTTGGCAATTTCTTCATTCCTTGCGACATAGTAGTCGTTGACACAGCAGAAGACCCCCACTGCCCGATCATCTTTGGACGTCCTTTCCTGGCAACAGGAAGGGCGTTGATTGATGTCTCTGAGGGGATGATCACATTGAGGGTCGGAAACGACCACCTGGACTTCAGTTTGAAGGAGGTCATGAAAAGTCCTTCCCAGTCAGGATCTGCATGTTTCGCGGACAGCTATGATAATTTCTGCGAGGTGACAGAGGAGGGCATCCGGATAGTGGACCCCCTTGTGAGGGCTATAAGCTGTCAGGATTCTGACTTCGAAGACCCTGAAGATGCAGAGTATCTCGACCTTTTTGACCTGTCTGACGAAGATCTACACGAAGAGGATGAGGCGGTGGAGTCGGTGAAGTATGCCTCTCTCAAGGAGGAGCCTCAAGAGAAGGCATCCAGAGCAAAGCTTGAGTTGAAACCATTGCCCGAAGGTCTGAAATATGAGTTCTTAGATGAAGAAGAGAGAAACCCTATCATCGTAAATGCCTATCTTTCGAGAAACCTGCTGAACTGACTTCTCGAGGAGTTGAGGCTACACAGGGGGGCTATATGATATTCAGTAGATGATATCAAAGGCCTTAGCCCTGCCTTGTGCATGCATTACATCAACTTAGATGAATCTGCCAAGCCTATGGCTCAACCCCAGAGGAAGCTGAACCAGATGCTCAAGGAGGTCGTCAAGAAAGAGGTAATAAAGCTTAGGGATGCGGGGATCATTTACCCAATCAGCGATAGTAATTGGGTGAGTCCGATCCATGTAGTACCCAAAAAGGGCAAGATGACAATGATTAAGGGTGAGAAGGGCGACGAGGTGGTGGTTAGGACCGTCAACAGATGGAGGATGTGCATCGATTACCGAAAGCTAAATCAGGCTACCAAAAAAGATCATTTTCCGCTACCTTTTATTGACCAAGTTCTTGAAAGATTAGCGCATCACGATTTCTTTTGTTTCCTTGATGGCTTTTAAGGATTTTACCAGGTACCCATCTTGCCCGATGATCAGGAGAAAACAACATTCAACTGCCTCTATGAAACTTATGCTTTTAGAAGGATGCCCTTCAGACTCTACAACACCCCCGCCACCTTTCAAAGATGCATGATATTGATGTTTTCAGATTTTCTAGAAGATATCGTAGAAGTTTTCATGGATGACTTTTCAGTCTATGGAAAGGACTTCGATAGCTGTCTGAAAAATCTGTCATTGGTTCTTCAAAGGTGCGAGGAGAATAGCCTGGTCCTAAATTGGGAAAAGTGCCATTTCATGGTACAAGAGGGCATCGTTCTGGGGCATAAGATCTCAAGGCGTGGGATCTAGGTAGAAACCAGCAAGGTCAAAGCCATATCCAAGCTTCTTCCCCTGAAGTCCGTGACGGGAGTGAGGAGCTTCCTCGGGCACGTCGGCTATTACCGCAGATTCATAAAGGACTTCTCAAAGATTTCAAAGCCTTTGTCCAATCTGCTGGTAAGGGATGTTGAATTTGTTTTCTCTGATGACTGTCTTAATGCTTTTCAGGCTTTGAAAAACACTTTGGTGTCCCCACCCATCCTCCAAGCGCCAGATTGGGATTTACCCTTTGAGGTTATGTGCGATGCTAGTGACTATGCGGTAGGAGTAGTCCTGGGGCAGAAGAAAGATAAAAGGCACCATGTGATCTGCTACGCTAGTCGCACGTTGGACGAAGCTCAGGTAAATTACACAACCACAAAAAAAGAGATGTTGGCAATCGTCTTCGCCTTCGATAAGTTCAGGTCGTATCTGGTTGGAGCCAAGGTCAAGGTATATACAAATCATGGGGCTATAAAATATCTAATTCAAAAGAAAGACACAAAGCCCAGGCTGTTGAGGTGGGCCTTATTGCTGCAAGAGTTTGACCATGAAATTATCAACAAGAAGGGCGCAGAAAATGTGGTCGCTGACCACCTATCGAGGATTGTAGCTGAAAGCCAAGAGGGACCACCAATCAATGACGACTATGCCGATGAGACTCTTATGTTGGCCGGAGCTCAAGAAAAAAGCTTACCCTGGTTTGTGGATATCTGCAATTATCTTTCTTGCGGAGAACTGCCTCCTAACATTACATACAATCAGAAAAAGAAGCTATTCACAGATGCTAAAAATTACTATTGGGATGATCCTCTCCTCTTCAGAAGATGCGCTGACAATCTATACATGAGGTGCATCCCAGAGGAAGAAACCACGAACATCCTGAAAGAATGCCACGCCTCCCCCTACGGTGGACACCTGGGTAGCGAAAGAACAGCTGCAAAAGTGCTACAGTCAGGTTTCTACTGGCCCTCCTTATTTAAAGATGCCGCACAACTCGTAAAAGTTTGCAAAGAGTACCAGTCTATAGGGAATGTAGGGCGGAGGAATGAAATGCCGATGGCGAGTTGGATCGAAGTGGAAATCTTCGACATATGGGAGATTGACTACATGGGGCCGTTTCCTCCTTCCGGGGGATATCAATACATACTAGTGGCGGTGGACTATGTATCAAAGTGGGTAGAAGCCATAGCAACCCAAACCTGCGATGCCAAGTCGGTAATCAAGCTATTTGAGAAGACAATCTTTCCTCGATTCGGTGTACCGCGCACTGTAAAAATTGGCGGCGGGTCACACTTTGGAGAGAGACAGTTTGAAGCACTCCTACGTAAGTACAGAGTGAAGCACAAGATCGCTACACCCTACCACCCACAGACGTCAGGGCAGGTAGATGTTTACAACAGGCAGATTAAGCAGATTCTTGAGAAAACTGTCAGCCGAACGAGGAAGGATTGGTCTATGAAGCTTGACGATGCACTATGGGCCTACCGGACTGCCTACAAAATGCCCATTGGAACCACCCCCTACAAGCTTATCTACAGAAAGTCCTGCCATCTACCCCTAGAACTGGAACACAAGGCCCTTTGGGCGATCAAATTCTTAAACATGGACCTTGAAAAAGCAGGAGAGAAGAGATTTTTGCAGCTTCAAGAGCTCGAGGAGTTGAGGATGAACGCCTATGAAAATGCAAAAATCTACAAACAGAGAACGAAGGTGTGGCATGATGCTCACATGAGAAGAAAAGACGTAAGCTAAGGGGATAAGGTTTTATTATTCAAGTCCTCCATTCGTCTTTTTCCTGGAAAGTTACAGACAAGATGGTCGGGGACGTTTATTGGGTCAAAGATTTACCCATCAGGAATGATGGAACTCTACGACAAAGATGATCCGACCAAGGTCTTCAAGGTGAATGGGCACAGAGTAAAGATGTTTTATGAAGATGAAGCTTTTGTCAGGAGAGCATAGATCGACTTGCAGGATGTGGGTAATGTAGAAAGCTGAACGTGAAGAGCTTACACTGGTCGAGCTGGCGACGTAAACTTCAGCGCTCCTCGGGATGCAGGCCGAGTTTTTTTTTTTACTAAAGTAGGATGCTTTTTTTTCTTCCATGAAAAACAAACATTATGAACTGTAATAAGGCCCGAGTCAGTGCACGCACCGAGCATACCGACTCTTCTGTTTTATGGGCCACTACTCTATTGAGGAGTAATACCATCTGAGGTCGGGGACTTTTCTTTAAGCCAATGATGTTTTACCCTTCAGTAGCTTTTTCTTCGCCTAGTTTTTAGTTTTTTCCTCTTACCGTACCGGGTAGCATCTCAGCTGGGTGCAGAACCGCTTGTATCGGGCGATGGTTTCTCAGGCGTCGCAAGGGCAACAACGGACGACAGCCCGACATGCACCCGTATCGTGCTTGTGAGTAATTGCCCTTTATGAGACTGATGGGACAGTCGTCTCGGAAACGACATGTCTCAACGGCCGAGGCACACCCCAGAACTGCCCGTTTTACCCCCAGCTGAGTTTGTTATATATAGAAAGGAGGGCTCAACGTGTCGGGCTGCTATACTTACTCTTTTTCACCACATGTTTTCCATACAGTGATCCACTTTTGCTAGTGTGTCGGCCAGCTTGCCTTCGCCCCCGTATCGGGCGATGGCTCCAAAGAGCAAAGGTATAGCCCGACAGTCTGTTTTCCTGACACAGGTTTTATATCGCGCGCTGCTTATCGGGGTTGACGAGCTTAGTCAATTTATCTTGTATCGCCCGACGCATAGAAAGAACGACATGACAGCCGATCGTGTTTGCCCGATACGCCATATCGGGCGACACATTTTTCTTTTGTGGCACCTTCAGGCAGTCGCTTCATGAGACCTTAGCGCCCGACACACCCGTGTCGGGCAGTGTGTTGTGCCGCGTTGATCGCCCATATCGTCTGATTTCGTATCGCCTCAGATACTTCTTTTGATGGACGATACACCGGGCTTTACCTCGTGACAAGTTTTATCGTGATTCTAGTTTTTCCCGACCTAACATATAAGTGATCAATGGGCTTGATAACAGGTATGGCTCACACGAAGCAAACCTCCGGCCGAGCTGACAACCAAAGCACAAGAATCAGAATTGTGGTCGCAGCTGAAGCAACAATTGTCGGACAGAAACGTCACAATCCCGAGGCAGCTAGCCATTAACGGTCAAAAAGAGAGAAAGGATGGATTTTTCTTGATTTGGTAGCTCCGAAGGAGGATCACTTTCTTATCATAGTCTCTCTTCTGTGATGGTTTAGGACCATCTCCAAAAGAGAAAGGTAATAAAAATAGAGAGGTCCTCCGGCTGCACCCTCCTAGGGACAAAAATGGACTCAGATGGACTGAAACTAGGATTGACAATCAATCCTTTTGTTCATGTTCACAACGGAAGTACCAGGATTAAGGGGAGGCCAAACAATTTTGAGAGTTTTGCGCTTGTTCCGACTGCATCCAGCTGGGGAAATAAAATAGAGGCAACAAAGAATCATATTGCAGCTTCTCGAAGGCACAAGCGCAACCGCCATCTAACCTTCACTAGACTAGCATGACCTCACCCTGTCTTCTTCACTACTCTGGGACAGAGTGCGGAGTAAGTTTTGGGGGGGGGGGTGTACCCATGTACCAGTGAAGGAGGTATAAAAATATTTTTCTTCACCATACCCTTTGTGTCATTTCATTCTTCTCCTACATCCTGTGTATGTAACCATGCTCATATAAAACGTCATGCTCATATAATTATTTTTTATCTTGTTCCCCTTCATATGTACAAAGCTACTATAATAGTAAAAACCCGATGCGACTCCTTGCAAAGTTATTTTCTATGTGCTTAACAAGATGCAAGTTTTCTTATATC
Organism: Alisma plantago-aquatica; assembly: GCA_963693085.1. Lineage (NCBI taxonomy): Eukaryota > Viridiplantae > Streptophyta > Magnoliopsida > Alismatales > Alismataceae > Alisma > Alisma plantago-aquatica. The sequence goes on along the minus strand of OY856412.1, from coordinate 1,084,891,752 downwards.
TTTCTGATAATGCTGCCTCAAACAACAAAAGATTATGTTTTTCCATTCCAAAAATTTTGAAAAAAAAATAATAATCTTGCAAGCAGCTAAGAGACGAGCATGGAGAAGGAAAAAGCTGCCCAAACAACAGAAATCTCTTTGTTTCCCTCACCCAACAAAAATCCCAAAAAGTGAAAGAAGCCTTATGAGTGTGAATAAAAGTATGAGAGTTGTGTCCAATAAAAGAAAAGAAAAAAAATATATATACACGCTTGTTTTCTAAAAGTACCCATCTTTAGGCATGGTAGATCCGGGGCAGTGATACGTAGGATGTGAAATCACTGCTCTAAAGCCAACTGGCTTGGACTGCAGGGACCACTTGCCCGCTAACGGACCCTTACCTGGATGTACTGATGGGAAATGAGAAATACCCTAAAAAGCCTTAGCCTACCCTATACACAACTTTCCGTCCCAAAAATAAAGATGTTTGGTGTGTAAGCTAACTTCAGAATCATACAACAAAAGCCTCGCTGAAGCTGTAGAGAAGAATTTTACTGAAATAATAAAGCAAGGAAACACATGGTCTTTTGTTCGTAGTGAGACAGCATTACCTCTAAGGCATCACGATTCTTTTTTCACCTTTTGAACTGAAAGCTACACCGAGCAAGAAGAAGCATCACAAAATAAAGTTTAAATATTGATTGAGGACAATCAAAATGCTAAGTTTGGGGGAGTTGATAACACCAAATTTTGTGATATTTTAGACTATTTTTCTATTTTCAAAACTGCCCTTTTAAACTGTTTTCCTCTCTTTTATAAGTACTTTTGTAATAATTGGCCAAACCACGCTCTTAATCCAATATTTCCATATTTTGTAGACTTTTTCCCGTTTATCATCAATAAGGCCGTCCCGACCCACAAATAAGCTCCACCCGCTTTCGGTCTTCCTGACGCCCGATACAAGCACTTCTCGACAGGGTAGCACGACAAAATGGCACGTGATATGGGGATGCCACGCAAAAAGAAACTGACGGACGACACATCTTTTACCCGATAGGGAGCCGAGCTCCCCACGACAACCCAAGCTTGTCACACGACGCAGGTCACCCACCGGCAGGCGCCGCCCGTCACGTAACCGACCGCCGACACCCCTGTGCCGAGCGATATCGGCCGTCTACCAACCCGCGAATAAGGAGGACACATGGCGCTTCGAGCACCATAACTTCCCCCAACCACTGCCTATAAATTGCAGCTATAGGAAGCCAAAAAGACAGTTCGCACAGTTGGGAACTTTGAGCAATCTTCGGAGGAAAACTACGAGAGCAAGAGTATCGTGCCTCAGTGCTCGTACCGGGAAACTCTAGGTGAGCTCTTCCTCATCCCGAGAGGGAGGGGGTGGTTCACTTAGGACCGTCCCGGGCGACACTGTAGGCTGATATTGGCCAACGTTGATGAGCAACACAAGTGCCTGACAGTAGTTGCATCGCTCCATGCCAAACACGATATCGAACCCGATACGCTTCACCCATCATAGAGTTTCGCCCGAGAGGGTGCGCCGCCCAACATGAGCGTATTGGCCAGGGTCCTTGAGCGATACCGTAGGCCATCACGGTGTGCCGCCTGACACTGCTGTATCGGGCCAGGCTCCTGACCGGTATCGGGCTGGAGAGCTGCAGTGGACTGTCGTCCTTCTACATCAAGAAGGCGACATCTATCTTTATTTCTGTTATTTAATTCTTTACTTATGCACTGTAATTAAGACCTTTAATGTTTATGGAAATGGAAAAGCTTAATCACTTGCTGCTCTATGCTTGGTGTAATTGTTGGATGACTACTATATTTAATATCTGAACTCTAGCTTGCATGTTTGGATCGCGTTTCTCTTAGCTACTGAATCGTGTTTTCCCGTCGCAACAACTTCGAGAGATGTGTTGTGGCTCTAGTGTTTGGTTCGATTCTGGAGTACGAGAGTGCCTAGAACGGAGTTGCTTCAGTAGCATTTCACTCTAACTTAAGTCCAGCAACCTTGAGAGGGGTGTTGATGCTTGGTTAGAGGTACCCGCTCTGAGAGGAGGGGTACAGGATGCTCCTGCTGCCTCTTGTTTTACCAAAGTTTATCCTTCACACCTTGCTTTAGCTCTAGTTTGATCTTTCTGTTTCTATTGCATGAAAACCCCTAAAAACTGCTAAATGACTAAAACCTTAAATCCTACTTGTAACTCCAGTTAGAGATAGTTTTCTTTGTTTTGTTTGTGACATCTTGCTATTTCCCCTTGGGGAATTTACTATCTCTTTGTACCTGCCGGAGTGTAGCGTGTCGATTTGGAGTTCTCAACACTACCACCCTTGTCCCTGTGATCGACCCCGTAAGCAAAGTTGTGGGGGCCTAGAAGAGTTCGGGTTATAAATGTAAAAGTCTGACTAACTTCAAATCCGCCTCCAATTTTGGACGCGTGATTTAGGCCGGTAACCTAATAATGGGAAGGATGCATTTCTTATATATCACATAGTGATGATGTGAATTTGAAACCCTATCTGGTTAAAATAGGCAATCCTATCCCTAATAACAGGAAGGATGTATTTCTCTTGAATTGTATAATGATGTCATATACTGCTAGAGTTTTTACCATGAAGTGCAAACTATTCAAGAATAATGAGATGACGAGCATAGCCAGGAATGAGATATGATGTTTTATATGATACAGATTTAAATAAGCCTTGTGAGCCATGTTAAATATTTGTACAATAAAGTATGATGATTATACATTTTGGTATTTTAAAAGATAGTTGTTGCCTAGTAAGAGGTGACAAGATGTCTAATGAACCATGTGAACTATGTGAAATACTTGTACAACAAAGGTGTTAAAAACCTTAGTTTGAGGACCTAGAGGTGATAGTTACCTGTTACAGAGGTAACAATCCTCAGTGATGATCTAAGGGTTTGAATACCCAGATCCAGTAGTCATGATGATGATGATGTGAAAGGATGAGAATTCCCAGTATTGTGATAAGGGACTGATATCCCGAGTGTTATATATTCAAAGTGTTCCAAATATCTTAAAAGTACTACACCTTTCTTCTTAGCATCTGTAATAATTAATGTTTAAAACTTGGTTGATGCTAAAAGATATTGTAATGTACCTAATTCATCATGTAGTTGCCCTGACCATAGATCCATTCAGTGTTAGAAATTTCTGATGGTGAAATGATTTTAACTCAGAGAGCATATTTTTGAATATGCGGGGGTGAAGGACGAAGTATATCCATATGTTCCAATGAAGAATCAATGTCACACCTTCCTTATTTTCCATGGGATAATGTGAATCTCTTGACCAAATCAGAAATTGATGTGTAAAATCCTTCTTCATTCTAAGTGGTATTGAGATTGAAGTATAAAATCTCCTGACCAGGTAAGGAATTGATGTTTAATCTTCCTTATCCTTATAATCTAGGAAAGGTCAGTGGTCTTATCCCGAAGAGAGTACATGCTATGACAGTAACTCTATAGCGAAGATGCCACTATACCCCGACATACTATTTGCAGATGAAACAAGCTGTCCTGCTAGCAGCTGATACGAGATGTCCTACTAAGTTGTCTTGTACTGATCGAGACAGATGAGGTCTTGACAACCGGCTCTGCCATTGACCTTGTATGGTACCAATTTGAACTTATTCGTGGTTGGTTGGAGCATGAATGGTATACTTCATCTCGTCAGGGCATAAGTGTGACTGTAATATGTAATCAACCGTGTAGCATATTTTCTTAAGGATCAAATACGAAAGACATTGGTTGATGTACACTCCTTTAATACATATTAATTGGATATATGTTATTCATGTTTCTTTATATTCCTTGTAAAGTGAATAGATGATTTATCACTCTACCATAGATAGATGCATTATTTTAAGAAAAGAGATTACTCTATTATGCTTATAACAGTGATTAATCCTACTTGTTAATATAAAAGAACTTCTGCTCAATTTTATACTGTTTACCTGTGATAATAATATTTTTGACATAGAGTTATATCTCTCGCTGGGAAAATTGTCTCACCCCGTGGGATCCACAATTTTTAGGTGGATGTGAACGAGGAGGTAGAGGCCTTTCTGCAGAAGGAGAACAACAGCTGGGACAATAGTAACATCTCAGGTTAAGTGTAGTATCTGTCATGTCTTGTAGATAGACGTCCTATGTGTCGACTCTGTACTCTTAGGTCCTTGGAGTCAGTACGTAATAGTTTCATAAACGATATGAGATTTTGGCATGTTTGCCATGAGGTTTTATGTTGCTTCCATATATGTTTTGACAAAGCAACTATTATATGTTGTCCTCGAGATGAGATGAAACAATGTACGTACAATGTGAATCATGATATGTATAAGTTTTAGACCTCTTAGTGAGAGTTTTCCTAATATTGGATCTCCTTGCAAAATGGTTTTAATTCTTAGTGATTTTTGTTAATCCGCTGTTTATGATTATTCTACAATTATTACTGGTGATGGCTTGATTTGTTTCAGGTCATCACAAAGTTTGGTATCAGAGCTTAAGATTCGTTGAGTCTACAGAGACATATGACTAAGGTGTTGAGTCTGTTCTAGTATCCTCCAGTATATCTTACAGTGACTTTTGCTTATGCAGAAGATAGAGTAAAGTTTAAAGATGTCTGGAGAACACGAGGAACACATTGCTGAAAGCAATGCTATTGCACCAGGAGAAGGTGCAAGGGATCAGGTGAGAGAAGAACGGCTGCCTGAGAATCCCCAGGTTGATCCAACCATGATAGAGAATGTTGCAATACAACCTAGATCACCAGTCCTTAATAATGAAATTTTGGTCTCTAGCAGGATTTCTAATCAACATAGTTATGTTGGAGCAGTAGAGAATGTTGAAGGAATTAGGATACAACATGGAACTAGAGTCTAATACAAGTGTAGGAAAGAATGACATTTTATAAAAGATTGTCCAGTAAAGGATGATGAGGTAGAAATTAAGAAAGATCTATCCGAACACGGGAATAGATGCCTAATGGCCCTAAAAAGGGGAAGTTTTTGGTGCCGCCAATGGAACAAACATCAAGTGCACCAGGGCAATGACTACCACGAAAGGGCAAAGGACCTAATGTTCCACCAGTTAGAACTCTTGATTTATCCTCTACATCGGTAATAAGGCCGACAAGACCATGGGGTGCATATTGGACATGTTATGATTGTGAACAAGCTGAGCATATTCGACCCTTTTGTATAAAAAGAAAGAAGGAAATGACCCAACCACCGAGGTAGAGTCAACAAGGCTCTCAAAGGCAACAAGTTAGCAGTGGCACACGAGGGCATGGACATGCGTCATGTAACACCCCTCCCTAGGGTTTCATATGTAACCCGCGGAAGCACAACCTAATCCCCAACATTATCCATAATGTGGGATACTTGGCATTTCAGGGAGGGTTGTCACATACATGATCTCATATCAAGAAATAAATAACACTTGGCATTATTGAAACATAGATTCATACATAAGTTCTTCTTGGAAAGAAAACTACGTCATGATTATAGGGATATTCTAAACATAAACTAGATAACATGTATAAAGATATGATCTCCATAGATGGACATCCCACTAAGCAACAACTCCTTGGATTCTTAGAACTCCTTACACTGATTCCTTCCCTTTAGCTCCAACTTCTTCAGACACCTCGTCCCCAGCCATGCAAAGGAAACACATTCATGGTAAGTAAGCAACATTGGTATGTTATAAAACATGAAAATAACATATAAGAATGATTTGACATAAACATGAACATGCATTAATTCCAAAAACCATATGATTTACTATGAATTTACAAAGAACAGACCAAAGACAAAACAAGAAAAAGCCACATATATAATTATACCCAAAACCAGTGGGCCGAGTCTGAGTTGGACCAATAGGGGTCGGCCAAATAGCGAGAAGGCTTGCCACTGAGGACTCACGATCAAAGAAGGGATGACAGGTGAAAACCAAAAAATACCCTCGCGGTGGGAATCGTCGAATTAAATAATGATAGGGGTACCAAGGTCATTTCAAGACCTGGATTGTCCCCAACCTGATCCACCGCGAGCCATGGGTCTAGCAGCTCGCTGGAGCTCTTAGTCGTCCTTCCAGGGTCGCAGGTATGATCTTTCCTAGGAAACCAAAACTCCCAGGGTTTTCCCCACATTGCGGCAAAGTCATAGAGCTAAGACACATGTTCTGGCGAGGTTGGAGCTCCAGTTTCCATGGCACGACTACAACCGCCGGCCCGTCCATGGTCGATGAGGTCTAGGGGTCAAAGAAAAGTGATCAACAATAGGAGCATCGATCTAAAAAGATGAAAATGAAGCAGAGAAACCATGCGATCAAAGGAGAGAGGCACTGCATCCATGGAACTAACCGAAGAGCCAAAAAATAAATAGGGGAAAAGGGGCTCGGAAGCCAACACCATGAAACCATGTAGATGGGCATCAACTAAAACCGAAAAGGTGATCTTGGGGGTTTAGGTGACTTCGTCCAATGTCTTGAAAGGGTCGAGCGGCCACTGGATCATCATGGAGATGGCTGCCGGCATGGTCCAGACGACGGAGTGTAGGTCCCGATGACATGGGAAATCGTAGGGCAAATGGACAAAGCAAAAAGGGAGAAGGGAGTCTATGGATGCTCACCGTATTGTCAATTGTGTGGAAGCCGGCGGTGACCACTGAGGCAAAGCCAAGGTTTCCTGAAACCAAAAGTGAGCTGGGAGAGGAGACTCGAGTCTCCAAGGCACAAATTGATAGAGGAGGAGGAATATGTGAGTATCTGCAATGCTTTTGGGAGGGTTATATGGATGGGAGATGCACAGAGGTGGCGGCTGCAAGTCGTCTGCGGAGAGGGTGTTGAATCCCTAAATGGGCATTTATTGTATAGTGTGTAAGAGAGGGTCTGTTAGGGGTCATTAGGTTTAGGGGAGAGAGACGATCACTGCCAAGAAAGAATCGCAATAAACGGGTGAGGGACAAGGGAGAACGGACCATTGAATGAAAATCTCTCCCACTGTGTTCAGTCCAGTGAGGAAAACAGAGGTAGATGACAACCCAAGTGCCGTTGGATCCTGATCCAACAGTCACGGACACGCACAAAAAATAAAACGGATGAATTACCTACATAACAGTGTAAATCGAATAAATGTGACAAATAACACATTGATTGGTATACCATAAACCATATAAAACGTATAATTAACATTTGGAGGATCATTTGAAGTCCAAATGGCCTCAAACATCACACATAGGTTAAAGAGGTGCATTAAAACACAATGGATCCATTAATTTCGTCTTTTAGCCCACCATCACTCCTAATTAGAAAAAAATGCATTCAATATGCTTAAGTGAATATATTAAAGCATATAGAGCTATTCATTAATCACTAAATGAAGATAATTCATGTAATCAGTCCAAATATCAACAATAAATATCTTGAGGAATATTAAGCAAGCTTTTATGCATAAAAACCACTAATGATAATAAGAGAGGAAAGTTGACATAAAAACATTCATTTCTATTTTCTAAACAAGAGTGCATAAATATGCAAGGAAATACTTTCTAAAATTAAATCATGGATAAGAAAGTAAGTGAACATAATTTTCTTCATATGAAATGAATTTGTAAAGCTTAACATGGGCAATTTGCATGAAGGTCCTCAACAATTATGCTATAGAAAAATTTGTGTAAAGAATAAAATATTTTGAAAATTTGCATAAAAAGGATAGGGGTGTTACAATACTACCCACCTTAAAAAAATTTAATTCTCAAAATCTCCTAGGGTTTCTACCCACCTTAAGGATTTCACATAAACTTGCAAATTTTCCATACAAATTTTTATTATAAAAGAAGCATACATAAACAAAGCATTATGATTCAACATAAATTAGTTAACTACCCTCACCTTGATCATTTTCCTCTTCTCCATCCGACATTTACATGGTGAAGAGCCTTGGTTTAACCTTGGGTGGAGGATTAAGGTTCTTAGCTTGGTTATGGTTGGGATCCTTCTTTGCAAGCTTAGGCCAATTAGGCTTGATATGCCCTTCCTCACCACAATAGTAGCAAATAGAAGTTCCAAACCTACAAGGACCACCGTGATTTCTCTTACATGTAGGGAATGGGGTTCTCCCATTCTTAGAAGAAGGTTCAGGGGCTTTTCTCTTGTGGTTGGATGATGGAGGGGGTTGCTGGTGACGATTGTTTTGGGGTACCTCCTTCTTAGGATTCCTCCCAGGGTGATCCTCCAATTCTAAGGCTGCATCTAGGGCTGATTGCATGGTCCTATGACCTCTACTAGATAAGGCATAACTTAGGTCGAGTTTAATCCCTCTAATAAACTTCTTAGCTCTCTTTTTCTCAGTGTACTCAAGACCATACTTTTGGAGCTTACGAAACTTCATGGCATACTCAGTGACAGTCATGTCACCCACTTGCTTAAGGTTAACAAACTCATCCTCCTTCCTTTCTAACATTACTTTGGATACATAATGGTCGTTAAAGGCTTCTACAAACTCACCCAAAGTGAAAGGAGGGTCATCTTCTTCCCTAGAGGCTAAGAGGTTTTCCCACCAAGTATGGGCTGCACCCTTGAGCATATGGGTGGAAAATCTAACCCTACTACGTGGGGGACACTCTAAGTCTCTAAAGAAATGCTCCATATTACTAATCCACTCCTCAGCCTTGGTTACCATATCTACCTCATCTTCACCATGGAAAGCATCAGGTCTAATCTTCAAGAAATCTATGAGGGAGATCTCATGTACACTAGGTGGAGCTCTAGGTTGGAGGGCATTGGTCAAGGCTACTACGAGGGCATCTAGGGTGACTTGTGGAGGGACTTGGTTCATTTCTTTAGTCTTTTCACCACTAGAGGATCCTTGTGAGGGCCTTGACTCACCAACCTTCTCCTTCTTCTTAGGGGCCATCTGAAAGGGTAAACATAACATGATATTATAACATAATATGAATATCTATTGTTGCCTTAGTGGCAATCTATTTCTTTCTCTGATACCATTAATGTAGCACCCCTCCCTAGGGTTTCATATGTAACCAATGGAAGCACAGCCTAATCCCCAACATTATCCATAATGTGGGGTACTTGGCATTTCAGGGAGGATTGTCACATACATGATCTCATATCAAGAAATAAATAACACTTGGCATTATTGAAACATAGATTCATACATAAGTTCTTCTTGGAAAGAAAACTACGTCATTATTCTAGGGATATGCTAAACATAAACTAGATAACATGTAGAAAGATAGGATCTCCATAGATGGACATCCTACCAGGCAACAACTCCTTTGATTCTTAGAACTCCTTACACTGATTCCTTCCCTTTAGCTCCAACTTCTGCAGACATCTCGTCCCCAACCATGCAAAGGAAAAACATTCATGGTAAGTGACATTGACATGTTATAAGACATGAACATAACATATAAGAATGATTTGACATAAACATGAACATGCATTAACATTAATAATTTCTTGGCATCTTTTACATGAAGAATTTGACAAGAAGTATATGCTCCTCTCTTAATGCCCCATAAGGAGCCCATAATGCTCGGAAAGCCCATAATTTCTTGGAAATCCCATAATGCTCGAAAAGCCCATAACAAGGTGCATATAAATCTAAATCAAAGTCCCTTAAACATGATCCTCTTAGACTTAATTATCTTCTTAATGACTTAGACTTGATCTTAATGAGATTTCTCTCTCTTGAACATAGTTGGGATTTCTCCCCATGAACCATAATGGGAATTTCTCCCCTCTTAAGCAAGAATGGGAATTTCTTTCATCTTAATCTTGGTTTCATGTACCTTAATCATAATTCATAACATTAATGTGATTTCTACATTTAGACTTAAATTATAGCAATCAACATCCAATAAACATATACTTGAAGATAGCATGCATTAATCATGACTTTAACATTAAGTGCTTAAAATAAATCATAAACATTCAATAAACCAATTATTATCTATGACAAGGGCATGGACCACTTACCTTGAGCTAAATCACCTAAGTCAAACCTGGTTTGACTGATTGGATTCTCTTGAACACCTGAAAATAACATAATTATCCTTCATTATACAACATTAAATCCTAATTTGCTCATATAAATATTGAGATGTGAAAATAGAAAAATCAGTCAATAAAAATCATAAAATCAAGTTCCTCATCAAAAATACTTTATAAAACATATTTTTGCATATTTTTCCGATAACCAGGAGATTTACTATGAATTTACAAAGAATGGACCAAAAACAAAACAAGAAAAAGCCACGTATATAATTATACCCAAAACCAGTGGGTCGGGTCTGAGCTAGACCAATAGGGGCCGACCAAATAGTGAGAAGACTTGCCGCTGAGGACTCACAATCAAAGAAGGTACGATAGGTGAAAACCCAAAAATACCCTCATGGTGGGAATCATCGAATTAAATAATGACAGGGGTACCAAGGTCATTTTAGGACCTGGATTGTCCCCAACCTGATCCACCACGAGCCATGGGTCGAGCAGCTCGCTAGAGCTCTTGGTCATCCTTCTAGGGTCATGGGTATGATCTTTCCCAGGAAACCAAAACTCCCAGGGGTTTCCCCACATTGCGGCAAAGTCATAGAGATAAGACATAGGTTCTGGCGAGGTAGGAGCTCCAGTTTCCATGGCACGGCTACAGCCGCCGGCCCGACCATGGTCGATGAGGTCCAGGGGTCAAAGCAAAGCGATCAACAATAGGAGCATCGATCTCAAAAGATGAAAATGAAGTAGAGAAACCATGCGAGCAAATGAGAGAGGCGCTGCATCCATGGAACTAAATGGAGAGCCAAAAAATAAATAGGGGAAAAAGGGGCTCAGAAGCCAACACAACAAAACCATGTAGATGGGCATCAACTAAAATCGAAAAGGTGATCTTGGGGGTTTAGGTGACTTCGTCCGATGCCTTGCAAGAGCTGGGCGGCCACTGGATATCTGTGGAGATGGGTGCCAACATGGTCCAGGCAAAGGAGTATAGGTCCCGATGACAGGGGAAATCGCAGGGCAAATGGACAAAGCCCAAAGGGAGAAGGGGGTCTATGGATGCTCACCGTATTGTGAATTGCGTGGAAGTTGACGGTGACCACTGAGGCAAAGCCAAGGTCGCTTGAAACCAAAAGTGAGTAGGGAGAGGAGACGCGAGGTTCCAAGGAACAAATTGATAGAGGAGGAGGAATACATGAGTATCTATAATGCTTTTGGGAGGGTTAGATGGATGGGAGATGCACGGAGGTGGTGGCTGCAAGTCGTCCGCGGAGAGGGTGTTGAAGCCCTAAATGGGCATTTCTTGTATAGTGTGTGAGAGAGGGTCTGTTAGGGGTCATTAGGTTTGGGGGAGAGAGACGATCACTTCCGAGAAAGAATCACATGAAATAGGTGAGAGACGAGGGAGAATGGACCATTGAATGAAAATCTCTCCCACTCCGTTCAGTCCAACGAGGAAAACGAAGGTAGATGACAACCCCAATGCCGTTGGATCCTGATCCAACGGTCGTAGATGTGCACAAAAAGTAAAACGGATGAATTATCTGTGTAATAGTGTAAATCGAATAAATGTGACAAATAACACATTGATTGGTATACCATAATCCATATAAAATGTATAATTAACATTTGGAGGGTCATTTGAAGTCCAAATGGCCTCAAACTTCACCCATAGGTTAAAGAGGTGCATTAAAACACAATGGCTCAATTAATTTCGTCTTTTAGCTCACCATCACTCCTAATTAGGCAAAAATGCATTCAATACAATTAAGTAAATATATTAAAACATATAGAGCTATTCATTAATCACTAAATGAAGATAATTCATGTAATCAGTCCAAATATCAACAATAAACATCTTGAGGAATATTAAGCAAGCTTTTATGCATAAAAACCACTAATGATAATAAGAGAGGGAACTTGACATAAAAACATTCATTTCTATTTTCTAAACAAGAGTGCATAAATATGCAAGGAAATATTTTCTAAAATTAAACCATGGATAAGAAAGTAAGTGAACATAATTTTCTTCATATGAAGTGAATTTTTAAAGCTTAACATGGGAAATTTGCATGAAGGTCCACAACAATTATGCTATATAAAAGATTGTGTAAAGAGTAAAATATTTTGAAAATTTGCATAAAAAGGATTGGGGTGTTACACGTCCCAAGTAGGTCCATCTGCACCAAACAATAGAGCACGACGTTGGAAATAGGCAATGACAAGATTCTATGTAAAGAATCATCCTGAGGTAGTAATCGATCCATGAGTTGAGACATGTCAGATGGAATTGTTCCATTCTGATAGGTATTTTCTTGATTTTATCTGTTAATTATAAGAAGTTTTTGTTGAGATTCCTTTGACTAGTCCTATGAGTACATAAGGAAGACATAAAGAGGATGACAACTTGCATTCTTCCCAGTAATCTTTAAAATTGTTTTATAATTTCTTTAATCGGTATAAGCGAGAATGAGGTGTAAAAGAAATTCCTGGACACATCCAGGGATCACTACTACAGAAAAGGCCTTTGGCGTCAGTTATTTAGAGCCTTTAGCGTTGGTTTCCAAGCGACACCGAAGTGAGTACCGCTAAAAGTCGACACCTTCAGTGTCAGTTTCTAACCGACACCATAACCCTTCCCGCCACCGAAAATGTGCCAGCAAGGGAACTGTAGGCGTCGGTTATTAAAGAAAACCAACACTATATCATAGTTAAAGATGTCAGTTATTAAATAAAAACTGACGCCATAACTCTTCCCGCCACCGAAAACGTGCCAACAAGGGAACTAAATGCGTCAATTATTAAAGAAAACCGACACTATATTATGGTTAAAGATGTCGATAATTAAACAAAAATTGACGCCATTACTGTTCCCACCACCAAGCCAGTGAGGGCACAAAGATGTCCGTTTTTTGCTAATAACTGACGCCGTATGTCTTTGGTGTCAGTTTTATACAAATAACTGACGCCTATGTTCTGATTTTTTTTATTATCAGTTTGCAAGCCTGCTGTATGGCTGGTCAACAGGATGCGGAACCTACAGTTTAGTTTTGAACTATAGGTTTACAACATCCATTGATATCAAACAACAACAGGCCACAAACCTGCAAAGTCATTCACATTCAGACACATGTATTGATCAGATACATGTAGAAACCTACAAAGTCATTTACATTCACATTCAGTTCCATTCATTTCATCTCTTTTCACATTCAAACATATGTAGAAACATTCATGTATTGATCAGAAAAATCATTCACATTCACACATATGACAATTCTGAAAAAGTCATTCACATTCACACAAAAATAATTATGAGAACAAAGTTTAGAAATATCATTCTTTATTCATCATCATCATCATTTTCATCAGAACCCGAATTATATTTAAAAATTCCCACTACTTATAGGGCTTTTTCCCATTCTTGTCTTACAACATCTAATTCCTCCCTCATATAGAGAGTATGTATATCTAATAACTTTCCACATGTACTAAAGTCTATTTTAAACACCTGCAAAGAGAATGATGTATATATAATTAATAATATATAATAAGATTGATATGTTTCATATTATCTAATGAGACTATATATAATACTTTATGTATAGTATCGATTTCCATTGCAACATGTTTGATGATTAGGTCCATAAATCACATCACATAGTAGGCACATGCCCAACCATTGTCAGGTGTAGCACACTATAAATTGAAACATACAAAATATTCAAAAATACAAATAAGCATAATTCACATAAATAATATATACATTAGAGTCGGGAAATTACTTTCACATTCTCCCAAATTAGTGGCTGATTCTTTTTCTTGGGGACCTTTCCTCTAGCTTTTTTGAACTCTTGTAAAGCCCTACATGTTAATGTAACACATTAAATTACATAATTAAATAGTAATGTAATAACAGATGTTAACAGATATAAAAATATGAAATATTTCTCACGGGAATAATGGCCTTTTCATTATGTGTCTATATAATGTATTCAATTCCTTCCCCGTTGGATCTAGATAATAGACAGTGTGTCTTGGGGACAATAACTAGTAACTTCCAATGCCTACCACTACAGGTAAGAAAGTCAAAAATTAATAACTCAAAATCCACAATAAAAATATAATTTTCTTAAGTCCAAATTATAAGAAAAGTAAACTTACTCGACATTGAATGGAGCTATTATCACCGTCTTCTTATTTTTACCAAAATATTCAAAAGCAACACAACAGTATGAAGTAACTAAAGAAGGGTATGTATCTACAAGACTAATCAAAGATGGAACCAAAAATCCCACATGGGAAAATGCAAAATCTGTACATATCGTGTGTAAGTGGCTTCAAAACATGTATTACGTATGCATTAATATATAAGAAACCAGACCACCGTATATAAAATAAGGTATATGGATGTATAGATAAGATCTCACCATATCCACATCTCTATCATAGATGTGTTCAACCAATCATAACGAAACAACTCCAAAATATCTTCTATAAATAGCTTGTTATCGTATGATTGGCCTGCATTAATACATATGCATTAATACGTATGTAAAACTTGTATTACATATGCATTAATATGTATGCAAAACTTGTATAAATAGATTGTTATCATATGATTTACCTACAACATCCTATGGAATAGTAACATTTATAGGGCAATTATAATCATGTTCTCCTATCCATACTGCCATACCCCTACAATTAGGACCTAACGAGGCATGTAGGTCCCTTGGAAACCAACTTGGTACTTTAGTAGGTGGAGGTGGAGGCCGAGATGTAGCAGGTGTCTTCCGTTTGACATGTATATATAATTTCAGATCAATTGACTCATATATACACACTAACAAATTAACATAATGTAAATTTACCATACAATATTCGTATAGACGACATCCGCTTTGGGCCACATTATCACTCTGCCTTCTACCTCACCAAGCATTTCAAAATCTGGGTGGGCATATGGCAGTGGAAGATCCCTCCAATCGGGGAGTATATGTATCGAGCTCACACGAACCGCACTAGCTAGTACCGGAGTCCCATAAAACATCTCCCCTGGAAGGGCTGGGTAAGCCTGTGCCTCTACACCGATATATTCTTAACTTTTTAGATGGCATGGCTTCAACCCCTACAAATTTACGTAAATAATGTTATATACATATATACATAAACATATCATCTTGAAAAGACTAACTACTATATATGTCATAAAAATACTTACAGCAGACGTGCTAGGTGGTGGGTCTACATGATTACTCCCAACCTCTACAGTAGGAGAAGAGCGGCCCGCCACAAGTACTGTCTGAGTGGCAGTCTGAGATGCTTGCGACTTGCTAATTGCTTCATTGAGTCTCTTATCAAGTGTTTCCTCGACTCTCCTATCAAGTGCTTCCTCAAATATCCTATCAATTAATCGATCTACCTATACATGGACAAAAGAAACGCTAGTTCTGATTATTGAATTCTCTTTCGTAATAACATTCTAAAAAAAGAATAAGTTACCTCAGCTTGTGAAAGTCCCACTTTTGGGACTGGTTTGTGCTGTGATGGCCCAAAGAATGCATTGATGCCAACACTAGTGCCTGCACCCCTAACACGTCTAGGATGCTCTGGGTTACCCAGATCAACTGTCAATTCATCCCTTGTGCACTCAGGGATGAACTTTCCTTCTGTCCTCTGCTCGTGCAGCTCCCACTAATCGCCATCAACAAAAATTGGTAAGTAAACATAACAATAATCAATATCGATCGATTGCTCTAAGAGTAGAATTTTACCAATTTTGTATCCGCCTCAGCAATTGCGGGCTTTGTTATATCTCCCTTCTTGTTTTGCCTCCCAGCTATCCACATAGAACGACGAGGCAGAGGTGTGAGACCAATAGTAGAGGACTCTGCAGTCTCCTGAGTAGCAGCAGACTGAGCAGTAGACTCAACCTGTAGTCTTTGGTGAATGCCTGCATAGCCTCTTGGACCCATTGTGTGGTCATGAACATTTAGTGCATGCCTTGCTCTTTGAGCATCGCTGATAGCCTTATTAGTAAGCACATTGATTTGGTTAGTAACACTAAAGGTTAATCTTGAATAGGTGAATACATAAGAATGTATATTAATTAAATTGGGAGTGGCACTTAATACCTTGAATTCATCCATTTTTCTTTAGGTAACAAACTCCTCCCAGTCTTTGGGGTCTAGGTAGTTCCATTGCTCAGGGACTGCCTTCTTCCTAAATTTATTTTTTAAAGAGAATACAAAAAAAAATATTAGTGTAGAGTTAGTCAAAAAGTGATCAATGTCTAGAATTAGAAATCAATCAAGAACCTCTTCTCAGCATCGCGTATGTAATCTCAGGTGAGATTTGTCCTATAGTTCCTTAGGACCCTCCCACAGTGTTGCATCACACATTTACGATGCAACTTTTCATCCAGATCAAATCTACTCTGCAAAATATAATTTCTATTAACTAGTATCCTAAGAATTAGTAATATACAAAAATAGAATTGTAAATAATAATAACTCACACATAGTTCCTTCCATACTAAGTATTCCTTCCCCTTAGGAACTTTATGCCAGGATTCTACGTTAGGACTACAATGGATGCGAGTAAGAACCCCAATATATTAAATAAATGAATTGCGGTTCACTCCAACTGGATTTCCTGCATGATCGAAATCCACAACCAATTTGGGTCCATTGTCCCTTTGCTAAAGTAACTTGTTCAACATTGTGATGCCCCTCACTTTCTCAATTTTTTTTTGCTGCTCATCAAGCAACCCAATTTCTTCAGGGGGTACATCACCAACCTAAAATTTGACAAAAAAACACACTTAAAAGATATAATTATAAATGAACATATAGATAGAAACCTCAGGGATATATTTTTAAAACTTACATTGTGAAGCGGCACATTGAAATCCTCACCCTCATGATAATCATCAGCACGGTCATCAACAGAATGCTCAGCCATCTGAAAGTTCACATTCACATTGTAAAGTAATTCACATTGTAAAGTTCACATTGTAAAGTTCACATTCACATTGTAAAGTAATTCACATTGTAAAGTTTACATTCACATTGTAAATTTCACATTAAGAAAAATAAAACATATAAAAAAATATAAACATGCATGCCTCTAATATTGCGATCTTTTATCAATTAATAATTCTTCATTATGATCTCTGCGCACATACAAGTCATCATTAGCTTCAATATTTGGTGGTGTTGGCAACCCAACTGAGAATGGACTGGAGTCATCATACTTATCATAGTACTATTCTTCATCTGTAGGCTCTTCAATGAACTGTCTTTTACCATGAAGAACAACTGACCATTTATCATTTGTAGGATCATCGATATAAAATACTTGTTTCTCCTGTGATGCCAATATGAATGGTTCATCCTTCTCGCCAATCTTTTCAAAGTTCACTAATGTGAAACCCAATCCATCAACTATAACTCATTTGGTGTTATCAACCCAATTACATTTAAAGAGCAGAATTCTGAAATCTACGTGGTCAAACTCCCATATGTCTTCAATGACACCGTAATATGACATTTTAGCTTCACGTGGACTCTTATCCTTTGCACTTGCAAAAAAACAACGAAGATGCTTGAAGGGTGGCCCCACTGTTTTAGACGACACTCTTATCATCTTGACGCTTTGTGTAATATGAGAATCCATTTATGTCAAACCCTTCATAAGACATAACATTCAATTTTGGTTTAAAGGCAAGGTATTTGATAGTTTCAGTAAGATTATCTGGTGTTTGAGATAGTTGATGTAAGACTTTATCTTCAAACCACTTAATAAATGTCTTGTTATGCTCTCTAGCAAGCAACATTGAATTGGCTTGAGGATATTGTTTCTTGATGAAATTGGTATGTTCCCCGATATAAACACTCACTTTGTCAATGTTATGTAAAATATACAAGTGACCTTGTTCCAACTGCTCACGACTGATTACTTTCATCTGTGATCCCAAAATTCCTTTGCTAAAATTCTTGTCAATATTCTTGTCATTAACAGGAGCATCATTACCACTCAGAAAGTCATTGCAAAAATCCATAACCTCTCTCTCCACATAACCCTCAATAATACTCCCTTCAAGTTGATAATAGTTTCGAGCATCACCTTTAAAAGTGCTCATGTATCGTTCAAAGGGATACATCCAATGTAAGAAAACTGGTCCCAACATTTTCACTTCCCTAGTCAAGTGGACAACAATATGTACCATGATATCAAAGAATAAAGGAGGAAAATACATCTCAAGATGACATAGGGTTATAACCACCTCTCCT
This sequence comes from Alisma plantago-aquatica, assembly GCA_963693085.1. Lineage (NCBI taxonomy): Eukaryota > Viridiplantae > Streptophyta > Magnoliopsida > Alismatales > Alismataceae > Alisma > Alisma plantago-aquatica. The sequence continues at coordinate 1,084,873,419 of OY856412.1, read as the reverse complement.
TGCAATTTATCGAGAGTATCAACGTCAATAACTTTGCTGCACAGACTGTTGAAAAAGAAACAAAGTCTGGTGATTGCAAACCTTACATGCTTCGGCAATATATATCGAATTTCCACATGCAATATTTGTTGCATTAGAGTGTGACAATCATAGATTTAAGACCTATCAACTTCAGAGCTTTCATTGATACCAATGTATGGATGTTGGATGAGTAACCTTGTGGCACCTTAACATTTACCAAGCATTCAAAAAAAGCTTTCTTCTCCTTTCTTGATAACGTGTAACAAGGGGGAGGTAAGTATGTTCTCCGATCGCTACTAACTACTTCTATTAATTCTGTCCTTATTCCCATTTCACATAGGTCCATTCTAGATTTTATCCCATCTTTAGTCTTACCTGGTATATTCAACAGAGTACTGATGAAGCTATCACAAACATTTTTCTCAATGTGCATGACATCGATACAATGCCTGACTGCCAAAGAACTTCAATAAGGAAGATCCCAAAAAATTGACTTCTTCTTGAATAAAGATTTTCACTCCGTGTGGCCATCATACATTGTGATCTCTTACCAAATTCATTAGCAAAGTCTTTTACTCTTTCATAAACATCCTCCCCTGGTATAGGTTTAGGTGCACTCCGTTCCTCATTCTGTCCATTGAATGCTTTGCACAACCTACGATACAAATGGAATTTTGGAAGAAACCTTTGATGACCAAGATATAAAGTCTTGCCGCCATGTTTTAGTCATATTGAATCAGTGTTCTCTTCACATATAGGACACATTTTATATCCTTTGACACTATATCCAGACAAATTCCAATATTCTGGAAAGTCATTCACAGTGCAAAACAACATAGCGTGCAAATGAAATGTCTCTCTTCATGAAGCATCATAGGTCATCAAACCTTCACCCCAAAGTTTCTTCAAGTCATCAATCAGAGGTTCACGATAAACATTGATATCATTTCCAGGTTGTTTAGGGCCCGATATCAACAACGACAACATAACATACTTATTTTTCATACACAACCAGGGAGGAAGATTGTATATAACAAGCATAACTGGCCAAGTGCTATGTTGGCTGCTCAATGTCTCGTACAGATTCATCCCATCTGTACAAAGCCCAAGTCTTAGATTCCTGACTTCTTCACCAAATTTAGGGTACAATAAATCAATCTTCTGCCCCTTAATAGGGAAAAATCAAGATGAGATCAATAAAAACACAAATCATAAAAAATGGACTGCATAATGAAATAATTTCTTAGTAATAATATATATGGAAAGATAAACAAAAGATCAACTCATTATTTTACAACCAAATATTTTTTTCATGCATCTTTCATTACACATTTATGGACATTATTCATCTAGTGACTAAGGTTCTAGATTGCCTTTTACTACTTGCTACTTAATGATTATCATGTTTGGTTGTTGTACAAGAATCACTGAATATCAATTCCATGAGGTTAAACTAATATTTGGGAATGATAATGTGGCTTATCTATATTAAATATAATCTGTCTTTCTTTCTTCTTCTCTATATTTAATTATTACATAAGTTGTGTGTGAATTTTGAGCTATTTAGGGGTAGTCACACTAAATTACTTTATCATTGTCTACCCAAGCAATGGGATTAGATCGATGTAATAACAGTTCTATGTAAGTTGGTATCAAAGACTAACACACTATGCATCTATGTAATTGTGAACTTAATTGTGAAATCCCTCATTTTCCTCTTATCAGGATTTGAACTACTATTTTTTTTGTAGTAATCATCTGGTTCATATACAACAACCACGTTTGGCTATTGTTAGGGTTTGTGTTAACCCATAGGGCTACATAGCTATTCCAGGTGGAGACAGAGCAAACACAACTCTTTTTTTTTCTCACAGAAACCAAGGATGCTCTAAGGAAATGAGGTGGAAAAAAGGGGGTTGGAAGTCGGCGGCAGTGGCGAGCTCAGTCGGTGGAGAAAGGTACCTATCTGATGGTGGCGAGCTCAGGTTCTGAGTGGTAGGCGGCGACGAGTAGCAAGGGTGGTAGGCGGCGGCGAGCAACAGCAACGGCGGGAAGCAGTCCAGAGGTAGGTGACGACGAGCAATAGCGGCGACACCAGGTGGCAGGCGGCAGCGGCGGTAGGCGAGCAGTGCAGTGGCGGTAGTGGTAGTAGTGGTGCAAGAATCGCCTAACCTAAGAATGTCGGGAATGAAATGGAGAAAGGGGTAGAGTCTAGTTCGTGCGGGTGCTATTAAGTTAACAATAGACGTTGGTTATTATAAACAACCGACATCACATTTATAGTCGTCGGTTGCTGTAAAAACACACGCCAAAGGGGGGTGAAATTTTTTGCGGGGACAACGTGTGAAAACACATCGACGTCGATTATTGCAAGAAACCTGACGATAAAAATGGGCCCAATTTCTGTCTCGTGACAAACCTTTAGTCGTCAGTTAATTTGTCAATAAACGAAGGCGTATGTTAAATTTCAGAGGTAATTTTTTCCACTAGAAAATTCAGATTTGGCGGGCGATTTTAGGCGTCGGTTGCTTTTTGAGGAACTGACGCTAAATAAAAAGCAATACCCATGTTTGGCCGCTCTTCACATATAGATGTCGATTTGTGTATTCAATCGACGTTGTAGGGTTTAGGTGTCAGTTTATTGGATACAACCGATGCTTCTAAATGTAACATTATAATCCATTTATGTAGTAGTGGATACTAAGTCCTATGTTTTTAATGATATAAAAGTAAGGTATATGATACAAACAAGGTGCATACAATCTAATCTGAGTACTTGTATACCCTGGCCAAGTATTCAACTATTGAAGGCAAGGTAAGTGTGGGACTCTTAAATTGTTATCTTTCTGATTACTCTGATCAAGTAATCATTTTGAGACAATCTAAAGAGTATAGTGAAACTGAAACTATGCCATAGATATTTCTATCTCATCCTAATTGCAATGAAATAGAAACTGAGTTTATCTTAAACCAGTCTATGTGTATGAGGAAGTAAAAAGTACAATCCTCATGATAAGAGAAAGGGAACAAGGGAGATGATCCTTGTTCGATAAAGAATGTGTGAAATTAAGATCTTTCCTATGACGAGGAAATAAATAAAGTCAAAAAACGACTCATGAACAGTTGAATGTTCATGCAATAATCAGAGGAGATGATAATCTCTTCTCTTTGATAAACAACCCTGGCTGATGATGGGGTGATAAGAGGAATATGTTTCCATTTGTTCTTTCCTTATGGGGACATGATAATTAAGTAAGTCTTATGACACTTGATGTGCATGAGTTAGAAGTGTCCTTTTGTTGGATACTTAGAAAAGTATCAGTTCATCTTGAACTATGGTTCCAGGATAAAGATATGTGTGAGAAATAATGTCACAAGATGAAAGAAAGGTCTGATTATATGTATAGCTTTAGTAATGATAATAGGGATATGGATATGATGAGGATATGGTGTGTTTTTAGCACATGTAACATATACCAAGGTAAGGAATTCTGGTATCCAAGAACTTTCAATGGTATGAGAAAATGAGAACATGACTCCCGATAAGATGAATCATGATTTGGTTATCTAGAAGGGCCAACCTTGAGATAACTATAGTATGGATATCATATGTTAGGGATTTATGCTCTTCATAAACTAACATCGATAAGGATGTACCAATTGAAGGAACAATTGTAGAATCATTTTGGGAAAAAGCTTATAAAGCTAAAAATAATTCCTTAGAATATCCCTATCTAGATCTGTTGAGGTAGTTTATACATAACATCTAGAGATACCTCTGAGATAAGTTCTTCTTTGATAAGTAGACTCTCCTTATGACAAGAAATAAGATAGCTTAAATAAGTCATAAGAAAGTTTAGTATTATGTTAGCAGACTAGAGTGATACAGTAGATGTATGATAAGACTTGTAGCCCCAAGTGGGTGATAGAATGTAACTCTAATCTTCCCTTGGATAAGAAATGCTAAACTAAGTGAGGAGTATGGAAGACTCCAAAAGAATTGTAGCCCCAAGTGGGTGATAGAATGTAACTCTAGTCTTCCCTTGGATAAGAAATGCTAAACTAAGTGAGGAGTATGGAAGACTCCAAAGGTCAAGAATCTTATTACATAAAAGATGTACGTTGAGAAGATGACAAATCGATGAGGTTTGACACCTAAATTATTCTAAGTATGAATAGTACTACTCTGACTTAGAAAGTGTTACTTGACACATAATTGACACTATAGTCGTTAAATGAAAAGGACAGTTGAGTGTGTATCTTGTATGACAAATTGTATGATGACCCTATGTGTGAAAGGACTTTGTACTGGTCAAAGTTCTATGACATCTTCATGACAATGAGATGTTATGTGAATACTTGATGATATGATGCATGAATAACAATTGTCTTATTTCATCTGGGATTTTGGGGATGAAATCCTTGTTAGGGGTTTATAATTATAACATCCCTCACCTGGGTTAGGGCTTAACCCTAGAAGTTTTTCTTAAGTAAGTTATTTACGAACTTGTTCTAATCTTTTTAAAAGTAATTAAGACTCTTTGTGAAGTTTATTTTCAAGTGTGAGCTTAATTGCAAACTATTTGTGCATTATATGATAGTCTGAGTGTATAGTGAAATTTACCCAAGATGAGGGGTTACATTGCAATGTGTCAAATGTTGAATGTGTACTAAGTGTTTTAATATCATAAGAGAAAGAATGATGCTAAGTGGTGGCTTGTGGAAAGCCTAAATTCTAGGAATTGAGCTTGTTTGAATAATGCTAGTGCCTTATGTACCAATTTTGGAACAAATTGTAATTTACCAAAAATGTAGGGTTGATATGTCTAGTGTCCCCACACTCCCTCTATGTATCATTTAGAGGAGAGAAAAAGAAGGAGAAACCATGTTTTAACCAGCTTTGAGTAATGGTACTCTTGGTAATGAAAAGACTAAGAAAGGATTGGATTTGAAGCCCTTACTTGAGTTGTATCGAGTTGTAGACTTGAAATGGGAATGCCTATCGACTAAGGAGCCAAAAAGGGGATCCCATATTGGTTTGTGGACTCTTGGAAAAGGCCATGATGACCTAAGCACCTCAGGGAGGTAATCCATGACAAGTTAGATGCTCCTTGCAAAACGTGTATCGGTTTGCATTATTTGTGAGATAAAGATGAGATATCTTATCCAACAAGATAAATGATGGATGAAATATAATCTCTAGATTATCCTTTAGACTTTTGCATGTCAATATAAATATAGGAGCATGCATGGACATGTGTCAACCATGCATGGCCACATGTCGCCTAGTATCAATACATTCTCTTTCATGAACCCCAAGTATATATACTTCTCCTTCCACTTACTAATGGAAGTTTACGAACCCCACAACTCCCTTTCTTGGAGATATCATGCATACCCCCTTAGATATCATGAATAGTATCTCAAGGAGCAAGGGGAGCTCGAGCACTAAGCTTAAGGTAAGACTTTGGTCATCTTCAACCTTGGTTGAAGCATGATTTTGGGTTATTGTTATTCCTCTCTTTTCTTCTTCACCAAGTTCTTAACTATGGTGATTTCTTGTATATGTAGGTATTGTGAACGAGCTTTGGACTTTGGATAAGCTTACATTCAACCTTAGGAACGTGAAGCTTTTGAGCTTGGAGACTTTGAAGTTTTTCATAAGGTGGGTTATATAACTTGAACCCAACTATGTTATTATTCACCTTCAATATTGTTGAACTTGATGATCTACTTCAAATTCGAATTCCTTTGATTAATTGATGTTCCTTTGAGTTTCAAATGTATCTTAGGACTTTTGTCCATGATCTAGAATAGTAAGAATAAGAATATAGAGGCTTATGATGATGACATCATCATGGTCCAACTTGATATTGGGTTGAATCCCCTCTAACCCGATATGATGGAGTGAATACACCATTAGCATGATATGGTGATAAGTAGGTACCTCTTGCACGTTATGATCATGAAGTGCACCCTTAAGCACGATTTGTTGTTAATCATACACTATGTGCATAATATAAGGTCAAGTATATATATCCTATATACGACATGGAGTCAAACATATGGTCCAACCCGATACAGTAAACCCTAAGGGATAAGTAATCTGATATGTTGATGTGAACCCACCACAGAAAAGATATAGTGTATATCTCATGGGCAATATGAGTAATACATATACACCTCTTGAGCATGATATGGGGTCATATATTTACCTTATGCATGATATGGTGTTAGGTTTATATCCTAACCCGATATGGGTTGAAACCCTAGATGGTGATATGAAACCCAAGATCATGGGTAACCTGATATAGTGGTGACTGATACCACATGAATGATATGAGTGATATCTCATGAATGATAGGAGTAGCACCTACTTGTACTTTGTAAACGATATGAGGTCAAATTCATAGTTCATGCACAATATGGTACACTCTACCCGATATGGTGGAAAAACCCTAGATGATAGATTGAAACCCGATATACCCTACCCTTTGTGTGATGGATTGTTGTAAAATAATTGAATTAAATATCTAGCTATCGTGCAATTATATGATACAACTAATCCTTGAAGGCATAAGGGCATATGAGTTTAATGGACTACCTAACTTGGTAACCCGATATGTCAACCAACTTGGTAAACTGATATCATAGTCAATATAGTAACACGAAATGACAATCCAACATGGATAACCGACATGGTATTACCACTTAAAAGATACATGATGAGGCATACACTTTATGCCTGATATGGTGTGCATTTTGTGCACGATATAGTATCAAGTATACCATTATACCTGATATGAAGTCAAGCATCTAGTTCATGTACGATATAAGAATAACTTGAACTAAGTGATAGCTAACCCGAGATGGTTACACGATATGGTGTTAAGGGATACACCCTAAAACACAATATGGTGATGTGGTTATACCACATGCCTGATATGGATATACGATATGATGTGAAGGTTATATATTACGCACAATATGATAGTATACACACATCTTGATACCCAATATTGTGGGAAAACTTCAATTATATATGCTTGATTGAGTAACCTATGTTATGTGTTGAGTTAAATGCAACATAAAAGGTAATGAGTTTAGTGAAAATTGATAATGGTGATATGATGTACCTTAAAGTGGAGAATAGAGCTAACTTAATAAAAATATAATGCAATCAACATCTTAGTGAGGATGAAAGAGAAACTTATATTTAAATAACAATCATGTAATGAATATATGTTGCTACTCCTAAAATGAGTGGAGTATGAATTAGGGTTTAATTCTTGATAACATGATCTTGAATCCTTAATTCAATTAATAAGGGGATAACCTAACCCTAATGAAGGGTGATGGTATGCACTTAAAACCCTAATTGGTTAGATTGAGAAATTTTTACCCTAATAACAGGAAATGATGCATTTCTCATATATCACATAGTGATGTGAATTTGAAACCCTGTTTGGTTAAAATAGGAAATACTAACCCTAATAATGGGAAGGATGTATTTCTCTTGAATTGTATAATGATGTCATATACTGCTAGAGTTTTTACCATGAAGTGCAAACTATTTAAGAATCATGAGATGATGAGCATAGCCAGGAATGAGCTATGATGTTTTATATGATACAAATTTAAATAAGCCTTGTGAGCCATGCTAAATATCTATACAATAAAGTATAATGATTATATAGTCTGATATTGTAAATGATATTTGTTGCTTAGTAAGAGGTGACAGATGTTTAAAGAACCATGTGAGCTATGTGAAATACTTGTACAATAAATGTTTTGAATACCTTGGTCTGAGGACCTAGAGTTGATAGTTACCTATTACAGAGGTAGCAATGCTCAATGATGATCTAAGGGTTTGAATACCCAGATCCAGTAATCATCATGATGATGATGTGAAAGGATGAGAATTCCCAGTATTGTGATAAGGGACTGAGATCCCGAGTGTTATATATTCAAAGTGTTCCAAAGATCTTAAAAGTACACCTTTCTTCCTAGCATCTGTAATAATTCATGTTTGAAACTTGGTTGATGCTAAAAGATATTGTAATGTACCTAATTAATCAAGTTAAATCTCATCATGTAGTTTCCCTGACCATAGATTCATTCAGTGTTAGAAATTGTTGACGGTGAAATGAGTTTAACTCGGAGAACATATTTTTGAATATGCGATGGTGAAGGATGAAGTATATCCATACGTCCCAATGAAGAATCAATGTCACACCTTCCTTATTTATCATGAGATGATCTGAATCCCTCGACCAAATGAGAAATTGATGTGTAAAATCCTTCTTCATTCTAATTGGTATCGGGATTGAAGTATAAAATCTCTCGACCAGGTGAGGAATTGATGTTTAATCTTCCTTATCCTTATAATCTGAGAAAGGTCAGTGGTCTTCTCCGGAAGAGAGTATATGCTACAACAGTAACTCTATAGTGAAGATGTCGCTATACCCCGACATGCTATTTGTAGATGACACATGATGTCCTACCAGCAGCTGACATGAGATGTCCTACTAAGTTGTCTCGCACTGACCAAGAAAGGTGAGGTATTGACATCCACCTCTGCCATTGACCTTGTATGGTACCGATTTGAACTTAGTCATTTTCGGTTGGAGCATGAATGGTATACGTCATCTCCTCATGACATAAGTGTGATTGTAATATGTAATCAGCCGTGTAGCATATTTTCTTAAGGATCGAATATGGAAGACATTGGTTGATGTACACTCCTTTTATACATCTTAGTTGGATAGATGTTATTCATGTTTCTTTATATTCCTTGTAAAGTGAATAGATAATTTATCACTCTACCATAGATAAATGCATTATTTTAAGAAAAGAGATTACTCTATTCTGCTTATAATAGTGATTAATCCTGCTTGTTAATATAAAAGAACCTCTGCTCGGTTTTATACTGTTTACCTATGATAATAATATTGTCGGCGGGGAGTTATATCTCTCTATGGGAGAATTGTCTCACCCCGTGGGATCCACAATTTTTAGGTGGACGTGCATGAGGAGGTAGAGACCTTTCTGTAGAAGGAGAACAATAGCTGGGACAGTAGTAATAGCTCTGGTTGAGTATACTGTCTATCATGTCTTGTAGATAAAAGTCCTATGTGTCGTCTCTGTACTCTTAGGTCCTTGGAGTCAGTACGTAATAGTTTCATGAACGATCTAAGATTTTGGCATGTATGCCTCGAGGTTTGATGTTGCTTCAGTATATGTTTTAACAAAGCAAATGTTATATGTTGTCCTCGAGATGAGATGAAATAGTGTATGTACAATGTGAATCATGATATGTATACGTTTTGGACCTCTTAGTGAGAGTTTTCTTGGTATTGGATCTCCTTGCGAAATGGTTTTAATTCTGAGTGATTTTTGTTAATCCGTTGTTTATGATTATTCTGTAATTATTACTGGAGATGGATTGATTTGTTTCGAGTCATCACAAGTGTCATGAACTAAATACCAAGGGAGGACTAAGATGTTTTGCAACTTGACTATATATGTAGTTGCGGTAGACTTTTACTGACCAAGGGTGGATGAGATCTTAGGATTTTGGCTCTCCTAAATATTGTATGGCACTAATTTTGACTAGGAAGTGGTTAGTTAGAGTTCAGTGGTATACCTCAACTCCTCAGGGCTTAATAAAAGACGTAATGCAGTCGTATCATATATTTGTTTAGGGTTAAACATGCTTCACATTGGATGTTAACCCTTTCCTTATTTCTTATATTGTTTAGTTGTTATGTAACGCAGTAAGAGAAATCAACTATATAGAAAGTGGTAGCCTTACCTATTTCCTTATATACTGTGCTAGTCATTGTTTACCGATTTTAGTTACTTAGCAAGCTTAACCTATTTGAACTATTTATTTTGCTTAATTTGCTTAAAATGCTTAGTTAGCTGAACCTGCTCATCTTGTTTAATAAGGTTACTTGCTGCAATCAATCTGTGGGTTGAGAGTTATATCTCTTGTTGGGACATGGCTCTCACCTCATGGGTATCCACATCTTTTTAGGTGGTCATCAGTGGCGTGGTCATGATCATGGTGCTGAGGAAGAGAAGCTTGGAGAGTAGTAGAATCAGAAGACTAGATAATAGTAGTTCATAGAGTCTTAGAGTCATCCTTATACTCTCAGGTCCGAGCAGAGGATGTTTTGTAGATGATATGTATATTGACTCATGGTTTTTTGGTGGTATGACTATGTTTTGTATATGGAATGTATATGTGGAACATCTCATTTTTTATATAGGTTGTGGCCGATGCCACTGGACACACATACAGATACATAATATGGTATGTAATGTGATATAGGTTGTTGCACCTTTATGTAATGTGATCTGACCATGATAGTAAAGTTTAAATCAATTTTAATTTATCCTATTTTTTGGTAATGTGGTTTGTTTAATTGTTTATCATATCTTTTGTTTTCAGTGATCTCGCTCGATGTGGTGGGGTGTGTCATAAAGAATTTTGATGAGAGAATCTATTTATAAGTGTGGGTCCCAGGAGAAGGATGTAAGAGACCTCTATTTGAAATTATGTGGAGTTTGGTTGAGAAGAAGTTGCATATATTACCAATGATCTTTGGTATTAAATCACTTCACTTCATCTTTGGTCTGATGAAGATGGAAAACACTATAATAATAGCACTAATATCTATTCGATTGAATCATTGATGTCTTTAGTAGTCGCTACTCATATTTAGTTAGATGGACTTGAAGTAGTCAAATCAATGTTAGAAACTTGGATCTTGTGTCTTGCTCTTCAATCACTTGATGCCACTTATTTTGGTGACATTTAGTTTGTTTAGCTTGTGGTTTGATCTTGATTTACTCAATGTCCACTTGTCTTGGTGACGTTGAGTAAGTTCTACTTCTGGCTTGATCTTCAATTACTCGAGGTCCACTTGTCTTAGCGACGTCAAGTAGATCCATCACATATCCCACTACAGATAAACCCAAATAGTCAAAAAGTGTGGATTAGTGATGGTGGATTCTTCTGAAGTAGTAGGACCTCATTGATGAATGCATATTCATCTTAGTTTTAGTCCCCATTTTGTGCCCTGTTTTGAACTAAAAGCTCTCATATGCCCCCTTAATCTGCTCATATAAAAATTTCCTCACTTTTAGATGATTATTTAGAGTTTTGATCAAATCCATTTGTCTCCATTGTAGGATTAAGCATTGCACTATGTGCAACAGTATAGGAGATGGTGGTCCCACTCACCGACTAGTGGGCCCAATAAAATTTCAATATTTTGGACCCTTTTTCGATGGTCAGTTCCTTCATCAGAAAGCATCTTCATTAGTCAGAGGTATCATCAACGCAGGCCCATCGACCCATAGAAATAGCCCCCCTGGGGGGTGGGTTTGATCCATGAGGACCGCGTCTGTAGCCAAAAAGAACACGATGTCACGGCCACGTCAAAGAAAAGAAGGTCGACGACCATGACCAAGAAGAAACAACCAAGCCACCTTGACCGAGGAAAGCCACCTCTAACGAGGCAAGACACAAAGACTGTGACACGTAAGCTCAACCGAGGCGTACCGACACAACCTCAACTGAGGCACACCAACTACTCAATTGTGAAACTCACCTCAACCACGTCATGTCTCCTCGACTACAAAACTCACCTCGACCGTGGCACGTCTCCTCGACTGTGGAACTAAGTTGGTGCACACCTCGACCACGACACTAAGTCGGTGATCTATACCTATAAATAGATGACCCCCTCATCCATTTGGGGAATCTCTTCCACTCCGTGATGCCAATAGGTTGCCACTCTATGCCCAGCCAAGGAAGACAATCCCCACCACTAAAGACTACCTCTGTGGTGTCTTTGTTGATCCTCCATCTCTGCCCCATCAAGATCTATCTCCTAGCCACAAAAGTGGTGAGATTTATGATCTGTAGCACCTTCATCCGTCAGCCATCTACCGCTCCATCTCCTATGAGAAAGAGCATGAGAAGAGAAGGAAGAAGGATAGAGAAGATCATCCTTACCTGTCTTGGTGTTCTTCCCCTCCTCGTCCAGATCTACCCGACCATCATGTAGAAGACCTTTTCTCCACCGGGCGACAACCATCTTCTTAACCATGACCATGGCACTAGCCCCGCTTCCTGTTCTTACATGTTCATCTTATAACATTCCATGGCTTGTATACAACTTTCCATTTTGTTGTTAATCGTATAATGCCTACTTTGTGGATTGATCACCTACCTTGCATGATCTATTATATTCCTTTGTTGCGAGAACTTCAATACTTAGGATTTGAATATCGATTAACATGGTTGATGCCTAGATGAGAACTTCTAAAGGGATATATCCGGAGTAGTAAGTGTGTGATCTGTGGGTAATGAGACATCGAGTCCATGGAGATGCTTACACAAACTCTATTTCCTAACAGATGGTTTGCTACTTCATTTGGATAGTTGTATCTTGCCTGGATGTGTTTTGAATGTATTTGTATGTGTAGTGGTGGTGAAACCAAATTCTACCCCAGTGATTCCCATCATTAATCTAAACTTAGTTTTAATCCTGCTCTTTTACTTTCCTTGCAATTAGTTTAACTAAACTCAAATCAACTCTTGTTCTAAATATTAGTCTTAGTAGATCCATATTCGACTAGATAGATTCTTCAAAATGTTGTCCCTTGGGATTTTATCCTTAACTATACTACAATAAGACCCATTCACTTGCGGGTGGTACAATTGGATAAGGTTTTGGTAAGAACTTAGGAATTTCAGCCCTATGTGAGTTTGTTAGTACAGTAAAACCACGTCAAATTCTGGCACCGTTGCCGGGGACAATGGAATCATCTAGTTAAATCTTGTTCTATTGAGGATAATCACTTTTGGTACTATTGATCATCTACTTGAATTTGACTCTACTCCGTCCATCTAAATCCCAAAAGATCTTTCCATCCTAGGTGCCCCCAAAGACTAGTGCATGCCACGCTCCAACTGCATCGGCCTTACAACTAGCTTTGATCTTGAGATAGAACAAACCTTTCATCATCAGAGTAGAGAGAACCAAGATAGGATGGCACAAGAGGAGGAAATTGCCCGAAGGGTAAGTCAAGCCCTTAATGCACAAAGAGAAAGGCTTATGCAAGAAGCCCGAGTTGCGGTTCAAGAGGAAATCAAAGCAGCTCAAGAAGCAACTCAACAAGCTGAGTTACAAAAGGACCTTAGAGAGTTCTCAATCCCTAAGGTTGTTGATGTACAACACCCAATGCAACCTCCTCCCATCACTGCTCCAAACTTTGAGATCAAGTCACATTGGATTACACTACTTCAAAACAACCCTTTCTATGACAAGCAAGGCGAGGATAGTCAAGAACATCTTCTAAGGTTTATAGATTTATGTGCTATGAAAAAGCAGAATGGATTTACAAATGATGCCATCAGACTCCATATATTCAAATATTCCCTTGTAGATAGAGCCATGAGTTGGTATAACTCTTTGCAGTGTGACCCCATAACCACTTGGGAACAACTTCAAAATGCTTTCTTGGAAAAATTCTACCCTCCTTCCATCACCTATGATATTAGGGGACGGATAACACAATTTGTTCAGGTCCCTGGAGAAACTCTCGTAGAAGCATGGGAAAGATACAATGAGTTACTACATAAGTGTCCACACCATGGCATACCTAAAGCTACTAGTTGCCAAGAAATAAAACCTCAAATCATCTTTCAACACCTATGAAAGGAGGCGCTCGCCTCCTCAACAATAAGAGCAAGCCAAGTCAGATTCTCTATTTTCTGAATCATGTAAAGACGCTGATCATTCTACGTAGCCTACTATATTCTCTATGATGTCGTTCTGGGCAATGCTTGTGCCCAAGGAGGTAATGGTCAAATGGAAAATCTAAATGCTATTCACACTATCCCTGGTCAAGGGTATTATATTCCAAATCAGAACAAGAAGCATCCTAGTTTTCAGTACAAAAATCCTTCAGGAGTGGAAAAATCACAACAACTCAGTTCAGATAATCAACAACAAGGCCCATCGGGATTCCAATATAATCAACAACAAAATTTCAGGAATCAAGGGAACTTCAGGGGTAACTTTCAAAATAGAAATTACAACTAACATCAAAACACCTCTCAGTTTTAGAATCTCAACCAAGTCCCACATCAACAAATACAACAAGGACAACAAGTTGGTCCCATCTCTGTTTATGACAAACTATCAGCCATTGAGAAGATGTTACAGTTACAATAGACTATGATAGCAAATCAGTAAGCCCATCAGAAGGCTATTGAATCCTAACTAGCTCAACTTTTAGCTAGACTCAAGCCACCTACTGGAGCTTTTACTGGCAAACTAGAGAACGATCCTAAACATCCTGAGTAATTGAAAGCTATTTCCACTCGGTCTGGAAAAGACTATTCTGATCCTCTTATCAAGACGTCTGTGGTAGTTATAGATGAGGATGACTTGGTGACTGTCCAAGGCACTAAAGCACCTAAATCTCAACTGAAACAACCGCTGACCACTGATAAGGTAGATAAAGCAAGTTTTGAGAAACCTATCATTATAGAAGAAGAAGATACGCCTAATCCAGTTATACCCATATACAAGCCTTGTCCTCCTTTCTAAGGTCGACTAAAGCAGACAAAGCTTAACACTCGCTTCACGAAGTTCAAGGAAGCAATGAAGAAGCTTCATGTTGATATACCCTTTCTAGATGCGCTGATTGAGATACTGACCTGGATGAAGTAATTAAAATCTCTCCTCACAAGGAAGTATATAATCAAAGAATATGAGACAGTCAAAGTAGCAACAACTACCTCTGATATTATTCAAAGCTAAATGCCCAAGAAGCAAAAAGACCTAGGATCTTTTGGGATTTCATGCCATATCGGTGACTCCACATGCAAGAAGGGATTAGCTGACCTTGGTGCTAGCATCTCTATCATGCCACTTAGCCTTTGCAAGAGGCTAGGGTTTGTAGAACTTCTCCCAACTTGCATGACCATGCATCTTGCAGACAATTCTATGACTCTCCCTTTGGGAATCATTGAGGATGTTCTGGTAAAGGTAGGTAAAGACTCTTATGTTACATGTGACTTTGTAATCATGGACATAAAAAAGGACTCCATATACCCTCTTATCTTTGGTCGTCCGTTCCTCACCACTGTGAGAGCTTTGATTGATGTTGAAGTAGGAACCTTTCTCCTCAAACTAGGAAAAGAGATACTCGAGTTTAGAGTTTTTGAAAGTATGCAAAGATTCAGCATGTAGAAAGAAGTCTATTTGATTGATTGCATAGAGAAAATGTCCCTCCTCATGCAAGAGAATCATGAATCAGACGATCCTTTAGATGTGGCTCTAACAAACCCATATGCTGATAACTCCATTGATGAACAAGTGAAGAATTGTGTTCTCCACCTCAATTTTGTAAAAGAAGATCCTGAAGCTAAATTTGAGGAACTCAAGGTTGTGAGCGCAATTGAAGACCTATACAAGAAACCTGAGGCCCCTGAAATGAAGCCCCTACCCGAGGGACTAAAGTACGTGTTTTAGGATGACTGGAAAGTCTGTCTAGTTATCATAAATTCTAACCTAATGTCTGAACAAGAAGATAAACTCCTGATAGAATTAAGGGAAAGAAGAAAGGCCCTCAGCTACAAAATAAGTGGCATCACTGGAGTTAATCAAGCGTTTTGCATGCACATAATCCCCATGGTGTAAGACCACATGCTGACTATCAAACATCAATGAAATATAAATCCAAATATGAAAGTGGTAGTCTACCTTGAAGTCATCAAATTGCTTACTACTGGAACCATCTATCCATATCTGACTCGCCTTGAGTAAGTCCTATACAAGTTGTCCCAAAGATAGGTGGAACTACTATGATACAAAGTGAAAATAATGAACTCCTCCCCACTCAGACAACCACTGGATGGAGGATGTGTATCGATTATAGGAAATTGAACAAGGCCACACGTAAGGATCATTTCCCGATGCCTTTCTTATCAAGTCTTAGAGCGATTCACTCACCAGGAATATCTTTGCTATCTTGATGGTTACTTTGGATTCTACCAAATTCCCATACATCCAGATGACCAAGAGAGGACAACATTCACTTGCCCCTTTGGAACATATGCCTTTAGAAGGATGCCTTTTGGGCTTTGCAATGCATCTGCTACTTTCCAACGTTGCATAGCGGTTGTATTCACTGAACTCACCAAAACTATTATGGAAATTTTCATGGTTGATTTCTCCATATATGGGGATTCATATGACTCATGCCTGAAGCACCTCTCCCTGATCCTCAAATGATGTGAAGAAGAACATCTAGTGCTAAATTGGGAGAAATGTCATTTCATGGTAAAAGAAGGCATTATCCTCGGCCGTAAGGTCAACAATCGAGGGATCAAAGTAGATAAGGCAAATATCGAAGTGATTTCTAAACTCTATCTCCCAACCAATGTATGAGAGGTCCGCACATTTCTCGGTCATGCATGCTTTTATAGAAGGTTTATAAAGGATTTCTCTAAGATAACCAAGCCTACGATGAACTTATTACTAAAGGATGCTGATTTCCACTTTGATGAAGAATGAATCAAGAGTTTCAACAATCTTAAACATGCCCTTACATCAACCCCTATCATTAGAGATCCATATTGGGGGCACCCATTTGAAATAATGTGTGATGCCAATGATTATGCAGTCGGTGCTATTTTAGGCCAATATATAGAAAGGAAACATTATGTCATCTACTATGCATATAAGACCCTTAACAAAGCTCAAAGGAACTATGCAACTATCGAGAAGGAACTTTTAGCATTTGTGTATGCCTTTGACAAGTTTAGATCCTACCTCATCGGTTTGAAGGTCATCGTCTACATAGATCATGTTGCTATTTGTTACCTCCTAGCAAAGAAAGATGCAAAACCTAGGCTAATCAGATGGATTCTCCTCTTGCAAGAATTTGATATTGAGATAAGAGATAAGAAAGGCACTAAGAATGTCGTGGCAGACCACTTGAGTCTTATCCACACCCTGGACTCTGAAAAGATCCCAATTAATGACTCTCTTCTAGATAACCAACTCATCCAAGCTTCAAAATCCATCCCTTGGTACGCGAACTATGTGAACTACCTTGTGGCCGGTGTCATCCACCCTGAGTGCATTGGCATTGCACTGAAGAAATTCATGCACGGCGTGAAGCAATATCACTGTGATGAGCCAAACCTCTTCAAGATCTGTGTTGATGGTCTCTACAGATGTTGTATCATTGAGGAAGAAGCTCAGCTTGTTCTAGAGCAATGCCACTTAGGCCCTGCTGGAGGCCATATGAGTTCCAAGAAAACTGCTATGAAGGTTCTGCAGTGTGGCTTCTTTTGGCCAACCATATCCAAGGATGCCTACAACTTTGTCTTGTCATGTGACAAATTCCAGAGGGTGGGTAACATTACAAAAAGAGATGAGATGTCCCTTACGCTTTGGCATGAGTTTGAGTTTTTTGACATTTGGGGAATGGACTACATGGGCCCATTCCCATCCTCGTATGGATTCTACTACATTATTGTCATGGTGTATTATGTCTCTAAATGGGTAGAGGCCATACCAACTGGCACCAGTGATTCGAAACCAATCATTAAAATGTTTAGAGATATTATTTTTCCCCATTTTGGAGTTCCACGCAGTGTGATATCCGACGGAGGTTCTCATTTTTTGGAAAGAAGTTTTGAGACTCTATTGAGAATATATGGTGTAACACAAAAGGTAGCTTCCCCCTATCACCCACAAACGAGTGGACATGTATAGGTATCAAACCGCCAACTCAAAGCTATCTTGGAAAAGACAGTGGGCCACAACCTAAAGGATTGGTCAGTAAAAATCAATGATGCCTTGTGGGCCTATATAACTGCTTTCAAGACTCCTCTTGGAACAACACCCTTTAGATTAATCTATGGAAAATCATTTCACCTGCCCATAGAACTTGAACACAAAACTTGGTGGGAAATCAAACAATTGAATTTTGACATGAAGAAAGTTGTCCAAGCTAGGATTCTACAACTTCAAGAGTTGGAAGAACTTCAGATGACAGCCTATGAGAATGTAAGAATCTACAAAGAACACACAAAATTATGGCATGATGGTCATTTAAAAATGCAAGAAATACAAGTGGGAGACCAAGTTCTATTATTTAACTCAATACTAAGATTGTTCATAGGGAAACTCTACTCTTGCTAGTCTGGACCGTACACTATCAAGAGCATCTACCCACATGGTGCCTTTGTTTTATGGAGTGAAAAGTTAGGAGAGTTTGTGGAAAATGGCCAACGCTTGAAGAGATATTTCACCACAGATGACATGAGCATTAAAGCATCATTGAACCTTTCCAAACCATTATATCATCCAGAAAATTGAAAGAAGCATGTTGATCCAATGACATAAAATAAAGACGCTTGTCGGGAGGCAACCTGATCCTTACCTTATAATTTACTTCTAGTTTTTAATTAGGAATTTTTTCACCCAATAGATATTGCATCGCAAGATGCAATCTTAAGTTATGAAAGTTTTCATTTTTGAGATTTCAGATGGAGGACACATTGCTGAGAGGAACGCAACCACATCTGGTGGTCCAACCGACACAATTTTTCCCCTCCATCTCGGATTAGAGTTTACTCATGACGAGAAAATTTGTATGTTTGGGGTGGATGGTGGGTGGTACGTACTTTATTTTTCACCCACACCTATCTGTTTCAGACTTAAGATTCCATCATTGCAATTTTGAAGCAATTTTGATCAAAAATTTTGAAAATTTTTAAGTTTTCAAAGTAGTTTTGTATAGAAACTTGATGAAGTTTTGATGCTATTATTTCTATCAAATCCATTACCTAGCCATCTAGTTTTTTCCATGCAATTTTGAATCATTATACCCTCCTTATTCAAAGCAAAGCCTCAAGAGGGACAATTTCTAAACCTAGCCAATGGTTAGAAATCACGATGTGAAGCTGATGAATCCTAACATCATGATCCTTCAGTAAAGATGGCAAGTATTTGTCGAGCTGAGAGGGATCAAACACGTCATGCTTCCTAATTGATTAGTGGAACAATAGCATGAAATCTCCACCAGATCCCCATCAAGTCATTATTTGAGCATAGTATGATAAAGAGAACAACTTGATGCATTGAATTGTGAATCAAGTTGCATTATGATCTGAACTCTCTTCTACACTTCTTCTACCATCTTCTCACCCCTCCATCCATAAAAAAAGAAACAAAAAGCCATAAAAATAGTGCCAAACCCTAAGTTCAGGTTGGCACACCACTCCTCTCTTTATCAGCTTCTTCCATACTCCTCTCTATATAATAGGGGTGTATCACCAAAATGAAAAAGAAAAGATGCCAATGTGCATAAAAATGCAATCTCGAGTCGAATAGAGGAGAGTTCGCATACAAAAAAAGAAGAAGTTGCAATCAATGAAATTCCAACCATGTAATAAAAATCTCAATTTGAATAGAGGAGAGATTTACTACTCCCTTCCATACCCCCCTTCACTCCCTTTTCCACCTATAGGAACAATGAATGCCTCTTTTTGCCACTCTTTTTAAAGCACTAGTGTCTGATCAAATGCACACTTGTTGTTGTGTGGGTATCTCAAGACTCTTACGAAGCTCTTGGACATGCTTGATGTTGGAAAAAGTGGGGAGGAAGTGCTTTTTGAGAAATGAATTTAGGAATGAAGATATTTTAAGATGTGTTCAATGATCTCAGTATGTTGAGATGCTCAGCAATACAAAGTAGAAAAGAAACAAATGTGATGTGAAGATGAGGCAATCACAAGTGTTGAAAGTATTCAATTGGCAACTGTTTCAGATTTTGTGTTAATAGAGGACGAGCAACGTTTAAGTTTGGGGTGTTTTGATGAATGCATATTCATCTTAGTTTCAGTCCCCATTTTGTGCCCTATTTTTAACTGAAAGCTCTCATATGCCCACTGAATCTGCTCATATACAATTTTCCTTACTTTTAGATGATTATTTAGACTTTTGATCAAATCCATTCATCTCCATTACAAGATTGAGCATTGCACTATGTGCATCAGTATAGGAGATGGTGGTCCCACTAACCAACTAGAGGACCCAAGAAAATTTCAATAATTTGGACCCTTTTTTGATGGCCAATTCCTTCATTAGAAAGCATCCTCATCAGTCATAGGATTCATCAACGCAGGCCCAACGACCCATAGAAACCCCCCCCGGTGAGTGAGTTTGATCCATGAGGGCCACAACCATAGCAAAAAAGAACGTGATGTCGTGACTGCATCCAAGAAGAGAAGGTCTGTGACCGCGGTAAAAAAGAAACGACCTAGCCACCTCGACTGAAGCAAGGCACCTCGATTATGGCACGTAAGATCGACTGAGGCTATGATGACCCGACATCGAATCAAGCCAAATCACCACCAGTAATAATTGCATAATAATCATAAGTAACAGATTAACAAAATCACTAAAAATTAAAACCATTTTGCAAAGAGATCCATTTCTAGGAAACTCTTAAAGATAGAAAAAAAAACTTAATATACATCATGGTTCACATTGTATATACATTGTACCATCTCATCTCGAGGATAACATATACCAGTTCCTTTACCCAAAACATATATAAGCAACTTAGAACCTCGAGGCATACAAGCCAAAATCTCAGATCGATCATAAAACCATTACATACTGACTCCAAGGACCTCAGAGTACAGAGACAACACATAGGGCCTCTATATTCAAGACACGAAAGACAATATACTCAACCTGAGATGCTACTTCTGTAGCTATTGATGTTGTCCTTCCTCTACAGTACAGTCTCTACCTCCTCATGCACATCCACCTAAAAATTGTGGATCCCATAGGGTGAGACACAAGTCCCAGTGAGAGATATAACTCTCTGCCAAAATTGTTATTATCACAGGTAAACAATATAAAACTGAGCAGAGGTTCTTTTATATTAATAAGCAAGATTAATTACTGTTGATAAGCAGAATAGAACAATCTCATCTGTTAAACCATTACAATTGTCTATGATAGAGCAGGAAATCATCTATTCAATTTATAAGGAATATGAAGAACATATATATCGTTTAACAATCACGCTATATCAACATCTTAAGCTTATCCTGTGATAATATTATCATGGTATGATATCAATGATTTTGACACATAGGTATTGACCTCAGTCAATCCTGCACCCATGTATTAAACTATACCAATCCTATGATTTTGACACATAGGTATTGACCTCAGTCAATCCTGCATCTAGGTATTGGACTCTACCAATCCTATGATTTTGACACATAGGTATTGACCCCAATCAATCCTGCATCCAGGTATTGGACTCTACCAATTCTGTGATTTTGACATGTAGGTATTGACCTCAGTCAATCCTACATCCAGGTATTGGACTCTACCAATCCTGTGATTATACATCATATTGCTAAGGATTTCGTAGTAGTTGGGATACCTTTATGTTTCCCTTTCACTTTCATTATGGGATAAAAATCCCTTAAACTCATCATTGAATACCATATCACCTTACTAGGCATTATACCTTTGCCAAGTCATCATATCCATTCACATCCTTTATGTGATACAAGAATTCCTCATATCTCATTTGGCATACTGAAAACACTACAACCCTCATCTAGCTATAACCATAATGCATGTATGACCAAGATTTCATTACTTGCCATTATAACCATTAATTGTTATTATTATGTAACAAGGTTTACATATCCTTAGTTTATTTGGAACAATGCCACTCTTATAAAAATCTCTAAATCTTGAGACTTATATAAACATCTTATCACCTATCACTAGGAAACATCCTTATCTAGGTCTTAAGACCTATATAAACATTATACTTGTTGTACAAGTATTTAACATGGCTCACAAGGCCCATTTAAATCTGTATTATATGAAACATCATAGCTCATACCTGGATATGCTCATTATCTCATGATTCCTGCATGGTTAGCACTTCATGATAAAAATAATAGCAAGTACATAACATCACCATGCAATACAAGAGAAATGCAGTCTTCCCATTATTAGGGTTAGGGTTTCCCATTTTAACCGATTAGGGTTTCAGATCATATCATCAAGGATCAAAATCTAATTCATATTGCACTCATATTAGAAGTATCAATGTATGCTTATTACATGATTAAAACACAGAGCATGAGTTTCTCTCTCATCCTTTCTCAGATAATGATTACATCATACTTTATTAAATTGGCTCAATCCTTCTCTCAAAGTACATTGGCCTATATTTATCAAACTGCATTAGACTCTTTACATCTTAAAGTATCATTTGACATAACAAACTACATGTGTCACTTAATCAATTATATTGGATTGACGTTCTTCCATCATCGGACATCCATGTCGTGATTGAGGTGTATCCTTATCACCATATCGTGCATCCATATTGGGTTACTCAACATTAGGATTTGCATATCGGGTTAGACCCTTATGCTCATTTCTTTTTAAAACTTCATGGTATAGGCCTACCCTTCACCATGTGATAAGTGATAGGCTATATATCCGGTTAGTCTAAACCAACTCAAGTCTATAAACCAATAAGGGTGTAGGGTTCCAACGTATATCGGGTTTCACATTACCATGTTGGGTTTCAACACCATATCGGGTTAGGGTATATACTTGAAACCATATAATGTATAAGGTGAATGCTTGACCCCATATCGTGCTCAAGGTGTGTGTATGTATTACTCATATCACCCATGGGTAAACTCATAACTATATCGTGCTTAAGGTGGGCACTTAGATCACTCATATCGGGTTGCTCATAATTTAGGGTTTGCCATCTCAGGTTAGAGGTACTAGCACCATATCGTGCATAAGGTGTATGTTTAATACCATATCATGCATAAGGTGTGTACTTCATCATCATATCGTGCATATGGTATATGCTTCATCATCATATCGTGCTAGTAGTGTGTTCACATCACCATATCAGGTTAGAGATGCTTCAACCCGATATCGGGTTGGACCATGCTGATGTCATCATCATAAAGCTTTAGACTTCATTCCTTATTTTTCTAGTTCATGGAAAAAGACTATGTCACTAATAGAACTCATGGATTAATCAATTATTCAAGAGAATTCGAAATTTAAAGTAGATCAACAAGTATAACATAATTGAAGGTGAATAATAACATAATTGGATTCTAGTTATATAACCCGCCTCAAGAACAACTTCAAAGCTCCATTCTCCAAAGGTTCATGTTCCCATGGTTGAAGATGATATTCAAAACTACTATTAGGGTTAAGGCTTGAGCTCCTTCTTGTTCCTTAGCACCATGCACGATACTTCACCACTTCTGCACAATATCCCTCACTTGAGGTCGATATCTCTTCACTATGGCCGATATCACCTTGCTATGGCTTATACCAAGGATCTATGCACAATACCCCTTTACCTATGCATGATACCAAGACACTATGCATGATATATAAGAGAAAGAGGGTGGTAATTTTTTGAAAAAGTTCACTAATAGGTGAAAGGAGTGGTATATATAGTTGAGGTTCATGAAAAAGAGTGTATATGAGATGTCATCATTTTAAGCTACTAGGTTCCATGTGTCTATGCATGGTTTACACATGTACATGCATGCACTCATATTTATCTTGATATGAAAAACACTTGATGATAATCTAGAGATGAAATTTTGACCATCACTTATCTTGTTGGATAAGATATTTCAACTCAATCACCACTTTATTCACAACCCGATACAACTTTTCCAAGGAAGTTTGTATGCCGATGCACTTCACCTACTTGAGGTGCTTATCCCATCATGGAAAAGGACAAGAGTTCACAAACCTATAGAAGACTCCCTCTATGGATCCTTGGTTGATAGACACTCTCATATGAACTCTATAACCTGACATAACTCAAATTAGGGTTTCACATTCAACCCTTTCTTGGTCTTTCCATCACCAAGAATGCTACCACTCATAAATGATTCAAACATGGTGCCTCCTTCTTTCTCTCTATCCTCTAGATGATACTCAGAGGGAGTAGGGACACTTGATAGGTGGTAATTTGCATATCAACCCTACATTTTGGGTAAATTACAATTTGTACCAAAATTGGTACACAAGGCACTAACATTATTCAAACAAGCTCAAACTTGGAACTTAGGATTTCCACAAGCCGCCTATTAGCATCATTATTATTCTTATAATGCTAAAAAACATGAGGTACATTCAACATGTGATATTATGCAATATAACCCCTCATCTTTGGTAAATTGCATTTTGGTCCAAAATAAGAGAACATTGCTCAAACATTATTCAAACAAGACCAAACTTGAAACATAAGTTTTTTAACAAATAAAAAAACACTTTGGAGAATTATATTAAAGTTATATGCAACTTATTTAAGCCAAAAATATAGGGTTATCCCTAAACCCAGGTCAGGGATGCTATAAGTTATAAACCCCTAACAAGGATTTCGTCCTCGAAATCCTAGATGAAGGAAGACAATTGTTATTCATGCATCATATCATCAAGCCTTCACATAACATCTTGATGTCATGGAGATGCCACAAAACTTTGACCAGCACAAAGTCCTTCCATTCATGGTCATCATAGAATCTGTCATACATGACACATACTCAACTGTCCTTTTTAGTAATGATTGTAGTGTCAATTTTGTGTCAGGTAACATTTTCTAAGTCAGAGAAGTACTATTCATACTTTGAATAATTCAGGTGTCAAACCTCTTTGATTTGTCACGTTCTTAACTTACATCTTTTATGCAATAAGATTCTTGACCTTGGGAGTCTTCCATACCCCTCACTTAGTTTAACATTTCTCTTCCAAGGAAAGACTAGAGTTACATTATGTCACCCATTTGGGACTACAAGTCTTATCATACTTCTATTGTGCCACTCAAATCTTGTTGACACAACACTAAACTTACTTATGACCTGTACCAACCATCCCGTTATCTGTTCATTTTCTTGTCATAAGGAGAGGCTACTTGTCAAAGAAGAACTATCTCAGAGGTGACTCTAGATGTTATATGTATAAGCTGCCTCAACAGATCTAGATAGGGATATTCTAAGGAATTATATTTAGCTTGATAAGATTTTCCCAAGACGATTCTACAATTGTTCCTTGAATTAATACATCCTTATCAATGTTATGTTTATGCAGAGCATAAACCCCTAACATATGACATACACACTATAGTATGTAACTAGACTAATCTCAAAGTTGGATTTTCTTGGTAACCAAACATTATTCATCTTATCAGGAGTCATAGTCTCATTTTCTCATACCATTGATAGTTCTTAGATACTAGGATTCTTTACCTTCGTATTCATTACATGTGCCAGAAACACATCACATCCTCATCATTTCCATCTCTCTGTTGTTATTGTTGACTCAAGGTCAATTAGGTCAATGTTGACTCACGTCTAAATTGACTAAACCCGTGTTTTGATGATGACTAACCATTCCACATATTGGTTTCTAATGTCTCTACTTGAGTGATTTCATATTAGGTATAGACACACTCCAAATGCCCTAACTTGTGCATCTCAAATTGGATAAAAGACAAGTCAAAGTCAATACAAGTGCACATTTTTGTAATATGATGTAAATCCATTAGAATCACGTTGCAAATCACTTGTAATGATTGTATGACTTGTAATTAAGATTAGACAAAATCAGGAGCACTTAGATCGAATGTTTAAGCACTCAAAAGCCATTTTCCAAAATTCACATTAGGTTGTTCATCGGTCGAGTTCTGTGAGTTGCAAACTCGACCGATCCTGATTGGATCTTGAAAATGACTTTTGATCGGTCGAGTTTACACTTCACAGAACTCGAACGATGGAGTACCAGACCAATTCAATTTTCATTGGTTGGTCAAGTTTCCTCAGGACAAACTCGACCGATGGTTTGAATATCAGCTTTGTCTTTTACTCTATCGGTCGAGTTACCTTTATAGAAACTCAACCGATTGCACTGTACGGAAAAGTGAAGAAAAGTGATTCTAGCCATTGTGGAGTTGCAACAAGTGAAAATATATCTGTTGCAAGCCACAAAATAGTTAGTTTTCATTCTCAAGTGTTCCCAAAGGCTAATAGGCATCCCCAGCTATAAATAGGACCCCTTGGGCTTCATTCCAAGGTTGAGCATTCAATGCAAACTCTATGTGAGGTTCCAATTCTATAGTTGAGTGCTTCCTACAACCTCCTCTCTCTCTCTAAGCTTAATCACTTGCTACATCCATTAGAGTGAGTAGGATATTTGTAAGAGAGCTAGTCCTACATGTATATCTTGTGAGGCTCTCACTTCCACCACCCCCCATCTCTCATTTCAGCCATAAAGATGAAGGTTCTCTCTCTTATCCAAGAGAGGTGAAGAAGAACAAGGAAAGGAGTCCCTTGGTGAAGATCAAGGCTAAAGACTTGGAGCTAGAGTGGGTAAGCCCTTGGTGAAGGCAGAAGACTCCTTGATCCAGTGGGTAAGTCCTTGGTGGAAGCTTCTCCGAGTGAAGGTGAAGTCAAAGGCGGAAGATTTAAGAAGAGTGGGTAATTCCTTGAAGGCTGAAGACTTGTGTAAGAGTAGGTAAGTCCTTGGAAGAAGGTGAAAGACTCTTGCAAAGTGGGTAAGTCCTTGGTAAGGTTGAAGACTCTTTGTATTGGATAGGTAAGTCCTTTGTTCGGTCATGTATTGTAAGTCTTATGAATGAATATAAAAATACAATGGTTAGGAAATCCTAGATGTTGACCTCTCTAGGTAAGTGGACTGACATACTTCTAGTTTGAAGTGTGGAACCACTCTAAATAGCTTGTCTACTTGTGTTTTCTCAATCTCTCTCTCCCTTGATATGCATGTTTTAGTTGTACACAAATTTCCTTTTTAGCAACCTTATCTTGTGATATATCTTGAAGGTCTAATGAATTTTGTTTAAGTGCATTAATCTCTATTCACCCCCCTCTAGAGCATCTAATCACCCATCTAGGATCCAACAATTGGTATCAGAGCGGGTCTTCTCCAAGCATACTTCAACAAGTAGGTGACTACTAAGGAGGGAGATACTTGATCAGCCTACCAATCTTTGATGGGAGAAATTTCCTCTATTGGAGAAGAAGGCTTCAATTATACATCCAAGGATCAAGTCTTGAGATGTGGCAAATGGTGAACAACCCATACATGCTACCAAAGGCAAAGATTGAAGAATGGATTGAAGCCACCTTGAAGAAAGCAACCTTGAATGCTAGAGCCATGCACATCCTCTATGCCTCCATGACCCCCACCGAGTTCAACCAGATTTCTTCATGTGAAATGGCCTATGAGGTATGGAGAAATCTATGCATCACTTATGAAGGGACAAACCAAGTGAAGGAAAGCAAAGTCTACATGCTCAAAGGGCTGCTTGAGAACTTCAAGATGGGAAAGGAGGATAGGATAGCCAACATGTACTCAAGGCTCAATACCATTGTGAATGGTCTTGCTGTTCTAGGACATCCTATGTCTAGTGGAGAGATCAACTCAAAGATCCTTAGAACTCTCCCCAAGAGGTTGGAACCCAAGGTGACTTCCATTGAAGAAGAAAGGTCTCTTTAGGATATTCCTATTGAAGACCTTATTGGAAATCTACAAGCACATGAAGCCACACTTGACAAGAGGGAGGAAGTAGAAAGAAAATAGAAGAATGAGCTAAAGAGAATGAAGAAGGCTGAAATGAAGTCTCAAATTGAAGCTATCATGGAACAAGTCTATCCATCCTCTCAAGTTAAAGAAGATGTCATGTACTCCAAGGGTAGATTCTACAAAGGCAAGAAGACCTATCATCACAAGTAAAGAGAATATAAGTGGCACTCAAGCCCAAGTGACTCCTCCAACTCAAGCTTAAGTGAAGATTCAAGTGAAGGATCAAGCTCAAGCTCTAGTGATGAAGGATAATGACATTTTGCTCTTATGGCATCAAAACGTGAAGACTCAAGTGAGGTAAATCTTAAATCTTTAGATAAAGAATCTTTGATTGCTATTATTCATGATACTTGTGCCTCTCTTAAGTCTTCTAAAAAGAATAAGAAAAAGCTTGCTAGAATTGTTGATAACTTACATGTAGAATTAAATGATCTTGAACATGCTAATTCTTGCTTGCTTGATGATAAAAATGCTTGTCTTAGCCAAGTAGACTCTCTTAAACTTGAAAATTCTAGTTTGCTTGATA
Source organism: Alisma plantago-aquatica (assembly GCA_963693085.1). Lineage (NCBI taxonomy): Eukaryota > Viridiplantae > Streptophyta > Magnoliopsida > Alismatales > Alismataceae > Alisma > Alisma plantago-aquatica. The sequence goes on along the minus strand of OY856412.1, from coordinate 1,084,845,129 downwards.
AGATTAGATTTCTAGAAGCTCAACCTCTCACGCCTAGTTCTAATGAAGAACATACTTTAATTATTGATTCTCTCATGCATGATATTGATGTTCTTAAATCTGAAAACAAGGACAAAGATTTTGTTTTGCAAGAATTAGAAACATAAAATTCCTCCTTGCTTGCTAAAATAAATGTGCATGAATATTATTCTAGTTCTACTAATAGAGAGAATGATTTTGCTGCTCTTTATATTGATAGAGATTCTTATTTAACTAAAGCTCTTTTCTTAGAAAATGATCTTTTGCATGCTAGAGATAATATCAATAATTTGACTTCTACTATTGCTTCTCTTAAGCATGATAATGATAGTTTGAGATCCTCTTTGCAAAGATTCTTAGTTGGTAAAAGGAGTCTTAATGACATCCTACACCATACTACTAAACAAATTGGTAGACATGGTTTAGGGTATGATAGTAGTCAAAGGAACAACAAAGATAAAGGACCTCCAATATTCCATGGGGAATCCTCTAGTTCCAAGACTATGGGCACATACAACTATTGCAATGAATTTGGTCATTATTCTACTTGGTGTCCTTTTAGGAAAGCACCCAAGAGCAATAGGAATTGGGTTGCTAAGCTAACCCCTCTGGACCCAAAAACATGATTGGGGACCATTTCATCTTTCTTCTTGTAGGTACTTGCAAGTGGATTGACCTGAGCTATTGAATTGCAAATTGACTTGTCAATCCACATGAAAGAAGAAAGGTGAGGTGTGTATGAGGTGAAAACAAGTGGAAAAGGAATGATAAGCACAAAGGTAATGTTTCTCTTGCTTATAACCTATCCTAGCTTGTTTTTGTTAAGTTAGTTAGTGTGCACTATACATATGGTTTTTGAGTCAAAAGTGGTATTTTGCGTTTCTCTTTACACTCTTGCTCAAAAACTATTTCTAATAATTCTATAGTGCATTACTAACTTGCTTAGACGTGTTTGGATATGGTTTGTATATTTAGCATGCCTTTAAATATGTTTTTATGAAATATATGTGCTCTTTGACAGCTGCTCTGTCGGTCGAGTTTGTCCTGATAGAAACTCGACCGATGGGCACCTATGGGTGTTTCCAACAACTTTCATCGGTCGAGTTATCAATACACAGAACTCGGCCGATAACATTGTGCACAGAATATACATTTGGCTAATTGAATGAGAATTTCCCTCTCAACTAGATTTACTCAACCAATAGCCTTATTCTTTGGTACTCTCATTTGGTACCTTTATATATGCATATTTCCATGTTCTAAATTGCCTATCTTGCTTACAACTCTATCTCTCTGATTGCTCTAAATTGGTATATTTATATGTTGCAATTACTTGCTTTGAGTTGTTTTGCAGGTTTTGATGATGATCTCTTTGGATCTCTTGGTTGTGTCTTAAATTGCTTCTGTTGTGCTCAAACTTGCTACATCTATCTAGGTGTATATCTTGTGTTGATACAACCTTTAGGTTCTTAGTGGTAATCATATTTTGGCAAGGATGCATATTTGTATGTGAGTTATATCCTTTCATGCTTCTAAAATTGGATATCTCTTTGTTTGTATATATCTCTACATCTACTCATAGCTTGCTTTATCTTGTGTATCTTTCAGTATCTCTTGCTATGATATAGATCCTACTAGTAGTCCTAACTTGTGATAACATCTACTAGTAGTTCATATACATGTAGTTCTGACCTTGTTTATAATTCACATCTTTTCTCATATATATCCTATGCTTATATCTTGTCTCATACATGCTCAAGCTTGTTCCTTGAATTGCATATCTACTATCTTGAGTTGCTTGCATAGCATTGTGATGCAGGGTACATAGATCTACATGATATGTAGAAATTGGAGTATTTTTGGATTTTATGCAGATTTTGCTCCAGTTTCAATTTTTGGTGCAAGAGTAGTGTTTTTTTGCAGAAACGACCTTTTGAGCGAGCCCTGATATTTTTTGGCCAAATTCTATCATCTTGAGGGTCAAAATTGTATTTTATTGTTTTTCTGCAACACTTTATCTTGCATTTTGGGTTGTTCAAGTACATGCTTTAACTTGCTTTTCTTTCTATACTTGGATAAGGCTCTATCTGTGCTCTTCTAATCTCCTTATATATATTTCTGTTATCTCCTTTCTCTTTAACAAGTGACGTTTCTTATTTTCTTCATACCCCCACTTTTTGAAATGACAAAGGGGGAGAAATGTATGTCTTCTTTTGACAAAATAGGGAGAAGGCATGTCTTACATGAAGAGGAGAAGCATGTTCATGTAAAGGGAGAAGGTAAAGGGGAGAAGACATATATGAGTAGAAGACATAGTACTCTATAAATGTTATGAAAGCTAACCATACAGGAGAAATAGCATCAATTGAGGGGGAGTATGAAAACTCCATGCACATCAATTGAGGGGGAGCATATGAACTCCATTCTATTGAAACCCCTATGTTTCTCTGAAGGTATGATTTTACTTAAAAGCTTTCAATACATTTATGGAATGGTTTCTCATCTTCAAAAAGGGGGAGAATGTTGACTCAAGATCAATTAGGTCAATGTTGACTCATGTCTAAATTGACTAAACCCATTTTTTGATGATGACTAACCATTCCACATATTGGTGTAATGTCTCTACTTGAGTGATTTTAGATTAGGTATAGACATACTCCAAATGCCCTAACTTGCACATCTCAAATTGGAGAAAAGACAAGTCAAAGTCAATACAAGTGCACATTTTTGTAATATGATGTAAATCCATTAGAATCATGTTGTAAATCACTTGTAATGATTGTATGACTTGTAATTAAGCTTAGAAAAAATCAGGAGCACTTAGATCGAATGTTTAAGCACTCAAAAGCCATTTTCCAAAATTCACATCAGGTTGTTCATCGGTCGACTTCTGTGAGTTGCAAACTCGACCGATCCTGATTGGATCTTGAAAATGACTTTTGATCGGTCAAGTTTACACTTCACAGAACTTGACCGATGGAGTACTAGACCAATTTGATTTTCACTGGTCGGTCGAGTTTCCCCAGGACAAACTCGATTGATGGTCTGAATATCGGCTTTATCTTTTACTCTATCAGTCGAGTTACCCTTATAGAAACTCGACCGATTGCACTGTACGGAAAAGTGCAGAAAATTGCTTCTATCCGTTGTGGAGTTGCAACAAGTGAAAATATATCTGTTGCAAGCCACAAAATGGCTAGTTTTCATTGTCAAGTGTTCCCAAAGGCTAAGAGGCATCCCCAGCTATAAATAGGACCCCTTGGGCTTCATTCCAAGGTTGATCATTCAATGCAAACTCCATGTGAGGTTCCTATTTTATAGTTGAGTGCTTCCTACAACCTCCTCTCTCTCTCTAAGCTTAATCACTTGCTACATCCATTAGAGTGAGTAGGAGATTTGTAAGAGAGCTATTCCTACATGTATATCTAGTGAGGCTCTCACTTCCGCCACCTCCCCATCTCTCATTTCAACCATGAAGATGAAGGTTCTCTCTCTTGTCCAAGAGAGGTGAAGAAGAACAAGGGAAGGAGTCCCTTGGTGAAGATCAAGGCTGAAGACTTGGAGATAGAGTGGGTAAGCCCTTGGTGAAGGCAGAAGACTCCTTTCTCAAGTGGGTAAGTCCTTGGTGGAAGCTTCTCTGAGTGAAGGTGAAGTCAAAGGCGGAAGATCCAAAAAGAGTGGGTAATTCCTTGAAGGATGAAGACTTGTGCAAGAGTCGGTAAGTCCTTGGAAGAAGGCGGAAGACTCTTGCAAAGTGGGTAAGTCCTTGTTATGGTTGAAGACTCTTTGTATTGGATAGGTAAGTCCTTTGTTCGGTCATGTATTGTAAGTCTTATGAATGAATATAAGAATGCAATGGTTAGGAAATCCTAGAGGTTGACCTCTCTAGGTAAGTGGACTGACATACTTCTAGTTTTAAGTGTGGAACCACTCTAAATAGCTTGTCTACTTGTGTTTGCTCAATCTCTCTCCCTTGCTATGCATGTTTTAGTTGTACACAAATTTCCTATTTAGCAACCTTATCTTGTGATATATCTTGAAGGTCTAATGAATTTTGTTTAAGTGCATTCAACTCTATTCACCCCCCCTCTAGAGCATCTAATCACCCATCTAGGATCCAATAGTTTTTACCAAAGCCAAACATATAATATGGATCTTTCTTTCATCTTGGTACATTACTTATCACATGTAACTTTGTCTTGGAACCAAAATCCAAGACTAGCTGATACTTTTCATAGTACCCATCTATAAATTACTTCTAATCCATGCACATCAAGTGTCATAAGACGTACTTGATTGTCATGTCCTTGAAAGGAAATAACACAAGGAAACATATTCCTTTTCATCGCCCCATCATTATCCAGGGTTGTTTATCAAAGAGAAGAGATTATCACCTTCTTTGATTATTGCATGAACTTTCAACTATTCATGTGTCATTCAATCTTGTTCCTCTTAGGTTCCTTACCATCTACATAGGAATTATAAAGATGATTACATGTCATCATTCCTTTCTTTGTTATTATCTAGTATGTTCATAAACATTTTATAATTTTATCTATATTCACATCATGGAAAAGATTTTTATTCTTCACATATTCAAGAATATGCATGCCGAGTTAAACTCATTTCACCATTCAGCAAATTCTGACACTGATTTGATTTAGGGAAACTACATGATGAGATTCTACTTGATTAATCAGGTGCATTACAATATCTTTTAGCATCAACCAAGTTACAAGCATGAATTATAACAGATGTTACAAAGAAAGATGTAATACATTTATCAAGTACTTTTATGATCTTTGGAACACACTAAATGTATAACAGTCAGGATCTTAGTCCCTTATCACATTACTAGGGATTCTTCTCCCTTAGAATTATCATCATCATCATGATTACTAGATATGGGTATTCAAACCCTTAGTTCATCACTGAACATTGTTACCACTTATCAGGTAACCATTACCTCTAGGTCCTCAGACCAAGGTATACATTATACTAAACATCTTCTTTTGTTTATAAGTTGATCTGTGATTAACTCAGATTCCTTCGTATAACAATTAGGATGTGATAGAAATATTTGTGCCACATATCCTAATTCATTATGCTCTTTAGATTCTCTCAAAATGACTACTTGATTAGAGTAATAAGAAAGATAGCAATCTAAGAATCTCATACTTACCTTACCTTCAATAGTTGAATACCTATACAGGGTATACAAGTACTAACATTAGGTTGTATGCACCTTATTTTATATCATATACTTTACTTTTCATATCATCCATATCATAGGACTTAGTATATCTGGATTTCTTCAGTAATCTCTTTTACACCTCATCCTCTTTTATACAGACAAAAGCATTATAAAACAGTTTAAAGATTACTGGATAGAATATAAGTTCTTATCCTTTTTATCTCTTCCTCTTATCCTCATAGGACTTAATCAAAGGAATCTCAAAAACAACTACCTTTCTTATTATTAGTAAGTAGCGAGAAGAAAAGAAAATTCAGAATGAAAAGTTCTATCTGTCATGTTACCTCTTAAGGGTTATCTAGTGTCTTGTATGACTCAACACATGGAGTCTAATTGTCATCTGATGTTGCCTTTGTCCTCTACTACTTGAAGTAGATGGACCAATCTACGACACTTATCTTCGTCCTTGTCCTTCTGCTCCACTAAACTGTGGTCCTTGTGAGTTTTGCATATTATGCCTTGACTGTTGGGTCACCTCATTATTTCTTATTGGACACTGCCACCACAGATGTCCTATCTATCCACATTTATGGCAAGCTCGAACCCCACATTGTCCCCTAGACAAGACCCTTATTGATACTAAAGGTACACTTGGAGTTCACGGAGGTATACTCCAACCTTGGTCCTTACTTGGTGACCACTACGTTGGTGTACTATATTAATGTTGTACCGATGGTACCAAAAACTTTGGCTATTCAGTACCACCAAACAACTATTCCTGCGACTGTGTAGACATCCTTTTGAGGTTTTCCTCATGTTTCTTTGTCACAAACCTTTCTATTCTCCGGCCCGATTCCATGAATATGGAAAATCTCTCTCTACTTTCTAACATAGTTGCCGAGATAGACACCTCAACATTCAGTCCTTTCTTAAAATTTTAGATCCTCTCCGACTCAGTAGCAGCCATTTGAGGACAAAACTGTGAAAGTTCTATGAATTTAGCTTCATACTCATTAATTGACATGGTTCCTTATCGAACCTTCTCAAACTACGAGATCTTTTCATCTAAGTATGTTTGTGGAAAATACTTATTGACGAATTCTTCACAAAATCCCTCCCAACCAACCTCTTCATCATTCCTTTTTACCTCTTTTATGGCCCACCATTGGCCAGCACTACCCTTCAAAAGGTATACAACATGTTTGAATTTGTCAGCATTTAGGATACTAAGGATCTTGAAAGCCTTTTCTAACTCAGTGAGCCACATATGCGCATCTTCTGGGTCAGTTGTTCTAGCATATTCTATAGCTCCTACACGGCGTAGCCATTCAAAAATCTTACCATACACATGTCCCTCATCGGGAATTGGTGCCCTAAGTGCTGGTGCTGGCATCCGGTCTGCCATATCCATTATTGTGGTCATGAATTGCCCAAAAAGAGCATGAAAGGTTGGGTTTTCTAGCATGACTTCATCAAAATGGGGATTCTCAGGCACTGATTCCTCTCTTTCCTGATCCCTTGCACCTCCTACTGGTGCAACAACATTTCTCTCAGCAACGTGTTCCTCATGTTCTCTAGACATCTTTAAGCTTTACCCCTTCTTCTACATAAGCAGAAGTCACTATATCATATATTGGAGTATAATAGAACAGACTCAATACCTTAGTCCTATGTCTCTATAGACTCAACGAACCTTAGGCTCTGATACCAAAAATTTGTGACGACCTGACATCAAATCAAGCCAAATCACCACCAGTAATAATTGTGGAGTAATCATAAGTAGTGGATTAACAAAATCACTAAACTTAAAACCATTTTGCAAAGAGATCCATTTCTAAGAAACTCTTAAAGAAAGAAACAAAACTTCATATATACATCATGGTTCACATTGTATATACATTATACCATCTCATCTCGAGGATAACATATACCAGTTGCTTTGCCCAAAATAAATATATAAGCAACTTAGAACCTTGAGGCATACAAGTTGAAATCTCAGATCGATCATAAAACCATTACGTACTGACTCCAAGGACCTGAGAGTATAGAGACGAAAGATAGGACCTCTATCTACAAGACACGACAGATAGTATATCGCCATTGATGTTGTCCTTCCTCTGTAGTACAGTCTCTACCTCCTCGTGCATGTCCACCTAAAAATTGCGGATCCCACGAGGTGAGACACAAGTCCCAGTGAGAGATATAACTCTCTGCAAAAAGTGTTATTATCACAGGTAAACATTATAAAACTGAGCAGAGGTTCTTTTATAAGCAAGATTAATTATTATTGATAAGTAGAATAGAACAATCTCATTTTCTTAAAGCATTGTAGTTGTCTATGATAGAGTAGGAAATCATCTATTCACTTTATAAGGAATATGAAGAACATGTATATCCTTTAACAATCATGCTATATCAACATGTCAAGCTTATCCGGTGACAATATTATCATGGTATGATATCAGTGATTTTGACACATAGGTATTGACCTCAGTCAATCCTGCACCCAGGTATTGGACTCTACCAATCCTGTGATTTTGACACGTAGGTATTGACCTCAGTCAATCCTGCATCCAGGTATTGGACTCTACCAATCCTATGATTTTGACACATCGGTATTGACCTCAGTCAATCCTGCATCCAGGTATTGGACTCTACCAATCCTGTGATTTTGACATGTAGGTATTGACCTCAGTCAATACTGCATCTAGGTATTGGACTCTACCAATCATGTGATTATACATCATATATCTAAGTATTCTGTGTTTGTTGGGATACCTTTATGTTTCCCTTTCACTTTCATTATGGGATAACAATTCCTTAAACTCATCATTGAATACCATATCACCTTACTAGGCATTTTACCTTGGCCATGTCATCATATACATTCACATCCTTTATGTGATACAAGTATTCCGCATATCTCATTTGACATACTCAAAACACTACAACCATCATCTGGCTATAACCATAATGCATGTGTGACCAAGATTTCATTACTTATCATTATAACCATAAATTGTTATTATTATGTTACGAGGTTTCCATATCCATAGTTTATATTGAACATTTCCATCTCTTATAACAATATCTAAATCATGAGACTTATATAAACATCTTGTCACCTCTCACTAGGCGACATCCATCTCTAGGTCTTAAGACCTATATAAACATTATACTTGTTGTACAAGTATTTAACATGGCTCATAAGGCCTATTTAAATCTGTATTATATGAAACATCATAGGTCATACCTAGCTATGTCCATTATCTCATGATTCCTGCATGGTTAGTACTTCATGAAAAAAATAATAGCAAGTACATAACATCACCATGCAATACAGGAGTAATGTTGTCTTCCTATTATTAGGGTTAGGGTTTTCCATTTTAACTTATTAGGGTTTCAAATCATATCATCAAGGATGAAACCCTAATTCATACTCCACTCATATTAAGAGTGTTAATGTATGCTGATTACATGATTAACATACAGAGTATGAGTTTCTCTCTCATCCTTTCTAGGACAATGATTACATCATACTTTATTAAATTGGTTTAATCCTTCTCTCAATGAACATTGGCCTATATTTATCAAACTGCATTAGACTCTTTACATCTTAAAGTATCATTTGACATAACACACAACATGTGTCACTTAATCAAGTATATTGGATTAAGGTGCTTCCACCATATCGGGCATCCATGTCGTGGTTGAGGTGTATCCTTTTCACCATATCGTGCATCCATATCGGGTTACTCAACATTAGGGTTTTCATATCGGGTTAGACCCTTATGCTCATTTATTTTTAAACCTTCATGGTATCAGCCTACTCTTCACCATGTGATAATTGATAGGCAATATATCAGGTTCATCTAAACAAACTCAAGTGTATAAACCAATAAGGGTTTGGGGTTCCAATGTATATCGAGTTTCACATTACCATGTTGGGTTTCAACACCATATTGGGTTAGGGTATATACTTGACACCATATCATGTATAAGGTGAATGCTTGACCCCATATCATGATCAAGGTGTGTGTATGTATTACTCATATCACTCATGGGGTAAACTCATCACTATATCATGCTTGAGGTGGGCACCTAGATCACTCATATCGGGTTACTCATAATTTGGGGTTTGTCATCTCAGGTTAGAGGTACTTAGCACCATATCGTGCATAAGGTGTATGTTTCATACCATATCATGCATAAGGTGTGTACTTTATCATCATGTTGTGCATAGGGTATATGCTTCATCATCATATCGTGCAAGTGGTGTGTTCACATCACCATATCGAGTTAGAGATGCTTCAACCTGATATCGGGTTGGACCATGATGATTGACAAGCCTTAAATGTGGGTCCAAAAATGGAGACATGTCTAGGTCATCAGACTTTAGTAATTTATAATACTTGAATGTTTAAGACTCCTGCAACTAGCACAGGGTCGAAGTAGTTTTGGGTCAAACATCAGGATTGGAAGAATAACACTTCAAAACTCAAGTTTTACTTGTCTAAGCACGCTGAAAAGTTGAACGATAAGTTTTGTTGTAACGAGAAAGAATTATAAAGAATTAAAATAAGATAAAAAGAACTATCTCCAAGGGGATCTACCAGAAAGATTAAAGTTTTGGGTTTTGTAATTTTTAAGGAGATTTCATAAAAAGGAAAACGAGGAGATAAGATTATCTTCAGAGTATAGCACGAAGGAGGAAAACCTAATCGTAACAAGCAGCGATGGCCTACATCCTATGCCTTCTTCTCTCAAGGAAGACACCAACTTGCCATGCCCTAAGTTCCCTCTCTCAAGGGTACCAGGCATGGACTAGAGTGGAAAGATAGGCTGGGGCAGCCCTAATTCTGGGTACTCTCGTACACCCAAATCAGACCAAGCTCTAGAGTTTATGACAACACTCTCTCCAAGGAGTCAAAACATGATTCAATAGCTAGTCAAAAGCGTGATTTAGAAAGAAGAGACTAGAACTCAGATGCTATAAATAAATCATCCAACAAAAAGAAGCCATACACAAAACAATATGAGATAAACTCCAGATATTCCAATAATCATAAAGAGACATAAATGCTTAGTTACAATGCAGTATTTAAGGAAAGTAAATGTTGTAAAAGGAAATATAGGATCTATCTCCTTGATTTAGGAGATCGAAGTACATAACAAGAGACACCTAAGATAATGTTAACCCAGTACCAGGTAGGGGCCCTATCGGGATACAACCGTGTCAGGTTCTTGACCGTGTCGGGTTGTGAACCGTGATGGGTAAGGGGTGTATCGGGATAGGACTCTCTACCCGATATGGTTGAGTCAGGATGTTGGCTGTGTCGGGATGCAACCGTGATGGGTATAGACCATATCAGGTTGGGTACCATGTCGGGTTAGGATACATATCAGGTAAACATTATCTTAAGGCTCTCGGGTTCCTCATATCAGGTATAGGTGGGTGAGCCATCTTAGGTTAAAGCCCAGATGGGGACCCGAAATGTTGAAGTAGACTTGAGGGTCATGTCGTGTTGCTTTTTGCTACCGGAATGGTTTATAAGTGAACTCCTCCCATCCCTCTTGGGTTAGGGGTGTGATCACCTAGTATCACCTGACAGACTATGGAACTCGACGCAATAGCTCTTGTTCTCTAAGAGTTAGCTCTTATAGGGTATGGCCCGTCCCATCGTAGGCTTTTACCTACTACTTATAGGCAACGCGTTGATGGGAATCGTGGCTTTTATTGGACCAAGTGTCCTTCATTTTGACACCATTCTCAAGGTCATCAGGAGGGGTCGATATGTCTATCACCCAACATGTGTGTCGGTCCAGCAATCGTGTTGGGCAGTGAGTGCATCGTGCACAGCCGTGGCGAGTTAGGACCTTGGCGGGCTACTGCACTGAGGGGTAGGCATATCACGTAATCGACCACGTCGGTGGCGAACCATGACGAGTAAGGCACCTTATCAGGTAAAGAGCTGCAGCAGCCAAGGCTCCTACGTGACACACCCGCGTCGGGTTGTCGTCATATCAGGCAGCAACCGTGATGGGTAGGAGGGTGTGTCACCTTGCACGCTACTAGGCTGAGATAGGTACTTCACTGCTGATGGGCCTGAAGGTCCCATTGGTGCTCTTTTTATGGAAGAAATAAGATAAACTCTACAAAAAATGGGAAATATTATCAGGGGCATAGTGGGCATGATTTGTATACAAAAAATAAGATAAAACGAAGAGGAAGTTAGGTTTGGAGGCTATTTTGATAATAAAATATAAGCTTTAACAGCCATAAAATGGGTGTTATCAACTCCCCCAAACTTAGCATTTTGATTGTCCTCAACCACTCTGTACTTATTTTATAACTTTTGTTTGTAGTACCTTTCAAAACCAGGCGTAGCCTTCATACAAAGGTTTAAGTGGATTTTGGAATGTCTCGAGGAAAATTATGTTTTACCACGAATAATGGACTTTATTTTTCTTGCCTTATTAAACAAAAATTTTCTCCCCAGCTTTTGTGAGACTTTTAATGCATGATTTTGAAGTTAGTTTTCACACCAAACTGCTTGAATCTTAGGAGTAGAAGATGGGGTTTTCGAGAAGGCTTTAAGGCTTTTGGGTTTTTCTTGCTTCCCATTGGTCCATCCAGGTATGGGTCCGTTAACGGGCAAGTGGTCCCTGCAGTCCAAGACAGTTGGCTTTAGAGTAGTGATTTCACATCTTACGTACCACTGCCTCAGATCTACCATGCCTAAAGATGGGTACTTTTGGTAAGACAAGTGTTTTTTTTCTTTTGGGCACAACTCTCGTGCTTTTATTCACTCTCATAAGGCTTTCCTCTCTTTTTGGGATTTTAATGGGTAGGGAGAAGGGAGTTTGCTATTTGGGTAGCTTTTTCCTTCACATGCACATCTCTTAGCTGGGATGAGATTATTTTTCAAAGTTGGCATAGAAAAGTTATAACCTTTGTTGTTTAAGACTATGTTTTCAAGAGGGCATAGTAGAAATGTACACCACCTTAGGCACAGAGAGAACAAACTGGAAGAAGTTGTACCAAATATTCATAATCGAGTAATTTTTATAATTTTTGAGGAACAGATAATATGTATAAATGGTGTATGTATTGCTTACTATCAAAAATTTATATACATGTATACACAGAGTATGAAGAAAGAAGAAAAGGAAAGGGAAAGGAGGAAAAAAATTAGAGTACCTCCCTCCCTGATGCTATGAAGTCTTCCCCGAAACTTATCCCACACTCTGTCCAAAAGTAGTGAGATGAATAAGAGAGAGTAGTCATAGATCAGTGAGGGTTCAGTGGATGCATGTGCCTTCAGTAGTTAGGAGCTCCATGACATATTCTCCTCGTTGACTGTGGTAGTCGATGTCATGGAGTTTCTCTGGTGCATTCTTCATTGCTGCTACACAGGATATCCAATGAAGCATGTATATCCTGCAGTCATTTGATAGAGGAGCTTATTGTGGACTGCGGTGGCAGAAATAAAAGTCATTCCAAGTTTTTGCCGAGTTTGGATGATGTGGCTTTATCATGGACACCACCTCGGTGTAGTACTTCTTTGCTAACCATTCGAGGGGTGTTTCCAGCACTATAGCAAACTCCATCGGCCAGTCACTATTGGCGTCTGAGCTATTGTAGAAGATACCCATGTGGACATGAGTGTATATCATGATAAGCATCTAGTGGTTGTCATGCAACAGAGGAAGGAACATTATGCATGGTAGATGCCTCTTGATTTCAAGTTGGAACAGCCCGCGTGCCCTAGATTCGTCGTCTAGGCAAAGATCATTGAACATCATCGGATGCGCTATGTATAGCTGTCCAATCTTCTCTTATAAAAGAATGATGTAAGTCGATGCCACCATCATAGCTAAACATCCGCCAGCCTTGACTATGTCTCATAGATCGTTGATGGGGGCCACTGCATTATTCTTCTCTAGATAATGTCTGCAGTGTTAGAATCAACAAGTTGTAGAAGTTTATGATTGACCTATTCTTGAGATAGAGAGCTACAAGTAGAATGGTCAAAGTTCCTAATTATAGAGTCAGAGATGGCAAGCAAGATAGAAGTGCCTTTAGCAGAAAGCATGGCTTGCAAGTGCTCTATCAGCTTACAGTAAGAGGAGCCCTCAACCTATGTTCTTGGAGAACTATTGGGTGGAGAAGAGTGGGAATCAAAATCAAAATCACAATCTATCTCCAGTAGATCCTTAGGATGCTCTGGATCTCAGAAATAGTGCTTGTCTTTTATCAGTAGTAGCGCGTAGATGCTCCTAAGATGATAGACATTTGTGTCCTGGAGCTGTAGTATATATCTGAAGATGTTTAGCAGCTCCATGGTGCATAAGATGATGAAGGCGCTATTTCCGCTCCCCAAGTCTTCTTGAATTGGGAAGTCCTTGATTGCGTAGAAGGTACATATGCCGTTGTTGCGTTGGATGCCTTATTTGATAACCTAGTGGAGACGTAGAGGTAGGAGCTTGAGGTCAGCATCTTTGGGGCGGATGACGATTTGATCTCCGTGTGGGACCTTTGCATTGCAACAACTGAGTAAGGTAACATTGTGGGAGCGAAGGTCAGCCACACAGAGGAACCAGTACCCCCTATGCTTGTGAGGGGCCAACACCAGGTCAGCGTTGTGATCTTCTACATGCTTCAACATATCAACCACCAGTTGTGTGTTATCCACCCCTGCTAGCAATCACCTGGCTAAGGTTGGAGTGACATTGTGTAGATTGGTTGCCGTTTTGTTCTGATTGTTAAGTTCTCTATCATCATGCTCTCTAGGACTCTGAATAGGATCTTCTCTACAACGAATTCTGAGCAGAACATTCTTTTGAGTGCTCGACATTGTACAAATTAGTATCCGTTGCTCCAGAGGATGGCTTCTTCGTCAGTATGCGGCCTCATGATCATATTTAATAGTTGTTGGTCCCGTGTCATCAACAAGTTGATGGGGGGCTGTCGAAATTAGCCATCACGAAGATTGGAATCTCGGACGACACAAATAAGGCATCATCCGCCGAGGTCTTTGCTCTTGGAGGTTGCTCGACAAGAGAGCTATATAGGTCGCCCCCTTCTCCCTCAGATGAATCATCTACTAGGCCTTCAGACATTTCTTCTGTGACATCGGTTGGCTCTAGCAGTTGTACAGGGGTAGATGCATGGACGTCGTGGGTACTCCCCAGCTCTGTGGAGGGCCCGTCGGCTATTCTATTGGCCGCCTCCTCCTCAGGCATTGTTGAGGGCCCATTGGCGTCAGAGGAGGATGACGAGCTGGAGGAGGAAGGTGATGATGATGATGGTGGGGAGGAGGATGCTGGCGGTGATGGAGATCTCCAGGAATGCCTTGAGTGGAGGTGAGAATCCCTCTCATCGAGCCTTTCCTCAATGACGTCTAGGCGTCGGAGCACCACCTGCATTGTGTTGTTTATTGGTTCTAGTTAGCTGAGGAGACCAACTAGGGTTAGTAGCTGACAATCCTGTTTGGCTAGTCATTATTGAAAGACCTAAAATGTGCGGGTTAGGGAAGAAAAGGTAGCACTATGATTGCGCGTTACCTCCAACAAGTTATCGAACTCAAAGCCGAAGGCGTGCCCTAGCGAGGAAGGGACTACCGCCGATCAGCTTCAGCTCTTCATAGTTCTCCTTGCGTTGGTGGAATAGCCTGTAGAGTGTGCATCGTCTGTTGCTACTGAGTCCACCAGGATGGTACGTGAGGATGTGGCCTTCGGGCGCGGTGTTGGCACCTTTGTGGTTGCCTCTGCCTCCTCAGTGTGGGGTTGTGGAGAGGGTGGTGGTGTGGGCAGATGCTGGTCAACCACCCAACCCTATGCTTCCTCCTCCATGATGATCGCTAGCATTGTGGGTGGTGGTGTTGGGGTATGTTGGACAGACCTTGAGCTCAGCGTCCAAGATCTCAATGAACACCTCATCGCTATTGCGAGAGGTTTTCAGCTGCACCAAGGGGGAGGTTGTGGCCTCTATCATTACCAGTAGGGCTGAAGCTTGTAGCGCCACAAAAACTACTTCCGCGGCGACAGCTTCTGAGGTGACGGCCGTTGTGGCAGCCTCAGTTGTGTCTACGACCTCCTCGATGGTCGACACTTCTTTTATAACCACGGTGGATGTTGGTGTGGTCACTGCGGCTGGTTCAGTGGTGGCAGTAGCGACCACAAAAGTGGCAGCTACTGGTTCAGTGGTGGTGTTGATTGGTTTGATGGGGCGATCGTTGAGTCTTCAAGGATGACCACCGATGACTTGTCCTGTTGAGCTTCTGTTGGTGTGGGTCTCCCTGTGGTGGCCATCCTTTCTTGGATGGCCATTGTGGTGGTGTAAGCTGCATCGATGGTCAGAGATTCAACCTCTACCACTATGAAGACAAACTTCTCCACGTCATAGTTGATGCATCTTGGGAGGGGCAGGAGGATATTGTTCCTTGCGATCCTATAGAAGAAGCGGAGACCCTCCATCTTGATGATGTTCACCCTGGTGAGGAACTTTATATCTATCTTATCATCGCCCCTAGTTCATGACAGGCTGATTGGCTCCCTTGGGTATCCAATCCCGACCTCTATCAAGTTGACGACTCCTCCCATGTTGTACTCCTTGGTGGCATCCTTTATCGGATGTAGACGGTTGATCAGGAAGCGCCCCAAGTTGATCGGCTTGCCTGCCATGATATACCAGATAAGGTGTACCTCTTCAGTGTAGATGTTACTCATCTCACACTTGTTGAAGAGCAGGCTGGCCACAATCTTGTGAACTATCCTCCAAAAACAAGAGTGGACCGCCGCCACTTTACTTCCTAGCTTGAAGGAGGACTCACCCGTCAGTGTCTTCCACTGCTTGACCAGGTCAAAGCCGTGGCTATCGCTGATTCAAGATCCATTGTTGAGTAGTTCTCGTTCAACCTCGCTGGAGGAGGAGATCTCATTGAGCAACCTCTTTGTTATTTCGTGCTCTTGATTGTAGAGGTGCCCCTGCATCCTGTCTACTCTATCGTACCTTTTGCTCTCTTTAGGGGTGTTGAGAACCCAACGGATGGAGGATATGAACTCATTTGTACACTCAGTGTATGAGTTGGAGAAGCTAAAGTAGATCTTCCAAAGTCTAGCAGCTTCCAGGACATTCTCCAGCCTGTCGAAGATGTTGATCTATCAGAAGGATGCGGGGTGGCATAATCGGGTTGGGCGGCAGACTTTCACTGCCAACTCATTGTAGCGCCTCTGGTGCTCTTTGTCCCTTGGGACGAAATGCCCTAGAGAGTGGGCAAGAACTTCAGGTTCTGCCATCATGGCTGGGGCCACAGTTGCTTCTACTCTGGGCCACTTCTCGGCCTCAGAGGGCCCAACTGTTGCTGGGTTAGGGAGTTTTTTCCCGGTAGTAGCTTCAGGTGTGGCCTCAGGTTGATCCAATGACCCTGCTCGTTGACCTGAACGGCGGTCTCTTTGGTGCGTGCCATTTTTTGGAAAGAAAAGATAAAGAAATTAAGTCAACGAAAATGTTATTAGGGAAAATTCTACACTCTCGATACTTAGGGTCATTTATAACTGAGAGCTTATAAGAATGGTGCCACCCGATACGGTTTGAGCGTCACCCATGAAAACTAGTATCGGTTTGCAAAACCTCAGAATCGGGTTATAGTAAATCTTTACGAATCCTGGCACATGACACACAAGTGTGCGATACTGAGAAACATGACGTGCTCCTTAAACGATATTCATTATAAACTAGTATCAGGTAAAAGTGGAAATGGTGTGCTCGTGAAGTTGACAATAAGAGAACACGAAATAGTCTAAATGATACGCGCACCGTGCAACACCTGGGGAGTGTCGACAAGCTCCCTTTAACTTACTTAGCACGATTGGGGTGTGCGATATATGTGTCACGTGATTCCTATGTCGCGCACTATAGGTGAAAGCACGACATGCATCTAAGAGATACGGTAACCGACACACGCTTAAATCCTTGCCTGACAGAAATGTGTGATTCATTGTGTCTCACGATACTTGTGCCATGCGGCTCGGGTGAAAACCTGATACAAAATAAGTGATAGGAATACAGATGCACTTTGCACGATACCAGGGAAACCCGATATACATTTTAGGTTTTGCCTGACATGGGCAAGAACACGATACAGAAAGTGCAATACGGACTAAGTGTTAACGACACGTGATAGGGATGGGCGATAGGGTTTGCACGACACACATGTTTACGCGATATGGGTAACGCATCACGGGTCATTACCTTGTCCGGCAGGGAATGGTGAACACGACATGAAAGGTCGGTAGACTGGGAACCGACATAGGAGCTAAGATAGCAAGAGGTTGTGTGATACGGGAGCAAAAGCTTTGGTAACTTCAGTAACCCGACACAATTAATCTTGAGCTGCTATATATAGTCGTCTATGAGTGGGGTTAAAAGGTAAAAATGGGGACACGTGTCATGCATGCACACGAATCACCTTCCAAAGCAATGTAAATCCTATCTAATCATATCAGGCGGCAAGCGCATTGCCTGATATGCCTTATTCGACACGCCCCATTATGCGCCATGGGTTCATGTGATGCTTCTGGGAGAAGCGATACATGGGACCCAAATGACGCGCTGGGTGTGATACCAGCCCGATACACCCGTCACTCCTTTGGAAATCAGCTAAACTTAAAATGCAGAAGCAGACGATGTGGACACACGATACATGTCGGAGATACAAGTTGGGCGATACGGTACTCCAGTATGCTGATCATGAGCGATATGTTATGTTAGGACATCATCCATGCCTGACATGCTTTGAGATCAAAGAACTATAAGAACTTATTTAAAGATGAAAACCATATTAAAGGGTTCTGGATATGAAACTAAGTCGATGGCCCAGAAAATGCGAGAGTCAATGCGCATGGAGCATGCATACACTTGAGCCTTATTACAGAGAAAGTTTTCATAATGTTCTTTGTAGAAAAAAAGGAAATAACATCATATTCTAGGAAATTAAAAGCTTGGGCTGCCTCCCAAGAAGTGCTATGGTTTCTGTCGTTAGCTCGACATCTTCAGTTCTTGCTACGCTTCTTCAGCAGGAGTAGCTTCAACATCATCTAGGGGAAACTTGGACCTCCTCATGAAAGCTTCATCTTTGTAGAACCTTTTAACTCGGTGTCTATTGACTGTGAAAACCTTCATAGGATCATCTTTGTCATACAGCTCCATCATTCCCAACGGGTACATCTTTGCTACCACGAACAGTCCTGACCACTGAGTCTGTAGTTTCCCTAGAAAAAGTCAAATAGAAGATTTAAATAGAAAAACTTTATCACCTTTCTTGATGTCTTTCTTCCGCAGGTGGGAATCATTCCAGACTTTTGTTCTCAGCTTGTAGATTCTTGGTGTGAAGCCTAAGTTCTTCAAGTTCTTGGTGCTGGAGGAACCTCTTCTTTCCTTCAGGGATGGATCCATATTGAGACGTTTAATGGCCCAGAACACCTTGTGCTCTAACTCCAAAGGTAGATGACATGCTTTCCCATATATCAGACGATAAGGCGTGGTGCCGAGCAGTGTCTTGTATGCTGTCTTGTATGCCCAGAGAGCATCATCTATCTTGGCTGACCAGTCTTTCTGAGACTTTTTGACTGTTTTCTCCAGGATCTGTTTGATTTTCCAATTAGAAACTTCAACTTGACCGGATGTTTGTGGATGGTATGGTGTGGAAACTTTGTGTCGGATGCCATATCTGTGTAGAAGTGACTCAAATTGCCTTTCAGCAAAGTGAGATCCACCATCACTGATAACTGTTCTTGGTACTCCAAACCTTGGGAAGATGATCTTAGTAAAGATCTTTATAACTGAATTAGCATCACAGGTGGTGGTGGGTATGGCTTCTACCCACTTGGAGACATAATTTACCACAATAAGGATGTACTTGAAACTGTACGATGAAGGGAAAGGTCCCATGTAGTCGATCCCCCATACACCAAAGATCTTTACTTCAATACATTATAACATGGACATCTCATTCCTATGGGAAATATTCCTGATTCTTTGACACTCATTGTAGGCTTTGACAAAGGTGTGAGCATCCTTGAAAAGAGTAAGCGAATAAAAGATGGACTAGAGAACCTTGGTCGTGGTTCTTTCAGCACCTAAGTGTCCTCCATAGGGAGAGGAGTGACACTCAAATAAGATCCTTGGGGCTTCATCGTCAGGTATACACCTCCTGTCATCCCAGTAATAGTTCTTCAGATAAAAAATGAACTCCTTCTTCTGATTGTAAGACATTTCTGGGGGTAGTTGTTTACATGCTAGAAAGTTACATAAATTAGCGTACCATGGCCCTTTAGGATTAGCCATCTAAGCAGCATAGATTGCTTCATCATCATAGCTTTCATTGATCGGCAGTGGGTGGCCGTCTTCCATTCCAATCCTCGACAGGTGGTCGACGACCACATTGTCAGAACCTTTCTTGTCTATTATCTTGTGATCAAACTCTTGTAGCAGCAATGCCCAGCGCAACAACCTAGGCTTAGCATCTTTCTTTTGCATCAAATACTTAATGGCTCCATGGTCTGTGTGAACAATCACTTTAGAACCCTCGAGGTAAGATTGAAACTTCTCAAATGCATAGACAATGGCTAGCATTTCTTTCTCAGTGGTGGTATAGTTCATCTATGCTTCATCTAACGTTTTACTGGCATAGAAGATCACATGGTGCTTTTCATCTTTCTTTTGCCCAAGGACTGTTCATATGGAAAAATCACTAGCATCACACATAAGCTTGAAGGGAAGGTTCCAGTCGTGGGACTGGAGAATGGGTGCGGAGACCAAAGCAGTCTTCAAAGTGGAGAATGATGTCAGACACTCTTATGTGAAATCAAACTTCACATCCTTCATCAGCAGATTTGACAAAGGCTTCACAATCTTTGATAAGTCCTTGATAAACCTTTGGTAGTAGACGACATGTCCCAAGAAGCTTCTGACTCTTATCATAGATGTGGGTGGAGGAAGCTTTGATATTGCCTCCACCTTAGGTTGGTCAACTTCAATGCCTTTATTGGACACCTTGTGTCCAAAAACGATTCCTTGTTGTACCATAAAATAGCACTTCTCCCAATTACGGGTGAGACTTTATTCTTCACATCTCCTCATTACCAAAGATAGGTTATTCAGACAATCATTAAAAGAGTTGTCATAAACACTGAAGTCATCCATGAAAACTTCCATCTTATCTTCCAAAAAATCTGCGAATATGGCATTCATGCACTGCTGAAAGGTTGTGGGTGCGTTGTAGAGCCCAAAGGGCATTCTTCTAAAACCAAAAGTTTTATAGATGCACGTGAAGGTAGTCTTCTCTTGGTCATCCGAAGGAATGGGGATTTGATAGAACCACGAATATCCATCCAACCAACAAAAGTAAGAGTGGTGGGCCAAGCGTTCAAGCATATGGTTGATTAATGAGAGAGGGAAGTGGTACTTGCGGGTGGAGGTGTTTAACTTTCTATAGTCTATATACATGTGCCAACCGGGGACGGTGTTGGCTGCAACTTATGATCCATTATCTCCCTTGATCAGCGTTATGCCTCCCTTCTTAGGAACTATCTGAATGGGGCTCACCCACGTACTATCACTAATGGCGTAAATGATTCTTGCATCACAAGGCTTCACGACTTCCTTGCTGACCACCTCTCGCAACTTCTCATTCAACTTTCATTGCAACTGGGCGTAAGGCTTGGAATTTTCTTCCAAGTGGATTTTGTGCATACACACAGAAGGGCTGATCCCCCTTGGTATCCAATCAAGTAACCTAGGGCTTTCCTTCTTAGCTTCATCTCCACCAGCAGTTGTTCCTTCTGACTGTCAGTCAGCTCTGAGTTGATGATGAGTGGGTTCATCCTTTCTTCATATAGGAAATGATACTCCAAACCTTTTGGAAAAACCTTCAACTCGGGAGGGGTCTTCTCCTCTTGTTCTATGGCGAGATCACTTCGTAGGGCAGCATACATCACTGTCTCCACTGGATCTTCTGCTTCAGACAGATATTCAGCTTCCAAAAATGCTAGCAGTTCCTTCACTTCTGGGTCCTCGACCACCTGTGCTTTGCCAGCTACAATGTGCATTAGCGGGTCTACCATAGCTTTTTCTTCCCTTACCTCATTGCAGAGCTTCTGATAGATTTCAACGAAATAGGAGGACTCAAAGAACAAGGGGGATTTCATATAATCACAGATGTTGAAGTCGATGTGTTCTCCTCCAACTTTGATTGTTATCATACCCACCTCCACATCAATTAGTGCTTTTCCAGTTGCAAGGAAGTGTCGCTCAAAGATAATGGGGAAGCTAGGGTCTTCCACGATGTCGATCAAAACGATGTCACAGGGTATAAAGAACCGCCCAACTCTAATGGGCACGTCTTTAACCACTCCAACCGATATGGTGAAGGTGTGCTCTGCAAGCTGGATTCTCATATTTGTACTTACTATATCAGTAAGTCCTAACCTCTTTGCAAGGGATAAGGGCATTAAGCTAATACTTGCTCCCAAGTCTACTAGACCTTTACTAGTCATGTTGTCCCCAACTTGAAAGGGGATCTGGGGTCTTTCTTCTTAGAAGGCATACTTGCCTTGCCAATAGAACTGGACATTTGTGCTAGCTTCACAGTTTCAACATCTTCTCCTCTTTTCTTTCTCGAGATCAAATCCTTCAGGAACTTTGTGTAGGTGGGCATCTCCTCGATAGCATCCAAGAACGGTATGTTGAGGTGCAACTTCTTTACTGCAACCATGAACTTCTCATACCACTTTTTCATCTGTGCCTTTACCAGCTTGTGCGGGAAAGGTAAGCGAGGTGCATACCTATCCGGACGCTCCTCGGAAGTTGCATTGTCATCTCCTCTTACTGTTACTTTCTCCTACTTCGTGGGTACTTCTGGTGATCCTTTGGGGGTTACATCCTCAACTGGTGTTGTTGTTGTTGTTGTTGCTCTCTTCTCAACTGCTGACTGCATCACTGTAACTGACCTTAAGATGGCCATCTTTGTGATTTCATTCCCACGCGGATTTGTCTCAGTACTGGAGGGGAATCATCCTACTTTGTGGTTGATACTCTGGTCTAGGCTTGCCAATTGCTGGTCAATTTGTTTGTTGTGCTACTGGAGCACTCCTATCTGAGCGGAAAACCCTCCCATATGTTGCTGCATCAATTTGAGAAAAGTTGTGATGTTCATGAAACTTTTGTGTAGTTTTTCATTTAGATCATTCTACTTCTTGGCAAAACACATTAACTCTGTCATCACCAACGGTCGCTTTGGCTGGCCCTACTGGTAACTTATCTACTGCGGGAAACCTACTTGGCGTTGCTGATTTTGCGGTCCTCCCAAAGAAATTCCGCCCACAAACTGATGAGAATTCTCAGCCGCGCTAGTGTTCCCATATGAAAAAATGGGGTGATCGGGGAGCCGATACTAGATGTAGATCACATTCTCCGTGTTGTCTCCATCAGGTTCGCTTTGGATGTCCGTGTGTGGGCTGAATTCAGACAGGTGATCTGGCTCCCCACAAGTGACACAGCTTCTCACTACCTCTTGTTGAACTTTTCCCTTATATCCCTTCTCCTTCAAGGCTTGGACGTCGGTTACTATATTGTCCAACTTAGCTGCCAGTGCCTCCATTGCCTTCGATTATCCAGGAGTGGTGTGGCTCGTTGACTCTCTGTCATACTCACTATCTTGCTGATTCATGGCCATATTGTCCATAATCTCTCTGGCCCTTTGAGCACTGAGTCCCAAGAAATCACTGCCAGCTGCAGCATTCAAGGATTTCCTTTCTCTGATGCACAACCCATTATAGAAAGTAGTGATCAGCTTGGGCTCAGAAAAACCATGGTGTGGGCACTCCCTCTGATAGCATTGGAACCTCTCCCAGGTCTCATGAAAGTTCTATGAGACTTTTTGTGAGTACCTTGTTATCGTTTTTGGCATTTTATCGTCCTCTCTATAGGGAAGAACTTGGGGATAAATGTGTTGGCTAGATGTTCCCAATCGGGGAGGCTTCCATTTTGTAGACTAGTATACCACTCTATGGCTTTGTCTCTTAGGGAGAAGGGAAAGCACTGGGTGTAGATGTGAGATATTGGGACCCTGTTGATCTTAAAAGTCTTGCAAGTCCTCTTGAACATTGTAAGGTGGTTGTACGGATTCTCTTCAATGGTGTTCCCTCCAAACTGGTTGTGCTATAGCAACTGGAGGAAAGCAGGCTTCAAGTCAAAGTTGGCTACATTGAGTGGTTGCTCCACTACCGGATTCCTCTCTTCGTTTGCCCTGACTTGGACAAATGAGTGCAAGGACCAAGCTTTGGGAGCCTGCTCAGCCATGGCTCATCAAACACAAGAGGGTTCAAAGAGGTGGAGAAGTACTTGGAAAGAAAAAGTGTGAAAGTGTGAGTGTATTGCATAAACTATGTGCCATAAATATTTGTAATATTATATGCATATGTACAAGGTTTTTGGCAAAGTGCAAGTAAAACTCAAGTTCGTGGAATGGTATTCGTTGCCGAATTCCCCGACAACGGCACCAAAAAGTTGATAAGTCTTAAATGTGGGTCCAAAAATGGAGACATGTCTATGTCATCAGACTTTAGTAATTTATAATACCCGAATGTTTAAGACTCCTACAACTAGCACGTGGTTAAAGTAGTTCAGGGTCAAACACAAGGATTGGAAGAATAGTGCTTCGGAACTCAAGTTTTACTTGTCTAAGCACACCGAAAAGTTGAAGGATAAGGTTTGTTGTAATGAGAAAGAATTATAAATAATTAAACTAAACTAAAAAAAATCTCCAAGGGGAGTTACCAGAAGGATTAAAGTTTTGGGTTTAGCGATTTTTATAGGAGTTTTCATCAAAAGGAAAACAAGGAGATAAGACTATCTTTGGAGTATAGCACGAAGGAGGAAAACCTAATCGTAACAAGCGGCGGTAGCCTACATCCTATGCCTTCTTCTCTCAAGGAAGATGCCAACTAGCCATGCACTAAGTTCCCTCTCTCAAGGGTACCAGGCGTGGATTAGAGTGGAAAGATAGGCCAGGGTAGCCCTGATTCTGGGTACTCTCGTACACCCAAATCAGACCAAGCTCTAGAGTTTATGACATCCCTCTCGCAAAGGAGTCAAAACATGATTCGATAGCTACTCAAAAGCGTGATTCAGAATTAATAGACTAGAATTCAGGTGCTATAAAGAAATCATCCAACAAAAAGAAGCCATACATAGAACAATATGAGATAAACTCCATAGATTCCAATAATCATAAAGAGACATAAAGGTTTAATTACAATGTTGTAATTAAGGAAAGTAAATGTCGTAAAAGGGAAGATAGGTATCAGTCTCCTTGATTTAGAGATCGAAGTACATAATAGCAGACACCTAATATAATGTTAACCCAATACTAGGTAGGGGCCCTATCGGGATACAACCATGTCGGGTCATGAACTGTGACAAGTAAGGGGCATATCGGGATAGGACTATCTACTGATATGATCGAGTCGGGTTGCTGGCCATGTCGGGCTATAGTCATGATGGGTATGGACCATATTGGGTTGGTTACCGTGTCGGCTTAGGATACATATCAGGTAAACATTATCTTAAGGCTCTCAGGTTCCTCGTGTCGAGTACAGGTGGGTGAGCCATCTCAGGTTGAAGCCCAGATGGGGACCCGACATGTTTAAGTAGCCTCGAGGGTCATGTCGTGTTGCTTGCTGCTACCAGAATGGTTTCTAAGTGAATTCCTCCCATCCCTCTCGGGTTGGGGGTGTGCACACCTAGTATCACCCAACAGACTCTGGAACTCGATGCACTAGCTCCTGTGCTCTAAGAGTTAGCTCTCCTAGGGTCTGACTTGTCCCATTGTAGGCTTGTAGCTGCTATTTATAGGCAGTGAGTTGATGGGAGTCGTGTCTTTTATTGGACCACCTGTCCTTCATTCTGGCACCGTTCTTGAGTTCATTGAGAGGGGTTGATATGTATGTTTCCTGGCATGTGTGTCAAGCCAACAATCAATTTGGGTAGTGAGCGCATCATGCGTAGTCGTGGTGGGTTAGGACCTTGGCGAGCTACTGCACCGAGGGGTAGACATATCACATAATCGACCACGTCGGGTGGCGAACCAGGATGAGTAAGGCACCTTATCGGGTAAAGAGCTGCAGCGGCCAAGGCTCCCATGTCACACACCCACGTTGGGTTGTCGTCGTATCAGGCAACAACCGTGACAGGTAGGAGGGTGTGTCGCCTTGCGCACTACTGGGCTGGGATGCGTACTTCACTGCTGAGGGCCCATTGGTGCTCTTTTTGTGGAAGAAATAAGAGAAACTCTACAAAAGATGGGAAATATTATTAGGGCATAGTGGGCATGATTTCTATACAACAAATAAGATAAAACGAAGAGGAAGTTAGGTTTGGAGGTTGTTTTGATAGTAAAATATAAGCTTTAACAACCATAAAATGGGTATTATCAATGATGTCATCATCATCAAGATCTAGACTTCGTTCCTTACTATTCTAGTTCATGGAAAATAGTCCTATGTCACTAATAAAACTCATGGATTCATCAATTATTTAAGAGAATTCGAAATTGAAAGTAGATCAACAAGTATAACAGAACTGAAGGTGAATAATAACATAATTGGGTTCAAGTTATATAACCCACCTCAAGAACAACTTCAAAGCTCCAAGATATAAAGGTTCACATTCCCAAGGTTGAAGATGATCTTCAAAACTCCTATTAGGGTTAAGGCTTGAGCTCCTTCTTGTTCCTTAGCACCATGCACAATACCTCACCACTTCTACACAATATCCCTCACTTGTGGCCGATATCTCTTCACTATCATCGATATCACCTTGCTATAGCCGATACCAAGGCTCTATGCAAGATACCCCTTTACCTATGCATGATACCAAGACACTATGCATGATATCTCAGAGAAAGAGGGTGGTAATTGCTTGAAATATTTTAGTAATAGGTGAAAGGAGTGGTATATATAGTTGAGGTTCATGAAAAAGAGTGTATATGAGGTGTCATCATTTTAAGCTACTAGGTGACACGTTTCCATGCATGGTTGACACATGTACATGCATGCACTTATATTTATCTTGACATGCAAAAAACTTGAGGATAATCTATAGATGAAATTTTAGCCATCACTTATCTTGTTGGATAAGATATTTAAACTCGATCACCACTTTATTCACAACCTGATACAACTTTTCCAAGGAAGTTTGTAAGATGATACACTTCACCTCCTTGAGGTGCTTAGCCCATCATGGACAAGGAAAAGAGTTCACAAACTGATATAAGACCCCCTCTATGTCTCCTTGGTGTTAAACACTCACATAAGAACTCTATAACCCAATATAACTCAAATTAGGGTTTCACATTCAACCCTTTCATGGTCTTTCCATCACCAAGAATGCTACCACTAATAAATGTTTCAAACATGGTTCCTCCTTCTTTATATATCCTATAGATGATATTAGTAGGGAATAGGGACACTCTAGAGGTGGTAATTTTCATATCAACCCTAAATTTGGGTAAATTACAATTTGTACCAAAATTGGTACACAAGGCACTAGCATTATTCAAATAAGCTCAAACTTGGAACTTAGGCTTTCCACATGCCACCTCTTAGCATCATTCTTTTTATTATATTTCTAAAAACATGAGGTACATTCAACATGTGACATATTGCAATATAACCCCTCATCTTGGGTAAATTGCATATTGGTCCAAAATAAGAGAACATTGCTCAAACATTATTTAAATAGGACCAAACTTGAAACATAAATTTGTCACCTGATAAAAATACACTTTAGAGAATTATATTAAAATTATTAGCAACTTATTTAATCCAAACAAATAGGGTTAGCCCTAAACCAAGATCAGGGATGTTACAGAGGCACGCCCACACGACCTCGACCGAGGCACACCAACTGCTCGACTGCAAAATTCACCTCAACCACGACACATCTCCTTGACTACAAAACTCACCTCAACCGTTGCACGTCTCCTCGACTGTGGAATTAAGTCAGTGAACACCTCGATCGTGACACTAATTCGGTGATCAACACCTATAAATGGATGACCTCGTCATCCATTTTGGGCATCTCTTCTGCTCTACGACGTTGACATGCTGCCACTTTGTGCCCAGCCAAGCAAGACGATCCCCACCACTAAAGACTACCTTTGTGGTGTCCTTACTAATCTTCCATCTCTACTCCATCAAGATCTATCTCCTACCCATGAATGTGGTGGGATTTCAGATCTATAGCACCTTCATCCGTTATCCATCTACTGCTCCATCCCCTACAAGCAAGAGCACGAGAAGAGAAGGAAGAAGGAGAGAGAAGATCATCCTTGCCTATCTTGGTGTTCTTCCCCTCCTCATCTAGATCTTCCCCACCATCATGTAGAAGACCATTTCTCCACTGATCCACGACCATCTTCTTCACCATGACCATGACAAAATCTTCCCTCTCTCTTATTCTTTTTATTTCTATCATAAGGAGCGAGTAGTCCTTTTCGCTGGGGTGCGGGGACTAGCCCCACTACCCGTGCTTACATGTTCATCTTATAACATTCCATGGCTTGTATATAACTTTCCATTCCATTGTTAATTGTGTAATGCGTGCTTTGTGGATTGATCACATGCCTTGTGTGATCTATTATATTCCTTTGTTGCAAGAACTTCAATACTTAGGATTTGAATATCAATTAACATGGTTGATGTCTGGATGAAAACTTCCAAAGGTATATCTCCGGAGTGGTAAGTGTGTGAACTGTGGGTAACGAGACATCGAGCCCATGGAGATGCTTATGCAAACTCTATTTCCTTACCGATGGTTTGCTACTTCATTTGGATAGTTGTATCTTTCCAGGATGTGTTTGCATGTGTAGTGGTGGTGAAACCCAATTCCACTCCAGTGATTCCTATCATTAATCTAAACTTAGTTTTAATCCTGCTCTTTTACTTTCCTTACAACTAGTTTAACTAAACTCAAATCAACTCTTTTTCTAAATATTAGACTTAGTTGATCCGAATTCGACTAGATAGATTCTTAAAAATGTTGTCTCTTGTGATTCGATGCTTAACTATACTACGATAAGACCCATCCACTTGCGGGTGGTAATATTTCACAAGGTTTTGGTAAAAACTTAGGGATTTCATCCCTAAGTGAGTTTGTTAGTGCAGTAAAACCACATCACTCATCCATTGTATCATTTACTTTTCACGTGCAGATGAAGAGCCATACATTGACTTTCGTACAGTAGTCAAATGAGTCATAAACTACAGTTGGATTCAAGACAAAAAGTGGTTACCTTATATAATTTATGCAAAAGTACTGAATATCAGGATTCATGAAGATCTCATAGATATTTATGTTCATTATAATACAAAATGGAACCATTTATATCCATGAGAATAGATAAGAATGAGTGTTGTCATGAACCATTGTAATTTTCACTCAATTTATGGAATTTAGAGTCTTATGAATAAGTTTATCTAGGTTTTAGTAAGTTAGATAATTAGCAATGGTGCTCTAGATTCTTCTTCATGCATTTCATAATGAATCATTCTTGTGAGTATAGTACATTTTTACTTTCTATGGGACCCGCTAGAAATATTGTAAGGCTTCTTGGTGGTTTTTTTGTTCCATTTTCTTCATATGAGAGTTCTAGGCTAAGATGACTCCAAACAGATCAACACATAAAAAAATAAACCTGAATGAAAAGTTGAATTTTGAGGTAAAGCATAGTAAAAAAAGGTATAAGAATATATATAAAGATTATTAAAATAGTCATATATTTTGCCAAACTTATAAATTAATCACTTTTTACTTATGTTAGTCCCTAGATGACAATTCTATTCACTGGATTTTCTACGGTAATAACTTTCCTCTATTGTGTTGTGATGCCAGTGAATGGCTCTTATTCTCTTCATTTGAGATGTTCATAACATATGGCAGTGATCTTTTGGTTGTAAATACCTTCCTTTACTATGATCATGGGTAACACGAGACAAAGGGTTTATGATGCATAACCATCACAAAGGACATTGTGTATGCAATGCTTATAAAGCATTAGAAGTAAAAATATCATAAGAAACATATTCTCTCCATATTCCTTAAGACCTATTATATATACATGTTATGAAAAAAGATTCATTTTCTCAAGAAGAGTATAAGAGTCTTCATGCCCGTACCTACACGGTTCTTCTTCAAGCTCAATTTTTAATAGTTTTCTATAGTGGTTCTTGGTACTATACAATGTTGCAAAGTGGTATCAAGTGTTGTATACTTAATTCTAGTGCATTTAATGGTGAGATATTTAGGATTTTAGATGCTCATCATATAAGTGGTCCTTGGAACCATGTAGGAGGTTACATAGAGATATTTGTAAAAGGTGAAATCTAGTTCATTAGCTAAAAAAATAGAAACAATTATTAATAAATAACCCACGTTGCATTGTTTTAGAAAATCGATGGGAGTGAAAGGACATAGAAAAGGTTCAAAGATGTGTATTTGTCTCTATGGTAGTAGTAAAACCATTTGTTCTGATACATCCTAGCTTCCCATTGAAATAGGGGTTTCCATCATAACACCTATGAAGCCATTTGGATTGCATCTTTTTAACTCCCCGTAGTTAAATATAAAAATATTACCTTCTAAATATCTCAACCTTTTTCTTACAAATTCATTAGATTTTGAATCAAGCTAGCTTTAATGGGATCAGAAAACGACACATCCATTTTGGCACCAAATGCCTAGCTTACTCACTTGGTGTTTGAAATAGCTTAGCTTTGTAGCTAACACCTATAACAGTCTTGACATAAAGTACCACTAATGTATATGGATGTGTGATTATTAACTACATAAGTCAAATGGCCCCTAATAGAACTTGATATTCTCTCCTATACATTTAATGAGAAGAGAAGGCGTCAAGAGCATCCTCTAGTGGGTAAACCATGCCCAAAACTCACGTTTACTAGTTGTGAAGATATGTTCCAAATCTTTCATTTTGTGTTATTATTTCTTTTTCAAGTAGTTCTATATTGAGGGGCCCACTTTCATTTTCAAAAGGGTGAAACTAGGGTTAGCAATGTTATACATCAAGCTCCCTGATGTATTGATATAAGGAAGAAAGAAATATGACATCACCTACCCTCAGTATAACTAGACCGTTAAATAGAGCTACTTTTCTTCCCACAAAATGAAACACTGTACTATCACACTATGAAACCAAAATGTTGTAAAGATCACTCCACCAAGTGAACCTCACAAGCATATACATGAATCTGCAACTCCACAAATTTGGGAAACTTCTCACAGTCCTCAAGATTGCTACAAGATAACACATTTCCCTTTCTTATTATTTAGACATTGGAAAAAATCTACAAAATTTGTGGCATTTTAATCCTAATTAATTAAGGTTACACTTCACTAATAATCCATAATACTCATTTGCAAAACTTCATACACCCTGAAGAAGTAATCATAAAGATTGTGTAGCCACTTAGCCATTTTTAGATGTAAAACCCCAATTTCAAGCATAAAGTACATATATGAGTTAGTGAAATGTTAAACATATTAAATCATGGATAAATTTTCCTAAAACATTATAATATATAGAGTATAATTCACAATAGTGAGAATGAAAATTTTTCCATCACATGAGTAGAAACCCTAGGTCATACCAAAAGGGTCACATACTTAGGTAAAAAGATCAATTTTATCTCTTTACTATATTTTTGATAAATTATGTAGTATGAGGTGAGTAAACTCAAAGACCAATGTGAATACATTATTATACTGCAGTAAAGAATTATAAGAGATTTAATACCAAATTAACCTTGTTTGAGTTCATTCCACCAAGAATTGTCCAAAACAACCTAAAACGAGTCATTTTTGACAAAGTAAGTGGTCCTATAATTTTGTACTTCAATAAGAATAACCCATATCAGTTCACTTTCATATAATTCATTTTAAACCAGTGTAGAAAATTTTAGCTTATAATATATAAATTTGAGCCATTTTAACCCTAAATGACCGAAAGTCGTCAAATTAGGGTAAACATTAACGAATGCATATGATTTAATGAAAGTGATTCAATAATACAATAATTATGTTCAAATAATTTTGATCGTAATTATTGACACATGCCTTCGTTGCTACATAATAAAATTCCTATTTTACCACAAAATCATTCAAATTCTTCACAATTGGGCTAAATTAACATCAATGGCTTGAATTGAATTTAAAGCATACTTATATATCTAAATAGATGTTAAGTCACTTTCCCTTCCTGTAATAAAAATGTGAAATACTTTTTCCCATGTACCAACTAGGTAAATTCTAAATTTTATAAAAGATTCAACTAAACTCCTTTAAAGTTGAGAATCACCACAAATAGCCTACCTTGAGATACTTCCTAGATGAAAGAATGAGAGAAGAGAGAAAAGATGGAGATGTTAAGGCTTTTTTTTCACACTTTTATAATATTTCATGCAAACTAGTAGATCTAACTAAACTTATAAGAAAAAAGAAGAGAGTTAAGAACTTACTAGATTGAAGTTGAATTTGGGGAAGAACTTGAGCTAATTCAATTCTAGGTACACATCCACCCAAGATCATATTTCTGGCTTCAACAATGATTTTACAAATGAACGGTAGTTTTGAAGTGCTTTTGGTCATTATAGGCTTGTATGATCATTTAATATGCTTGGTAATTTTGCAATTACGTCCATTAATAGATTTTTCCTTTAAATTTTGTTTATCAAAACAATAATTTGACATAACTTGTGCACTCGACTTTCAAATCAATACATAAATGTTTATATAGATTCATATTACATTCTAGAGTTCACCAATAAAAGTGAAATGCACTTAGGATCAATAAAACTTCATATAATAAAGGTATCTACCATATTACATCATTGTAGTCATTTTTTGGGCAATTTCAAGCCAAAAATCCTAATTTCGGCCAATCTAGGATTTTTCTAGCTAAAATCCCATCTCATCAATCCTAATTGGTATTAAAATGCTAATAAGGTATTAAACATAACAAATGTGATGTTTACACCAATTTGGCAAAACAAACTATTAACAAGAAAACATAAACTATATGTTAATTAGGATTCAAAATCTCATGATATTTATTCACATTTGTGTTTAGCTGCATCCTATCTTGTTTTTACTATACGAATTTTCCTGAGCTCACTCTACCCTAATCGCTTGATTTCGTACGAAGCTCTCTATTCAGACAACCTTACATATTGTATGGAGCTTGCTGTGGGATAGCCATGGTGGCTTTGTGAGTTATACAAGCACATGTACGTGCACTCTTGTACGTAGGAGATGTAAAATTGCAAAACAAGTTGACCAAGATTCCTAAGTATTGCCATTGCCACTAATTTATCACATGGCAAGGAGTGATGTCTGTCATAGTTATGATAGGTAGATGGCCTCTTTTCCTTAGTTGTATCTATGGTGTTGACATGTCCGACGCCACTCATTCTTTTCATTCGGGATAGCGTATCAAAATAGCTAGTATTGAAATCACAAATGGCGCCATATGATTTGACAATGACAATTCCAATGGCAGAAGGGACCAAACTAGTTGGCCTTGTTATCCTTACAGTCACAGGTCGATCGGTCCTAGACCAACGGCACTAGTTGCCCTAGGCCAACCTATCTTCTGCACATACTTCCAACATCATGTCTTATTTTTCTGGTGTAATGGCAGATCCCGAATGTCATTTGGCAAATTTATAGTGACATATTATAAGAGCACTAGCAGGAGTACACGTGCTAAGCACGTATTTTCTAATTAACATAATCTAATATGCGATCATTAAATGCATCATGTATGATATTCTATACTGACATAAACACAAAATCTATACGTAAAATCTATACGTAAATCTTTTTTGACAAAACAACTCAATCAATTACAGCTAACTCTCATTTCATTGTGTGTTATCACCAAAAATGTATGTGTTCTCCTTTTTAAACTATATATTGGTGATTAATATATAAATACTACTCACAGTAGTTTACATTAATCGCTCAAAAATAACAACGTGATTGACTGTCAATTAACTCAGCTCCAACATTCAGAGTGTTTCTAAAGGAAAACTACTTGATTACATGCCAACATATTCTTTCTACTTTGTATCACGTTATTATAAAAATTACGGGTGTCGCCTTTCTTTGACATGCTTCCATTGACGATAAAATATATAATGGTAAATATATAATTAGTACTCACAATAATTTTTATATAACTCATTAAAAGAGAATGACTCAGTAGAGAATGAAGTTTTACATGCACTTCATTAGTCAGTATGTTCTTATTGACAATTAAAATATCATTATAATTATTATATATATAATTTATACACAACCCACTAAAAAGAAAAACTCAATTAACTGTTATTTGACTCCCTCTAACCTAAAGCGTGTGATGATCAAAATAATTATGTCTTACTAATTGAATTACTTTACACCCGTTAATTGTATTTTTTAGATAACAACTCGATAACCTACCAACTGACATCCTCTAATTTATATCAAGTCATTATCAAAGTTACATGTGTCGCCATTTTTGACATGCTTCCAACACCGAAAAAAATATATAATAATAAATATATAATTAGCACTCACAATAATTTACATGTAACTCTTCAAAAGAGGACGACTCAATAAATTCTCTACAAATTGCTTCCATCACAAAACTTTACATGTGCTTCATAAGCCAGTATATTCTTGTTGACAACCAATATAGAATTCATATTCAAATAGTTAACACAACCCAATAAAAATAATAACTCAATTGATTATCATTTGACTCCTTCTAACCAAAAATATATAATTTTTGAAATCACTTTACAGTAAGTATACAAACAAACTTAGCTTATCGACCACAAATATAATTGTTGAAGCGCATAATTATATTGTTAAGACACATACATGTCGTATCTACTTTCATGATAAGAATTGCAAATGTAGGCAGACTAATCGAATTTCCTAATCAATATCAGTCTAAAAAAATAGCTTTTGCACAACACATAAATTTTGTTATTACATAAAGCCTTATTTCAATAATGGCTTTTTTACGGGCACAAAACAAACATAAGATTTAAATACAATTTTTTATTATAGAAATCAAGCCTATCCAAAGCAACCGGGTGGGTGTATTTCTTAGATAAATATGATTCAATGGAAATGTACTAAAATAGATAAACATACATGTACAATGAGGACAGCAAATACAGACACCATATTTGAATTTTCACATTAATATCAGTCTAAAAAATAGTGAATTAAATTTTTGACAACACACATGATTTGCTGTCACATAAAGCCTTCTATGAACTAATGGCTTTTTTATCAATGCAAAATAGATTGAGAGACATTCCGATGAGCATAACATAGATTTAAATATAGATTTTTACTTTAGAAATGAAACCTATCAAAAGTAACCTAACGGGTGTATTTCGTGGATTAACTTGACTCGAAGGAGAGGTAAAGTCCAGCTACCAAGTAGGGAGGTGTGATGAGCTAGCAAGTAGAGACCTAAAACTGTCTCCCAAACAACTCAATTAATTACCGTTAACTCCCATTTCATTGTGTGTTATCACCAAAAATTAATGATGAATATATAATTAGTACTCACAATAATTTCTATGTAACTCGTTAAGAGAGAATGACTCAATAGAGAATGAAGTTTTATATGCATTTCATTAGTCGGTATGTTCTTATTGACAATTAAAATATCATTATAATTACTATATATATAACTTATACACAATCCACTAAAAGGAAGAACTCAATTAATTGCTATTTGACTCCCTCTAACCTAAAGCGTATGATGATCAAAATAATTATGTCTTACTAATTGAATTACTTTGACACCCGTTAAGTGTATTTTTTAGAGAACAACTTGATAAGCTACCAATTGACTTCCTCTAATTTATATCAAGTCATTATCAAAATTAAATGTGTCACTATTTTTGACATATTTCTAATGACAACATAAATATATAATGGTGAATATATAATTAGTACTCACAATAATTTACATATAACTCGTCAAAAGGGAATGACTCGATTAATTCTCCACAGACTCCTTCCAACATAAAACTTTACATGTGCTTCATTAGCCAGTACATTCTTGTTGACAATCAAATATAATTCATATTCGAGTAATTAACACAACTCATTAAAAGTAATAACTCAATTAATTATCCTTTGACTCCCTCTAACCGAAAATATGTAATGTTTGAAATCACTTTACAGTAAGTATACAGATAAACTTAGCATATCGACCACACATATAATTATTGAAGCACATAAATATATTGTTGAGTCACATACATATCATATTCATATCTACTTGCATGATGAGAATAGAAAATATATACAAACTAATCGAATTTCCTAATCAAGATCAGTCTGAAAAAATAGTGAATTAACTTTTCCACAACAAATAAAATTTTCTATCACATATAGCCTTATTTCAATAATAACATTTTTTACGGGCGCAAAACAAAGCTGAAATTTAAATATAGATTTTTATTATAGAAGTCAAGCCTATGCAAAACAACTTGGCGGGTGTATTTCTTGGAAAACATGACTCAACGAAAATGTACTAAAATAGATAAACATACATGTACGATAAGGACAACAAATATATTCACCCTATTTAAATTTCCACATCAAGATAAGCCTAAAAAATAATGAATTAATTTTTTCACAACGCATATACTTTACTGTTACATAAAGTCTTATATGTAGTAATGACTTTTTTACCAATGCAAAACAAATTGAGAGACATTCTGATGAGCATAACATAGATTTAAATATAGATATTTTACTATAGAAGTGAAGCCTATCAAAAGAAACCTGACAGGTGTATTTCATAGATTAACTTGACTGTAAGGAGAGGTAAAGTCTAGGCTACCAAGTAGGCAGGTGTGATGAGCTAGTAAGAAGAGACATGGGATGTTCAAAAATCATTCAGTCCAATGGAAAGTACACAATAGATTCAATATAATAACATTTAAAAAAGAGAGCAGTTGAAGCAGGTCGACAGGAGTCAGCTGACTCCCTTTTATTATAGGTATATAGACATGTTCTCGTATTTCCTACTGCACCCGAACAAACATGTTTTCTGTGCAAGTTAGTTTTCTTCCAAATGAACTAATATCTAAATACGCTTACCATATGAGTAGGAATGAACCCAACTAACCCATAGTTGTTTTCATAGGCACGAAGGTATAGCAAGACAAGAACACAAATTGTGAAAACTACTAAATAAAACGGCCCAACAAAAACACCCAGCAGACTAACCACCCGGGATGTGCACCGACACCTGAAGAATAAGATTACACACTCCTGCTCCCCCATTCGGATGCCCACCCAATAGTTAGGAAGGGGCACTGCTGATGTGGCAGACAAACCCACTTAAGAAATAAAATGAAATAAAAAGAAAAGAGAATTTTTTTTAATTCATAAATTCAATTTTGAAATTTTTTGTTGAAATAAAAAATATTAGATTCCTTATAAAAATATTTTCTAACTAGACCAATATTTAAACATTTTAAACATATAATAATATGAGAGATGTATAATATTCATATTTTATGACACAATATTTATTTTTTGCGATGCGGGCCCCGAGTTTTGGGTATAACATTTGTACCCGCACATTCTTATGAAAAATACTTTCTAATTAGACCAATGCTAACATATTTTGGAGAAATCATAATATGAGAGAAGTATAATATTGTATTTCATGGAAAATACCTATGTTTTTGGGTACGCTACCCGTGTTTTGGGTACAATATATCATCAACAAATATTCATATTATACGTCTTTATCAAAAAAACTTTTCTAACTTGGCCAATGTTGACATAATTTGGAGAAATGATAATATGAGAAAAATATAATATTCATATTTTAAGGTACAATACCTACATTTTAGAGGTACGATACACATGTTTTGGGTACAATATGTCATCAACAAACATATTTTGGGGTGTAATATTCATGTTTTAAGATAAAATACTCCTAATTTGGGAGAACAATATCAATATGTAATTGATGTTTTGAGGTACATATCTTGTGTTTGGGAGATAATGCTTTTCTTTGGGGTACAACAATCATGTTTGGTACAATACATGTATTTTGAATACAACACCTACATTTTTGAGTACATTACTCTCATTTTGGTACTGTACCCAAAATATGGGTACATTACTCTCATTTTGGGGTACATCACTCACGTGGTGTGGGGTACAATATCTGTTATTTGGAGTATGACATCTATGTATTTGGTCACATTACTCCTGTCTCAAAGGTACTATATGAATGTTACTCACTGATGTAATGTATCCCAAAATGCATGCATGTACCTCTAAAATATAATATTGTACCCAAAACACGAGTATTGCACTCCAAAATATTAGTATTATATTTTTCTCATATTAGGTCAAAATAAATGTTGTTGGAAAGCATATTTTATAAATAATATAATGCTTTTTATTTCATAAAAAATTCATTAATGATTAAAATTTATGAGAGATATTGTATCCAAAACATGGGTAATGTACCCAAAACATGGGCTATTGTACCCAAAAACACATGTATTATATTTTTTCATATTTTTTCTTCAAAGTATGTCAACATTAGTTTTATTAAAATTTACTTATTATAACAAATATAGTGCTTTTTGTTTCATTAAAAAATTCATTATAGTTTAAAAGTTATGAGCAATACAATTTTTTTCTTTCTTCCTACTTCCCTCCTATTTAAAATAAAAATATGTCCCCAAATTGAACTTTGCAGGCAACCCAGCCGGATGGGCAGTGATTATGATTGTGTTTGTTGTGCCGTCCTAGTGGTGGCACGACAACCAAACTTGAGCGGCTATTTTAACTGGTATTTGTTATGCATACTAGAAGATAAATAAGTTATACACATGTAAGTTGATCGATAAGTTTCTTGATAACCTGCCACACCAAATCTTTATGACAGGAAACAAATTTATTTGACCGGAATGCCAATTTTCTACGATATCCATCTAAGCAACTGCTCAATACATGCAACTTTATTGATGTGCATGACTTAACAGATTTTGTTCATATAAACGCAGTCTACGTACACATATACCAAACCAAACGGCGAACATCTTACCTACAAATTTATTTGTCTACTCTAAACTGTTACACAAGATTAAGATATCAATAATTAATTTATTCATAAAAATAGACCTATCATGGCTGAATATCAAAGTCATCCTATATCTAGAATAATTATTACCTGAAATACACAATCGGTAAACTATCCCGCAGAAGCGTCGGTGCCCACACCCCGAGCATGCATGCGAGCCGAGGATCACAAGCTATTCACGGAAAACGGGTGCAGAAAGTCCAAGAAACCTCTTCACGGGTGAGGCAAGCATCTCGAGCTGTGCATTACTGACAACATCCTAGGAACACACACCAATACGTAGCAAAAGACGTCCCCGAATGACTAGCAGCAACTCTATCGGAAATCGGAACAATTCGATCGTTGTATCCAACTATATCCACCGGGCATGCAACCTAGCTCCATCCTATAGGTCTACTCTAATATAGGCGTCGCGACAGCCGCCAACCAAGGCTCAATCAGTAGTTCAGTACAACCAAGTGACAAAAGATTCCCATATGTGGCGACCGCTAACACTCGCACATGTAAGGAGTGCGGCAACACATGGAGGTGCCCCGCCATTACCAGCAAGGTGTATAGCTCCCTACTCAACAGTGACAGGTACGACGGTACACCGATGAGAAAGATATACTACCTTAGCATAGTATGGATTAAAAGTAAACAATTATACTTACCTATCTTCCTACACTTGTCAAATTAAAAAAGTTACATCGACATACAAGGAAGACGGTCAACAAATTGGTAGTAGTTAATGATGCTCAAGATAGATAGCGGAGGATGTGTAATAAGGTGCAAATAAGTACATCGAAAACTTCAGATATAGATATAAATTTAAGTTAAATGATCAAGAGATGAGGGTAGTCTGTGTCGAAGGCACGTTGCATATGACGTTATTTTGAAGATATATAGATTATGCCTTTCTTGTGCATGAATTTCCGTGGCAGTATAGCCCCCAAGATATGACACCCATCGTCTAAACAACAATACAATGCTTGCAAACAACAATATTGAGCCCCTATTTGGGCAAGGAAACTGCAAGGGATAAGGGCACTATGAGCAGATTTAGGACTTCCTTCGAGGAGCCTTCCTATCACGTGGATCTTGCCCTAGTGGCCATGATAGTGGTCAAAGATGTTAGATACGTGATTACGTAGCTGCTGTTATATAGCAGCTGGTTACTGTAGTGCATTTAATGCATTTAATGTAGTAATCATTTATTTAGCATGGGTTAAGCCCAATGTAGTGCATCAAGTACATGTGAGAATGTTGTGTTGTTTCTAGTACAAATGGCAAAGAAGTTTTATCTCATATTGCTCACTCCTAGAACTTTTGTGGTCCTCATATGTAGGATCACATGGGGCACTAGTGTCCAAAGGAGTCCTAGGAGGGAGGTATGCTCACCTCCTTGGTGGGTGGGGTTACCACATCACAACGCACGTGCATGCGCGCCACGCTACGCCTGGCCTGGCCGGGCCGGCTCGGGCTCGGACTGGTGGATTGTGGAGAATGTCTTCCGTCTTCTTTTTGCACTAGGATACAACTAAGTAATTAATTACTCGTGTAATTAATTGTTGCTTTCTTATTCGGATTTCTTAATTCTAATCAGAAAGTGTTTCTCTTTTGCGGATTATTCCGTATTGTGTACAAGAGCAACCGAGTGTTTGCGTCTTACTGGAAATAGGATTAGGGATGTGTGTGGCTATATATACACATCCGCTCATTAGGGTTAAACACACCGAAAACAGTCTTCTGCCGCCGTGTGTTTTGTGAGCCCTAATCTAGAGTGCGAGAGCTTCGTCCCGGAGTTACTTTGTGGAGTTGTCCTCCTGAGCAAAGCGTGACTCCTCCTTCCTGTCCTCAAGACGCAGCTGTCAGGCGGTGGTTCCTGCGGTTGCTGTGCTGCACTGGTAGAAGTACGACGCGACTACGTTGAGCGCAAGCGAGACATGCGAGTTCCAGGTTCGTGCCGGATCGCAACTGGGAGAACGATGCCTATCCGAGAGGATTGTCGGGCACTGATTTCTTTAAGTAACATGTTCGTTTCTCAACGAACGATCTGGTTTGCGAATCTAACTTATGTTTTCTATTCTCCTGCTTCGTTTGTTCTTCGATTCTTATCTTGGATCTGCCTGTACTGTTAATTATTTTGCACCTGTCGCTGTTGCATGAACGACGATAACCAATATTAACAATAGTCTTAAAGAAATCATATTTCTGTCGTTAATTAACTATGGCCGGTCAGGGTGGTTCGGGATGTAAAATTGATACAACCAATATGCCTGAAAAGTTTACTGGTACGAACTTTGCCCGTTGACAGAGTCGTATGAAAATTTGGCTGAATATTGCGGGTTATGATCAGTATTTAATTGAAACTGAACCTATATTTGATGAATCAATTCCTGATAATGCAAACATTATTGCTAATTGGAAGAAGGATGATAAAACGTGTCGCGGTTTGATTCTGTTTGGTTTAAATAACAAACTGTATGATTCTTACTCAAAGCCGCCAGTCACTACGTCCAAGGTTTTATGGGAATTGTTAATTAAGAATTTTAGCACTGAAAATCGGGGTGTTGAAAAATACTGTGTGTCTAAATTTCTTAAGTTTCAGATGGTTGAGGGTAAGTCAGTTTCTGATCAAACACACGATCTACAACTCCTAGTTCATGAAC
Organism: Alisma plantago-aquatica; assembly: GCA_963693085.1. Classification (NCBI taxonomy): domain Eukaryota; kingdom Viridiplantae; phylum Streptophyta; class Magnoliopsida; order Alismatales; family Alismataceae; genus Alisma; species Alisma plantago-aquatica. The sequence continues at coordinate 1,084,803,997 of OY856412.1, read as the reverse complement.
TCTCAGATGCCAAGATGGTGTTGCCTGAGAAATTTGTTGTTATGTCTATCATAGAAAAATTCCCTAAGTCATGGGAGTCGTTTGGTATGTCTCTGAAGCATCACAAAGGGACACACACCATGGATGAATTAATGATGGATATTAATATACAAGAAGAATACTTAAAGGAAAAAGGGGTCAAGGTGCCTACTAGTGCAAATCCAACTGTTAATCTTACTTCTACGAAAAACACCAAAGATAAGAAATATAAGAATGCACATAAACCCAAGGCAAAGATCCAAAAGAAATCGAAGAACAAACCTTGTTGGACTTGTGGATAGGTTGGCCACTGGAACAAGGATTGTCCTACTAAGAAGGCAAAGAAAGATACTACATCTGCAACTGAGGAGGTTGTGGTCAACATGATGACTGCATCCTTGAACCTCAATGATGGGTACGTGTCTATTAAACCTGAAATTCTTTCTATATTTGAACCACTTTATTGGATAATTGACACTGGGGCTAATGTACATGTGTGTGCTGATAAATCCCTGTTTGTGTCTTATCAGGCCTCTCGAGGTCGATCTGTGACTTTGGGCGATTCCAGCTCTGCAGAAATCAAAGGCGAAGGACGGGTGGACTTGAAGTTCCCTTTGGGGAAGGTTTTGACTCTTAGCAGGGTCAGACATGTTCCAACCATTCGACGCAATATCCTTAGTGGCGTCATATTAGTTAGAGAAGGTTATAGAGTAGACTGTAAATGTAATAAGGCTATTATTACATGCCTCAGTGATTCCTTGTTTTTTGGCAAGGAGTACTTATGTGATGTGGAGAACTTGTTTAAGATTCATGTTGAACCTGTTTCAACATCTGTTTTAAATTTGAATGATTATAGTTCTGTTTGCATGAATCTTGTTTCATTCGATGTATGGCATTCACGTTTGGGACATGTTAATGTTGCCTCAATGAAGCGTATGATGAATCTAGATTTGATCCATAAATCTGAAATTAGCAACAATAAATGTGAAATATGTGTACAAGCTAAATTGCCTAGAAAGCTGTTTCATTCCGTGAATAGGAATTCAGAAATTTTGGATTTAGTTCATACATATATCTGTGAATTTAATGGTGTTTCTACGAGAGATCAAAAACGTTATTTTATAACTTTTATTGACGATGCGACTAGATACTGTTATGCCTTTTTACTTAGAAGTAAAGATGAGGCATTGGATAAATTTCAAATTTATAAGAAAGAAGCTGAAACTCAAACCGGTAAAGTACTTAAGCGATTAAGGTCTGATAGTGGAGGAGAGTATACCTCGAACTTGTTTTTGGAATTTTGCCAATTACATGGTATAGTTCATGAGGTAACTGCTCCTTATTCACCACAATCAAATGGGATAGCTGAACGTAAAAATTGAACCTTAATAGATATGGTCAATTCCTTACTCCAAACATCTGGATTACCCAACTTTATGTGGGGGGAAGCTTTGAATACGGCTTGCCATATTCTGAATAGAGTTCCCCATAAACATTCAGAGAGTAGTCCATTTGAGTTGTGGAGAGGAAGGAAACCGAGTCTTAAATATCTTCGAGTGTGGGGGTGCCTTGCAAAGGTACTTGTCCCTAAACAAAAAAGGAAGAAATTAGGACCGAAAACGGTTGATGCCATATTCTTGGGTTATGTAGAGACAAGCTATGCTTATAGATTCCTGATTGTAAAATCAGATATCTCTGGCATTGAGGTCAATACAATTGTAGAATTACGTGATGCAACATTCTTTGAGGATGTGTTTCCTATGAAAACTGGTGTGCCCAATGAAGTTTCTCAAGAAGATTCATTTACCAGAGGTTCCATTCCCGAGCACGTGGAAAGGATGACAAATGTGGGGGGTGACTCAGAACATGCTATTTCTGAATCTGATGATTCTGAAGAAATAGTTGAACCAAGGAGAAGTAAACGACCTAGGACATCCAAAGACTTTGGAAGTGAGTTTCTTACTTACAATGTTGAGGATGATCCTGTTACTTTCAAACAAGCTATGGAATCTCCAGAAGCTAAGTTTTGAAAAGAAGCCGTTAATGATGAAATCCAATCAGTTCTTTCAAATGGAACTTGGGAATTGGTGGATTTGCCTCCTAGTTGTTCTGCAGTTGGTTGCAAATGGATTTTTAAGAAGAAACTTAATGCATACGGGACAATCAATAAGTATAAGGCTAGGTTAGTTGCTAAGGGTTACACACAAAGGGAAGGAATATATTATTTTGATACCTATTCACATGTTTCCCGTATGACCACAATCTGAGTGCTTATAGCATTGGCTTCCATTTATAATCTCTATATTCATCAGATGGATGTGAAGACCGCGTTCTTACACGGTGATTTTCAAGAAGAGATATATATGGAACAACCTGAGGGATTTGTGGGTCGTGGGAATGAGTCCAAAGTGTATAAACTTGTTAAGTCATTATATGGCTTGAAACAAGCCCCTAAGCAATGACATGAGAAGTTTGATTCTGTGATATCATCGTTTGGCTTTATTTCTAATGAATTTGATAAGTGTCTCTACTTTAAGATTGTCAATAATGGATTCATTTTGTTATGCTTATACATCGATGATATCCTGCTTTTTGGTTCCGATATGAAAGTAGTAAAAGAGACAAAGTCATTATTGTGTAGCAAGTTTGAGATGAAAGATATGGGTGTTGCTGATGTGATTTTAGGGCTTAAAATCATAAGGTCTACTGATGGTATAACTCTCTCTCAGTCTCACTATGTTGAGAAGATACCGGAGAGGTTTGAGTACACATCACGTAAACATGTTAAGACTCCATATGATTCATCCAAACCCTTGTTCAAGAATGAGACTGGGGTTCCAGTGTCTCAATTACGATACTCTCAGATTATCGGAAGTTTGATGTATCTTATGAACTGTACACGTCCAGACATTGTGTTTGCCGTGAACAAGTTAAGTAGATACACCAGTTGTCCCGACAAGACTCATTGGGAAGCTCTTGAGAGAGTTCTAAGGTATATCAAGGGAACACGTTCCCTTGGGCTGCATTATGGTAAACATCCTTCCGTAGTCGAAGGATATAGTGATGCAAGATGGATTTCTGTGAATTCTGGGAGTAATGGTGTCTCAGGATATGTATTCCTGTTGGGAGGAAGAGCTGTTTCTTGGAGGTCTAAGAAACATACCATATTGTCTCGGTCCACTTTTGAAGCAGAGTTGTGTGCTTTAGATGAATATGGAATGGAAGCTGAATGGCTACATGGACTTATGTCTAGTTTACCTATGGTAATAAAGTCGCTTCCTGCCATTTCACTTCACTGTGACAGTACTACAACTATTGCTAAGATAAAGTTCCAAGTACAATCAAAAACAACGTAGACACATCCAAGTTAGATTGAAATCTGTAAGGGAGTTAATGTCTAATGGGGTCGTGGTTGTGGACTACGTCGGTACCAAAGATAATACAGCTGATCCTTTCACTAAAGGTCTTACCTTGGATTTAGTGGAAAAATCCAGGTTGGGGATGGGACTGAAACCCCTATAGATGTGCAGGCAGTAGCAACCCAACCCAAAAGAGTGGAGATCCCACAAATTGGGTTCAATGTGGTAATAACAAGCTGTCGGGTAAATCAAATGACACTATGTATTCTTGTTTGATGCTTCTAGCATCTGTGTGTCTATCTCCTGGAAACCTATTAGTGTCATGGTTGTAAGTTAGTAAGAGAGTAGTCTCTTAATGGTGTCAAGTCTTAGGACAGGATGTTAGCAGTACATCCTTGGAGACTCCAGCTAAGTGATTGATGTTGTGTAGGCCGCAACAGGAGAATTGGGTTGTTCTCTATTATCAATCATGATATAAAATTTTGTATGCATGGCCTTAATACATTATTTTTCTTTTACTACCATGTCTTTATTGTGTTATTACCAACCTATACTCCTGTACCCAAGGTTCAGGTTCAAGACTTTTGTTCACCTTGTTCCTACAGGGGTCACAATTGGATAACTCAGGTAGATTCAAACCGAAAGGTATCTGCTGAAAGCACAGTATGGAGGACTGAATGGTAGAGCACACTACACATTGGACTTTGTGGGGGATTGTTAGATACGTGATTACATAGCTGCTGTTATATAGCAGCTGGTTACTGTAGTGCATTTAATGCATTTAATGTAGTAATCACTTATTTAGCATGGGTCAAGCCCAATGTAGTGCAGCAAGTACATGTGAGAATGTTGTGTTGTTTCTAGTGCAAATGGCAAAGAAGTTTTATCCCATATTGCTCACTCCTAGAACTTTTGTGGTCCTCATATGTAGGATCACATGGGGCACTAGTGTCCAAAGGAGTCCTAGGAGGGAGGTATGCTCACCTCTTTGGTGGGTGGGGTTACCACATCACAATGCACGCACGCACGCGTGCGCGTGCACCACGCCACGCCTCGCCTGTCCTGGCCTGGCCTGGCCTGGCCGGGCCAGGCTCGGGCTTGTGGCTTGTGGCTTGTGGATTGTGGATTGTGGAGAATGTCTTCCATCTTCCGTCTTCTGTTTGTACTAGGATACAACTAAGTAATTAATTACTCGTATAATTAATTGTTGCTTTCTTATTCGGATTTCTTAATTCTAATTAGAAAGTGTTTCTCTTTTGCGGATTATTCCGTATTGTGTACAAGAGCAACCGAGTGTTTGCGTCTTACTGGGAATAGGATTAGGGACGTGCGTGGCTATATATACACATCCGGTCATTAGGGTTAAACACACCGAAAATAGTCTTCTGCCGCAGTGTGTTTTGTGAGCCCTAATCTAGAGTGCAAGAGCTTCGTCCCGGAGTTACTTTTGTGGAGTTGTCCTCCTGAGCAAAGTGCGACTCCTCCTTCTTGTCCTCAAGACGCAGCTGTCAGGCAGTGGTTCCTGTGGTTGCCGTGCTGCACTGGTAGCAGTGCGACGCGACTACATCGAGCGCAAGCGAGACGTGCGAGTTCCAAGTTCGTGCCGGTTCGCAACTGGGAGAACGGTGCCTATCCGAGAGGATTGTCGGGCACTGATTTCTTTAAGTAACACGTTCGTTTCTCAACGAACGATCTAGTTTACGAATCTAACTTTTGTTTTCTATTCTCCTGCTTTGTTTGTTCTTCAATTCTTATCTTGGATCTACCTGCACTGTTAATTATTTTGCACCTGTCACTGTTGCATGAACGACGATAACCAATATTAACAACAAAAGACTCCCTTCACTGCCATATCGGTCTTTTGGGATCCAAATTACTTGGTGGGTGGGGGTTCCACCTTCAATCATGGGGTTTGAGGTGGGGCATTTCAGTCACATGTGATCATGGTGGATTTGTGGCTGAGAAGAGCACTCGATTCTCAACCATATTTGTTTGTTCACCCACCAACGACTACAAGTTCTTGCAACTTTGTTTATAAGATGGTGGTTGTTGAAAAATAGGGTCGACCTCTTTAGCAGATCTAGAGGTATATGCTCATAGCCTGGCCCCACCTTTACAACCATGCCTTGAATGTGACTTGACTACATGGAGTGACCACATAAGTTAAAGCCGAAGAAGGCACACATGAGATATACTCGAGGAGGGGGTGACATCATCCTAACATGTCTCTCACATCAATTTGGTAGAGAAAATGGAGAGGGGGAATGGAGGACGGTGTTCTTCACTGAAGAGATCAGAGCAACATGTCTAAAGAGTGAACAAACTAAAAGATCTTTTTTTTACATCCTAAAAAACCTCTTCTTTAGGTGATTACAACATTATTAGTGTAGGCGCAATACAAAAATAAGAAATTATGCAGTAACCAATCGTCTGGTGGGTAGATAAAAAATGGGTTCACGTACCCAATACCCTCTAGACACATTATATCTGGATATTTTTCTCCATTATTGAAAAAGGCTTGGGGGTGTAGACAGCCAAAATGGTGAATAGAGGTTTCATATTTTTTTAATGAATACAATCTCATCAAAGTAAGTCAACAATAGTAGATGAAGTTGCTGGTGGAAGTTTCGTATGTTGTTTGAACAAATGATGCATCGTTGGCTAGGAATGACGAGAAAATGACCCTAGTTTCTTTTAACTTGGAAGAAAATAGTGAAGAAGTAGATGGTGGAGGTCCACCAAAGGTTTCTAGATCCGGTTTGCACGTTCTGAAAGCACAAAGTGTTGATCAAGGTAGTGAGAGATAGATTGCTTGGTTTAAGATGAAATGATTCCCTTTTGCTTACATGGATGAATCTTCTATTATGGCAATAGTAAAACTGTATCAGATGATTAAAACCTTATGCCAATAGTGCATGAAAGTAAAAAATGCTTCAAGGATGCTTGTTTGTTGATGTGTGATTTTATAGCACAACAAATTTTGTAGGGATGAAATCCTTAATTTTACCTTAATCAAGTGTATACAATCCAACTAGCAAATGGACGGATCTTATATGACTATAGTTTAGGAAGAACCCAAATGATAATCTTTTTAAGAATTGATTTATCCAGTTAACCATATTACGAAGACTATTTAACACAAAAGGTGGTTTGTTATTCATTACACTAAGTACAAAAATAAAAATTAAAACTAAGATCTAATTTACTAGATGAATGGAAATACTAGGGTGAATAGATTTCACCACCACTACCTATGTCAACTCTTTCACTACATCACAAATAAACATAAATAGATAAAACTGAGGTTGAGTAAATCAACCTTTTGAAAGTTTGGATAAAACCTAGACATATATCACTCTAGGCTTGTCGTCATGTTGTATAGAGATCACATTCTCATCACCATGTAAACACCTACCTTAATTTCTCATCGTGGGGTTTACAAGAAACAATTGATATTTTATATCTTGGGTTTGAAGTTATCTACACCTAGGATCTGACAAAAATAAAAACCTATCGATCAAATAAGATTACAAGAATGAAATGATCGTATCAAAATGTATCATAATTTAAACATGCATGGTAAAAAGAATAAAATAAGACATAGGGGACACTCCACGTGCCCTACCTAAGAAACTACTCACTCCTCATGATGAGATCAATATAGAAAAGCAAAAAGAAAGAGATAATTGTCAACTCTCTAGGTAGAAGAGATGCTACCTTTGTGTGTGCAAAATTAGAGTCAATGCCTAGAGATGAGTTGATCCGATGCAAAAACCATCCGATCACCTACTTCTTTATTGTTCCTTCTTGCTTCAGGCCTAACCCACTACTAAGAAGCAACATGTGGCGATGGATGAATGGTGGTAATAGTCGATGGAAGTGGCATTGTTATTCAACCTCTTTTGGGGTTAAGTTGAAGAGCCTTAGTGGAGTGAAGGCCATCCATTAACTCAACTATTATAAATTACCCATGGAATTGATCTATGATCATCTTATATAAGCTTGGGCATGCATAGAACCATTGTGACTCCAAAATAGTTACGTGTATTCATTTCCAACCACCGATAGTAATGGTAGTGGATGCGATGAATGTCTTGAGGGGTGGTGAGAAAAATATGTTGAGACACAACACTTTTTTCAGTTGCATAGTTCCCTTTGTCTAGTAGGGTGTTTTTTGGTTGGTGATCATTAGTTGACAAAGCTAAAAACTTCATTGGTTGATGAATCTAGAAGCTTCATTGTTGGCATCATTGGTGGGTGGGAGCGTAGAAGTTCAATTGTGGATCACACAAAACTTTCATCAATTGTGACACATGCATTAATTGATGAATGATCACATTCTAATCAATTTTTGGATGTTGGGTTCTCATCAGTTATTGGGTAGGTACATCACCAATTATCGAGTATGGAAATGGTGAATCATACAAACTGATGATAATGATGTTGATGGATGCAAACCCCTAGATGAGGGAGGCAATGACATAGGTTTAGGGGTCTACATTGCTCAATATATAGACTGATGGAAGGGAAGACTGATGAACTCCAAACCTTTATTAAAATTTGCTTCACGCCTACTAATTAATAAGATAGTGTATATAGATAAAAAGTCAAACTTGTCAAAAAATCAAGGAATCTATTCAAAACACTAAAAAATTAGTACAAAATTAAGGAAAACTAAATCAATGCTAATTATCAAGTCATAAGTGAAATTGAAATGCAAAACTAATCTAAAAGTGTGACTAAAACTAGGATGAATATGATTTCATCATTTATTTGGGGAAACTTAAAAAATTTTTGTAGTTGTGGTAGATGTTCAATTATGTGAGTTCTGCTACAAGGTGAATCTAGCAATAGTGGCACATGTACTAAAGAATGGATGATCCCCTATTATTACAAATAGAGTATATGCCTAGGTTTCAGGGTGAGACTTTTTCCTCAATTGTGTTTGTTGTGTTCCATGATGACACCTTAGTGAAAAGATTTTAATTTGAGCAGGAGATGCATGGACAAGAAGGAAATCTTTGCAATGGATTGCTCCCAAGTAATACTCTAGAAAGAAGAAGGAATATGAGGTGACTAGGGGGCATGATCATCCACCCATTCTAGTCAATAGGTCAACGATCAAGATGAAAACAGAATGAGATCACAAAAGAGATGATTGTAAGACTTTACTCAAAACATAGTCATGGAGGAACATTGAACCAATATATACCACTACTAGAGGATCAAAAAATACTAAAGCCTAGGTTTATCAGGACAAGTAGATAATGGATCACTTTCCAAACACATAGAAACATCAACTCTATAGATTTGCACAAAGTATGCCATCAATTGAACTAAGCCAATGAAACATCTTCTCACCTATAATAAAGAGTCACAAGTAGTATAGAGTTCATTATATCCACTGAGAATTAGTGGTATTCACAATTCCTCTTCATTATATCATATGAGATATTGGATAGAAAAAATAATTGGTTGTTTTGCTTAGTTTGATTAAAGAAAATAAAGCCTAAAATTAAATATAATGAACAATGGAGTAAAAGAGTGGTTCAATAACAAATGTTCTATTTATATCTACAACCACATTTTAACAAATTTCAAACATAATCATCCGAACATTTTAGAAATTTTAAACAATAATTCCTTTAAAGATTTCAAAAGATTGTTCTTAATGTTTCTCAAATCAAGCACAATATTATATAGGATGGTAATTTGATTTACATCCATAAGTATCCCACTTTAACCATTTTTAGAACTAGGAATCTATATTTAACTAGTTCATACACTTTCATGTCATAAATCAATTAGTTCTAGTTCATTTAAATAATTACTTTCCTCGATCTCAAATAAAGAAATTATTAGCTACAAATCTAGGGTGATTAGTTCCAAGAAGAGGCACTAACTATTTTTTGTGAGGTTAGGAGGTTATTTATGAATTATGTTCCTACTATAGATTCAAATGAAAAAATTACAAATACTTTGATTAGAAGAATTAAACATGGTAGCACTACTACCATTGTGAGCTATGTCCCTACTAGTAGTATTGAGTAAACTCTCTGGATGTTCTACATATAAATGAGAATGGATGTGGTGCTTTTTATGGTGTTTCACAGGTTATAAACTACATGGTTGGCCTCTCTAGGTACAAATTTGGTTCTCGGTCTCAATCATATTCAATTGCATAATTTGTCTCTTCCTCATACAAGGTGCAATATTTGAAGGTGCTTCCTTTTCACCCTCAATCATCTAATGGATATAAAATGGCATCTGACTCAATGATCACCTAACTTTGGTTCCTTCACAATCTATCTCATACCATTGTAATAGCACAAAGTTCAATTTTTGTGACTGTTATTTCAGTAAGATACTAATGTTCACCTTCAAGCCGCTTACCCTCATTATTCATTATCACCCAATTAATAATTAATTTATTCTTCTTACGAGAAGCACCATCATTCCATTTTATCCAATTTTCTTTAGAATATCTCTAGTGATACTTGGTAGTATTTTTATTCCTACACTGAATGCTATTCACATCTTCAAGTCTCATAAGCGCCACATGTTGATTAATATTGAATTCACAATGTGATAATAGAATGTTCATGTTTTCAAAATTAGAAATTGTTCTAGCTTTCAATATAGTCTAGTGAGAAGTAAGGAATGTAGCCACTTCTACATCATTTTTCTTGGAATTGTTCAGTGAAACATTCATTTATATTTCCATTATAGAAATTATTAGATTGGTATCTAGAACCAAGAGCTTATCATACCTATGTACCTTTATCATAATCTCACAATGTGTGAAGGGTATCTTATTTATCCATAACACTTCTATGAGAAACATATGATTAACATAGCCTCCACTATCACTACCATATCCACCAAATCTTCCTCCATCACCTCCACCCTATGAGTTGTCATGGGCTAGATGGCTAGGCTCACCATAGTTGTAGCTATTGCCTCCACACCCATTGTCACTGCCACCATTGGAACCTTGCAAGCAGTCCCAAGAAAGGTAACACAATTGTTTTACACCACTACCACCACATTTAATGTATCCATTGAAGCCTTTGTGTGTCCTAACACCTCCTCCATTCCTACAACCTCCTTTGAACATGTACCCACCTCTACTGCGTCCTACATCAAGCCTCCCAACTCCTCTACCATACACTATACCATCACCATAGCCACCTCCTTGCCTTTCAACCTGACGGATGACCCAATGGGGTCAGATATATTAATGGCATGGTGTGTCCATTGTTGGTATGTATGCCCATAGAGCCAATCATATGATGATTGTAATGGCATAACTCATAAATGAGTTGATTAATAATAAAGACAATCTTCCAATTTATTCTGTTTTATTCAATTATGAGATAATGATGTTTCATAATAAATGTCTAAAGAATAATATTACTCAATGACGTATGTCTTCAGGTTGAGGACATGAACAATGAGATCATATAGATGTTAAGGGTATATACATTCTTGTTATGTCCCTAGTAAGTTGTTATTGAGGAAGCCTGATAGACAACAATAACATTTAAGACTAGAGTGTGAGTCAGTTGATGACAAAATCTCATTAGTCATGATATGCGATATCAAACCAAACACATATATACTTGTTAGAGAACAATGTATCAGACAGATCCACCTTGAGAGTGATACATGGAAACCATAAAATGGTAGTTAGAATCATCTCTCATAGTGATGGTGGTGATTATGGTTCTTAGACCTAAAATCACTATACTTATCACATGTTGTTTGATGTAATTTGTCATCATCGAACGTGAGCTTGAATAAGGGTTGCCATAAAGGTGATGTTCAAATGCATTATGACACATGGGGAATGACTGTGAGTGATGTAGATGAGATTTTTCCCTCCTACATGAGCTTGATATTTGGGCCACTTCATAAGTGAGATTGAGAAAAGCATGGCCATGCACATGTGAATCAATATATGATGTTGAGTTCACATATATCTCAGTCCGTCTGCTCAAGTTTAAATAACATGGATTGAGCATTAAAGAGGATGATGATTCCATGCCTCAAGTTCAATCTGGATATTAGAGACAAAGGAAGTATACAATCACTGTAACACCAATCAGTGATTGTAGGTTGAAGTTTTTCTCCAATGTTTTGAATTACGTGGGTAGCAATGAAGTATTTCTAGATACCAATCATTCTCTATGATGTCATAAATTAGTTATGGACATTCACTACCAACGTAACTTGGGACCTATAGGGTCACACATATAGGAATGTACTTGTATTGGTATGTATGCCCACAGAGCTAATCATATGATGATTGTAATGGCATAACATGTAAATGATTTGATTAATAATAAGGGCAAGCTTTCAATTTTATTTTGTATATTCAGTTATGAGATAATAAATAATATAATAAATGTCTAGATAATGATATTACTCAATGACGTATGTCTTCAGGTTGAGGACCTGAAGAATGAGATCATACAAATATTAAGAGTATATATATTCTCATTATGTCCTAATCGGTTGTTGTTGTAGAAGGTTCATAGATATCAATAACACATAAGATCAAAGTGTGAGTTGGTTAATGTCAGAGTCTCATTAGTGATGATATGACAATATCAAACCAAGCACACAGATACATGTTAGAGAATAGTGTATCGGATGACTCACCTTGAGACTGATACATGAACGCCATCATCAAGGAAGTCATAGTCATCTCTTACAATGATGGTGGTGGTTGTGGTTACTAGACCTAAAATCACTACACTCATCAGATGTCATTGGATACACTTTGACATCATCAAACACAGTCCTCAAACATGGGTTGTTATAAAGGTGATGATTGGGTGACTTTGACACATGGGGTCTGACTATGAGTGATAGAGATTGGATTTGTACCTCCTATAGGAGTATGATATCCAAGGCCTCTTGATTAGAAAGACTGAGAAAAGTATGGTCATACGCATGTGAGTCAATATGTGATATTGAGTTTACATATATCTCGTGCAGTCTGCTCTGGTTCTATAAATAAGATTCAATAATAATGAGGATGACTACTCCATGCCTATAGTTCAATCTGGATATCAATGACAAAGGAACTATACAAACACTATAACAACATACACTAATTTTAGGTTGAAGTTGTTCTCCAACTTTCTATTTACTTGAGTAGGAATGTTGTGTGACTAGGCATCACTCATTGCTTGTGATGTCATGAGTTGTTATAAACATTCACTATCAACGTAATATGGGACCTATAGGGTCAAACACATAGGAACTCATCTAGAAGAGGAGTTTGATCTTGAATGATAATTGATTTGATAACTAAAGTGTGTAGGTATTTCAATGCACACAATGGATTAGTTGACTAGACTACCAAACGATCAGTTCAAGTGTTGAGATAGTGGTTTGGAGTATCAGGTTGATTGTATTGTACATTGGCTAGAATTCAGCCTAACCCGGGGTGCCAGACGATCATCTGGCTTGGCCAGATGACCATCTCGCTTGGTGTGAGACACCCGTCTCACATACACCAAATGGTTGATTCAGGGTGCAATTCAATTGCACATAGGATTGATGTTGACGTAATGATGTACACAAATTGGAATTGAATCATAGACATATGCACAAAACTAGAAAACACTAGAAAATCTAGACTAAGACAGATGAACATTTGGCATTCCATACAACTTTCTGGGTCTCCTGATGATTGTAATGGATGTCGCAAGTTGCACAACTTCTAGAATTGTTGCAAAAATTTGAGATCTTCTGGTCCCTTCTATTCCCACACAGACTGGGAACCCTGACCCTGACCTCTACTATAAACAGAGGGATATTGCGGGCTTCCTAAAATACAACCCAAATAATTGAGAATTTGTTCTTTGATAATTATTGTCCTCTCTGTTTGTGGCAACCAAGAGAGCCCAAGCAAGTCCTGCCTGATTAGTGAGGGATAGCTACGGGAGAGAAAAACTGAGGATCATTGTTGTGGGAGAGAAGGTTGATGACTAGTACACTGACAAGAGGGACAACTTGTTCCTATCTGTTCCAGTAGGATGACTTGAGTTTGGACTATTCTAGAGGCATCAGTCCTTTGGCTACTTCTAGGAGAGCAACATCAACTCATAGTCTGTGGTGAGATATGAGGAGCTACTACAGTAGTTGTCTGAGTCTGCTATCCATGGAGGAGCAGTCAAACGAGTCCCAATGCAACTAGGAGCTGCACAAACACCATCCAAGATAGAGTGCACATCTACATCGATGAGGATTTTCGATGGACTTGCTCTAGGACGAGCTATATCTTTGTGAAACCATCCTTTTCATTTCATAGTTATTGACGCGATCTGTTGGTTAATGAGAAATAGTCAGTATTTTTTGTTTCTGGTGCCTATCTGATGTCATATTTTCTAAAAGTGGTATCAGAGCCACATTAATTAATTATGTTTTAGGATAATCCATATGATCGAATTTTGGATTTATCATATTTATTTATTGCATGCAATGCGAATATTTAAACTTGTTTGATGTGCACTTCTATCTAATCACCACATAAAACCCCTATATATATGTTTTGATAGTGGATGTACAACATGGTTATGGCCAAAACCCAGATATGTGTGTGCATTGTTGTAGTTATTTATTCCTATTGTTAATTGGTGTGCATATCGAGCCTCTTTCTCCTTTCTAAATATAAATTAATGCTCTTCTTCCTATTTTTCCTCGATTGTAACTTGAGGTTTTCCCCATATACAATATAATAAAAGTAAGATAGTTTTAATTTATGTTTCAACGTGAGATTATGATCTGTATAAAGGCAAAATGATAGAATCATGAGACAACCAAATAGACTGGAGGACCTAGGAGGCCCGACGACATGAGGATGAACCAATCGATTGGAGGTGTCCAGACATTTCTTGGACCTAACAACCAGACGAACGCTTTAGAAGGTCCCAACCAAGTGACCAGGAGGCGAGCCGATCGGTTCAAGAGTTGAAACGATCAACTCAAATTGGTTCGAGCACAAATCTTCACCAATAATAGGTTGCATATGATGTGGACCATAGGTGGTAGTAATTCCTTGTGGCTCTAAGGAAATATATTAGTATAACCATAACCATCACTTGTGTGTTTTATTTATTGCATGCTTTTATTTGTGGTTATAGTATGTATATTATACACACTATATATGTGGTGATTGAATAAAGTATATGTATTTATACAAACTCCATCAAATAAAATATTAAGTCATAAATACTTTTCATAAGCAACACACATGAAAAGTTTGATCGACTAAGCATGGGTATGATGTCTATCTCATGGAAGTGTGATGGTAGATATGTGGGTCTACCCTAACAAGGTGTATATTCATCATGTTGACTTTTGGGTTAGGCTTAACTAGGTGACCTTAATTGGATTAAGCACCTAGAAGCATAAAAATGATCAATGACAAGGAGTTGTGCATGTCATATATCAAAAGTTGCATATGATGCAATTGGCAAAAGTTTCCTACCTGATAGAATCAAGTTGTGGGTGACATCCCTAGCCGGATCGTGATTTTGATGATATTTAGATCTTGGACCACTAGAATATTGTACTCTGCAATATTTTGAGTTGATATTGAGGGTTATCAATTTGAATAAAATTGTGGGAGTGATAGTTAATTAAAGATCTAATTAATATCATCAAATTTATCAAATCAAACCAAATCAAAATGTTTTGAAAAGTTGCAATATTTCTTTGTAGAATCAAATGTCAAACACAAATAGTTCAAATTGCTACCAGTCCTTAAAAAGAAAAAAATGGGATAAAGTTCCACAGTTGGTTAAGGAGTTTGAGAAATGTTCTCATCAATGAGCAAGAGCTCTATGTCCTTGATAGACCAATGCCAGAGGAACTCGCTCTGAATGTGCCTAAGGCTAAATGGATGCTTATTGGAAGCATGCCAATGATGGGATAGACATTTGAATACCTAATTCTCTATTTTATGAACTATGAGTTGCATGAAAAACATGAAAGCATGACCATTCTTGATATGGTAACACATCTTAAGAATCATGTAAAGCAAAAAAGCTATAATGTCGCCAAAGTGCTATTTGAGCAAAAACCAAAAAAAGGATATCTCATAAAACCCCATGTGCTCAATATGATAGGACGTGGAATCACTGATAATTCTCTTAGGTCAAGAGTTGACCATGAATATGATTATGTAAGTGTTGCATGAATCATATAGTCAGTTTATCGAATGATTGGCATGTTGATGCCAAAGTAAGGAAGAAGAAGGACAAATCCATGATGATGATCAATAGAAGTGATTCCTAGGGCAAAGGAAAGGCTAAGAAGTCTTATGAGGCTAATCTTAAGTCCAAGTATTCTACACTCAAGTTGCAGAGAAGGGTAAGTGTAAGAGGAATCTGTCCTTTTCACTTAAAGGATAAAGAAAAGAAAGTTTCACCTTTGTCATGAAAGGAATTATCTACTTCATAGAAGATCTTAGGAAGAAGATAGAGATAGAAATACCCACTTCAGGACCTAAGAAGAAGTAATCTAGATCGGTGCGGAGCAAGGGTTGCTGACTTTATAGTTGTGAATCGTCATTCATGGATTAAAATAGAATTAGTGAATTGCTGTCATGTACCTTCCATTGATGAAAACATCATATGTCTTGTATGACAAGAACATTATGTTTCATTTTAAAAGATATGATCTTTTATGGCAATGCCCCATGTCTCACAAACTATACTTGATAGTTGTAGAGACAAATGTGTATGACACATATATTGAATGACTTGATAACTCAAACATTGAATACCTATAACATTGTCATCTAGAGCACATAAATGAGAAATGCATCTCTAGAATCCATATGATGGTTATGTAGATTCTTTTGGTTATTGAACCAATAGAGACATGCAAATCTTATTCGTTGTGCAATATGAAAAAAGTATCTTCACTAGATGTAGTGGGAGAATGAGTATTCTATTAGGGCTAGTACATACTGATGTACACAAGACCTTTTAGAATAAATGCTAAAGTGAGTTGCAATGACTTCATTATTTTTATATACTGATGTTATCAGTAGATATTTGTATTTAATGAAATATAACTTTAGATCTCTTGAAGTGTTCAAGGAGATCATAAATGAAGTATGTAACAAACTTGGTAAATGTATTAAGATACATTGATGTGATCAATGTTGAAATATTTTTAACAAAGAGATTGAGGACCTTCTAGAGGTATGTGATAATGTATCGCAACAAACTCCACATGAAACACAATGATAGTTTATCATGGAAGTGTATCAGGAAGGAATCACACCTTGTTAAGTAATGGTGTGATTATCAATAAAAATTCTAGCTGATCTTACAATTTCTTTTGGGTACATGCTTTACATGAAAAACAATGTACCGTCTAAAATGGTTCAAAAGACACCAAATGAGATAAGGCATGGGGAGAGTCCTGATGAGTATTTTGTAATGATTAGGATTGAAAGATCATATAAGAAAACTATTTCTTAAAAGCTTTGTCAACAAAATCACATAAATGTTATTTTGTTAAATACTACTCTTATCACAATCTGATAACAAAGTGTTTGTTAGTCTGGATGATTGTATTCCTAAAAGGAAACTTAGTTCCAAAAGTAATCAGTGTGAGTAAAATAAGAACTTGAAATATTTGAGACAAATAAGAAAACATAGAACCTAAAGAGGTACAATAGGAACAAGGAGAATCACAAGTTGTTGTGGAATCTCAAGTTCCTTATATAACACATATAACTCATAGTTCTAGTAGAAAATGCCTTGAGTTTGAAAGATTATGATATCTTATAACTCAAGAAGGCAGTAAGTTAATCATAAAGATGAGTCAAAAACCTACCTAAAAACTATTGAGGGACCATAATTAGAGAAACAACTTCAGGCCATGGGATCAAAGATGAAATCTGTGTACACCAACAAGGTATGACCTTACTGGATCCACTTGAAGGGGTAAAACCCATAGGGTGCATTTGGGTTTTTGTAAGAAGACCAATATGGAAAGGTAAATTGTGCAAAGAGTTTCAAACTAGTGCAAAGTGTTGAATATGATGAAATCTTTTTCACCAGTTACCATGGTTAAATCCATCTGGATCATTCTTGTTGTTGCAGATTAGTATGACTGTGAGATTTGGCATACGGATGTTAAAACCACATTCCTTAATTGAAATAATTAAGAGGATGTGTATGTGACACAACTTATTGGTTTTATACATCCATTAATTAAAATAAAGTCTATAAGCTACAAAGATCAATCTGTGGATTGAAGCAAGCATCTCAAAGCTAGAATCTTCTAATTGACAAGACAATCAAAGGGTTTGACTTGAGTCAGAATGAAGATGGAATCCATTATTACAAAAGATTTGGTGGGAGCATATTGATATTCCACATAATTATGGGGAATAATGCCCTTATACTGCAAATGATAAAACCTGGCAAGGCAAGTACCTTCTTAAGCATCCTATGAGATATGAATTGAGATCTATAAATATAGATCTGGAAAGCTTCTTGACCTAAGAAAGAGCACATAAATTGGCAAGATGTTGAGGGGTTCAACATGAAAGACTCAATGAGAGAAAACATGTCAATGTTCCATGGAGTTAGTCTCTCAGGAGCCTAATGTCCCAATTCTTATGAAGAATAAGAACACATGGGTAGATGCCATATGCATTCGCAATTGGATCTATCTTGATTACAATGTTATGTATTTATGCACTTATCTCATATGTATTGGACATGACGAGAGGATATCTCATATGTATTGGTCATGATAAGAGGATATCCAGTCATCTCATACGTATTGGACATGATGAGAGGATATATATACACCTACCTAGCAATCTCGTATGTATTAGACATGATGAGAGGGTATATGTCAGATGCCAGTGAGAGTCACTGGACTACCATAATGAACATCCTTAGGTGCTTGTGAAGCACCAAAAGGATCCATTCCTTTAGTATGATGATAAGGAAGATTTGAGCATAAAGAGTTACACGGATGCAAGCTTCCAAACTAACAAATAAAGGATCGCGATCTAAATCAGTGTTTGATGTTAAACAACAACTATAAGATAGAGAGGGTTCTGAGATAATGATAATTGTTCAAATCTACAAAAGAAGTCGAGTATCTCTATGTTATAAGAACAACAGAGGATACAGTATGGATCAAGAAGGTAATATGGGCGAACTTGTGTGAGGTTCCAACCATTGATGACACAGTAGAAATACTGATGACAACAATGGAGCTACTAGTTAGGTTGGGAATCTCGGATAGCATACTATGGCACTTCCACCTCATATGAGTAGTCGTCCAATGAAGAGATGCAAAAATTGCAAGATACCAACTTAAAACAAATGTTTCTAATTCCACTATAATAGCACTTAAGCAGTAGACACATGATGGTCACGTTAGGTCACTCGGGATGAGTTCTGTGGGTGATTGGCTCTAAGTGCAAGTGGGAGTCTATTGGTATGTATTCCCAAAGAGCCAATCATATGATGATTTTAATGGCATAACATGTAAATGATTTGATTAATAATAAAGGTAAGCTTCCAATTTATTTTGTATATTCATTTATGAGATAATGAATAACATAAAAAATGTCTAGAGAATGATATTACTCAATGACGTTTGTCTTCAAGTTTAGGACTTGAAGAATGAGATCATAAAAATGTTAACAATATATATATTCACATTATGTCCCTAACTAGTTGTTGTTTTGAAATGTTGATAAGCATCAATAAAACATAAAATCATAGTGTGAGTTGGTCAGTGGCAGAGTATCATTAGTCATGATATGGAAATATCAAACTAAGCACACAGATACATGTTAGAGAATAGTGTATCGAACAGACCTACTGTGAGACTAACACATGGAAGCCATCATCATGGAAGTCATAGTCAATTCTCACAGTGATGGTGGTGGTTGTAGTTCTTAGACCTGAAATCACTGCACTCATCACATGTCGTTGCGTACACTTTGACATCATCAGACACAATCCTAATACATGGGTTGTTATAAAGGTGATGATTGGGTGACTTTGACACATGAGGATTGACTGTGAGTGATAGAGATGGGATTTGTCCCTCCTATAGGAGTATGATATCCAAGGCCTCTTGATTAGCCAGACTGAGGAAAGTATGTCCATACGCATGTGAGTCAATATGTGGTATTGATCTTACATATATTTTATGCAGTCTGCTCTGATTCAAGATATAAGATTTGAATAATAATGAGGATGACTACTACATGCATGTAGTTCAATCTAGATATCAATGACAAAGGAACTATACAAACACTGTAACACCATAAACAGATTGTAGGTTGAGGTTGTTCTCCAACTTTCCATTTACTTGGGTAGAAATGATGTGTGACTAGGCACTACTCATTGCTTGTGATGTCATAAGTTGTTATGGACATTCCCTACCAATGTAGTATGGGACCTATAAGGTCACACATATAGGAACTCATCTAGAATATGAGTTTGATCTTGAATGATATTTGAACTAATTACTAAAGTATTTAGGTATCTCAATTCACATAAAAGATCAATTGACTAGACTACCAAATGATCAAATCAAGTATTGAGACAACCGTTTGGAGTGTTAGGTTGATTGTGTTGTACATAGGGTTGTCAATGGGGAGGGTATGGGGAGGTTAAGGTCTTACCCTTACCCTTACCCTCTTCCCAAAGAGGGTAAGGGTAAGGGTAATTATCCTTCTTAGCAATCCCCTTACCCTCCCCTTACCCTTACCCTCTTCTCCATAGGGTAAATGGGGAGGGTAAAGGGTAAGCGGGTAATTTTGACAAAAAAGAATTTTATACACATTGTGGGTTGATTTTTAATAATTTTATAACTAATTTATTGATAACAACATATAAAACATTATATCCAATTCAAAATCATATGTTTCTCTATATAAAGTTAAGTCAATTCACACAATAACAGTTTTTTATGCATAAATCATTTTTTTCCTTTGCATAAGTATGCATAACCTTTATATCATGTGTGGATAAAAGGGTAAAAGGGTATGGATAATGTCTATACCTTACCCTCCCCTTATAGTATAGTGGGGAAAAGGGGAATGGGTAAACAGGTAAAGGGTAATAAAAATCTCTACCCTTACCCTTACCCTCCAGGATATGGGTAAGGGTAAACGGATAATACCCTCCCCATTGACAACCCTAGTTGTACATTGGTTGGAATTCAACCTGACCGGGAGTGCCAAATGACCATATTTCTTGGTGTGAGACACCCATCTCAGATACACCAAACGGCCTATTCAGGGGTGCAATTCAATTGCATATAGGATTGGTATTGATGTAATGATGTAAACTAATTGGATTTGAATTGTCGACATATGTGCAAAAATGGAAAATTCCAAAAGACCGTCCGGGTTGTCGGACGACCGTCTCTACTGTCACAACTTGTGAAACTTCTAGAATTGTTACAAAAATTTGAGATCTTCTGGTCCCTTCCACTCCTACACAGACTGGGAACCTTAACCCTGGCCTCTATTATAAATAGAGGGGTACTGGGGGCTTCCCAGAGTACAACATAGACAATTGAGAATCAGTTGCTCTAACAATTGTTGTCCTCTCTGGTTGTGGTAACCAAGAGATCCCAAGCAAGTCCTATCTAACTAGGGAGGGATAGCAATGGGAGAGAACAATTGAGGATCATTATTTTGGGAGAGCAGGTTGGTTACTAGTACACCAATGGGAGGGACAACTCCTTCCTGTGCATTCTAGCAGGATGATATGAGTTCTAGTTGGTTCATGTGGACTACTATATAGGAAGGAGTCCTTTGGCTACTATGAGGAGGGAAACATCAACTCTGAGTCTAGGTAATATTTGAGAAGCTGTTGTAGTAGTTGTCTAAGTCTGTTGTCTATGGAGGAGAAGTCAGACGAGTCCCAGTGCAACCGAGAGTTGCATAAACACCGTCCATGATAGAACATGCATATACATCGACGAGGATTGTCACTGGACTTATTCTAGGACTAGGTATATCTTTGTGAAACCATCCTCCCATTGCATAGTTATTGACATGATTTGTTGGTTAATGGGGAATATGTCAGTAATTTTTTGTTTCTACTATTTATATGATGTCGTATTTCCCAATAACTTGGAATAGGAGTTTGATCATGAATGATGTTTAAAATTGATTACTAAAGTGTTAGGTTTTCAAACAACATTGGCAATCTACATCCTAAAACAATTGGTTCACACAGGTGAATGAACCGACCGACTCAGGTTGTGAACCATCCGTTCGGTAGATCAATGAGATTGGATCAAGGATTGATGTTGATGTCATGTTGTGCATCAATTAGATATTAATTTCCAAAACAATAGTAAATAGGAAACATAGTGAAATGACCAGTTCAAGTGTGGAACCGGTCATCTCATGTGTGAAACAGCCAGTTCGACATTCATAGATTTTCGAAATTTAATGAAATTGCATCTCTTTGACTCCCATACCGACTGGAAACCCTAACCCTAACCCTCCTATAAATAGAGGGGTATTGGGGGCTTCCCAGACACAAAAATATGCTCTGGAAATTGTTGTCTTCTTTGATTGTGGTAACCAAGAGATCTCAAGCAAGTTCTACCCATCAAATGACAACAAGGGAGAGATAATTGTGGGGGAGCAAGTTGACGCTAGCACATTAACTAGAAGAGACAACTCCTTCATGTCCGTTCATGTAGAATGACATGAGTTTTTGATGGTCCACATGGGCTAATCTAGAGGTAAGAGGCACTTGCCTCACTAGGAGGACACCGTAAACCGCTCTCTGTGGTGTCCAACTAGGAGGTTGGCAACGACAGTTGTCTAGGTGTAACTTGAAGAAAGGTGCACACTAATGCAAGGGAGTTGCCGCTAGACTTGCTCCAGGACCAGATATAACATGAAAACCCTTTTTCCATCTCATAGTTGTTGACATATGCTATTTATGGGGAATATGGTGAGTAAAATTTTTTTTCGATTCCATATCTGATGCCATATTTCCCAATAGTGGTACTAGAGCCACGTCAATTTACTATGCTTTTAGATTTATTGATACAATCAAATTTTGATTTAAATCATTTATTTATATCATGCAATGCAAATATTTAAATGGTTAATGTGTATATCAGATTAATTGTCACATAAAATTCCTATATATACATATATTTAAATACATCCATACATATATATATGTATGTATGCATGTGTGAATTTAATGGATCCAGTCCATATATATCTAACCTCATTGACATACATTATATATATATATATATATATATAATCTCTCAAAATAATATTAAGTGATATATTCTTTCTATAAGCAGCACAAATGAAAACCTTGATCGACTAAGTATAGACTACGCCAAAGCGTGACACGCTGTCCATCTCGTAGAAGTGTGATGGTAGATATGTAGATCTGTCAAAGTAGGGTGCATATTCTATCATGTTGACTTTTGGTTCAGGCTTAACTAGGTGATCTTAATGAGATTAAGTACCTAGAAGCATAAATATGGATCATGACAAATAGTTGAGCACACCATCTATCCAAGAGTTGCATATAAATGCAATTGGCAAAAGTTTCCTACCTAAATAGTCAAGTTTTGGGCGATCAACCAAAGCTGACTCATGATTTGATGAAATATGGAACTTGGCTCACTAGAATATTTTATGATGCAATCTTCTGAATTTATAAATGTGGGTTATCAATGTTAACAAAATAGTGGGAGTGATAGTTAATTGAAGGCCTGATTAAACATCATCAAATTTTTTAGGTTTTAGGTGAGGGAGAAGGAAGTGAAAACAAAAAAAAATTCTCTTACCAGAAAACCATAACCATGGATCATATGAATGACTATGAAATAGGAGGGATGATTTTAGTGAGTCATACCTGGTCCTGAGGCTTGGTCAGTGACAATGCCTCGCAAAAAGTGTGGTCTTCACCCGCCTCTCTTTGATGGCGTCTGTGCATCTCCTGGTCTTGACCTGGACTGCGGTTGACCGTCATCCTCCTAAGTGACAAAAACCTCCCGCCTCTATAGATAGTCCACACAGACCACTGGGAACTCTAGTCATCTTGTACCTACAGGACACTAGAAGGATTCATCCCACTCTATCATTGTACTTGTCACCGACACACTCTCCCACAATCAGTTGCTTTTCTACAGTTGTCTTTCCCTTATTTTTCCTCCCTAAACGGGTAGAACTTGCTTGGGCTCTCTTGGTTGCCTCAACAAGAGAGGACGAAAACTTTGTAGAGAAACTAATGTTCTAAGTTGTGTTGTCTGGGGAGCCGCATGTACCCCTCTATTTATAGTAGAGGGAAAGGTCAGGGTTCCCAATTTGTGCGGGCGTAGAAGGGTCCAAAATTTCCATGAACTGATTACACTGTTGTAGCCGAACCAGTTGTTTCACAAATGAACCGGTCGGTTGGGAGTGTGAGCCAATCGGTTCACTAGTTCAACCAGTCATTTCACATTCCTGACTCACCTCCAATTGACTTTCTTCTTTTGTTTCCAATTAAGACAAAGATCAATTCTTATCCCAATTGAATTGGGCAAGTGAAACAAAAAACTTTTCTCACAAATCTGGACAATCCAATCTTGCTCATTTGGTCCAGTCAAACTGATCGGTTCACTAAGTGAACCGATCATCTACTGACCATGAGCCGATCGGTTCACCCAATGAAGCAGTCGGTTGGTGGTCCAGATTGTGCAGAACACAATCAATGCAGTTCTCAATCAATTCGACACTCAAATTAGTTAGTTGAACACTTGAACTTGATGATTCTGAGTCAAGTCAATTGATTGAATGTTTGATTGAGTACCTAAACACCTTTAGTAATAAATCCAAACATCATTCATGGATAAACTCCTCTTCCAGGTAAATCCTTTGTTTGTGACCCTATAGGTCCCATTTCACATTGGCAGTGAATGTCCATAACTAGCTTATGACATCACAAGCAAAGATCGGTGCCTAGTTGCACATCAGTGCTACCCAAGTGAAAAGGGAAGTTGGAGAACAACTTTCAATCATACAGTTTGTGATTGGTGTTCCAGTGAATGTATAATTCCTTTGTCTCTGATATCCTGAATGAACTCAAGGCATGGAGCTATCATCCTTTCAATGTTCATTCATGTTACTTGATCCAAAGCAGACTGTCTGAGATATGTGTGCCATCAATATCACATATTGACGTGCATGTGCATGCGCATACCCTTCTCATCCTCTATTATCAAGTCGTCATGGACATCTTACTCCCTCAGGAGGGACAAATCCCATATCTATCACTCACACACAAAACCCCATGTGTCAAAGTTACCCAATCATCACCTTTATAACAATCCATATTTCAGGACCACATTTGATGATGTCAAAGTGTACCCAACAACATGTGATGAGTGCAGTTATTTTAGGTCTAAGAATTACAATCACCACCATCATTGTGAGAGTTAAGTGTGACTACCATGTCATGGTTCCATGTGTCACTCTCACGGTGGGTTTGTCTGATATACTATTCTCTAACATGTATCTATGTGATTTGTTTGATATCACATATCATGACTAATGAGACTCTATCATCAACCAACACACACTCTAGTCTTGTTGTGTCATTGTTGTCTATCAACCTTCCACAATGACATCTGACTAGGGACAAAATAAGAATGTACAAACTCTTAGCATTTTTATGATCTCATTCTTCATTTCCTCAACCTAAAGACATACGTCATTGAGTACTATCATTCTCTAGACATTCATTCTATTCTATTATTATCTTATAACTGATTGAACTAGAATAAATTGGAAGCTTGCCTTTGATTTTTATCAAATCAATCATAATGTATCCCAATCCAATCATCATTTGATTGGCTCTCAGGGCACACATACCAACAGACTCCCACTTGCAATGTGAGTCAATCATCTTTGAATCATATTCTTAGTGATCTCCAAACATGTCCCACATGTTTCTACTACTCCATTGCTAACGCAGTGAGTTAGAAACACATTTCTGTAGTTAGTATATTGCATGTTTCACATCTCTTCACTATATGAAATATTGTATGAGATGGAGTTGTCGTAATATCTGAACTGATATTCCTTGCCTAACACTTAGCTCCATTTTTTTACTCAGTATTGCTACTTGTCATCAATGGTTGGAATATCTATAAGTTCATCTCTATGAAATTCTAGATCCATACAGAATCCTCTACTTTTCATAACAAAAGGATACTCGACATTCCCTTTTAGAATTAAATGAATTTTAAATCTGAATGTTTCCATTTATCAACTCATATTCACTTTTATATTTTATATTTTGTGATCATTTTCTATCATTTTGGAAGCTTGCATCAGTGTAACTCTTTACACCCAACTCTTCCTTATATTACCATAGAACTAGTACTTAATAAGTACCAAACAAGTTATTCATGGTATTCTAGTGACCCTCACTAGAAGTAGACAGACATCCACTCGTCACACGAGTTAACAAGATGAGCATATCATATTGTCATGTCCAATACATACAAGATGATGAATGCATATTTTCTTGTCATCTCTAATACATACAAGATAATGGGATGATTACATACATGATAGATCTATATATATCTATGTGCTCCTATTCTTCATAAGAATCTGGAACACTTGGCACTGAGATACTAACTCCATGTAACATGGAAAAGTTTTATCCCACTGAATCTATGCATACTGAACCCTTTAATACAGATTGCCAGTGTATGCTCTCTCTATACATGTCAAGAGATTTTTGAGAAATATCTCTATAGATCTCTATTCCTATCACACAGGATATTACTCTATCTCCCCTTAATGATATTTCCACACCAATTTCTTAGAACATTTCATTCCTCATCATCATGTGGAATGTGAATACACTCCCACTAAATCTTTGTAATCACAGATCCCTTCTTTATTTTGATATATCAGTCAAGCCTTTTAACTCTATAATCAAAGTAAAGACTTCTAGTTCTTAGATGCTTGCACTTAATCAATCACATTAATTAAACTCTTGTAACTTATAGACTGCATTTGCATTAATGGATTCATAAAACCCTCTAGGTTGTGTCACACACACAGCCTTGTCTTATTCCAATTAGGAATGTGGTGTTAATATCCATATACCAAATCTCATAGTCTTCAAGTTTAAATGCCAAGCATGATCTTTTCCACAAATGTCATCCATGTCAGTCTTAACTCTTAAGACCCAATTGCATTTATGGGTTTTATCCCAACAAGTGCTACCACTAAGGTCATACCTTGTGGTTCACATGGAAGTCATTTTGGATCTTATGGCCTCAAGCCATAACTCAAAATATGGTCTCTCAACATTATCTAGCTTATTGGCTCATCATATTACCAATTCATCACCTAGATATATGAAGTGTATCTATTACATAAGGAACTTTGAGAATCCAAAACACTTGTGATTCTTAATCTCCTTTATTTAGTGTAAGCATGTTCTTTTAAGAAGAATTCTAGAAGATTAGTTATTTGATGATCATGCTCTACCTCTTTTGAGTATGATTCCTTCTTATATTTAGACATTATGAGTTCTCTATGATACACTATCATAATTACTCACAAGGTCCTCAAACATTAGGTTTAAGTATCCCATTCATTGATCACATCAAAGAGTTAATACTTTTACCAAATTTGTACTTCATTTATAGTATTCTTGAATACTTCAAGATATTCATATTGGCATTTCAATAAACACCATCTGAAGCATTATCATTTATTCCAATAGGTATATAAATACATCAATATGTATTATACCTAATAGAATAGTGGTGCGATTCCGCTAGAGGTGCAACACACTAGCCGGTTTGACCCAACTACATGCACCCCACGAGGTCGGAACACACGTGATGGGGATTTGCTTTCAAAATTTATAAACCTAACTTAACACCTACTCACAATAAAACACTATACCTGCAAGCGCACGGGGTTGTGTCGTAGTATAGGAAGGTGGCAAGTATAGGGTCGATCCACAGGGAAAAGAGGGGGCACTAGAGCTAGGTTAGTTTGGCTAGGTTCCTACTGCGGAGACTAGGGTTAAGGGTTTAAAGGTGATTTGATTGTTAAACTACTATGGACGAATAGGCAATTTAAATGCAAGAATGAAATCTATGTTAACCCTAGACCAGATTAAGACTAAGCAGGAAAGAAAGGACTAAGCTAGGTATGAAAAGGAAAATTACACTAAGGCAAGCAAGAGAGAAGTAAAAGAGCAATTAAAGAGCTACACTAGCATGAACAAGACAAGAGCAAAGCAAGAAGCTAACTAAGCAAGGAAAGAACTAATTAAGCTAAGCAAGCACAAAACTAGGGTTTTAAGTAATGAAGAGAAGTGTGGGTTGTTTAGGGGTATGAAATTATCACTTAAGTTGGAGGGTGACATATGAACATTATTATTCCATTTAGATTATCCAAACCAAACAACAAGTTAGAGTCTAATGAATTAAGCTAAGCTACTAACTGGCCATGGATATGCTAGGTTGTGTATAGGGGAACTAGTCCCTAACACCCCCTACTACCCTTACGAGGCTCAATTGGGTTAGGGGTTAGGTTTAATTCAATTAGAGTCTAATAAAGTCTAGGCTTCTAGATTAGGCATTCCTATGGCAATTAGGGGTCGAGGGTAGTAATGGGGAGGCGAAATTAGGGTTTTGGGCCCCAATTCCCCCACATTCTAGCCTTGAGAAGGCTCCATGCTAATTGCACTAGAATTATCTAATCTAGCAACTTAGATCTATCACTTAGGTTTAGGGAAATTGATTAGGATGTAGGAATATGAGAGGCAACCTAGGGATCCAAGAATTGGACCTAGGGGCAAATCCCAAAATTCACACATACAAGCAATTTGCCTAAATTCCTAGGTGATTTCACACACAAACCAACAAGCAATCCATGGAGAGTGAGATGCAAATAGAATATAATCATTAACAAATGTAATTACAATGTTTACATGTCATTTTCCCCCAACATGGTATCAAAGTAACATAATTTCCCCCAAACAGCCCACCCACAGGGGCCTAGCTACTCATAGAAATGGAAAATACAAAAAGAGAGAAGAGAGAGGTAGAAGAAGCCATGGATCTCAGTGTAGATGAAGAACTCCTCCTCTTTAGTAGCTTTAGGATGTCTTCCTCCCTCCTCTAAGGTTCAAGGGTGTGAAATGAAGGGGATTATGGGTAGGAACTAGTATAAACTAGTGTTTTGGTGGTGGAAATGGTGAAGAGGAGTAGATTTGAGGTGGATATGGAGTGGAATGGAGTGGGTGGCTATTTGGGGATCTAGGAGGGGGTAGAAGGTATCTAGACTCATGCCCTATCTGCCACCTAGGTATATATAGGTGTGGGGGAAGCACTAGGTTAAGTAGGGGCAAAATGGGGAAAGTAGTGGAAAAAATGGGTAGATTTTGTGGGTGGAACAGCCGTGGTGGATCACCACGGTCGTGGTGGGTAGGGTAGACCACGGTCGTGGTGGATGGAAATGGTCATGGGAATTAAAATGTGGAGATTACAGGGATATGGACATGGATGGCCACGGCCGTGGGGGGTCAGCACGGTCGTGGTAGGGACCTATGGCCACAGGCATGTTGATCACCACGGTCGTTTTGGCCATTTTCATCAATTTCTGGGAGTTTTAGTGATTTTTTGTGCTTGGGGCATGTCCAACACGACTGTGGTGGGATACCACGGTCGTTTTGGTGTCTCTCCCATGCATTTGAGCTTTGAACTTGATCATCCATGGAGGGTATTGCTTCAAAACATTCTTTGACCACTTGGGGTAGGTTGGAAGTGGTTTTGGCCTCATTTTGAGCTCCTCCAAGCCTGAGGAAATCCTAGATTGAACCATCCTCTTTCCATGCCATCAAGTAGTGGACAAAGTACCTATAAAACATGCAAAAATCCTCCATAAGTGCATTTGATAGAAATAAGCATATTGGGGGAAATAACATGTAATCTAACAAGTATAGATGTGGTTGAAATGCAAAATGACACAAGATAAAGCCCTAAAATAGGGATGAATCACCACCCCAAACTTGAAACATACTTGTCCTCAAGTATGCTCCAACTCAATCTCTCTACAAACTTTTCACAGTCAACACATGAAAAATGCAATGTAAGAGGTGATTATTGCTGAATGGTATCAAAGATGACTAAGTACATGCATTTCACCTCTCTCCTCTCCTGTTTTCACACTCGCATCATGAAAAGAGAACAAAGCATATGAACTTCAAATATAGCGCATAGAATACACAAGTTATCCATATTTCTTCCATAAAGTTTTGGGTAAACTGTTTCATGATGGTGTTAATCAAGGATGACTAGGAGTATTGTTTCACATTCATGCATTCAATCTTATGTTTCAAATCACACCAAATGACCCATGTGGCTGTGAAAAATGAAAAATGAGCTAGGTTTGGTGTTTCATAGCTCAATAGGTATGAAAATGGGAGAAAGCATTGTGGTAAGATTTTGGAGTGTTTTTATATACTCATTTTTTCTTTATTTGAATGCTCTTAAACATGAGCATCCTTTTATTTTCTTTTTCTTTTGTTTCTTTTCTTTTTCTTTGCCCTTGGCATAGATAGGGCATATTGTGGATAGAGTGAAGTGGAGAGATGGAGATGTGGCCACCCCAAACTTTTGGAGGTGGCCACGGCTGATATGTGCACTTTGGCATCCTTTCAGGAGGCAGAGGTGTAAGAAGATGGTGAGAGAAAGGTTGAGTCAAAGAGGGATCATTGGTGTGATTCTCCACATAAGACATCCTGCATGAAAATTAATCCAATACTTCATCCTAGATATCACACCACATGAATGAACAAGATGAAATTGATGTATCAAACAAGTGATTCCACAAGCACTAAGCGTTCAAAGCTTGCTCAACTTCACAATTCAGCCAAACCAATCACAATCATAAGAGAGGTGATGCACATGTAAAAAGTCAAACATTGATACCACTTAGCAATAACTCATGACATTTCACTTTCATTTGTCAATGGTCGTTATTTTTACTCAAAACAGTAGAGATTAGGTCAAAACACACTTTTTAGACAAGAAATCTCAAATTTGGGCAAAATTTGCCAAAATGGTGCCAAGTTTCCTTCAATCACATCTAAACTCTATATTATTGAACTTAAAGCAATAAACAAGCAATTACTAGATATAACGTGCAAGAATTACCAAAAATTTGCATGATATGCAATGCATGGCAAGAAGAGCAATTTTTTTTAAAAATTATGCAAAATTTGCAAGAAAGTAAACTACATGGCATGCAAGGATGCAAAGCAGTAAAGAAAATCCACACTAGATAGATCAAAAGCAAACTGATATCATGTCAGACAAGTAATCAAAATGAGAGAATGAGATAGGTGATGCATACCACCCTACCACCCCAAACTTTTGAATCATGTTGCCCCCACCATGAAACTAGAGCTTAGGCATAGTAGGGTGAAGATCATGACTGGTGCAGAGCATCAGAATGTAGGTCACCCTGTTGTGGTTGGTGGTCGACCCTCACCATGGTTGTGCTTGATCACCACGGTCATGGCCACTCCTCTTCAACACGGTCGTGACGGGTGGCCACGACCATTGCCAATCTTCTAAAAACACTGTAACTTCATCCAACTTGATGCAATAATTCCCACAGTCGTGGTTGTGTACTACGGTCATGCTTGGCCACATGTGCCACAATCGTGGTCGAACTCCATGGCTATGGTGAGGGTGCTCCTTCTGTTTTCTCACTTCAAGAACTTGAATTTCACTTTTATTTGTTATTCGGCCACATATTTGATTTAAAGATCATGACCTGCTTCTATACCCTCTCTCTATATTGTCTAGCACCTACCTCATCATCAAAACTCAAAAGAAAACTATCAAGCACAAGAGTGTGTGTGTGCTTGTGTAAAATAAATCAAAAGTATCAAAAATGTAAGGTTGGGTCAAAAATTCCCATACCTAGGTGGGTTGCCTCCCACAAGTGCTGAGTTGCTTGCCTTCAGTTGGGCTTCTTGATGATTCTTCAAAATTCACCCATTTGGAATTCTCAAGTGTCCATTCTTGCAAAACATGCATCCTTAATTTTCACTCAATCTATTTTCCTCATCCCTTTAATCACAATAATCGTCACCAATTTCTTCACCTTGGTGTCCTCTCAAATGCCCATTTGGACTTGTGAAGTGATCATGCACAATATCCCTATCTCGGACTGGCCGGTTTGGGGTCTTGTACATATTGATGTTGATCTTCATGTCCATGAATGAGACTATTATAGTGCCACTACACACATGAATGTCGGCATCATCTATAGATAAGAACAGTCTTCCCAAGATGATGGGAATCTTCCTATCCTCCAGCTCCATATCAAGTACAATGAAATCCGTCAGGAACATCACGCCTTTTTCTTTGTCTATCATCACCAATACATCATCCACTCTACCCATGGGCACTTTTATGGATCTATCAGCCAACTGGAGAGTGTAATGTTCTGGCTTCAACTTGCCTAAGCCCAACTCAAAATAGACATGATATGGCATCAAATTCACACTAGATCCCAAATCAAGTAAGGACCTGTCTATGCGATGTCCCCCTATGTAACTAGGTATGAGTGGGGCTCCTGGGTCCTTTCTCTTTACGGGAAGTGAGTGTTGTATGATGGAGCTCACTTGTTCAGTTAATCTCACCTTCTTTGGAATCCTCCCCGTTGACCTTCCTTTCACAGTGCATAGGTCTTTGAGACACTTGGCATATGTTAGAATTTGCTTGATTGCATCCAAGAGAGGAATGTTGACCTTCACCTGTCATAAGACCTCAAGAATGTCCATATTGTGCTTTTTTCTTCTTTTCACAGTCGGGGGCTCATCTAGTGCTTTGGGAAATGGTGTCTCACTAGCTATTGGCCTACTTGACTCAGCACAATCTTACTATGGTGTAGCATGAGGTGGAGCACTAGGACTCCCAATATCAACATGGGGTGGCAAATGATCATCTTCGACAATCTAAATCACAACATCACCACTTGACTTCTTCTACTAGAGGTGCAACACACTAGCCGATTGGACCTGACTAGATGCGCCCCACGAGGTCAGAACACACGTGATGGGGATTTTCTTTCAAAATTTATAAACCTAACTTAACACCTACTCACACTAAAACACTACACCTGTAAGTGCACGAGGTCGTATCGTAGTATAGGAAGGTGGCAAGTATAGGGTCGATCCACAGTGAAAATAGAAGGTGGTAGATCTAGGTTAGTTTGGCTAGGTTCCTACTACGGAGACTAGGGTTAAGGGTTTAAAGTTGATTTGATTGTTAAACTACTATGGACAAACAAGCAATTTAAAGGCAAGAATGAAATCTATGTTAACCCTAGACCAGATTAAGACTAAGCAGGAAAGAAAGGACTAAGCTAGGTATGAAAAGGCAAATTACACTAAGGCAAGCAAGAGAGAAGTAAAAGATCAATTAAAGAGCTACACTAGCATGAGCAAGACAAGAGAAAAGCAAGAAGCTAACTAAGCAAGGAAAGAACTAATTAAGCTAAGTAAGCACAAAACTAGGGTTTTAAGCAATGAAGAGAAGTGTGGGTTGTTTAGGGGTATGAAATTATCACTTAAGTTGGGGGGTGACATATGAACATTATTATTCCATTTAGATTATCCAAACCAAACAACAAGTTAGAGTCTAATGAATTAACCTAAGCTACTAACTGGCCATGGATATGCTAGGTTGTGTATAGGGGAACTAGTCCCTAACACCCCCTACTACCCTTACGAGGCTCAATTGGGTTAGGGGTTAGGTTTAATTCAATTAGAGTCTAATCAAGTCTAGGCTTCTAGATTAGACATTCCTATGGAAATTAGGGGTCGAGGGTAGTAATGGGGAGGCGAAATTAGGGTTTTGGGCCCCAATTCCCCCACATTCTTGCCTTGAGAAGGCTCCATGCTAATTGCACTAGAATTATCTAATCTATATACTTAGATATCTCACTTAGGTTTAGGGAGATTGATTAGGATGTAGGAAGATGGGAGGCAACCTAGGGATCCAAGAATTAGACCTAGGGGCAAATCCCAAAATTCACACATATAAGCAATTTACTTAAATTCCTAGGTGATTTCACACACAAACCAACAAGCAATCCATGGAGAGTGAGATTCAAATAGAATATAATCATTAAAAATGTAATTACAATGTTTACATGTCATTTTCCCCCAACATGGTATCAAAGTAACATAATTTCCCCCAAACAGCCCACCCACAGGGGCCTAGATACTCATAGAAATGGAAAATACAAAAAGAGAGAAGAGAGAGGTAGAAGAAGCCATGGAGCTCGGTGTAGATGAAGAACTCCTCCTCTCCAGCAGATGTAGGACGTCTTCCTCCCTCCTCCAAGGTGAAAGGGTGTCAACTGAAGGGGATTATGGGTAGGAACTAGTATAAACTAGTGTTTTGGTGGTGGAAATGGTGAAATGGAGTGGATTTGAGGTGGATATGGAGTGGAATGGAGTGGATGGTGATTTGGGGAGCTAGGAGGGGGTAGAAGGTAGATAGCCTCATTCCCTAGCTGCCACCTAGGTATATATAGGTGTGGGGGAAGCACCAGGTTAAGTAGGGCCAAAATGGGGAAAGCAGTGGAAAAAATGGGTAGATTTTGTGGGTGGCACAGCCGTGGTGGGTCACCACGGTCGTGCTGGGTAGGGTAGACCACAGCCATGGTGGATGGGCATGGTCATGGGAATTAAAATGTGGAGATCATAGGGATATGTACAAGGATGTCCACGATCGTGGTGGGGACCTATGGCCACGGGCATGTTGATCACCACGGTCGTTTTGGCCATTTTCATCAATTTCTTGGAGTTTTAGTGATTTTTTGTGGTTGGGGCATGTCCACCACGACCGTGGTGGGATACCACGGTCGTTTGGTTGTCTCTCCCATGCATTTGAGCTTTGAACTTGATCATCCATGGAGGGTATTGCTTCAAAACATTCTTTGACCACTTGGGGTAGGTTGGAAGTGGTTTTGGCCTCATTTTGGGATCCTCCAAGCCTGAGGAAACCCTAGATTGAACCATCCTCTTTCCATGCCATCAAGTAGTGGAAAAAGTACTTATAAAACATGAAAAAAGCCTCCATAAGTGTATTTGAAAGAAATAAGCATATTGGGGTAAATAACATGTAATCTAACAAGTATAAATGTGGCTGAAATGCAAAATGACACAAGATAAAGCCCTAAAATAGGGCTGAATCACCACCCCAAACTTGAAACATACTTGTCCTCAAGTATGCTCCAACTCAATCTCTCTACAAACGTTTCACATTCAACACATGACAAATGAAATATAAAAGGTGATTATTGTTGAATGGTATCAAAGATGACTAAGTACATGCATTTCACCTCTCTCCTCTCCTGCTTTCACACTCCAATCATGAAAAGAGCACAAAGCATATGAACTTCAAATATAGCACATAGAATACACAAGTTATCCATATTTCTTCCATAAAGTTCTGGGTAAACCGTTTCATGATGGTGTTAATCAAGGACGACTAGGAGTATTGTTTCACATTCATGCATTCAATCTTATGTTTCAAATCACACAAAATGACCCACGTGGCTGTGAAAAAGGGAAAAATGAGTTAGGTTTGGTGTTTCCTAGCTCAATAGGTATGAAAGTGGGAGAAAGGGTTTTGGTAAGATTTGGAGTGTTTTTACATACTCATTTTTCCTTTATTTGAATGCTCTTAAACAAGAGCATCCTTTTATTTTATTTTTTCTTTTTCTTTGCCCTTGGCATAGATAGGGCATATGGTGGATAGAGTGAACTGGAGAGATGGAGATGTGGCCACCCCAAACTTTTGGAGGTGGCCACGGCTGATATGTGCACTTTGACATCCTTTCATGAGGCGGAGGGGTAAGAAGATGGTGAGAGAAAGGTTGAGTCAAAGAGGGATCATTAGTGTGATTCTCCACATAAGACATGCGGCATGAAAATTAATCTAATTCTTCATCCTAGATATCACACCACATGAATGAAAAAGATGAAATTGATATATCAAACAAGTGATTCCACAAGCACTAAGCATTCAAAGCTTGCTCAACTTTACAATTTAGCCAAATCAATCACAATCATAAGAGAGGTGATGCACATGTAAAAAGTCAAACATTGATACCACTTAGCAATAATTCAAGACATTTCACTTGCATTTGTCAAAGGTCGTCATTTTTACTCAAAACAGAAGAGATTGGGTCAAAACACACTTTTTAGACAAAAAATCTCAAATTTGGGCAAAATTGGCCAAAACGGTGCCAAGTTGCCTTCAATCACATCTAAACCCTATATTATTAAACTTAAAGTAGTAAACAAGCAACTACTAGCTATAACATTCAAGAATTGCCAAAAAATTTGCATGATATGCAATGCATGGCAAGAAGAGCAATTTTTTTTTGAAAATTATGCAAAAATTGCAAGAAAGTAAACTACATGGCTTGGAAGGATGCAAAGCAGTAAATAAAATGCATATTAGATAGATCAAAAGCAAACCGAGATCATGTCAGACAAGTAATCAAAATGAGAGAATGAGATAGGTGGTGCATACCGCCCTACCACCCCAAACTTTTGAATCATGTTGTCCTCAACATGAAACTAGAGCTTAGGGATAGTAGGGTGAAGATCATGACTGATGTGGAGCGTCAGAATGTAGGTCACCCTGTTGTGGATGGTGGTCAGCCCTCACCACATTCGTGGTTGATCGCCATGGTCGCGGCCACTCCTCTTCAAAACGGTCGTGGCGGGTGGTCACGACCGTGGCCAATCTTCTAAAAACACTATAGTTTCAGCCAACTTGATGCAATAATTCCCACAGCCATGGCTGTGTGCCACGGTCGTGCTTGGCCACATGTGCCACAATCGTGGTCAAACTCCACGGCCATGGTGAGGGTGCTCATTCAGTTTTCTCACTTCAAGAACTTGAATTTCACTTTTATTTGTTATTCGGCCACATATTTGATTTAAAGACCATGACCTGCTTCTATACCCTCTCTCTATATTGTCTAGCACCTGCCTCATCATCAAAAATCAAAAGAAAACTATCAAGCACAAGAGTGCATGTGTGTTTGTGTAAAATAAAGAAAAAGTATTAAAAATGTGAGGTTGGGTCAAAAATTCCCATACCTAGGTGGGATGCCTCCCACAAGCACTGAGTTTCTTGCCCTCAGTTGGGTTTCTTGATGATTCTTCAAAATTCACCCATTTGGAATTCTCAAGTGTACATTCTTGCAAAACATGCGTCCTTCATTTTCACTCAATCTATTTTCCTCATCCCTTTCATCACAATAATCATCACCAATTTCTTCACCTTGGTGTCCTCTCAAATGCCCATTTGGACTTGTGAAGTGATCATATCCAATATCCCTATCTTGGACTCGCCGGGTTGGGGTCTTGTACATATTGATGTTGATCTTCATGTCCATGAATGAGACTGTCATAGTGCCACTGCACACATGAATGTCAGCATCAGCTGTAGATAAGAACAGTCTTCCCAAGATGATGGGAATCTTCCTATCCTCCGGCTCCATATCAAGTACAATGAAATCTGTCGGGAACACCATGCCTTTTTCATTGTCTATCATCACCAAGACATCATCCACTCTACCCATGGGAACGTTTATGGATCTATCCACCAACTGGAGAGTGCAATGTGTCGGCTTCAACTTGCCTAAGCCCAGCTCAAAATAGACATGATATGGCATCAAATTCACAGTAGATCCCAAATCTAGTAAGGACATGTCTATGCGATGTCCCCCTATGTAACTAGGTATGAGTGGGGCTCCTGGGTCCTTTCTCTTTATGGGAAGTGAGTGTTGTATGATGGAGATCACTTGTTCAGTCAATCTCACCTTCTTTGGAATCCTCCCCGCGGAAGACCTCAAGAATGTCCATATTGTGCTTTTGTCTTCTTTGCATAGTCGGGGGCTCATCTAGTGTTTCGGGAAATGGTGGCTCACTAGCTATTGGCCTACTTGATGCCACACAATATTCCTATGGTGTAGCATGAGGTGGAGCACTAGGACTCCTAATATCAACATGGGGTGGCAAATGATCATCTTCGGCAATCTCAATCACAACATCACCACTTGACTGCTTATGCTAGAGGTGCAACACACTAGCCGATTTGACCTGACTAGATGCGCCCCACGAGGTCGGAACACGCGTGATGGGGATTTTCTTTTAAAATTTATAAACCTAACTTAACACCTACTCACACTAAAACACTACACCCGCAAGCGCACGGGGTTGTGTCATAGTATAGCAAGGTGGCAAGTGTAGGGTCGATCTACAGGGAAAAGAGGGGGCACTAGAGTTAGGTTAGTTTGGCTAGGTTCCTACTGTGGCGACTAGGGTTAAGGGTTTAAAGGTGATTTGATTGTTAAACTACAATGGACAAACAAGCAATTTAAAGGCAAGAATGAAATATATGTTAACCCTAGACCAGATTAAGACTAAGCAGGAAAGAAAGGACTAAGCTAGGTATGAAAAGGCAAATTACACTAAGGCAAGCAAGAGAGAAGTAAAAGAGCAATTAAAGAGCTACACTAGCATGAACAAGACAAGAGCAAAGGAAGAAGCTAACTAAGTAAGGAAAGAACTAATTAAGCTAAGCAAGCACAAAACTAGGGTTTTAAGCAATGGAGAGAAGTGTGGGTTGTTTAGGGGTATGAACTTATCACATAAGTTTGGGGGGTGACATATGAACATTATTATTCCATTTAGATTATCCAAACCAAACAACAAGTTAGAGTCTAATGAATTAACCTAAGCTACTAACTAACCATGGCTATGCTAGGTTGTGTATAGGGGAACTAGTCCCTAACACCCCCTACTACCCTTACGAGGCTCAATTGGGTTAGGGGTTAGGTTTAATTCAATTAGAGTCTAATCAAGTCTAGGCTTCTATATTAGGCATTCCTAGGGCAATTAGGGGCCGAGGGTAGTAATGGGGAGGCGAAATTAGGGCTTTGGGCCCCAATTCCCCCACATTCTAGCCTTGAGAAGGCCCCATGCTAATTGCACTAGAGTTGTCTAATCTAGCTACTTATATCTCTCACTTAGGTTTAGGGATATTGATTGGGATGTAGGAAGATGGGAGGCAACCTAGGGATCCAAGAATTGGACCTAGGGGCAAAACCTAAAATTCACACATATAAGCAATTTGCCTAAATTCCTAGGTGATTTCACACACAAACCAACAAGAAATCCATAGAGAGTGAGATCCAAATAGAATATAATCATTAAAAAATGTAATTACAACGTCTACATGTCATTTTCCACCAACATGGTATCAAAGTAACATAATTTACCCCAAACAACCCACCCACAGGGGCCTAGCTACTCATAGAAATGGAAGATACAAAAAGAGAGAAGAGAGAGGTAGAAGAAGTCATGGAGCTCAGTGTAGATGAAGAACTCCTCCTCTCCAGCAACTATAGGATGTCTTCCTCCCTCCTCCAAGGTGCAAGGGTGTGAAATGAAGGGGATTACGGGTAGGAAGTATAAACTAGTGTTTTAGTGGTGGAAATGGTGAAATGGAGTGGATTTGAGGTGGATATGGAGTGGAATGGAGTGGGTGGCGATTTGGGGAGCTAGGAGGGGGTAGAAGGTATCTAGTCTCATTCACTAGCCACCACCTAGGTATATATAGGTGTGGGGGAAGTACTAGGTTAAGTAGGGGAAAAATGGAAAAAGTAGTGGAAAGAATGGGTAGATTTTGTGGGTGGCACGGCCGTGGTGGGTCGCCACGGTCGTGGTGGGTAGGGTAGATCACGGTTGTGGTGGATGGGCACGGTCGTGGGAATTAAAATGTGGAGATCATAGGGATATGTACATGGATGGCCATGGCCGTGGGGGGCCACAATGGTCGTGGTGGGGACCTATGGCCACAGGCATGTTGATCACCACTGTCGTTTTGGTCATTTTCATCAATTTCTGGGAGTTTTAGTGATTTTTTGTGCTTGGGGCATGTCCGCCACGACCGTGGTGGGATACCACGGTCGTTTTGGTGTCTCTCCCATGCATTTGAGCTTTGAACTTGATCAGCCATGGAGGGTTTTGCTTCAAAACATTCTTTGACCACTTGGGGTAGATTGGAAGTGGTTTTGGACTCATTTTGGGCTCCTCCAAGCCTGAGGAAACCCTAGATTGAACCATTTTGTTTCCATGCCATCAAGTAGTGTAAAAAATACCTATAAAACATGCAAAAATCCTCCATAAGGGCATTTGATAGAAATAAGCATATTGGGGGAAATAACATGTAATCTAACAAGTATAGATGTGGCTGAAATGCAAAATGACACAAAATAAAACCCTAAAATTAGGCTGAATCAAATAGTCATTCTCCCACTACATCTAGTGAAAATTGAGTTGTTATCTTGCCCAATACATTCATATCTCTTAATGGTTTATAACCAAAAGATTATAGCTTTATCTATTAATACAAAAATTAGAGATGAATTTCTCATGATAATGCTAATTAATTGTTTGAGTCATCAATAACTTTTAGGTATCATTTTATCTTATGCATACCAAGTACCACAAGATAAATAAGGCATTGCCACAAACGATCATATCTTTGAAATTGAAACATCAACTTTATTGATAGACATCCTTGTCATTACAAGATACAGAAATAAAGTGTTTCTATTTATTGGCAAAATGAAATAGCAGTTCATAACTCTATTACATGCCCTTTAGGCTGAAATAAACTAAAAGGTAATCCTATCTATGGAAGCAACACTTGCTCCAATGATGAGTTCTCCTTTTTTTTGGTCCTTTCACAAAGGCCATCAATTCTTTTTAGATCATGCATATCATATATGTCAGATCTATGTATTGGTATCATATACCTCATATTAAAGAAGTTTTTCAAGTTTATTTCATGATACCTGAGGTGGAGATTTCCATCCCCTCCTTCTTTTATTCATCCAGATAGAGAGGGC
Source organism: Alisma plantago-aquatica (assembly GCA_963693085.1). NCBI lineage: Eukaryota > Viridiplantae > Streptophyta > Magnoliopsida > Alismatales > Alismataceae > Alisma > Alisma plantago-aquatica. Next base: position 1,084,763,572 of record OY856412.1, on the reverse strand, counting down.
AATTTCTCTTCCAATGTCTTGGCTCTTGACAATGAAGACATTTGCCTCCCTTATTCACCCCTCCTTTGGCCTTGAGAGCTGAAGATGACTTGGGTTGTTGGCTAGCATCAGAACCCTTCTTTGCTTTGCCCTTACCCTTACCTTTAGACTTACCCTTCTTTCTACTGATCAACATCACAGATTTGGGTTTGTCTTTCTTCATTTGTGCCTAGTCTATCCTCAACATTCCCAACAACTCTGTCAATGTCTTGCCAAAGTTGTTCATGTTGTAGTTCATCACAAACTGACTGTAAGATTCTGGAAACAATTTCAATATCACATCAGTAGCCAGCTCTTGGCTAAGAGGGAATCCCAGTCTTGTCTGGTTGCTTACATACCCAATCATCTTGAGTGTGTGAGGACCAACTGGATCTCCTTCTGTCATGACACACTTGAACAATGACCTGGAGACATCATATCTCTCTTGCCGTGTTTGGTCTTGATACATGTTCTTGAGATGTTGAACCATCTCAAAGACGCCCATGTTCTCATGTTGTCTCTGCAACTCATAGTTCATTGAGTACAACATCAAACACTTCACATCAATGGCATCTTGAGTATGCTTCCTGCAAACATCCCTTTCTGCCTTTGGTGTGGTGGGAGTGGGTTCCTCTGGCACTGGTATATCTAGGACATAGAGCTTTCTCTCTTGAGTGAGAAAAATTCTCAATGTCCTAAACCAGTCGTGGAAATTAGTCCCATTCAGCTTGTCCTTCTCAAGGACCGATCGCAACGAAAAGTGATTATTGTTGACAACCATTTGTTCTACAAAAAGGAAATATGCAATTTTAGTCCAAGACACTTTTGAATTAATTTTATTGATTTGAAAATTTTGACGATATAATTAGGCCTTTGATTAATTATTTCTCCCACTATTTTGATCGAATTGATAGCCCTCACCATCAATTCGAAAGATTGCAGAGTACAACCTTCTAGTGAGCAAGATCCTGATTTCATCTAAGCCATGGACTAGGTAGGGCTGTCACCCACAACTAGAATCTTTTAGGTAGGCAACCTTTTCCAATTGCATCATATGCAACTCTTGATAGATGTAATGTGCAACTCCTTGCCATGTTCATCTTTATGCCTCAAGGTGCTTGATCTGATCAAGGTCACCTTGTTAAGTCCGACCCAAACACCAACACAATGAACATGCACCCTTCTAGGGCAAACCCACATATTCACCATCACACTTCCATGAGATAGACGGTGCACCATGATAGGGAGTGCCCACACTTAGTTGATCAAATTTTTCATGTGTGCTGATTTTAGAAGGCATCTTAAACTTAATATTTATGTTTGAAGGGTTTTAATATGCTTATATATACATATATGTATCCATTCACCACATATATAGTATGTATCATATGCATTCTATATCCCACAACAAAAACATGCAATAACGATAAAGCAATGATTATGGCCATCCTATTATAATTCCTTGAGCCACAAGGAATTAAAGTCATCTAGGTATACATCACATGCAACTTGTTTTTGATGAAGATCTTGTGCGTAGGCCATTCTGGGTTTGATCAGCTCGTCACACGATTGATCGGCTCACCTCCTAGTCGGTTAGTTGTTGTCTCCAACCGATCGTATGGCTCCTCCAGATGGTCGGTTCGTCAGGTCGTCTGCTCCTCGTCTGGCCTTCAACTGCACCATCAGCCGATTGTCTTGGTCCACCAGCCAATCAGTTGGCACCTCCAGCCGATTGTCTTGCACCTCCAATCGATCGTCTAGGTGCCCACCAATCTTTGACGTAATAGGAAATAAACTATCCTACTTTTACACATCTCATTGGGAAACCTTGAGTTACATTTGGGGAAAGCAAAGGTAGAAGATAATCTCGAGTTATCTCGAGTTACATCAGGAAAAGAAGAAGAAGGCTCAGTGCACAAACTGAGATGCAAACAAGTACAACCAACCAAGAACACATAGGGGTTTATAGGCCATAACCACACTACACATCCACCATCAAAACCGTTTTGAGCGACACACATCGTTTGCATATATATACCATATCATATATGTATATATTTAGTTTGGGATCAAGTGGTATTAATCATATATTCACATTCAGCCAGTTAAATATTCACATAGTATGCAATAAGTAAAAGGAGGTAAAACCAAAAACTAATCATATTGATTATCCTAAAACACAACACATTAACGTGACTCTGATACCACTTTTAGGTTTTAGGTGAGGGAGAAGGCAGCAGAAACAAAAATTTTCTCTCACCAGAAAACCATAACCACAGATCGCATCAACGACTATGAAATAGGAAGGATGGTTTTAGCAAGTCATACCTGGTCACAAGGCTTACTCAGCGACAATGCCTCACAACAAGTGTGGTCTTCACCCACCTATCTTCGACAAAGTCTATGTAGCTCCTAGTCTTGACCTAGACTGTGGTTGACCGTCGTCCTCCTGAGCGGCAGAAACCTCCCTCCTATATAGATAGTCCACATGGACCACCGGGAACTCTAGTTGTCCTATACCTACAGGATACTATAAGGAGTCATCCCCCTCTATCAGCGTACTAGTCACTGACACACTCTCCCACAATTAGTTGCTTTTCTATAGTTGTCTTTCCCTCACTGTTCCTCCCTGGATGGGTATAACTTGCTTGGGCTCTCTCGGCTACCACAACCAGAGAGGAAAACAACTTTGTAGAACAACTTTGCATAGCAATTGATGTTCTGAGTTGTGCTTTCTGGGAAGCCCCTTGTACCCCTCTACTTATAATAGAGGACAGGGTCAGGGTTCCCAATCTATGCGAGAGTAGAAGGGTCCAAAATTTCCATGAATTGATTGCACTGCGGCAGCTGAACCGATCATTTCACAAATGAACTGGTCAGTTGGGAGTTTGAGCTGATCAGTTCACCAGTTAAATCAGTCATTTCACATTCCTGAATCACCTCCAATTGACTTTCCTCTTTCGTTTCCAACTACTACAAAGATCAATTCTTATCACAATCGAATTGGACAAGTGAAATGAAAAAAACTTGTTCACAAAATGGGACAATCCAACCTTGCTAGTTTGGTCTAGTCACTATCGATTCACTATGTGAACCGGTCATCTCATTGGCCATGTGCCAATCAGTTCACCCAATGAACCAATCGGTTGGTGGTCCAGATTGTGTAGAACACAGTCAATGTAGTTCTCAATCAATCTGACACTCAAATTAGTTAGTCCAACACTTGAACTTGATGATTCTGAGTCAAGTCAATTGATTGAATGTTTGATTGAGTACCTAAATACCTTTAGTAATCAATCCAAACATCAGTCATGGATAAACTCCTCTTCCAGGTAAATCCTTTGTGTGTGACCCTATAGGTCCCATTTCATGTTGGCAGTGAATGTCCATAACTAGCTTATGACATCACAAGTAAAGAGTGGTGCCTAGTCGCACATCAGTGCTACCCAAGTGAAAAGGAAAGTTGGAGAACAACTTTCAATCATACAATATGTGATTGGTGTTCCAGTGAATGTATAATTCCTTTGTCTCTGATATCCTGAATGAACTCAAGGCATGGAGTTGTCATCCTTTCAACGTTCATTCATGTTCCTTGATCCAAAGCAGACTGTCTGAGATATGTGTGCCATCAATATCACATATTGACTCGCATGTGCATGTGCATGCCTTTCTCGTCATCTCTTATCAAGTAGCCATGGACATCATACTCCCTCAGGAGGAACAAATCCCATATCTATCACTCACAGTCAAAACCCCATGTGTCAAAGTCACCCAATCATCACCTTTATAACAATCCATATTTTAGGACCGCATTTGATGATGTCAAAGTTTTACCGAATGACATGTGATGAGTGCAGTGATTTTAGGTCTAAGAATTACAATCACCACCATCATTGTGAGAGTTGACTGTGACTACCATGTCATGGTTCCATGTGTCACTCTCACGGTGGGTCTGTCTGATATACTATTCTCTAACATGTATCTATGTGCTTAGTTTGATATCACATATCATGACTAATGAGACTCTGTCATCAACCAACACATACTCTAATCTTGTTATGTCATTATTGTCTATTAACCTTCCACAATGACATTTAACTAGGGACAAAACAAGAATGTACAAACTCTTAGCATCCGTATGATCTCATTCTTCAGGTCCTCAACCTAAAGACATATGTCATTGAGTACGGTCATTCTCTAGACATTCATTTTGTTCTATCATTATCTCATAACTGATTGAACCAGAATAAATTGGAAGCTTGCCTTTGATTTTTATCAAATCAATCATAATGTATCCCAATCCAATCGTCATATGATTGGCTCTAAGGGCATACAACCAACAAATTTTATTTCAATAAAATCAAATAAAAAATGTTTTAACCAACTATAAATTTCTCTTATAGAATCAAATGACAACAAAAACCACATTTTCTCTTCAATCGGTCCTTCAGATGGACAAGTGAAATGGGAATAATTTCCAAAATTGTTTTAGGATATTGAGAATCGTTCTCACACAAGAGAGCAAGCTCTATGTACTAGAAACACCAGAGCCAAATGAAGCCTCTCCCAGTGCACCTAAGGCTGGAAAAGATGCTCATAAGAAGCACTATAAGGACTCAGTAGATGTCAAATGCATGATGCTATGGTCCATGAACTATGATTTTGTGACGTCCCTGAATTTTCTAAGACTTAATCTGATGTGTGACGTCCAAATTGAAACCCTCACCTCAATGAGAATCCCAATTTGAATACCACACACTAGGCTAAGAAGAAGAAAATAAGAGGAAGTCATAAGGAAACAATCAGTAGGACATGTACATGAACAATAATAAAACCATACACACATGTTGACCATTCAACATATAATTACAACATGAATTGTTACAACATTTGATATTACATATTGAACAACAAAATTCTACATATACATGTACTACTACTAAACTACATGATCTTAAGACAATAGGTCCACCTGTACATCAGCTCGCCATACAACTCTCAACTATCCTGGATCTTCAAGAGCATAACCACAACCTAAACAAAAGATTACATGCGGTACACGTCAGCACAATATTTCAAGAATATTGTACTGAGTATGCCTACATGTCTTTTATATACCTCTCATCATATCTTGGCAATAAGATAAAACTAATACTTGGCAGCATTAAACAAATATAAGAAAAATCATATACTTGCACAAAGATGTTCATTAACAAAAGAGAACACATATTTTAAGCACATTTCCATCATATATCTCATGTGTCTGCCACCAAGTGGCTTTGACGTCTTTAGGCCTTATGATCTACCACCAAGTGGTTTGTGATCATTATACAAACATCATATGATCTACCACCAAGTGGTTTGTGATCATTATGCATGCGCTCTACCACCGAGTGGTTTATGAGCTATCTTATGATGGAACATCTATATTATGTTTGCATGTGTTCATAGCCATAAGTATGAAAAGCTCAAACAACATAGTATACAAGAGCAAACATTTCAATCAATACCATATGCCAAGTCTTTACTCCCATATAACACAAGCATAATGTATAATAAGCCAAGCAAGAGGTAATGGCATACCTTGACCAAGAAAAAACCTATTCATCATATCCTCATATCATCTATATCCTCAGCCAACCCTGATTAAGACAAGACCACATACTATCATCAGGTTCTCATCATATTAACCCTAATCGTGTTCATTAGAGTTTCTCTTAATTCATTAGGATATGTGTATCATTACTTGTATTCTTATCTTATGATTATCTCACTGATGTCATATTTTAGATTATAGTTCATCAACTGGATATACTCATGTGTCAAATTATTATGTGAACATACTTAACATTATGTTACATTCATTAACCATATTAGGGTTACATCACATGTATTAAGGGTTCTCTTCATATAACATGAATTTCATGTATAAAACTGATCTCAGATTTACATATTATCTTCCAGTTACAGATAAGAGGGTTTTCTATAAATTTCATTATTTATTGAGCGTGTATGCATTTATTGCATCATCTTTAGTGTTATTAGCCCTAATTAGACATATTAATCAAATTACGTAATTTAGTACATCAACATGACCATATCTGACATCATATGCATTCTATACGTATTTATGGACTTACTAATATTTTACCATGATTTTATGTCATCATTTGCTATTTATTATCCATTAAACAAGCATTACACATCTTACATGATATTGCTGATATACGTGCATAGAAAGCCTGATATTATGATTCCATATTGTTCTATACATTTTTCTGAGAATTTTGGTACCTTATTTGTATTTTTTTGATAAGCTTACTAATTACTATGAATTTTGGAAGATCTAGTAATTTCTAGATTATTTACCTTGTCGAGCCAATGACGATCCGCCACGTGGCCAGGGGTGCTTTCCTCCTTTGTTTGGCCTGCTTGAGGTGGGTCGGATGATTTTCTAGACTAGACCCGGTTCGGAGTTGGTTCGGCAGATAGTCACTCCTCTATTCGCTTTGTGGTTTGCATTCACCCAAACGTCACCCGATGCTTCTCCGCCCGACGCTGCGTGCATTCAGGATCTCCTGGAATGGCCACCGTTGTGGAGTCATGAAATAATAGCGCTCGTTGGTTTCTCCTCATCAACAACTTCCAACGCAACCAAGAGCTTCCACTGTGGTCCCTTGTATAGGCCGCCGCCTTAGGGGATGACTCCGGAAAGGACTCTCCTATCCTCTGGCCCCTCTCCATCCTGTAGACATGGTGGACTACCTCTAGGTCCTCCCCTGGCGGTCCTGGTGAGAGCGCCTCCACTAGCAGTAATGTGATTGAGATCCCAGGTGAGAATCGCTTGCCTTTTGCTACTCTTGACACCTGATGAAGAAACCTCCATCTTGCCTCTGAGCTTCTTCACAGCGGTACCGCAGAGGCCCTGCTCCGCCCTGCAAAACACGATGTCCTCTTTTCACATTCGACACCACCTGCGAGTCTGTCGTCATTGGGTTTTCATCCAAGGTCTGTTCTTCTAGGTACGAGCCACTACCGTGAGACTTGATCTCTGGCCAGGGACGATCTACGAGACCCTCCTCCTCATCATTACCGTCTAATGATGACAGATAGCCAACAAACCCTCATCTTTCCCTCTTGTGGCTCCTCCTTGAAGCTGGCCTATGAGATGTTGCCACACTCCTGCTCGGCTACTCCTCCGGCCTCTCGATCTCGCTGTTTGGGCATGGTTGGAAGCTTCCTACAAGCTTGCCACCGCTAGAGACGCTCCACTGGCGATGAGAAGGCCTATCCATGGATCGACTGCCAGGATCTCCTCCTCACGTCTGATCGGTGCCGCTGTCTAGTCCAGCGCGAGTTGTAGATCTGGTTGCCGTTGTCAATCACCAGGCCTGGGAACCTGTGTGCGTGGGTTGTGTTTGCCTGCGCGAAGCCGCCGTAGCGAGGTTCCAGCCTCCGGTAGCTTCTAAAACTGCTCTAACGAGGGTTGTTTCTCCTCATCGCAAACCAAGAAACCACCCACCGAGGGTCATGCCCTGTCCCTCGTCTTACAACGTGCGATGACTAGGAATCCCACATTCCTAATGGGTCCATGATCCCAAGCAAATTGGCATACTGGTGTCATTTTATTGTCATCCTGGTGATTGGATCGAACCACTAACACGCGATCTGTGACTCTAACAGCAGAACTAAAGGGTCTGTGACATCCCAAAGAAGGTCTATACGTAGGCTAAAGATATCTTACCTTGATCTAATATACCTTAAAAAGTTATGCACTTAGGGATCTTAATCACAACACCGACATCAAAATACCTTCAACTTAATTCAAATCAATTGAAGTGTCTTCATATGATCAAAACACACTTCAAGGACTATTATTATGTCATTATAATATGTTAAACCAAGAACATCAAAATTTCACTCCATCACAGATTTGAAGACACACCATGAGAATATGGATGTTATTGAGATGGTAACACATATTAAGAACATGCACTAAGATTAGGTAAGAAAAGAGAGATATGATGTCTCAAATCGACTGTTCAAATGCAAAATGGCAGAAGAAGATCTAGTAGGTCCCCATGTGCTCAAGCTTATTACGTATATGGAGAACCGTGCTAGACTAGGATTTCCATTGGGCCAAGAGTTGGCCACTGATGTGATTTTGCAATCATCGTCAGAGTCATATTGTCAATTTGTCATGAACTACAACATGAATCATTTTAACAAACTATTGTCAGAATTACTTAGCATGTTAAGAACAACTGAAGTACAAATGAAGAAAGACAAGTCCAAGTATGTAATGATGATCAGCAGAGGAAAGGGAAGTCCATGGATAAGGGAAAAGATAAGAAGAGTTCTAAAGATAGCCCAAAGCCCAAGTCTTCTACACTTAATCTAAAGGGAGGGGTTACCGAGGGAGGCAGCTATCACCAGTGTCACCTATGTGGACACTAAAGAGAAATTACCCTCTCTATCTAAAGGAACTGAGGAAGAAGGAGGGGATAGAGATATCCACTTCAGGTATTTATGTTATTGAGATAAATTTGTCTACTTCTTCATCATGGGTATTGGATACCGAATGTGGATCTAACATATGCTCAAATATGCATGATTTAAAAATAAGTAGACATTTACAAAAGGGAAAGGTCGAACTGCCCGTTGCAAATGGAGCAAGATTTGTTGCCATGATAGTCAGAACCTATAGTTTATCTCTTCCAACGAGGCTTGTAATAGAGTTAAGGAACTGCTATTTTGTAAACATTATTTTTATATCTTGTATGGACAAGGATGAAATTGAATTTCATATAAAGAATGGTTTATGTTCTATTTCAAAAGATGAGATCTTTTATGGTAGTGTCCCAATGTCCTATGGTCTTTATTTATTAGATGATAAGGCAAATGTTTATAATATAAATACCAAAAGGCTAAAACTTGACAACTCAAATAAAACATATCTTTGGCATTGTCGTCTAGGGCACATCAATGAGAATCACATATCTAGACTCCACAAAGATGATTATCTGGACCCTTTTGATTTTGAATTAATAAAGACATGCGAGTCTTGTTGGTTGGGAAAGATGACCAAGAATCCCTTCACTGGAAATAGTGAGAGGGCTAGTAATCTATTAGGACTCATACATATTGATGTATGTGTCCCTTTTAGGAAAAATGCTAGGGTGGTCATTAGTACTTCATTACCTTCACTGATGACTTCAGTAGGTATTGCTATGTTTACTTGATGAAACATAAGTCAAAAACTCTTGAAAAGTTCAAGGATTTCATGAATGAAGTACTGAACCAACTTGGTAAAAGTATTAAGGAACTTCATTTTGATCAAGATGGAGAATACTTAAGCCAAGAGTTTGAAGACCTTCTGTGAGACCGTGGTATTATATCACAATGGACTCCACCTGGAACACCACAATATAAGGGTGTATCAGAAAGAAGGAATCATACATTGCTAGATATGGTGTGATCGATGATGAGTTTTTTTTTATCTTCCAACTTCCTTATGGGGTTATGCTCTAGAAACTACAAAATTTACACTTAATTGCATACCATCTAAATCAGTTCAAAAGACAACATATGAGATATGGAATGGGAAGCATCCCAAAATGTCTTTTTTGAGAATTTGGGAGTTTGAATATTATGTCATGAAAATATTTTCTGAAAAGCTTGGCCCTAGATCAGATAAATGCTATTTTGTTAGATATCTAAAGGAAACCAAGGGATACTACTTGTATAACCCAACTGATAACAAAGTGTTTGTTGCCAGGGGTGCTGTATTCCTAGAAAAGGAATTTATTTTCAAAGGAATCAGTGGGAGAAAAGTAGAACTCAAAGAAATTTGAGACCAATAAGAAAGAATTGAACCTGTAGAGGTACAAGAGGAACATAGAGAGTCACAAGCCATTATAGAATCTCAAATTCCTCAAGTAACACAAGAACCTCTAAGATCTAGTAGGAGACACTTTGAGTTGGAAAGATTTGGTTATCTTGTGACCCTAGCAGGAAATGAATTGGCCATTAGTGATGAGCCAGTTACCTATCTAAAAGCTATTAAGGAGCCAGAATATGAGAAGTGGTTAGAATCCATGAGATCTGAGATGGAATCTTTGTACACCAACAAGGTATGGACCTTGGTGGATCCACCCGAAGAGGTTAAACCCATAGGGTGCAAGTGGGTATTCAAGAAGAAGACTGACATGAATGGTGATTTACAAACTTATAAAGGTCGATTGGTTGCAAAGGGTTTCAAACAAGTTCAAGGTGACGACTAAGATGAAACCTTTTCTCCATTTTGCATGGTTGAGTCCATTAGGATCACGCTTGCAATTGCAACTTAACTATGAGATTTGACAGATGGATGTTAAAACTACATTAGTTAACGAGAGTCTTCTTGAGGATGTGCATATGACACAACCTAAAGGTTTTATAAATCTGAAGGATGCAAATGAAGTTTATAAGATACAAAGGTAAATCTATAGATTGAAACAAGCATCTCAGAGCTAGAATCTTTGATTTGACAAAATACTCAAAGAGTTTGGCTTTAGTGAAAATGAAGATAAGCCATGTGTTTACAAGACGGTTAGTGGGAACATGTTTGTATTCCTCATATTGTATTTGGATGTCATACTATTTATGGGGAATGACATACCTACTTTACAGATGGTTAAGACTTGACATGGATATACATTATGTATGAAGGACTTGGGCGAAGCATCCTATATTTTAGGAATAAATATCTATAGAGATATATCTAGAAGGCTTCTTAGACTAAGTCATAACACATACATTGAGAAAGTGTTGATAAGGTTCAACATAGATGACTCAAAGAGAGGAAACCTTCCCATGTCTTATGGTGTTTCTATATTTAGAGCTCAATTCCCCAAATTTTTTGAAGAAAGGGAACACATGAATCCAAATCCATATGCATCTATAATTGGATCTATCATATACACAATGTTATGTACTCGCCCTGATGTCTCATATGCCTTGAGCATGATGAGTAGATATTAGTTAAATCCCAACTGATGCCCACTGGACTACCATGAAGAACATCCTTAAGTACTTGATAAGAACTAAGGATCAGTTCCTTGTCTACAATGGTGAGGAAGAGTTGGTGGTAAGAGGTTACATTAATACGAGCTTCCAAACTGAAAAAGATGATTATCAATCACAATCAAGATTTGTGTTTTACCTCAAAAATGATTCTATAAGTGGGAAGAGTTCCAAGAAAGAGATAGTTGTAGATTCTACGACAGAGACCGAGTATATTGTTGCATCCAATGCAACAAAAGAAGTTGCTTGAATCAAGAAGTTCATTTTTGAACTTGCGGTGGTTCCAACCATAAATGATATAGTTGAGCTATATTGTGACAAAAATGGAGCTATTGCACAAACAAAGGACCCTAGACCACATCAATGTTCCAAGAACATATAAACACAATTCCATCTCATACGAGAGATCATCCAACAAGGAGATGTGAAGTTTTGTAGAGTGTCAACCAAAAGAAATAATGTTGACTCCTTGACAAAAGCACTACCACAAAAAAAACATGACGGTCATGTTAGACCACTTAAGATTAAGTCCATGGGTGATTGGCTCTAAGTGCATGTGGGATTCTATTGGTATGTATGCCCAAAGAGACAATGATATGATGATTGTAATGGCATAACTTGTAAATGATTTGATCAATAATAAAGGCAATCTTCCAATTTATTCTTTTTTATTCAGTTTTGAGATATTGATGTTACATAATAAATCTCTAAAGATTGATATTGCTCAATGACATATGTCTTCAGGTTGAGGACTTGAACCATTAGATCATACAAATGTTATGGGTATATTACATTCTTGTTATGTCCCTAGTTGGTTGTTATTGTGGAAGGCTTATGGACAACAATACTACTTAAGACTAGAGTGTGTGTTGGTTGATGATAGAACCTCATTAGGTCATGATATGCCATATCAAACCAAACACATACATACTTGTTAGAGAACAATGTATTGGAAATACCCACCTTGAGAGTGATACATGGAAACTATAGAATGATAGTCAAAATCATCTCTCATAGTGATGATAATGATTGTAGTTCTTAGACCTGAAATCACTACACTCGTCATATGTTGTTTGATATACTTTGTCATCATCAAACATGACATTGAATAAGGGTTTCCATAAAGGCGATGTTCAAATGCATTATGAGACATGGTGAATGACTGTGAGTAATGTAGATGGGATTTGTCACTCTGAAATGAGTTTGATATCTGGGCCACTTAATAAGCAAGAATGAGAAAATCATGGCCATGCACATGTGAATCAATATATGATGTTGAGTTCACATATATCTCTGACAGCCTGCTCAAGATTAAAGAACATGGATTGAATGTTGAAGGGGATGATGATTCTATGCCTTGAGTTCAATATAGATATTAGAGACAAAGGAACTATACAATCACTATAACACTAATCATAGATTGTAGGTTGAAGTTGTTCTCCAACTTTTTGAAACACTTGGGTATCAATGATGTCTTGATAGATACCAATCATTGCTTGTGATGTCATAGATTAGTTATGGACATTCATTGCCAACATAACTTGGGACATATAGGGTCACACATATATGAATGCACTTGAAATAGGAGTTTGTTCATGAATGATTTTAACATTGATTACTAAAATGTTAGGTATTTAATTTAAAATACATTGGAAATCTGCAACCTGAAATGATCAGTTCAACAAGTGAACCGATCAACTCAGGTGCATGAACTGATCAAATCAGGTTGTGAACTGGTTATTTTGTAGATCAATGAGATTAGATCAAGGATTGATGCTGGCATCGTGTTGTGCACTAATCATATATTAATTGCCAAAACAATTACAAATAGGAAACATAGTGAAATGATTGGTTGATGTTTTGAACCAATCATATCACATGTGAACCATTTGGTTTGACATTTATAGGTTCTAAAAAAATCTATCTCTTTGACTCCCAGACTGACTGGAAACCCTAACCCGACCCTCCTATGAATAGAGGGGTATTGGGGGCTTCCCAGACACAACAACAAGCACTGACAATTGTTGTCTTAATTGGTAGTGATAACCAAGACAGATCGAGAAAGTTCTACCCATCAAAGAGAGGAACAGGAAGGGATAGCCAATTGTGGGAGAGAAAGTTGATGATAGCACGTTGACTAGAAGGGACAACTCTTTCTTGTCCGTTCATGTAGAAGGACAAGAATTCTTGGTGGTCTGCATGGACTAATCTCATGGTGAGAGGCACCTTGACCTACTAGGAGGACGTTGTCAACCGCTGTCTGTGGTGTCCAACTAGGAGGCCAACAACAACAGTTGTCTAGGAGCGACTTGAAGAAAGGTGCATCCTACTGCAAGAACATTTTCATTGGACTTGCTCTAGGACCATGTATAACATTGCATCCCTTTTCCCATTTAATAGTTGTTAACGTAGTAAGGAGTGGGACCCGAGAGGGAAACCACTCCCTACTAAGAATTTGAAGAATAAAACATCCATTCCAAAAATACTAAAGTAATTTTGGAATAGGTGCAAAATTTTCAAACTTCAATAAATGGTATTCAAAACAACCAAAGTGTAGCAGTGGAATAAAAATAATGACTATATTCAATTTTCACAAAAGATTACAAAAGTACATCATAATATCCCATAAGGGTTTACATGTATGATACAACATAAGGATCTAAGTAGATGGAAATCTAAACCATATCAAGATTGTCTCCAAGCTTTAACTCCTTAAGCTAAGTCAAAGTCTTCATGCCATATCATCCAAGTCTTTCACCTAGGGTTGGAAGCATACCCCAACAAGAAGAGAAAATAGATTACATCAACAAAGGCTGGTATGTGCATATTAAATAGGAAAATTGAGATATATATGGAATAAAGGAAAAAAAATATAAAAGGCTTCCCATAGAAAGGATAAAGACCACCCAAATGGGTATCAAGAGAAAAGGAATTGAAATCATATGATAACAAAAGAATATTTGCCATTAATAAAATAGAAAGATTGTACCACACAAACACATGTAAAGAATTAGGGCACACACCCCATATCACCAACCTGCATGCATGTGAGATAAACATAGCCCTAGAACAATATAAAGGCATGGCAGAAAGAATCATACATATTGCACCTGATAGAGAATGGTACATTAACCAAACTCCAAAATCATAAATGAGGGATAAGAATCATACATCTTGCAAACCCGGGTATGGGGAATCATACATCCTCCATCCCAATAATATCACAATGTTGTCATATTACACAAAAATAATGTAATTACACTACTCTACTACTACTGAATCACATAGAATGTAAGATGTACAATCTAGTAGAAGGTATGGTCAGAATTATACAATGTTTCCATATCATACAATGGACAACACATACATCCACATACAAGTGGGCACAAGATACCACATATCATCAAAATAAACATCCACATCAAAGTGGGCACATATTAACAATAAGTCCATCATGCACCAAAGCACGAGATAAGAGTCCAAGAGAATATCCAAGATCACAAAAAATAAGGTAGTTCACCATGATATCAAAAGATAGGACATAATGTGTAGGCCAATGTCCATAGGACCAAGATAAAGAAGAAACATAGGCTAATTTCTCAAAAGAATAATCAGAGATGCAAACATACAATAAGAGAGAACAATCACTCAATATGAATAATCAGGTCTGCAAACATACAATAAGAGGGAGAAATTGCTCAATATGAATAATCAAGTCTACAAACATACAATAAGAGAGAGAGAAATTGCTCAATATGAATAATTGGGTCTGCAAACATACCTCAACTTCAGAGTCTAAATAGTCAAAGTCAGTACTAGATCCAAGCCTAGGCCTACAAAGAACCTCTAGGGAAGGTGGACATATCCAATAAGTAAGGTTCCCAAGCTTAGAGAGGTTGGTTTCTCCAACAAAGCTCATATCTCGAGCAAGAAGCACTTTCTCCACTTTAGGGGTGAAAAACCCTAACAAAAGAACATGGATATGGGGTGTTTAAGGGATCTAGGTGGGGTTTCACCATGAACGACCATGATTCTGACCTGGAAGAAGGTGGAAGGAAGACTAACAACATGAAAATAGGGAAGGAAAGGAGGATACTTACTAGTTTTGGTCGTAATCACCAAGGAGGAGCTTAAGAAATCCTAAATAGAGAAATTTGGAACCCTAGGAGCCTTCTTCACCAAGGTAGTCACCATCTTTTACTTTGGGACTAAAACTTTGTGGATACACACAAAAGGAATGATTCTCTAAGCTATAGGAATGAAAGCAGAGAAAGAGTTTTTGAATTGGGAGTTGGGAAGGGGTAGATATGGCTATATAAAGAAAGAGGTCAAGTATGAGGTGTCTATGAGACTTTCCATGTGTCATGTATAAGGGTGTCCATGGACATGAAATCCTTAATGGATAAGGAAGAAGTCAAGCATGAGGTGTCAAGTTACTTTCCATGTGTCTAATGCTATGGGTGCCCATGGACATGCAAGCCTTTATGGATAAGGAAAAAGTCAAGCATGAGGTGTCAATGGAGCTTTCCATGTGTCCTTAGCCTAGGGATTTCATGGCCATGCAAGAGGACAACTCATAGAGGCTTCTTTAATATCAAATGTCAGTTTATGGAAACTTATAGGCCCTTCCAACCGACCTCCAATCAAAGAAATAACCCCATTGATTGATAGCTTCTAAAGATAAGCTTATATATAAAGAGGAAAATCTTAAAATGCCCTTAGAAAGAAACACCTTCAAACCAAGGTGCAACTAGGAACCACATGGTTCAAAAACTCGAGAATTGTAAGGGAATATATAAGGATTATAATTCATGTGACAATTTTCTAAGAAAACCTCCCCATTGGTAAATTGCAGAAAAGTCCAGAATGTACCTAAAATTGCATAACTTATACAAACAACATCAATATTTGGTTAAACTTCATCCACAAGTTATCTTTTATGTGTTGAATATAAATTTGACATTATTTCTATCTTTTGAAGTTATAGAATCACATTATTCATTACTTATGCCTTTTGCTCATTTTCTCTCTCCTAAACTTATCCTAATATTTCAATGTTGTCCAAATTAGATGAAATTTGACATGTAGGCTAATTTTGATATGTAGATTACGAATTTGAAGTTGGTTTGAAATTTTGAGACTTCTTTTTATGAGATATGTCATATCATCCATTAACATTCCATTATCTAAATTATTCATCCAATTAAGTTCCTTACCACCAAAATGAGTTATGTGGCATATTTTATGTATCCAATATTAAGACTAATGTGAAAATATTAAGCTACATTAGGGTGATAAAATAATGTAATTAGCTCATTAGGATCATACTCAACATCTATTTAGGTCTAACCTTCAACCTTGTTTGGCTAAGTCCAAAATTTCAACTTCCAGGGTAAGGTCCGAGATCTAGTATGTTATAGATGCGTTCTACTATTTATGGGGAATATGGAAAGTAAAATGTTTGTCTCCACTTTCATATCTGATGCCATATTTCCCAACATCCATCTCACTGTAGGACAAGGAGATCTTAACAATCTTTCCCTCCTTCACCATTTGATACTCACAAGAATTGATTAAGTTTGGTTGATGAATAGGTCATTGGAGCTTTCTTTAGAGGTATAAAGGTGATAATGGAAATGAGTAGAGAACAAAGAGGGGTTTCACACCTTCAAGTTTGTAATACATATCTACTAGGAGTCCTAATAAAAATTTATGAGATTTTGTAAGAAATATGTGAAACATATCCTCATAACTAGTTGTGAGGTGATTCCATCTAAAGACCATCCTCTGTAATTTGTGGTTTGTTTGACAAAAAGTTTGGCTGAAGGATATACTTTCACTAATAAATTCCATGCTCTCATAAATTGAAGGTGTTTGTGAAGGATTGGTTATCCCACAAAATTATCCATCACTAAAGACCCAGTTTTTATAGTGTTTGTGTGTGTGGTGGTCTTTGTGTAGAACACCTCCTTGATGCTATGTGGGGTGAGGCTTCTACAATTAAGGATGAGTTGTTGGATTCTATCTCTATTTTTGTTAATACTTGGTTGGATGGTTGTTGTCCTTTATCTTTGAATTCGTATAATTATAGTGCTCCATTGAATCCCCTACTGAATCCCAACAATGGTGTTCAACAAATTATAGTTGGCACCATTTGGCGTCAAGGAAGACCTAAGTTAACATGGGGTGAGCTTATAAAGAGAGATTTCAAATCTCTACATCTCAACCAAAATATGGCCCATGATAGATCTGAATGGAAACGTAGGATCCATGTAGCCGACCCCAACATAATTGGGGTTGAGGCTTAGATGATGATGACCATTTGGCGTCATCTCATTTCAAAGATTGCAACAAAGG
The DNA here is from genome assembly GCA_963693085.1 of Alisma plantago-aquatica. Lineage (NCBI taxonomy): Eukaryota > Viridiplantae > Streptophyta > Magnoliopsida > Alismatales > Alismataceae > Alisma > Alisma plantago-aquatica. The sequence continues at coordinate 1,084,746,133 of OY856412.1, read as the reverse complement.
GAGTCATGCATGTAAGATGTCACATCACATCTTTGTGATCACCAATGTGGTATTGACACTTATGGGGTGTTGAATCTCTTTTGCATGTAGTGACATGCCTCATACACGACAAGTGTCATCTTTCGACACACACATTGTCTCTTGTGGACTTCTCCAATGCTTTCAACATAGTTATAAGGTCCATAGCTTTTTAAGAAATTCATCTCCAATATACATGGATTACATGTTGGGTTAAACCTTACTATTGTTTTCCTACTCATATATTTTTTTAATTAGGGTGATCCTATAATGTTTTGTCCTGGTTCCGAACAAGGCGGTCTCTTTGGATCACTTTTTTATTAGTTCTTCATCCTCTTATTTTTCAACTAAAAGATGAAGGAGACCTCGAGTTACATGTTTTTGACCTAGATGATTTCACTCTCATTAATGACTCTATTGAAGTGTCTAGATCCTCTTCATCAAGCTTTGGGCCCTAGTTTTGCCCTTCATCTCAATAAAACAAAGACAAAAATCTTATGGCCTTTAGATGAACCTAGAATATCCTCAGGTTACTATCTTTTTACTCTTGACATATCTCAGTCTACGTTGGGAGTGAAGCTTCGTGATGGTCCAATTTTCTTTGATTCGAGCTTTTCTTTGGATATATTGAGAAAGTGTGTAGTCAAATCCCTAGCTATTATGGATCTTTTAGCCTTTCTAGATGGTCCATAATGTGAGATCCAGTTCCTTATATCATGCATTGGAATGCCAAAATCATTTTTCTTCCTTTCAACTATATGATTCTACTTCTTCTTCATAAGAGGAATCTGATTGTGGTCTTTGACGGCGTTGATGAACATCGTTGTTGGTGATGGACACGGTTTAACAATCAATTGTGGAATCTAGCCACACTATCTTTGCATCTTGGAGGTTTGGTCATTTTGACTGCTCAAGATGTTGGCATCTACACATATATTGCCTCTCTACTCCACACCAGAGAGCTACAGGACAATACTCAACATGAGGTCAATTCTATTCTTATAAGTTCCACTATTTGAAATTGCTTATGCTTCATTATCTGATCTAGTACCATCCTTTGACTGGTTCAAGTTATCACTTACTCAAGCACCTAAAAAACTCGATCTCTTTTGAATACACTTACTACAACATGATCTTCCAATGATCTAAGACTTGTGAGTTGTCCTATTGGTACTGAGCAGTTCTTTATTCTTTAGAGGCCGACTATGCACATAATTTTCTCTTATCTTACCTATTAATAGTTTTACAACATATAACATCTATTGAATCTTGCGTTATTCTACAATAATGACTCATGATCTTCCATTAGCCGGCAACGAGAATTGTTCTCTATGTCATTTCGTGCACACACGGTGTGGTTCATCATGGAAGATGTTGTTCTAAAAATCCACTTTGGCTTATTTCCTGCACTAGGAAAAACCATCAAGGAAGCTCCTATTGCTTTTCTTAGCGCATGACATGATGGTATCTGCTTCCTAGGACTTACATACATCTTATTGTTAGATTGGATTGATGATAAGACACACTTATCTTGATCTTATTGGAATCTCTCCTTTCGCTGACAATGTTTCCGACTACTTGACATGAAATTGCACATGTAAATCAGCCACTCGAAAAATCAATGTATTGTAGTGCACGAGACAAATGATATCTTCCGGAAACTCCATAATGGTTTTGTTTCTCTATATATTAGCTTCCATGACCCTTCTTTCTCGCTTCTGTCCTCCACGACATCTAAAGTACGGTGGTTACTAGGGCTGGCAAAACAAGACCTGACCCGATTGACCCGACGTGAAGTTGAAATTTTAAGTGGGTTTAGAGTTTAAATATTTTTAACCTGACCTGAAATTGATCCAAATCCGAAGAACCCAAAATTAATTTAGGGTCGGTCTAGGTTTGGACTTTAGACCTAATTTGACCAGAAATTGAGATCATATTTTCATATATTATTACAAATACTATATGTTGACACTCAATAGCCTATTAATTACTAATCCATCAATCATAAAGTTTATTTTGGCAATTCTACGTAGTTTTGTATTGAGTTGTATGATTTATTATACTAATTATATTATGAATGTGTTTAAAATTCTGAAACAAACTACAACATTTATATGTGTTCCTCAATCACATTGTAAGTTTATCACAATAAAATTTGTAAATTATACTTAGAAATTATCAAAGATAGATAAATTATAGATTTTAAATTATTCTCTTGGTATTGAATTTACGAGTCAGGCTTGATAGATCCGGAATTATTTATGAGTTGGATTAAGATCAAATATTTCGACCCGAAAATTCATCTTTAATAAATTTAGAGTTCTGATAAAAAATGTTGACCAAAATGACCTGAAATAAAACTCACTCAACCCTCCCCGTCGGGTGTAGGAAGACGTCAACCTGCTATTATTAGCCCCGCCCTCGCCGGCACCCACGCACCTCTTATCCGGCAGCTAGCCCAACGCCAAGATGCTAAGTCGTCGGACCGATGTGACTCCGTCGTTGTCAGCACGTAGGAAAAATCCACGGGGTGGTCCAGCTAGCGGCGCAGTCCTATATACTACCCTCTCCCGTCGTTAATTTGGTAATAAATAACTCCAGAACACCGCCCGCCTATCTAGCGAGCGACCCGATCGTCTCCATCACAAGCAGCTCTGGTCGGTCACCGTACGTCCTACTGGCAAGTCGGTGAAGGTCGTTGTTGTACTGAATGCTAGCGTGGGATTCATCGGTTTGGATCGAGCCAGACTGGGAACAGTAACAAACAGCTAGCCATTCTTTCATACATCTATTGACCGACTGACAGCTTACTAGCCAGATAATGTTTTTTTGTCTCTTGTTGAGTTCGTGGGACCCAAAGTGCATCTCCGCTCCGCCGCTCCGGCCACCAAACGGTGGTAGTTCCACAGGGGTTTCTATCATCTACCACGAATGATTCACATAAGTCATCGTCTTGCCAAGAAAAATGCAAGCTCAGAAACGAATTACGCCCTTTCTCCTGTGGAGCGGTTTCTCCTCAGATGCGCGTAAATTTCTATACAATACAAAAAAAGCAAAAAAACTGCAGTTAGCACGACGTCAACTCGATTTAGGATTTGTTGGGCCCCTATAAACATGGAGTAGCCTACACCCCTTACTAGATCAAGACCATGTATCACACTCATTTAATCTTAACCAACATATTTAATTACACCGCACACATGTCAAAAAAATAGAAAAAAGTGTAGACAAATCTGAACTCCCTAAACTCCATATATAGACACTTACGTTCCCGTACACCGTCAAACAAAACCATGTAAGGTCGATCTCAATCACACAATCTTTTCCTATTTGTGAGGGAGTGTGGGCTAACAACCTTGGTTTATTGTAGGAGATAGATGCATGTGGGCTAAAGAACCTTGGTTTACTCTCACAGATAGAAAAGTAGCTGATGATAAATTATTCATGCAACACAGTCTTCACCAAAAGTTACACCCCTACCTCGGAAATATGTGCAGAACAGTATTAACACAGTGCGTCTCGTTTTTTTAAAGTAACTTTCTTGTTGGAAAGAGATAGACAAATATATATTAGTGGATAGAGAGAGTGTGAAATGAGAAAAAGAAGAACATAGTGGATTGAGAGAGAAGTTGTAATGAATAGAAAGAAGGTGGTAGTGCATGGAGAGACGTGTAATAAATAAAAATAAGAAGGTAGTGGATAGAGAGAAGGTGCAATTAATATAAAGAAGGAGATAACGGACAGAGAGAGAAAGAGTGCACTGTGTAAAAGAGAGAGGTAAAAATAAAGAGAGATTTGCGACATAATAAATCATACAGGTAGTTTTAGCGCTTTTCAAGTTTAAACTAGGTCATGTAGTATTTATTTGTGAGTAGTGTTTATTTTAAAAATATGTATGATATTTTTCATACTTATTTATAAATACTATTTAATCTACAAGTGCTCACTAAAGGTTATATAAATATATAATACACACACATTATTTAAAAATATGTATATAACTTATACATAAAATAGTATAAAAAATATAATCAGTATTGATTAACACTTTTATTGGTACTATTTTCATTTAAAATTTGTAATATTCACAGCGATATTTATCACTAATAACAAGTACTTATATATTATCATATTTTCTCTCATGTCTGGAGACTTTTCAACTTCTGCACTGTGCGAAAAACTTCTTTGTACAATACTAAAAAGCACTTCGTATTCTGCATTTACATTGATCAAGATCGGGGTGTAAGACTTGATGGAAGTTGTGTGCTCTATATCAGTACTCTAATGTAATATGGTGTATAGCCATTGTTTGAATACAACTTGAGACTATGAAAATCAGATTCGTCGATCGGTCATGAGATTATGAGTAGCTTAATTTAGATATATACAATATTTGGTTGAGAACTCGGTTTAATTCTGTTTGGATAGTCGTCAATTTTTTTACCCTAGAATACATTTGTATATTGCCCATTAAATTCTAGTAATGCCCTTGTAACAAAATACACAGAAAAGTATACATTGCAAACCAGTTTTCCAATAAGAATAACGTCTAACTTTTCCTAAATATTTATGCAAATTATACCTGCAATTGATTAGTTGTTACTTGGTTACTTTATAAAATATACCACGTGTAGTTATATTTCTATATATGGCACATATATATGTGCATCTACACGTATATAAATGCATATATAGTAATATTTGTATGCACATACATACGGTTGTATATGTGTATGTATACACATATGTATTGATAATATATTACCCACAATTCTCTCTTTAAACATTGTATTTTTTGTTTAGTAATGAATTTATTTATTCTATGTATACGTGTATTTGAATGTGTATGCACCTATGTACATTGCCTATTTTCATTAAATGAGTGCTCGCCATTTATTCTAAGTCAATTTCAATCTTGAATAAATTGTATCCGATTCAGCATGAAACTCCCACATCCTCGTACAAATTCGCTTACAGAGGAACATAGAAAATAAGCCGCATGATAGTCTTTCAGTTGCCCTCATACATTGCAAAATAGTTGGTCAGTTGATATATTGTGCGCTCAAGTATACCGTTTTGATATATGGTCATCCTCAAGTGCTCGAGGCCGATTGGTTTACCACGAAAAGATCTTGATGCGTCATAGTACCCTCAAAACTTTTAGAAACTGTTTATTTTAAAGAGTTTTGCAATCATTATGGGGACGTTTGCTTTGCCGTAATTGATCGGATTGGATTGCATTCTCGCATCCAACTTTTTATGTTTGATTTACTGAATCTGAAAAAAAGTAAATATCTCAGAACTTTCGATTATACACAGAATGCTTGTACGTTTTCTATTTGAAAAGTGAGAGACACCACCGTCCTGTTGCTATGCTCGTCATCTATCTTTTGCAAACGAGCTGCGTGGGGGTTTTCTGCAGTGCGACCAACAGAAGTATGCAGGCTTTCCAAAGTCCAAACATAATGCCTGACCAACGGAGTCCACCAACCAGCAGATTAATTTCGATGCAGGATTCAATAACTGCAGGATTTATATAAATCCAACCAAATCCATTAAAACAAAACTGCCCAATGTGTCGCCTTATCCTGTGATCCCACACAACGACATATGACACGATCACATTCTAGAATTTGACCTTAAACAACAAACTCAATGAAAGGAACAATTACTACAATGAAGGGTCGTATTTAATTTGACCAACTATGTGTCCAACATCTTTTTTATTATTAGTACATATTAGAGAATCAACGACATAGTACAAGTAAGGCGATTAAGGTTCTCCAACGAAATTCTATGGAGTATTTGATAATCTTATATATATGACCCATATTCTCTTTTGGCATCACTATTACTGTTTGAATCATTCATAAAAAGTATTGCTTGACTCCATACATTCTTACGTTCGTGTGCAACAAACTTAATCTTGAAAAGCATTGACTCCCTCATAGGTTAAAGGTCAATTGCCAACTAAAACAATGGACATTGATGAGTTCCTTTCAAATTATATTGTAGTTCTTCGTCTGAATCAACCACAAGTTGTAATAGTTGTATTCATTACATATACTCACAGACATATGTAATACAACTCTCTTGGCCTTTCACTTCACACAACAAAAAGTCATACGAGTGTGCATCCTCCGTATTAATCCCCAATGCAACACCTTTTCCGCAATGCAACATCATCCATGGGTGCATTCAAAATGTTACATACAATCAGATTGATCACATCGTTAAACAAAATGCTACATACAATCAGATTGATCACATCATAGCGATGTTTAATAGTCAATTGATTCAATGGATACGGTAAACATGCATAGCATGCATAGACAGTTTCATGCATATTCTTTGATACACTGTGCCTAAACTAAGGTTGCATACCTCATTGAATGACTTAACACTGTTACTTAATATGTTCAGTTGGTGAAGGAGGTATGTGTACCTCCAATGAAGTTTTGTAACTCATCTATTGTCCATGACATGTCTAGTTTTATTGATATAAGGTAATTGCACCTGTTGGACGAATTTCTTCATTTTCTTCTAGCATAGATGAGTAGTTTTTCCATGACTTCCGTAAACACCTACAATAAATCTAGGATGTGTTAGAAATGGTTCACTACCATTCTTATGTGACACATGTTTGCCACTACACACTTGCTACAAGTATAGTATGCAAGTCGAGGGTTGTTTTCCTCAAACCTTCCATCATTGCATCTGTGTTTTCTGTGTAAACAGTTATGGATGGGACATCTCAAAATTTTTAGCAATATAATTAATGCAATATTGAAGATAAAGAACTAAAATAGAAACAACAACTAAAAAGATGGCTGAAAGACTGTGGGACTCTTCAACATCCAGGACGTGATGGTGTGTTTGCATCTCGTAAGAAGGACTTATAGTAGAGGGGGATATGGGGTTCTTGATGATGATGATGATGATACTTTGTTTATGCATGTAGAAGAAACTGGTACTCGATTAAAAATGCAAGAAGTAGGTTTGGAATACGTCTATGGAATCTGACATCAAACTATTTTGGAGTTTGAAAAGCATATTTTTCTATTTTCATCTATTCTCTACTACAAACCGTCCTAAAGTTAAACCAAATGCAATGATTGAATAATCTAAAATGGTTTCTAACTACAATGATAGATAGTCACCTACAATTGATTTTCTCTTACTTGATCATTCATATATGCAATTATAGGAACTAGATACTTGAATAATGCCAGGTGCATTCTTTATAAACCACAACAAAATGTTGAGTTGACCATATTTCACTATTGTACGACTAAAGTCTCCCAACATTGATGATTGATCCAGAATCATACAACATACTCCATAAACCTTGGAGTTTTTCAGTAGTTGTGAAATTCATTGGCAGACATTCAGTTATGTGACGTTTAATGATCATCTATGAAGTATGTAGAAACATTTGGATCAGAGGAAACAATACAAATAAAGTCTAAACTATTTCATGAATCAATTATTGTGCAAGGAAGATCTTTTAACTACTTTGACAGAATCACCAAGGGTAATGTTTGAGAGTCTGCTCATGGTTTGAAAGTGGATTGAATCATTTATTTTGACCAATACCCTTCCTTCTAGGATTGTGACATGGGCTTGGGTTCTAGGTCTCCCTTTTCATCTTTACAAAAAGGCAATTTTAACAAGATGATATAGGCACTTGGTAAGTTAATCAACGTAGATGATTACACATGAATTTGTACCAAAAGCTATATTGTTATAATGGTTGTTGAGATCGATATAATACTTCCTATTCAGCCAACAATTATTATTCATGGATCTGATATTTCGTGTGGAATATGGATCTTTGCTTGAGATATGCTAGCTTTATGAAAAACTGTGGCATGAATAGTGGTAGTACACCTGCCACCAACATATGAGACAATGATCAAAGCCAAACTCAAAATGGTAGTGATGTCTCAAGAGTTCAATGAATTTAGGAGGGGGACGATTGAAGACTTTCTAAGAACAAAATAATTACACTTGTAGTTAGATTTTGTAACACCCCAATTTTCATATCACATGAGCGGAAGTAATTTTTTTACTGGGAGTGTCACAAGCATGATATACATAACAATAAAAATAGAAAACAACTATTATAGACTTTGTAAAAATGTATTCTCATAAATTCTTAGGAAAGATACTCTATTACATCTTCACATACAAAAGAAACTCAATACCATGATGCCACTTTATACAAATCTCATATCAAGTTTAGGACCGTGTACCCCTCCAAGCAAACCTCTTAAATAATGTAGTTGCACCCTCTTGTCATGAATATTTCAAAAAATTATGTACCTACAAACATCTCGTTCCCAGCCATGTACAAAGAGAAACCTAGGTTAGAGTAAGTGGCATTGAATTTCCAATATGATAAATATAAATATACTATAACTGAAAGATGAACTAATACCTAAAAGCTATAAGCTTATACTGAATTGATGTGTATTTTATTTATGTCTTTTATCTGATTTGTGGCCACCATTATGCAATAAGTCATGCTATGTTGGCCCATCTATGCTCTAGAATTGGTACCGAAGTACCTCTAAATTGGCACTATATGCATCTGAATGGCACCAAGTGTCTCTGAATTGGTGTGACTACATCTTGAATCGGTATCGAAGTACCTCTGAATGGGAGTAAACACTCTTCTGAATTGGCAACAAATGCCTCTGAATAGTCCCTGGACTGACTGAATGAGGACTTATCATATAATGTCTTATGTGAAAGTTTTGACTTAATTATCTTAAATTTGGACTTACTGAATTCTGAATTTGAACTTATTTTATAATGAAACTGAATATTGATAACTGAATATGTACTGAATTCTAAATCTAAGTATGAATATGAAGTTTGATATTCTTATTGTCTGATATATCTTAATCTAAGTTCTTATTATACTAAAATATTAAAATGTGACTTAATATGATGTTTCATTAAAACATAGGATATCCAAGTCTAAGGGCTTTTGAAAAATAAACTGAGCTGAATATAGAAATATTATCTGAAGGTAACATAAGTACCAAAAATCTAAAATATGATAACCTCATATCATATTTAATGTGAATAAAGTCCGAATACTAAAAGTATCATTGAACATGAAATAAGCATGAAATATTGAATGTCTAATAGTAACTTAATCTCTAAGTTACTTTGTGGAAAGGTGTAGGCTGGATCATAATAATAAAAAAATTTAACGAACATGGCCCACTTAACTCTCTTGGAGAAACTCTTTTGAGGTTGCTGAAACTCTAATAATACTTTCATGTCTTTGGCAAGTCAATGCCTTCCTGAAAATGAATTTGATATACTTACATAAAAAACATATTTGAAAGCCATGTGTTAGTCTAAATGACTCTAGTTGTCTTACTATGCAAGTTTGAGTTTCCTTATGTATAACACACATCATTGTATCCTCTAGTAAAAGTTGATATGGTCATATAGCCTCAAAATATATCATCTCCTTGTTAATTAACACCCATATCATTATTAAAGATTCATTAGCCTCCTTAAATGTCATCACAACCTGACTTCTCTCACATAAACTCCTTATAATGTGTGGACTATCATCTGAACTCTAATATGATAAAATACTAATAATTCATAACTTGAAAGAGGATTCCCTATAATTTTCTTCAATGTTTTATCATTGTTTGATGCTTCAAATTACCAAAGTACCCCAAATGTATAAAATCAACATAATGATTAATACACATCAAATTATTCTGATCATGCCTCTTATTCTTAATATAGACTTCAACATAAGATCATGAAGTTTGTTTCACTAAAATACTACATTCGGATCACAATATATTCTATAACATCATTATCATAAATATTTATTTCCATAAGATATTTTGCCTAGAAAACATCCAAATGTCATGAACTTAGCATTTTTAAAGGAATCTAGAATTTGATATCTTTCCAATTGTACCTTATTTAATATTATTGGACTTATATGTCAAAAAATATGATTAATATTAGAAAGTACCTCAAAAGAAAAGTCGAACCATCGTTATTTGATCTAAAGGTTAGATATTCCAGCCCTGCTTCCTTCTTTCTTTTCTTTTCTTCTCTTTTCCTAACCGTTTGGGATCTTTCCTGGGGTTCGTTTGGCCGACAACATAGATCTGGGTTCTTCTTCCTCATCCTTTATGTGTAGTGAGTGCGACATACATGAGTGTGGCATCTGGAGACTCCCGACTCTGATGTGAGAGTGCCCAATCTGTCAATGAAATAGGCTTCCTGTAATGACCACATTTGTGCTTAATTGGTAAACTAGGGTTTACCTGAATGATTACATGATTGATTAGATTGAACATCGTTTAGACTTGATTAATGATAGTAGATCAATTGTGATGTTTCAAACCTAATAAGAAACTCTAACTATGATTTTAGTTTGAAGAATTAGGGTTTGAGAAATGTAAACCCTAATCGGCAAAAATTAGGGTTTTGATAGTACATGAATATGGAATTTGATCAGGATAACAGTGTGGTAAATGATTTTTCAAAATTTATAAAAATTTTGTATTTAATTGAATTTTGGATATGATATAGATAACTCAATCATGCATATTGGAGAAAAATTTCAGAATATTTGAGTGTTTTTTTATGTGGTTCTCGGTCGAACTATACTTCGACCAAAATGCTGATAGAGTGCTTTTTAGCAGTGTACTTTTTTATTTTTAGTTATTTATTTGTAACTCTAAATGATATGAAATTTTAACTGGAGGTCTTAAAATCCATCATAAACAACATTTAAAATTTTCATAATTTTTGTATGCATTTAGACCTTATTAGTAGATGAATTACAGTAACTGACATTTCTACAGAATTCTAGATAGAAGTGCACTATTTGATTTTTATTTATTTAATGGAAGCTTGGAATGATCTAAAATTTTAACTAAAGCTTTATACTCAATTATAAACAACATGATAAATTATAATAATTTTTGGTGGAGGTTTGATCTCTAAAATACACGAATTTATAGAAACTTTTTTATGATAGAAAGTTTTTGCTGAAATAAGAAAAAGTATAGTAAGGGGTCAAAGTACAATTGACCCAAGCAGCTCAATTGCTCTATATGGTCAACCTAACACACAAGGATATCTCATAATTCATGATTCAATCTAGAGAAATGAAATCCTAGAGAGAGAGAGAGAGTTAGGGTTTGAGAGGAGAAATTGATGGAGATGTTGACCTAGGGTTTTGCAGTCCGAGGAATGATGAAATCATGTAAGTTTAACTTCTTTGGATATAGTTTCATGGTGAATCTTATCTGACATGTCAAAATTTCGTCCCTCCTCTAATTTGATCTAAAATGGTATCAAAACTTCCCCTTTTCTCACTCTTTCTTCATAATCCCTCATTTCTAGGGTTTCTGAGTTGAAAGGGAGAAGAATCAGGTGAATTGCTAGGGATTTGATATGAGATCGAGATTTTCAGGGATGAGATGCGTTTTTAAGGTGTTTTCACACCTTAGTGTGAGTGGGAACTTCCTTTAAATAGTATACTGCACGAAAATTGGTTAAATCATCCATAATCTTTAATTGCTTAGTATGCGATTACAACCCTGGATTGTCTATTTGATCTAAGTTGTTGCAAAATGATATGAAATGGATTCTTCCTTTGTTTGGATGAATTTCATATGATAAAATCATATTATAAATGTATAAAATACATCCTAATAAGAATTCCCTAAGTATTCACAGAGGTTATAAGAGTAAACTGAAATATACAGAATTTGTCTATGGCTAAAATTTGATGTATAATTAAATAGGGAAATTTGTTTATCTGGATTACCTTGGTTATGAATGATTGTTTATTTGAATTCATAGTACATATATGTCAGATACTATCTTAGATTTCTTTTAAGGTGAATAGTGTTTGTTTGATATCTCAGTAAAGAGGGTGAAACCCTAGATGCGAGGAAAGTTAGATATTTGTGAATAGATATCGTGAAATCCATTTGAACATATTTTCTTGACATGATAGACTTTATTTATTCAATTTTATTATTGATTCATGTTATCTCAGTGAATGGCATGGAAACCCAAATTCAGCTCAGTTCCAAGGTTTATACATATATTGATTTATATGATTTGTTGATAGTAGTCTTTATTCAGTGAATGTTTATGTCACATGAAATCTTTATGAGAGCCATGTGATAAGTGAATGAGGTAAATGAAACCCTAAGGATAGGGTGTTCAATGAATCAAGTATTTTGATATCAAGTTCTCAGTATGAGATGTGGTGATGAACAACTCAAGATTTGGGTTGAGGTGCACGTTTTCCAAGAAAGTATAAATAATTTATAGGTGCAAATGATGATTACTCGTATGTCAAGTAATTAACTCTTATCAGTGTATTAAGAAGTTCAATTGAATGATTTCAGTGTATATGTTCCAAGTTGACATGTATTTAGTTTATTTAAGAACTTTAGTTTTCCTGCATTTACAATATGTTGATTTCTCAGTAAATTACAATGTTTTAAATATACTGCTCTGCCAAGTTTAGAACGATGTACATGTTGTATTATAAACTTTAATTAAATAGACGCAGTACCATAGAGATATTAGAGTCAAGTATAAGTAAGAGAAAGGTACAATGTAAAAAGAGCTTCCCAAGAATAATAAAATAATAGACATAGGTGCCCTGAACACCGTAGATTCCCTACGAATGTCTGCACTATAGGGAGGAAACGATCCACCCCGACAACGACCAGTATACGGGGATCAGATTGCACCCATAGAGCGTGTGGGGAAATGAAACCCTTGAGGAAGTCTCCTAAGAGAAGATCGGTTACCCAACATGAACCGGAGATCCCGACGGTAACCCAGAGGTACCCATAGAGCGTACCAAGATGAGGCCCACAGAGCGTCTCAGACCCTCTACATGTGTACTCAACCTTGAAGGAGAGGTACAGTTAAAGGCTAGCTGTTTAGATGCCTTAGTCAGACGTGATGGTTCGAGTCAAGCAGACCCAGATTTAGTTCTAGGCTTAGCTTCCCAAGTTTTAAGCTAAGTCTTGTATGGTGAGATCGTAGTTTGCTACGAGTCTTCATATATAGAGTACACTGCATATGATCAGGGCATAAGTTAAAATATGTTCATATAGGTTTAAAGAGTTTCTCATAAGTAAGAGAGGCTAAGAAAGATCCGAGTACAGTTTCCCAACAATTATTCTTTGTATGTTTCTGAATTATTAGTTCTCTTTGAAATTTATCAAGCATGCTCATATATTGATTTTCTCTTGTTGATATCTAGAGTATCCTTCCATATTTATGATTGTAAATGATCAATCTCTTTAAATCTTACTATTGTTATAATTGATATTAGTTGCTCAAAAGTATATATGTAATTATATCAGTGCTTTAGGCTGTTTCTTTGAAGTACTCATTCACAGAGCGAGTAGGCTCACCCCTCTACTCAATTTTTTTAGGAATATCACATGGACTTGAATATATCATTGCATCAGAGTAGAGCTACCACAAGAGTTAAGTTTGAGTATAGTTAAGTTCAGTCAGTCCCTGTCACTCTAGGTCCTAGTATAGATGTGAGGGTGTTGTAAGTAATGTTTTGTATCTTTGTTTCCTTAATAAGAGAGAATGTATCTGATTATCATGTCGTATGTACCTGAAAATGAATGTATGGATGTGTATCATTTATGTTGAGATCATATTAAAGAAATCAATGTTTAGATTCCCTTGTAAAGTTAGTTTATGTGGTTCAATGTGAGAAATCAAAGAGTTTGAAAAAGAAGAAAAAGTTAAGGGTGATCTTTGTATTATGTTAAATCCTCATTTTATGCCCTAATCTCATGATTAGTGGTAATTGTAAGATCGGGGTGTAACACTGCCCAACGACCTACCCTTTCCTCAAGCATGTGCCCTATGATGCGAGTCTCCCTACCTCACATCCCACTACTTCCTTGCGCACATCTTTGACACATATGCTCCTCCATTCATCCTTGATTCATCTTTGAGAAACACCAGACCTACCACTCTTTCTTTTCCCTATAACTCTTAGCTTCCACGTCCACTGCATAGCATCCTTAGCTGCACCTGGGATAGGCAGTCCTCAAGATTCCAACTTTGATCAAGATCACTACTCTTCTAACACATGCAAAATCCTACTTTCGCCCATGTTCCATCTTGCTCAAAGGTTTCCTTCAAGCTTGCATTGCCTCTAAAAATCTCTAAGCTCCCATTATTGATGGTCGACTCACTCTTGACTGACCATTCTTGCACAACACCCTCACTGCTACTTTTCTATAGCGTGTCGGCCTACCGCAGTTGCATTGATTACTTCGCAAGTTTTCTCGCATCATGTCCTCCACACAATCTTCAACCTTACATCCTCCCTTTGGTTGGATCTATGATATGTCTTCCTGCTAACCCTCTATCTATCTACCTAGTTTCAAGACTGTCAAAACACTTCTTATTAAGGTGTCATATTTCACTTTCCAAGAACCCTGACCAAAGTTGATACAGACTAGGGTTCTATGTTTGGTGATTCTAGGTCTATCGTGTTTGGGAACAATGGGACTTCCATTGACCAAATTTCTAGGATTCTTTGCCAGATTCTCTTATCAAATCTAATGAGATAATCGTTACATGTGGTATAATCTCTATTCGAGTAGGCTTTGCAAATGTGTAAATATAAGACCCAAATTCAACGTTGTCTACACCAATAGTAAAACTGGCAACATGAATATAATATACTCTCTTCCTCAAATATCCAAACTAATTCATAATTGTCCCACTTTACTATATATATATTCCTCTCTTATAATGTTTATATAATCAAACAACTCCAAACTTTACCCAATTTAACCATTACCTTAGCATGACTTAACGGTCATAACACGGTTCCAAAATTATATTGGAATAACATTAAACCTTAAGACTGGTCAAATTGATCAAAAAATTGTCTTCCTTGTACATATTTTCCTTGTGTATCAAAATATCACCTTAACTAGATGTAATAATATTCTCAACATAAATCAACCATAGATTTAGTTAGAACCATTTTGACACCATAGGTTAGTATAGTTTCACATTCACCCCTTGGGTCCTACAAAATACTCATGTGGGGGTAACACCCATGTGAAAATACATTTACATTTGACCCATATGTCTCTGCCTCAACCTATTATAGTTTTGTGAATATGATCATACACTCAACTATGCTTTGAGAAATAGGGTGTGACAATACTACCCACCTTTTTGGGAATTTCATCCTCAAAATTTGGTTAAACTATTAGAGGCTACCCACCTTAGGGTTCACATACCTTACTAAATCTTGACGGTTGTTATAAATTATCGTAGGAACCTCTAAAGTATGACCTTCTCATGGATAACTAACTATATCTAACATCCTTGTCAAACTATCACATAAAACCAACATGGAAGTGTATGGGAAAATCTTAAGCATAGATGACTATTATTTCTTTATTCTCAATTATTTCTTATACGTGTCTTACTCAGGAGACATGTACTCGAGTACCTGGTTCTCATGATATGCACTATAATACTGAGGTCACATAACATGCACATATGGCCTAAGTTTGATATCTGAATTGACATGCACTAAGGGCCCGAGCCATGTCTCTTGAGTTGACTTGCACTAGGGATTGGGTCTAACTCCATAATACCATCCCATTAAATCTGATCTTTTATGAATCTTAATGCATTTCTCATGGTCTTAACATGAGCTTAAACCTTAATTCAAATCTTAAAACATGTATCTTACGAAATATTATCTTTCAAGCAAAATCATAACTTAATGTATTCTACTATTATAATGTTATTGTGTACTTAATTCTTAGATCTTAACCATTCTATGAATCCTAACATGTCTCTACTTGAGGTATTAGGCACAATAAGGATATATCCGTGAAGGCACAAAAATCTTACTTTCATGTCTTATCTTAATATTTTAGAATATTGGATCACACACATCATGAAAGTCTTCTTTAAGGAACATGTAGATATACTAAGCTTAATAAGTGAGTATTCATGGGCATATACTACTTATTTTGGTTTGTGAAATCCCACACTAAATTCTATCATACTTCGTTCTCCTCTAGTCATATACTACACTGTTAGGTCAAAATGACCTTTCTAAGGGGTAAGAATCTTTGAGGACTTGTTATTTTCTTAGATGATAAGATCTATTAACTATCTTTATATGAGTTACCAACCTCGACTCATACTTGCAATTAGTGAGTCATCTAATGTGATATCTTCATAAATCCTTACATTATAGTGCTTAGTACAAACTACAATGCCCCCTTGGGATTAAGGTCCTAAGCACATCAAGAGTTCTCTAATTATCATCAAGTATAGTAGGAAAAAGACCTAATCTCCCTCCAATCATTATTCCACTTTAAAGACAAGTTACTCATTTATTTCAAAATATCTACCTTTGGTATGCCTTATGGGGTCCTAATAGGTATGCAACTAGGTTTAGGTGAATTTCTATCTTAAAACTTTTGTTTCAACTCCTTTTTTCTGTCACCTCCTAATGCATGTCGGTCAGTCATACATCTAAAAATGCCATGTCTAATCATATTTATCTCATCTGACAATACACATGTCCCATACCATATGCATTAGAAATAATGAGACAAGCATAATAAGTTTAGATTTATGCATATAACATACCCTCTACAAAACCCCATAAGCTTATGTCCATACCACAAACATGTGGGAAAAAGAGAGGGCATGATATGCACAAATTTAAAGTTAACATAAAAGTCCAAAGTATCAAGATACTAACTCTAATACATATCTCAACTTCTATTTCCAGATTAAACCTTAGATTCTACTTTTTTTAAATCTCACTTCTTTGATACCTAGGAATAGTCACCATCTTTCTTTATCTAGTCACACTTGGATTCTAATGGGCAATCTAAATTAAGAATATGAGAATTTTCCTGATGGCCATCTACGTTATTGCTCTTATACTATATTGTAACACCTCAATTTTCATATTACATGAGTGGAAGCAATTTTTTTATTGGGAGTGTCACAAGCATGATTTACATAACAATAACAATAGAAAAGAACCATTACATACTATATAAAATGCATTCTCATAAATTCTTAAGAAAAAAACTCTATTACATCTTCACATGCAAAAGAAACTTAATACCATAATACCACTTTGTACAAATCTCATATCAAGTCTAGGACCCCACCAAGAAAACCTCTAAAAAAATGTGGCTGCATCCTCTTGTCATGGTTGTTTCCAAAAATTATGTATCTACATTCATGTCATCCTCAATCATGAACAAATAGAGTAAGTGACACTAAATTTCTAATATGCTAAACATAAATATAATATAATTGAAAGATAAACTAATATATGAAAGTTGTAAACTTATACTGAATTGATGTGTCTTTTATTTATGTATTTTATCTAATTTATGGCCACCATTTTACGATAAGCCCTCCTGAATTGGCATATCTACACCCTGAATTGGTATCAAAGTACCTATGAATTAGTACTAAAGTAACACTGAATTGGCAGTACATGCCTCTGAATTGGCGTGACTACGCCCATAATTGGTACCAAAGTACCTATGAATTGAAGTGATCACTCCTTTAAATTGGAAACAAATGCCTCTAAAACATTCCCAGACTAACTAAATGAGGATTTATCATATAATTTCTTTTGTGAAGGTTTTGAATTAATTATCTTAAATTTGGAATTACAGAATTTTGAAGTTGACCTTATCTTATAATGAAACTGAATACTGATAACTGATAACTGAACATGTACTAAAATCTTAATTGAAGTATGAATCTAAAGTCTGATATTCTGATTTTTTGATATATCTTATTACACTAAAATATTAAAATGTGACTTAATATGATCTTACGTTAAAATGTAGGATATATGAAATATGAGTCTAAGAGCTTTAGAAAAATAAACTGAGCCAAATGTAGAAATACTATCTGAAGGTAGCATAAGTACCAAAAATCTAAAGTATGATAACCTCACATCATACTTAATGTGAATAAAGTCCGATTACTAAAAGTACCATTGAACATGAAATAAGCATGAAATATTGAATATCTAATAGTAACTTGATCTCTAAGTTACTTTGTGGAAATGTGTAAGCCCGATCATAATAATAACAAAATTCAATAGACATGGCCCACTTAACTCTCTTGGATAAATTATTGTGAGGTTGATGAAACTATAATATACTTTCACATCTTTGGCAAGTCATGGTCTTCTTGAAAATGAATTTGATATACTTATATCAAAACCATATTTGAAAACCATGTGTTAATTCCTAAATGACTCTATCTGTCTTTATATGCATATTATAGTTTCCTTATGTATAACACACATCATGGTATCCTATAATAAAGTTGATATGGTCATATGTCCTCACAATAGATCATCTCCTTATTAATTAGCACCTATATCATTGTTAACAATTCATTAGAATCCTTAAATGTCATTACAACCTGACTTCTCCCATATAAACTTCTTATGATGTATGAACTATCATCTAAACTCAAATATAATAAAATATTAATAATTCATAATTCGAAATAGGATTTCCTATAATTTTCTTCAATTTTATATCATTGTTTGATGCCTCAAATTACCAAAGTACCCCTAATGTATAAAATCAACATAAATATCAATACATGTCAAATTATTTAGATCAAGCCTCTTATTATTAACATAGACTTGAACATAAGATCATGAAAGCATGTTTCACTAAAATAGTAAAATAGTACATTCAGATCAAAATCTATTCTATAAACATCATTATCATACCTATTTCTTTCCATAAGATATTTTTCCTAGAATAATTCAAATATCATGAACATAACATTTTTATAGGAATCTAGACTTTGATTTCTTTCTAATTGTATCTTGTTTGACATTAATGGACTTATATGTCAAAATATATGTTTAATATTAGAAATACCTCAAAAGAAATTATGGGTCATCAATATGTGATCTAAAGGTCAGATATTCCAACCTTGCTTCCTTCCTTTGTTTTCTTTTCTATCCATTTGCATATCCTTCCTAGGGTCCGCTTGGCTAAAAACCTTGATATGGGGTCTTCATCCTCATCCCTTATGCGTCAGTGAGTGCGGAATCTGTGACTGTGACATCTATGACTCCCCGCTCTGATGTGAGAGTGCCCTATCTGTCGATGAAATAGGCTGCCCAACGGGCTAACCTTTCCTCAATTATGTGTCGTATGATGCTGAGTCTCCTTGCCTCACATCCCACTACTTCTTGCACAAATCCTTGACACATATGATCCTCTATTCATCATTGATTCATGTTTGAGGCAAACTAGTCAAGCCACTCTTTCTTTTCCCTGTGATTCTCAGATTCCACGTCCATTGTATAGAATCCTTGGTTGCACCTAGGATAGGAAATCCTCACGCTTCCAACTCTGGTCAA
The DNA here is from genome assembly GCA_963693085.1 of Alisma plantago-aquatica. Classification (NCBI taxonomy): domain Eukaryota; kingdom Viridiplantae; phylum Streptophyta; class Magnoliopsida; order Alismatales; family Alismataceae; genus Alisma; species Alisma plantago-aquatica. Next base: position 1,084,726,641 of record OY856412.1, on the reverse strand, counting down.
GATCACTACTCCTCAAATACAGGAAACAACCTACTTTCTCCCATGTTCCATCTTTCTCATAGGTTTCCTCCAAGCTTGCACCACCACTACATATCTCTAGGATCCCATTGTCGATGGGTGACTCTCCCTTGCCTGACCCTTCTTGCACATTGACTTGACTGCTACTTTTCTATAGGGCGCCAGTGTGCTGCAGGTGCATCAGTGACTTGGAAAGTTTTCTCGCATCCTATGCTCCATGCAGTCTTGGATCTTTTATCCTCCTTTCATTTGTCTCTATGTTCTATCTACAAGATAACCCTCTACCTATCTTCCTAGTTTCAAGACTCTCAAAACACCTCTTATATAGGCATCACGTTTCACTTTCCGGAACCCTAAACAAAGTTGATACAAATTGGGGTTTTATGTTTAGGGATTCCAGGTCTATCATGTTTGGGAACAATGGGACTTCCATTGGCTAAATTCCCTGGATTCTTGGACAAATACTCTTATCTAATCTAATGAGATAATCACTACATGTGCTATAATCATTATTGGAGTAGGCTTTGCAAATGTATAAGTATAAGACCAAAGTTCACCGTTGGTTCTAAACCAATAGTAAAAAGGGAAACATGAATATAATATACTCTCTTCCTCAAATATCTAAACTAATTCATAATTGTCCCACTTATCATATTATCCTCTCTTATAGTGTTTATGTAATCAAACAACTCCAAACTTTACCCAATTTAATCATTACCTTAATATAACCTAACGATCATAAGCAAGTTCTAAATTTATATTAGAATAACACCAAACCTGAAGACTGGTTAAATTGATCCAAAAACCATCTTCCTTATATATATTTTCCTTATGTATCTCAATATCACCTTAATTGGATGCAATAGTATTCTCAACATAAAATCAACCATTTATTTAGTTAGAGCCATTTCGGCACCATAGGTTAGTATAGTTTTACATTCACCCCCTTGGGTCCTACTAAACACTCATGTGGGATAACACCCATGTAAAACAACATTTACTTTCGACCCATATGTCTCAGCCTCAACCTATTATAGTTTTGTGAATATGAACATATGCTCAACTACCCTTTGAGAATTAAGGAGTCACAATACTACCCATTTTTTTGGGAATTTCATCCTCGAAATTTGATTAAACTATAAGAAGCTACCCACCTTAAGGTTTCACTTTCTTACTAACTCTTGATGGCTATCATAAAGTCACATAGGCTGCTCTAAAGTATGACCTTCTCATAGATAACTAACTATATCTAACATCCTTATTAAACTATCACGTAGATCCAACAAGGAAGTCTATGGGAAAATCTTAAGCATAGACGACTATTATTTATTTATTCTTAATTATTTCTTATATGTGTCTTACTCTGGAGACATGTACTCTAGTACCTAGTTCTCATGACATGCATTATAGTACCGAGATCACATAACATGCACATAGGGCCTAAGTTAGATATTTGAGTCGACATGCACTAAGGGCCCGAGTCCTATCCATTAAGTTGACCTGCACCAAGAACTGTGTCTAACTCCATAATCTCATCCCATTAAATTTGATCTTATATGAATCTTAATGAATTTCCCATGGTCTTAACATGAGCTTGAACCTTATATCTCAACTCTTAAAAGATGTATCTTATGAAATCTTATGTCTCAAGCAAAATCATAACTTATTGCATTCTACTATTATAATCTTATTGTGCACTTAATTCTTAGATCTTAACCATTTTATGAATCCTTATTAACATGTGTCTAAATTAGGTCTTAGGAACAATAAGGATATTACCATGAAGGCACAAAATCTTACTTTCATGTCTTATCTTAATATATTAGAATATTGAATCACACACATCATGAAAGTCTTCTTTAAGGAACATGTACATATACTAAGCTTAATAAGTGAGTATTGACGGGCATATACTACTTATTTTGGTTTGTGATCTCCCACACTAAATTCATTCACAATCCCTTCTCCTCTAGTCGTATACTACACTGTTAGTCCAAAATGACCTTCCTAAGGGGTACACAACTCTGAGTCCTTATTATTTTCCTAGATGATTAGTTCTATTAACTATCTTGATATGAGTTACCAACCCCCAACTCATACTTGCAATTAATGAGTCATCTAAGCCGATATCTTCATAAATCCTTACATTATAGTGCTTATTACATCAATGTGGTCATTTTACCATAATGTTTCATTAGCTTGGTGAACCAAAAACTTACACTATTCTCATAATATTGTTGTTGATAACTTTCTTCATCTTATCATGTTTCTCTAGTATGGGGTTAACCGAATTCACTGAGGACTCGATGCCCACCCTATATATAGGGTAGAGTGCACCACAATGTGAGCAAACCTAAAGTTTACCCTCTCGTGACCACGGTGCAGCGACGATCGTCTTCGTGCATTCTTATCATATTTATCTCATCTTGGCAGTACACATGTTGCATACCATATGCATGAGAAAGAATGAGACAAGCATAACAAGTTTAGATTTCTGCATATAACATCCCCTCTACAAAACTTCATAAGCTTGTGTCCCCATACCGCAAAGATGTGGGAAAAAGAAAGGGAATGATATGCACAAATTTAAAGTTAACACAAAAGTCCAAACCATCAAGACACTAACCCTAATACATATCTCAACTAATATTTCCTGACTAAACCTCAGATTATACTATCTTTCACTCACTTCTTTGATAACCAAGATTACTAACTATCTTTCTTAATCTATCTAGTCTCACTTGGTTTCAAATGGGCAATCTAAACAAAGAATATGAGAATTTTCCTGAGGACCATCTATATTATTGCTTTGATACTATATCATAAAACATTGATTTTTGTATCACATGATTTTTTACTGGGAGTGTCACAAGAATGATATACATAACAATAATGATAGAAAAGAACCATTATAGATTGTGTAAAAATACATTCTCATAAATTTTTAGGAAAGAAACTCTATTATGTCTTCATATACAAAAGAAACTTAATACCATGACACCACTTTATACAAATCTCATATCAAGTCTAGGACCGTGCAGAAGGCACCCCACCAAGCAAACCTCTTAAAAATGTAGCCGCATCCTCTTTTCATGAATATTTCCTAAAATTATGTACCTACGGACCTGTCACTCCCAACAATGAGCAAAGGGAAATCAAGGTTAGAGTAAGTGACATTGAATTTCTAATATAATATTCATACATATAATATAACTGCAAGATGAACTAATATCTCAAATCTATAAACTTATATTGAATTGATGTGTTTTTAGTTATGTCTTTTATCTGATTTTTGGCCACCATTATATGATAAGTCCTCCTTAATTGGAGTATCTACACCCTAAATTGGTATTGAAGTACCTATGAATTGGCACTCATTCCTCTAATTTGGTGTGACTACGCCCATAATTGGTACCTGAGTACCTCTGAATTGGAGTAACACTCCACTGAATCAGCAACATATGCCTCTGAAATGTCCCCAGACTAACTGAGTGAGGACTTATCATATAATGTCTTATGTGAAGGTTTTGACTTAATTATCTTAAATTTGGACTTACTAAATTCTGAATTTGAACTTGTAATGAAATTGAATACTGATAACTAAACATTAACTGATTTCTAAATCAAAGTATCAATCTAAAGTCTAATATTCTTTTTGTCTGATATATCTTAATTTGAAGTTCTTATTACAGTAAATCTTAAAATGTGACTTAATATGATCTCTCATTCAAAGATAGGATATCTGAAATATGAGTTAAGCTTTAGAAAAATAAACTGATCAAAACATAGAAATACTATTTGAAGGTAGCTTAAGTACTAAAAATCTAAGATATGATAACCTCACATCATAGTTAATGTGAATAAAGTCTAATTACTAAAAGTATCATTGAACATGAAATAAGCACGAAATATTGAATTTTGAATAGTAACTTAATCTCTAAGTTACTTTGTGGAAAGCTGTAGGATGGATCATAATAATATCAAAATTCAATGGACATGGGACACTTAACTCTCTTGGACAAACTCTTGTGAGGTTGATGAAACTCTAGTATACTTTCACATCTTTGGCAAGTCAAGGCCTTCCTAAAATTGAATTTGATATACTTATATCAAAACCATATTCGAAAACTATGTGCTACCCTATATGACTCTATCTATCTTTCTATGCATGTTAGAGTTTCCTTATGTATAATACACATCATGGTATCCTCTAATAAAAGTTTATATGATCATATATTCTCAAAATATGTCACCTTCATGTTAATTAAAAGCCATATCATTATTAACAATTCATCCATCTCCCTAAATGTCATCAGAACCTGACTTCTCCTATATATACACCTTATGATGTATAGACTATCATATAAACTCAAATTTGATAACATTAATAATTCATAACTTGAAATAGGATTTCCTAAAATTTTCTTCAATTTTATATCATTGTTTGATGCCTCTAATTACCAAAGTACCCCTATGTATGAAATCAAAATAAAGATTAATCTACATCAAATCCTTCATATTGGGCCTCTTATTCTTAATATAGACTTCAACATAAGATTATGAAAGCTTGTTTCACTAAAATAGTACATTCGGATCACAATCTATTCTATAAACACCATTATCATAAATATTTCTTTTCATAAGATATTTTGCCTATAAAATACCCAAATATCATGAACTTAGCATTTTTATAGGAATCTAGGCTTTGATATCCTTCTAATGGTACCTTGTTTGACGTTATTGGGCTTATAGGTCAAAAGATATGATTAATATTAGAAAATACCTCAAAAGCAAATATGGGTCGTTGTTATTTGATCTAAAGGTCAAAATTTTCAGCCTTGCTTCCATCCTTTCTTTTCTTTCATTTTCTTTTTCTATCTAATCAAAAATCTTTCCTAGAAGCTGCTTAGCCAACAACCTAGATCTGGGATCTTTGTAACGACCCCGCCTCCCGGTAACCCCCAATTAAAGGAGACCAAGAGGTCAGAGCCGCTTATCCCAATTTCCCAGATCAAAGGTTTGACAAATATCAATAATAATTATAAAATTCTACCAAACTGTACTGAAAGTTGGAATAAAATAAAACTTTGCATACCTTTTAAAAACTTTGGATATCTAACTTATATCAACAGCTTATTCAAACTAATCCTCCTTGCCCTTTAATTCTTATTTTCATAATCTGCCACTTTACTGTTTGTCCTTTTCAAACTTGTACCTAAAATGCCGACAAACAAAACGTCGGTCAACATAAATGAATATGCCAATATGTGGGGACAACAAAAATTTCACATATATGGCTAACAATCAAAATATCACAATCAAGCTAAATAACAAGCCAATTTACGCTTTCAATGTGACATTCTCCACCGCTTTTTCCCTAACCCTAGAATACCCTCCTAAGGGTTTCTCTTTTGCCATTGACTTAAGGCTACCTTATCCATCCAGAGCTTGGTTCCTGGGGTCACCTCTCATGGTGCCCATTAAATGCAAGGAATCCATTAAAAATATATTTAGAAGCTAATTCCTCTTACAATTCGAAAAGTAGTGGAAGTTATCAACTTTAATGCATTAATGATTAAGAAACCCTAATTTAAGATGATAAATGTATTGAGAAGAGTTATATGGATGATTAAAGTTGATATTAACCTATTGATTATAAAAAGACACATTAGATCTAAAAGGATGAACTTTATGCATAATTTGATTAATTTAGGGTTCCATGCACTTAAATGAGCTTTAATGGACCTTAAAACCCTAATGTTAGTAATTATGATTCTTAATGGCTTTAATTGTTCAAATTCATGTATAAAGCTGAGATATGATGGTTCTAAGGTATTTTGAATATAAAAGTTCCTAATTGTGGATAAATACCCTTAATTTAGTAATTAGGGTTTTCTAGAGGATTAATGTGGAATTAGTCATAAATACAGTTCATATATGAATTGAACTATAAGGATATATGAGTTGTTAATTTGAAAGAAACTGAATATGATAATTGGACTTATGATGTTGAAATTAGGGTTTGTGAACTAAGAGAGAATTAAATGTGATAAAATTATTATGGAGGTAAAACCCTAATAAAACCCTAAAGTGGGCCTAGAAAGCCAAAGGTGGAATACAAGTCTATCTTGAGAATGTTTTGGATAAACTATAATACTTGGATGTTATGCATTAATTTCAGGATATTGTTGATTGCTTGTTTGATTGTTCTTTATCATTATTGCTTGGACATCAAGTTTCTCTAGATCAGGTATGTGGTTAATTATGGTTAATCACATTAGTTTCTTGAAGGTCTTCCGGATGATTGATCTCATTGAATGCAACCTATCTGTTTGAATGTTCATACTTTCAAATCATAAAGTCACTATGATTATCACAATTATGATATAAGTGTGTATTCTCACACCTACATGCCACCCTGATGGATGAGGCAATGAGGTCAAGCCCAAGAGGGAAGACCCTTGTGCACCATGAGAGGTGACCCCTGATACCAAGCTCAGGATAGAGAAGGTGGCCTTTATTACATGAATAATGGGCACCATGAGAGGTGACCCGAGGCACCAAGCTCAGGATGGATAAGGTGGCTTTAAGTCAATGGCAAAAGAGAAACCATAATGGGGGTATTCTAGGGTTAGGGAAAAAGCGGTGGAGATTGACACATTGAAAACATAAATTGAATTGTTAATTACCTTGATTGTGATAAATAAGTTGTTAGCCTTATGTGTGAAATTTTGTTTGTCCCCACATACTGGCATATTCATTTATGCTTACTGACATTTTGTTTGTTGGTGTTTTAGGTACAGATTGAAAAGGACAAATAGTAAAATGGCATATTGTGAAAATTAAGAAATAAAGTGCAAGGAGGATTAGTTAGAATAGAGTCCAGATGTGGATAGAAGTTAGAAATCAAAGTTTTTGAAAAAGGTATGCAAAGTTTTATTTCATTCCAGATTTCAGTATAGTTTGGTAGAATTTAATAATTATTACTAATTATTTGTTGAACCTTTGATCATGTTTATTGGGATAACGACTCTGACCTCTTGGTCTCCCTTAATTGGGGCTTACCGGGAGGTGGGGTTGTTACATTTGGTATTAGAGCACTGGTTCCTCATTTAATCTTTAGTAATTATTAAATTTTACAAACTCCATAGAACCGAGGGAGTTATTATAGGATTTTCCGAAAGGCAGAGGTGTCTCGAAAAGGATTACGTATGGGGGATGGCAATATTTTTCTCTGCACTTCTAGTCGGAATACGAGGACTCCCAGATCTATGTGACTGCCTGGCCAATGTCTTAGGATCTGACTTGAAATAAGATATCTTTAGGACTCTCTCACCTATTTCATCCCTTCTCAACCCTAATTCTATTTGGATTATAAGGTTTAGGGTTTTCTCTATCTTCCTCACCCTATTGAGGATAGGGTATGCATGATAAGGTTAAGGAATCCCCCACCAAAATTAATTAAAAGCATGTAAATAAGATGTCATGGACATAAGCTTAATAATTTAAGCGTCAACTAAAGAATAGCTGCATGCTTAGGTCGTATGACATGTGTTGTCATGAGGGACCTGAGGTTAGATCCTCTGGTCATGGGGACGAGTAGAGAGTTGATTTTAGAGGTAGAGATCTCCATTAAAGGTAGAGACCTGGTACATCCTCTGAGGATGATGCTAACCCTAACCCTAAGTGGTGGTTAGAGAGGGATGACACAATGAGTTTGATGTAATGGTAGACCATGTGTGTGGGTGGACATGATTTTGGTTTGGATACCCATGACGATATGAGCCATGTGAGGTTGGTTGACCTAGTACCTTTTGTGACCCAACCCTGGGAAGGGTCATGCATGTTAGGGTGAAGGATAACTCTTTCATTGAGGAGGTTAGTGATGACCATAAAGAAACCCTATGAGCTTATATGAGCATGGCAAAGTTGCACCCAAAGTACATTAGTAGGGCTGACAGTAGGCTAAAACCCTGGCCAAGAGAGTATGTTGGATAGATTATGAGATAAGCATGAAGATTTTTAGATAATCTTGGGCAAACATAGGTTTGTCTCATGTAGGTGTATGCTTGTGAGATTGATCCAACTTAGAGAGAGGACCTCCAGTAGTAAGGTTGTTGTAGGGTTAAGCTCTAGAGAGAGAGAGAGCAGGGCCCGAGCTAGAAGGTTGGAAGTTTAGACTCCGGGCTAGGAGAAACCATGAGAAGTTGAGGATGATGCGACCTAAGAGGATGGTTGTGGTTGCCTCATGCACGATCCCTAGAGGCTGATGGTATCTTGGTTGCCTTTAGAGGAGCCAAAACCTATAGAGAGGATGAGACTCCTGGTACCTATGTGCCTATGGTATAGGTGTTTACCTTTTAGGGATAAGAGGAAGAGTTCCTTAGATCATGAAGAGGTTTAGTAACAAGTTGTGAGGCCTTATACCTAGTTGGTTGTCCTAGAGGAGGACTCCACACTGAGGTGTTATTCAAGTGGAATGATAATAAGAAGTGCATGTCGTACCTTGTACATGCTTGGTACGTGGTTACATGGTTGAGCATGCAGTTGGACATCAGAAAGGTGAACCTAGGGTTCCTAGACCTAAGAGGGGAAGTAGTAGTGCTTGGTGTACATGATGCTCATGACAAGATTTGAGTTTCTATAGATCTAAGCATGGCACTCCTCATGTTTAGAGGAATGGGAACCCTTGAGATTAAGGTATATGTTTGATGAACCCCTCACATATAGGTTGGTGACATGGGCATGTATGATGTTGGTCCAATGTGAAGGAATAGAAACAAGTAGGACCTACCATGGAGACCTAGCATGGTTTAGAAGGTGGTATGCTTGTGAGTTATGTGCCTTGATAGCTTGATAGGACTATGCATGCTCATGAAAACCCTAGATGTAAACCCTAGGACGTTTGTGACCTTTGTTGCTATCAAGAGATAGTTTCCTCCCATCCTGAGAGAGGACCCTTTTTGTAGGGTATGAATCAACTTTTGTTTTGAGGAAACCCTAAGAGGTCTCATAGAATCTTGAGAAGCTAAGTGGAGAGTACATAGTATAAGAGTGAACCTGTAGACCCATAGATGATCATCTCTGCGTGCATGTGGATGTGTTACCATGGAGGTAACCGGTATGGGGCCTGACTGAGGTAGATAGGTCACCATGACCCCTATGAAAGGATGTAAGTCAGACCACAAATGTAGAGAGAGATGATGAAGAATTTGGTAAGGTTTCAAGTTGGATTCGTACTATGTTAGAATCCGGAGTCTATCCTAGGGTCAGGTAGGGATAGGACCGATGGGAGTAGGAGTTGCCTAATTCCCTAGTTGCACATGACCATTGGGTCAGGAGGTAACAACTATCTTTGTCTGAGGGCCATGGGTTAGGAGATTGATCACCTTCATGAACTCATGGGATCCAAGGGGAAAATGAGGAGGGCACATTCTGATGCATAAGGGAAGAGGGATGCCCCCAAAAGTGTCGGCACCCTATAGATTGAGAGGAGATGACCAAGGATGGCATGATGACCCAAGAGGGTTCGAGACCAGTTTTTCATGGAAGTAACCTAGATATTAAGATGTTCATGATGTAAAGGCATGTGATGCATGTTTCAGTTTAGATTTGTAGGTGTACTGGAAATGTGGGATTTACCATCTCTACTCCTAGAATGGGAAGAACTCTGTATTTGGACTGCAGCCAAATACTTATTTCCTCTTGTTATGGGAGTGAGAGATAGGGTAGTACGAATGCCATACACCAAGAATAAAGATGATGTGAGTGGAAAAGTTGCTATGATGCACGAGGATAGAGATAATAACGTACCCTTGTGGAGTGTACGATGTGTGGATGTTGTACAAACACCAAGAGAACTAAGGTAGTCATCTTATGAGGATGTTTCTATCATGAGCTATGTGGAACTTACGAGTTATACAAGGTTGAGTTTGAAAACTAAGAGGATGAGCTCAGAGTTTTCTTGATGAAGATAGACTTAGAGTTTGAGATGAGATAATAATTGGAATACATGGAGGAGTATGTATTCAACATTACCTTACACATAAGGATGTGAGGTGGTAATGGATGCTTTGGTTGAGATGTAGCTACCTAGTTTAGCTAGAGGCTAGAAGAGGTTGTTAGGTTATCCCTTAGTTTGAAAAAGGAGATATGTTTGGCTAAAACTCAGATGTAACGAGATCTATTGATATAGTTAGTGGTTGTTTGGTTAGCCAGCCTAGGCCTTGATGCGATAAAAGGATGGTTGTAGAACCTCAGATGCACTTCTCTTGAAAAGAAGGTGATGAAACCCCAACTAGAGTGATTTAGGGTTTCTAAGGAATCAATCTTGAGGAATCATGACATACAGGAGATCATGATTTTAAGATCACCATACACCATGGTACTACTAAGATAATAAGTGGTAGTAGTACTTTGATGCCTAAGAAGAAGAAGCATACAAAGTTGCATGTGGCTTGTCGCCATGCAATCCAGGAGGTGAAGGACGAACACCAGTAACCCAATGTGTTGATATAGAGGATAAAGAGTCCCTGTGTGGGAATGGGAGTTCATCACTATAGATTTTGTGGTAAGTCTCCCTGGACCGAGGAAGGTCAAGATGCAATATGGGTTATGGTAGATCGCCTTACCTAGATGACATAATCTAAGAAAAGAGGGAGTACTATCAAGGGACAGATCCATTTGAACTACATGTAAGAGAGAGAGATGGTTCAACTACACCATGATGCAAGTTCAAAAGTTCTTGAGTGTGACCTAAAGATTCACTTCCATGTGGTAGAAGTAGGTACATGAAGAACTCGATGATAGTACAACTTATCACCCCTAACTACTGGATAGTATGATTCAGACAAGAGGGTCTGATGACAACATGTGTGCTCATTCAGGGTGATACATGGGGGGCAGTTCTTGCCCTATGAGAGATGTGATGATAACCACCATAGCTAGTATCAGGATGTAAAGAAGCTCTGTAAGGGAGGTTGTCGGTCACCACTTCATTAAGATAATGTTGGTGAAGGCACCTCGCGAAGGTTAGAAAAGGACCACAGTGTGTGCAGATGAAGTCGCTTTGATCATGCGATGGCTGAGGAAGCCCATGGGTGACATGAGTCATGAGCTGATGCAAAGTAGACTTCCATGCAGTTCACTATGGGAGAATATGTGATGTGAAAATCCGACCCCTCTAAGCTACAACTGAGAAAGATGAGTCCCTGATATATGGGTCCATTTGAGATGGATTGGTGGAGATGGTTATGTTTAGTCTTACCCATAAAGATAACGTGATGTGTTCTACGAGTCCGATCTAGAGCACTATGTGAGGTGCCCAAGCCATGTGTCGAGCCATGAACCCAGTTAGCTTTGAGAGAAGCTAAAATTTCCTGAGTCACCTATGAGGGTACAAGGTACCAAGGTGAGAAAGAACTCAAATGCAAGAATATGAGATGATGAAGGTTCTTGGGAGGCACCATGGAGAGGGTAAAACCACATGGGAGCCATGATGGACATGAGGAAGTCTTATCCTGTTTGTTTGTATGTTTGAGTGAATTTTGAGGGAAAAATTCCTATAAGAGGGGAAGGATGTTACAACCTCAATTTTGCATATGTTTTCAAAATTGAATTCTAAAGACTTTGTGAATATGGACTTAATTGAAAAGGTTGTATGGTTTGCTTCAAAAGATGGATTTCTTTGCAAATCTCCCTTTTGATAGGAATTTCATAAAATCTATTATTAGATTAATACAATAATGGATATAAAAGACAAGAAAAGAAGAAAAGTCCAAATAAAAGGAAAAGATATAAGATAATAGATATTAAGCGAAGTAATTATGAGAAATACATAGAAATCTCTAGAAAGTGGAATTAATTGCCACAATTAAATAAATTTTGTTTCTATGTGATTTCTAATAAAAGAAATATGAAAAGAGGAAAAAGGAAATGAAAGATAAAGAGAAATCCTTGAAAAGAAATATCTTAATAAAGAAATAAGTAAGATAATGCAAAATGAAGAATGCAGATGCATCTAGAAGGATCATAAGTATCCTTAAAAAGGAATTTCGAAATCTTAGGATTTCTTGGGATCCAAGGAGTCACAATGAATAAGAAGAAAGAGAAAATGCAAAATAATACAAAATAAGAGGATAATGTGATACATAATTAATGAATTTGTGGTATTATTAAAAAGAGGTACTTTCTTCTATGAGGAAGTATAATTTCATGGCCAATGGATTAAAACCCAAGTACAAAGAGAATAAAAGAGGTAATTTTCGAATTCCTAATATCTAAAGAATAAAGAATATAAAAGAGATATTTAAGAGAGAGAAGATTGCTTCCTAATGAAGGAACTTGGTTTCCTATTGGGAAAGGGATTTGTTTCTTCATGGGCAAGCATGGTAGGGCATTGCTACCCACCCCTATATAAGGGGTAGAACCCTTGGCCGAATCCAAGAAGATTCCATACATCCTTCTCTCTTCTCCTTTTTCATTTAAACCCTAGCCAAGAAGGCATTGGGCTATCTAGAGGGCACCAAGGAGTTGTGATGGGGTGCGACGGAGGCATGAGGCTTCACCAACAACCTAAGGGGGGCTTGGCCATCATCCCCTTGCTTCCGTCTTCGCTCTAGCCACCTACAGCGTGACAGCTAGATCACCCGCCACAGAAGAGCCTCCAGCACAACCCCAGCCACCTCGGCTGCATCCTGGGGCCCCTGTAGGTGCAGTAGAGGGCGGCGGAAGGGAAGGAACCCTCTTCGGTGCCTTTCGGGTCCAGTGAAGGGGAGGAGGAGACCCCGCGAGCTACTGTAGTCGGCGGCAACTAGGGCTCACGAGGAGGAAGACGACCAGGCGAGTTTTTGATAGATTTGCCCCTTCGGGGTATGAAGAGTCGACCACTTAAGAGAGGGCAAAAATGTCAATTGATTATGTTTTCAATCGACCAAGCTACATTGCATGGGTTTGGTGACGTGGCAGCCTGCCATTGGTCCAAGTAAGTGAATTCTTGCAAAATTCGTATCTTTTATTGGTAAATCGAAATGGTACATATAATATATTTATTTTGCTCAGAAAAATGCAAGGAATCCATTAAAAATATATTCAGAAGCTAATTCCTCTTGCAATTCGAAAAGTAGTAGAAGTTATCAACTTTAATGCATTAATGATTAAGAAACCCTAATTTAAGATGATTAATGTATTGAGAAGGGTAATATGGATGATTAAAGTTGATATTAACCTATTGATTATAAAAAGACGCATTAGATCTAAAAGGATGAACTTTATGCATAATTTGATTAATTTAGGGTTCCATGTACATAAATGAGCTTTAATGGACCTTGAAACCCTAATGTTAGTAATTATGATTCTTAATGGCTTTAATTGTTCAAATTCATGTATAAAGCTGAGATATGATGGTTCTAAGGTATTTTGAGTATAAACATTTCTAATTGTGGATAAATACCCTTAATTTAGTAATTAGGGTTTTCTAGGGGATTAATGTGGAATTAGTGATAAATAGAGTTCATTTATGAATTGAACTATAAGGATATATGAGTGGTTAATTTGAAAAAAACCGAATATGATAATTGGGCTTATGATGTTGAAATTAGGGTTTGTGAACTAAGAGAGCATTAAATGTGATAAAATTATTATGGAGGTTAAAACCCTAACAAAACCCTAAACTGGTCCTAGAAAGCCAAAGGTGGAATACAAGTCTATCTTGAGAATGTTTTGGATAAACTATAACACTTGGATGGTATGCATTAATTTCAGGATATTATTAATTACTTGTTTGATTATTCTTTATCATTATTGCTTGGACATCAAGTTGCTCTGGATCAGGTATGTGGTTAATTATGGTTAATCACATTAGTTTCCCAAAGGTCTTCTGGATGATTGATCACATTGAATGCAACCTATCAGTTTGGATGTTCATATTTGCAAATCATAAAGTCACAATGATTATCACAACTATGATATAAGTGTGTATTCTTGCACCTACATGCCACCCTGATGGATGAGGCAATGAGGTCAAGCCCAAGAGGGAAGGCCCGTGGGCACCATGAGAGGTAACCCCAGACACCAAGCTCAGGATAGAGAAGGTGGCCTTTATTGCATGACTAATGGGCACCATGAGAGGTGATCCCATGCACCAATCTCAGGATGGAGAAGGTGGCCTTAAGTCAATGGAAAAAGAGAAACCCTAATGGGGGTATTCTAGGGTTAGGGCAAAAGTGGTGGAGATTGACACATTGAAAATGTGAATTGAATTGTTAATTACCTTGATTGTGATAAATAAGTTGTTACCCTTATGTGTGAAATTTTGTTTGTCCCCACAGATCGACATATTCATTTACGCTAACTGACATTTTTTTTGTCGGCATTTTAGGTACAGATTGAAAAGGACAAACAATAAAGTGGCATATTGTGAAAATTAAGAAATAAAGTGAAAGGAGGATTAGTTAGAATAGAGTCTATATGTGGATAGAAGTTAGAAATCCATGTTTTGGAAAAGGTATGAAAAGTTTTATTTCATTCCAACTTTCAATATAGTTTGGTAGAATTTAATAATTATTACTGATTATTTGTAGAACCTTTGATCTTGTTTATTGCGATAACGACTCTGACCTCTTGGTCTCCCTTACTTGGGGGTTACCGGGAGGCGAGGTCGTTACATATTATCCTTCTAGATGGATCTACATACATTATTTCTCGTTATCTTACTTATTTCTTTATTAAGATATCTCTTTTCAAGGATTTCTCTTTATCCTTTATTTCATTTTTCCTCTTTTCCTATTTTCCATTAGAAATCATATGTAAATGAAATTCATTCAATTGTGGCCATAAATGCCAATTTTTGGATATTTCTTTGTATTTCTCATAAATATATTCCTTGATATCCATTATCTTTTATCTTTTTCTATTATTTGGAATTTTCTTCTTTTCTTCTCTTTTATATCCATTATTGGATTAATATAATAATAGGAAACCCAGATTTCCTATCAAATGGGAGATTTACAAAGAAGTCCCTTCTTTGAAGCAAATCATACAACCTTTTTAATTAAGTCCAAATTCATAAAATCATTACATTTCAATTATGAAAATACATGCAAAATCGAGGTTGTAACATCCTTCCCCTCTTATAGGAATTTTGCCCTCAAAATTCCATCAAACATACAACCAAGTAGGATAAGACTTCCTCATGTCCATCATGGCTCCCATGTGGCTTTACCCTCTCCATGATGCTTCCCAAGAACCTTTATCATCTCATACTCTTACATCTGAGCTCTCTCTCACCTTGTTATCTCATACCATCATAGGTGACTCAGGACATTTCAACTTCTCTCAGAGCTAAATAGGTTCATGACTCAACACATGGCTTGGATACCTCACATAGTGCACTAGATCGGACTCGTGGAACACATCATACATCACATTATCTTGAGGGGTAAGGCTATACACAAGCATCTCCACCAATCCATCTCTAAAGGACCCATGTATCGAGGACTCAACTTTCTTATCTATAGCTCAGAGGGGTCAAATTTTCATATCACATATTCTCCCACAGTGAACTACATGTCGGTCTTCTTTGTATCAACTTACGACTCATGTCACCCCTGGGCTCTCTTTCAGCCATCGCATGATCAAAGCGACTTCATCTACACACACTGTGGTCTTTTTCTGACCTTCCCGAGGTCCCTTCACCAACATCATCTTTGTGACACCCCGCCATCACACAGACAATGAGATGACATGTGAAAACGTGTGGAACCTCATATTACCAAAAACACGGGTTAACTAAAACCGATTGTGGAAATCATACATTAGAGAAATTTTGCATCCAGATCCTGTAGAAAGACATGTTATATAAACATTCACAAGCCCTGTTATAGGTCCACAGCTTATCAGAACCAGCTGTATTGTCAGCACCAGAGTTCAACACCTGTTTATACATACATAACGGACACATACGACCATCAGAAGGATATACCAAAAATTACAACAACTAGACGTCGCGAAACATCGTCAAAACATCTCCGAGGACCTGAGAGTACATGGATGGATCTAGGACTCTACTACAAAACCACCAAAATAGCAACATGTCCATCTCTTGCCTTCTACTACTCTTCTTGCTACTCGGCTGCAATCCCACGACCACCACCACGTCTAGAGCGATCACCTAAAAAGGGTGTAAACCAGTGGGGTGAGACACATAGTCCCAGTGAGAAACATAACTCCCCGCTGCAACTATAAAACTGGTCAAAGCAGATAACAACAGATAACTGATAAAGCATGTAGCAAGAGAAGCATACTGAACAAAGCTATTATTACCAACAGCTTACCAAGATAATCGGGAGGCATATAACCAAGTATTTCTTTATGGAACATGATTGACAAGATAAGCTTTATAAAAACTTATCACAGAATATAAGGATCATACACATGACTGCATAGTTCAACTAGATCAGCTATATAAGAATGGAATCAATCAATGTTTTGTATTTTTTCTCTAAGCAAGGTATACTTATTCGGCTGGATTACGTTTTATTATGCCCTGAGGAAGTGAGCCTTCCCTTATCAAACCCAACCACTGGCTACAAAGCCCAATCCGGTGCCACACAAGGTCTAAGGAGATCCAGACTCCATGACCTCACCTTCTCGTGGTCAGTATACGACTCATCAAGCATGACAACAGTCTTATGCTTATAGGGCCTCAACCTCTGGGTCAGCTCCGCAAGCTACCCATATCTTTAGCTCACCTCATCATAGGTGCAAGTACATACATCCGACCCATGAACGCATCATGTTCATCATCACACATATTGAGCCATGGGTCTGTTCACCATGCTCCATATGTCCCAAGTTTGCAACCGCAGTTGCACTCAAACCCTCCTATTTTAGGCTAGGGGAAACCTCACATATTCAACAATATGCGCTCCAGGTAATCCCGTAGGATAAACCTGTTTCACCATCACCAAATACTGACGGTAATGGATCTATGGCCAGGGCAAACTACATGATATGTTCATCTATAATTGATTAGTATATTTTAAGCCAATTGTTGAGGTAAAACAAAGTATAAACACAACCTTATAGAATTACATCATCATTGCCATCAACATACTATCCTGGGACCTCAATCCCTCATGATATCAACCATTGCCTCTCAAGGCATCACAATCATGCATTAGCATCCTGGAAATGCATCCCTTATATCATCATCAGAGGATAACACCTCACTAGGCACTCAACCTTATATCAGGTCATCAGACCTATCAACTTGTTGCCATATTACCACATGGTGCTATTCCAGCACATATGTCTCATAGCTCTTACCAGGCTATGAATCCACATGAAATACCTGCATGGTTAGTATACCCATTCATAGAGATAACTGAAGCCATCATGAATTAACAGAATTATTATTATACTATCAAGTATAAAGAAGCATCCATGAGTACAACACACATAAGCTTTATCATCCATAGTATTATTATCAATCATGGGAATATATTATGCCTTACACTTGTGACCATATGCATGTGTCATATCAACATGTGTAGCAACATCATATGCTTCCAAGCTTCCTGGTTCACAATATATTATTTTAACTTATCAACATATTTGCAGGATTCAAGGTGATCACATCATTTTACTTGTATTATCATTATTAAAAGAGAACCATCAACTATATACATTCTGGGTTATCAGAACCCTCACCAAAACTTCTGCAACCCTCACTGAGCATGGCGAGCAACGCCATACCTCATCAAAGTGTGTACTCGGTATAGCAATACCCTTACCAAAGGTATTACGGCTAGGATTCCAACCCTAAGGCAACTCACCACCATATCGGCCAATCAACGCACATTCTCTAACATGCATCAAGGTTCCATTAGAACTCATGATATCAGGCATCCATCATCAAGGTATAATGGGTAGCACTACCATGGCTATCATCCAAGGGTCTAATGTGCACCAAGCTAGGGTTAGGGTTAGGTTTCACTATCGGCTAACCTTCAACATGAGCCATATCGACCAAAGGGGTGTCACCCAAGGCGCCCCTATGGTTCAACCATCTCAGCATCATCTGAGGGTTAAACCCTATCAGCTAGGGAACCCATGATGCCCAAGAATGGTGTCGTGAATGGCCATGAAGCATCATATCAGCCAACATCTAGGGTTAGCATGTCGGACATGAAGCCATATCGTCCAACACTTCAATAAGTCAAAGTTTATCTAGGACATGGTGGTATCGGCCAAAGACATCCTGGGCACCATACCACATCGCCCAAGCTCATCAAGACAAGGATAATGGCCAAGGCTGTGCCGGGCACCAAGCTATCAAAGTCTATCGGCCAAGACCATCTCAAGACAAGGGGGTGCATTGGGCATACTCTATACATGGTGTATCATCCAAAGGATACAAGGATCAACCTAACACCCAAGCAAACATATCTACCAAGGATTCTACCTCAAGAACATATCATGCCACAAGGGTAGACAACTCATGTCGCCCAAATCAACTCTAACACCCAAGCTAGGGTTGAGGCTCTATATCGACCAAAGCATAACGGGCACCAAGACAACTATCTCAACAAGGTATGTCACCCAAGGGTACAACTCCAAACAAGGCTATCGGGCAGCACAACTCCAAGGTCATATCGTGCAAGACACAACCTCACAAGATCATCTTCAACCTCAAGCACAAGGGCATCAAACCCTAATTGATCACGAAGGTTGGCTCACCTCTGAACAACCAAGAGAGAGGGGTTTTGCACAACCTCTATCACAAATCGGGAAACCATAAGGATCCACCTCAACATAGGTCATCATCTATCTAAAAGCTCACTTCTCTAATCCATGGTGAGAGGAGGGTGTTGTTCAAGCAACTAGAATATAAGCTCACCTCTCAACCTAATCGAGAGAGGGGTATTGCTCACATTACTAGAGCTCAAACTCACTTCTCTAGACCAAGGAGAGAAAAGAGTGTTGCTCAACAAGGAAACCCTAAACCATGGTTTGGCCAACTAGGTGTAAAGGCACATAGACCATCAACAACTTCCACAACATCAACAACATCATACTCATTATATCCCCAAGATCAACAACCTGCAGTAGAGAAAGATACATAACATGCAATGGCCGATCATCAACATATATGAAACATGCAACATAGAGAAGGTAGTATATATAGGGTTAGAAGTTATGTAACCCGCCTTAAGCAAATTCCTCAAGCTCCAAAGCTCCAAGCTTTAAGCTCCTAGCTCCAAGCACACTAATTTGGCCACCTCAAGAAAAGGAACAAGAAGCATAACCACCATGGCCGAAGAGTAGGCAAGATGGAGAAGAAGATGCTAAGGAGAGAGGGAATATACTTACCAAGGAACAAGACCCACCTAGGGTTCGGCCACCAAGCTAAAAGAAGAAGAAGAGAACTCCTTCAAGGGGATCAGCCACCGACCTTAGCTCCTCCAAGGGTATCGGCCACCAAGGTTGCAAGGGAGAGGTGTATCGTGCACTAAGGAAGAGAGGAGCAACAAAGAGCTAAAGGTTCAAGGTTAAGCCAAGGCAAGGTGTCACCTTACCTGTACAACAAAGAGCAAAGACATATATAGATGAGGTTCAAGGTTAAGCCAAGGCAAGGTGTCACCTTACCGAGGGACACTTGTCCACACGTTTCACCACCTTGCAAAACACATGCACATGCCATGCCACTACTCAACCAAGGATCGGCCACATGTCCAAGATAGGGTGATACAACCAAGGAAAGAAGGTCAACAAAGGTCAAAGGCCGACACACTACTCCTTCATGGCCAAAACACCCCCATGGGCGATACCCCATGGCTGACACAAAGCACCCTTGCCCGATACAGGGCTCAACCAAGCAAGCCAAGGCCTAAACAAGGGAAAACAAGGCCCACAAGAGTTCAACAAATCCCAAGACAACTCAAGGCACGAGCCCAAACCTTCCTCTCAACCCTAGAGGAAGAAAAGAGAGAGAAAGACATCTCTCAAGGTGACAAACTTACTCTTCAACCTTAACTCAAGTTATTTTGCAAGTAGCACCTCCAACTCTCACTAAGCACAAGCAAACCCTAATCATCACTAAAGATGATTAGAAGGCAACCAAGCACAAGGTTTAGGCAAAACACACAGGGTAAGCCCAAAACGAAGGCCAGGGTCCTTACAAGCCATAAACCTCTACAAAGGGATTTTGTCCCCAAAATCCAAAGAGTAAAGCGAGGGATACTGTCACCTCATCTCTTCCTCAAGCTCCCACATGGATTCCTTAACACTGCGATGATGCTAAAGAACCTTTACAAGAACTAGGTCCTTCCTCTTTAGCTTCTTTATTCTTCTGTCAAGGATCGCCACCAAACCCTCCTCATAAGTCACGTCTTCATCAAGCTCAACCTAAATTGACTATATCATTGTCACTGTATATGGATGACTTTTCTTCAGCATACTGACATGGAACACTGGATGCAACCTGTGCAACTCTGGCGGCAGCTCTAACTTGTAAGCTACCTTGCCAACACGTGCTATTATCAGGTATGGCCCCATATACCTGGGTACCAGTTTACCTTTTCGGCCAAACCTTAGCATGCCTTTCCAAGGTGAGACCTTGAGATACACTTTGTCTCCCACTTGGAATTCTAAAGGTCATCGGCGATTGTCTGCATAAGACTTATGTCTGTCCTGTGCCATTTTCAACTTTTATTGTATCACTCTGATCATTTTTGTTGTCTGTTGTACTAACTCAGGACCCAAAAGATGATACTCACCAGACTCATACCAGCATAAAGGGGATCCACACTTCCTTCCATATAGATCCTCATAAGGAGCCATTTTAATACTCCACTGATAACTATTGTTATAAGCAAACTCTATCAAATTGAGATGCATGTCCCAACTGCCTAGGAACTGCAAAACACAAGCTCGGAGAAGATCTTCCAAAGTCTGAATAGTCCTTTCAGACTGTCCATCTATCTATGGGTGGAAGGCAGTACTGAACCTCAGCTGCATTCACAATGCTTTGTGCAACTGTTCCCAGAAATGACTTGTGAACTGAGGACCTCTGTCAGAAACTATCGTTGCTGGTACACCGTGCAAGCACACTATTTCATCCACATACACCCGAGCAAGCTTCTCTGCTGTATATGTCGTCTTTACTGGTATGAAATGGGTAGATTTTGTCAACCTGTCCACTATTACCCAAATGGAATCATGATTCCTAGATGTCTTTGGTAGACCTACTATGAAATCCATGGTTATGTGATCCCATTTCCACTGTGGTATTGACATGGGTTACAGCGTACCTGCCGGATTCTGATGTTCAACTTTAACTTGCTGACATATTGCACACTTAGCCACAAACTCAACTACATCTTTCTTCAATCTAGACCATCAATATAGGTCCTTTAGATTATGATACACCTTGGTGACTCCTGGATGCATAGCATACATCGATGTGTGTGCTTCCTCGAGTATTAGCTTCCTTAGATTGTCAACATCGGGGACCACCATCTTACCATGATAGTAAACTAGTCCATCCTCAGACTCATGGAACCCATCATGCTTTTTGCAACCAAGCTCTGATCTGATCAACTATACTGTATCATCCGCCTGCTGTGTGTCTTTGATCTGCTGTCTCAACATAGGTTTGACTTGCATTTGTGCCAACAGTCCTGCCAACAAGGAAACTTCAAACTGCACATTCATCTGTCGCAAGGAGACAAACATATCCCGCCTATGGCATACCAAGGAACTCAACTGTACTTTCTTCATGGGGAGAGAAGAAGACTTTCTGCTAAGCGCATCAGCTACCACATCTGCCTTACCAAGATGATACTCAATGGTGCAATCATAATCATTGATTATCTCCATCCAACGACGTTGTCGCATATTCAGCTCATTCTACAAAAAGATGTACTTCAAGTTCTTATGGTCCGTAAAGATATGACACACTTCCCCATAAAGATAGTGTCTCTAAATATTTAACGCATGGACCACCACTGCCAACTCCAAATCATGTGTTAGATAGTTCTCCTCATGTGTCTTAAGTTGTCGCGAAGCAAAAGAAACCACATGATCTTCCTACATCAGTACACAACCTAAGCCTTTCTTGGAAGCATCATAGAAAACAACATAGCCCTTCCCATGTTCTGGTAGCACTAGCACTGGAGCACTAGTCAGCTTCTCCTTCAAACTTTGGAAAGCTTGCTGACAACGATCATCCCAAACAAAAGGTACATTCTTCCTGGTCAGCTTTGTCATTGGCAATGAGATTGCACTGAAGTCCTTGATAAACCTCCGGTAGTATCCTACCAAACCCAGAATACTACGAACTTCCATCGACGTCTTTGGTTGCTCCCAATATACAACTGACTCCACCTTCTTTGGGTCCACCCGGACTCCTTCTGCAGATATCACATGACCTAAGAAAGTCACTTCCTTCAACCAGAACTCACATTTGCTAAACTTGGCGTATAACTGATGTTGGTAAAGAAGAGTCAAAGATTGTCGAAGATGTCGTTCATGCTCTTGCCTGTCCTGACTATAAATCAAAATGTCATCTATAAAGACCACAACAAACCAATCTAGGAATGGAAAGAACACTCAGTTCATCAGGTCCATGAAAGCAGCAGGTGCATTGGTTAGCCCAAACGACATAACCACAAACTCAAAGTGACCATACCTCGTCCTAAATGCTGACTTTGGTATGTAATCCACCTTAATCCTCAACTGATGATATCTAGACCGTAGGTTGATCTTTGAGAACACTGTAGCACCATGCAGCTGATCAAACAGATCATCTATCCTCGGTAACGGGTACTTATTCTTGATTGTGACTTTTTTCAACTACCGGTAATCCATACATAACCACATCGACCTGTCCTTCTTCTTAACGAACAACACTGGAGCACCCCAAGGTGACATGCTCGGTCGAATGAAACCTTTCTCCAACAACTCCTGTAACTGCCTCTTCAACTCTGCCATCTCTGCTGGAGCCATGCTATATGGTGTCTGTGCAACTGGTTGTGTTCCTAGTACTAGATTGATCTCAAAATCAATCTCTCAGGCTGGGGGAACACCGGGGAACTCATCAGGAAACACATCCGCAAACTCTCAGACAATCGTTACCTCCTCAAGGCTAGGACCTTTCATCTTCGTATCCACAACGTGAGCTAAGAAAGCCTTACAACCTTTCTGCAACAACTTTTCTTCCACCAGTGCTGACACTAGACATGTTGGAAGAATCTTCCTATCTCCTTTTAAGATCCACTTCTCTCCATTGTCATCAAACACTGCCTGCTTGGAACCACAGTCCAACACAACCTTATACTTTTCTAAGGTATCCATCCCAAGGATCACATTGAATCCATGCATATCAAGTGGTATAAGATTCACTTGTATACTGTGTCCCGAAAAAGATAAGACAGAAGATGGACACTCCTATTGAAGCATCAAGGAACCATTAAGAGGGGTTTCTAACAATAGGCTATCTATCTTACAACTAACAGGTAAAGGACAGCTATCAAGCAGACTATGTGTGATAAAAGAGTGCGTAGCACTGAGGTCAACCAAAATAGATATAAAGTAAGAAGAAGACAAATCAAAATGTAATAACTCCATCTGACCTATCACCACTCGTGGGTTGACTATTGCCTCCGACTGACTCATAGCATATAGTCGAGCTGTTGCTTGTTGTCCACGTCCTCTGCTTGAGCAGACGATCCCGCTTGCGACGCTTGGCAATGTCCTCGCCATCTGCTACCACTGGGCTACTGTCTGTCTGATCCTTCTTGATTCTGTCTCAGCTGTTGTGTTACCTCAACATCTCTTCTTGGGCAATTTGACTTTAAATGCCCCATCTGTGCACAGTGATAACATGACCTGCCTTCTGTCTGTGATCTAGATGGATTTGTTACTGCCACAGAAGTTGTACTATGTGTCTTCGACAACGATGAAACATAACCTCTTCCCTTACTCAGGGACCATTATGACAGTGTACGAGAACTCTACATCGTGGAAGGTGTTGAAAACCTTGGCTTCTTGAAGCCACTAAAACTCTATCCCTAGAACTAAATAGGCCTTTTCCTGATCGTGGACTCCCTCTTCTACCTGACAGACCATTCAATCCTGTGGACGGACTCCACAAACGTGGCAAACCATTCTCGATTATCTAAGGTAGCAGCAGGTGTCAACAACTCAGCACTCAAACCTTTCTCAAACCGCCTGATCTACTCTTCATCAGTAACTGCCATGTGAGGGCAAAACCTCAGCAAGTCCATGAACTTGGCTTCATACTCGGTGATGCTCATCGCGCCTTGGCGTAGACGATCAAACTGGTTGATCTTCTTGTAACATCCCTAACTTGGGTTATGAACTAACCCTAGGTGTTTTGCTTAAATAAGTGATTAGATTCTTGTGTTTATCCTGTAAAATGAAATTAAGGCTTTTGAGGAACTTGTATTTCAATTTCAGTCCTTTTTGCTTAATGTTAAAACATTGTTATGTTAATTTTGGACTAAAGTGCAAATTAACCAAGTTGAGGGTTAACTTGCAAATTGCACATGTTAAGATGTTTGGTCTCTTTTCCTTTAAACCTTGGATAATTGAAAAGTCTTGCAAGGTCTTAGAAGGTGGCCACGTAGCCAAGAAGTGGAGGAGGACTTGGTGGATATACTTGAGAGATAAAAGGAAATAATTCTCTTTTACCTTTTTCCCTAAAAATCCCATAAATACACATAGGAATCCTTTTCAAAAAAGCAAGGGATCGTTTCCCGTAGTTCTTTTCCTTATCTTCTTGCCTTGGCCGACCAAAGGATAGATATGGAGTAGAGGAAGGATGACCATGCTGGTTTGGTAAGTATGGATCACCATCTAACTCGAATTCATGGAGGAAACCATAAAACAAGGTTGGTTTATTGGTTTTCCTTACACGATTCTTCTTTCTAGCCATCTTCTTCATCCAAAAAGTGGAGGAAAGACCTTGGACAACTGCTGGAGCTCAAGCCACCATTAAAGCTATGAATCTTGGAGCTCTGTATTAGACCTAAAGGTGGGTTTTATAACTCTAAACCTTGAGCTTTGTTTATGCATCTTCATCTCTATGAAAAATCTTAGTTATTCTTCTTCCTTTGCTACTTTTGTGTTTTTGCTAGCAATTCCGTGAAGAACAACCCCTGTTCTTGAGGTATACGAAAGTGACTTTAATTCCTATGTTTATCCAAAAACCTACTTTAGCAAACAGTTTCCAATACTTGCTCAAACGGTTTCCCAAACTGTTTGGGAGCAAACGGTTTCAAACTATTTGATTATAAACGGTTTCCACCAAACCGCATAGAATCAAATGGTCCAAGACCGTTTGGATGCATTGACCAGGCGTTGACCATTTGGAGGACTTTTGAGATTAATGTAGATTAATTACCTACTAAAAATCATCCATTAATTACAAGTGAATCACCAATTGAGGGCCCATCAACCATCTAAACCCTAATCGGGTCAATTGTTGATTTCAATAATAACACTGTGTTGAAGTTTGGGTTGAGTGGCCCAAACGGTTTCAAAACCATTTGGGGATCACCCAAACGGTCTCAAGACCGTTTGGTGATCACCCAAGACCGTTTGGAGGTCTAGGGTTAAGTAGGGTTGACCAATTGAGGATCCAATGATATCAAAATGATGAATAATCGATTGCTGATTTGGTGACCAAACCTAGGGTCCAAACCTTAATTGAATGACTTGGTTTTTGATCATATAATAGGAAAAAGGTCTCAAGACTGTTTGGAGGATATCCAAACGATCCCAAGACCTTTTGGGGGTCACCCAATACCATTTGGAGGTCTAGGGTTGACTATGGTTAAGTGGTTGAATATCTTAAGGTAACAAGTTGAAGTGCAATTGATTGTTGACCAAGTGATCAATCCAATGAGTCAAACCTTAATTGGTTGAGTTGGTTTTGATGTGGACTTGAGAAAACGGTCTCAAGACCATTTGGAGGTCCTCCAAACGATCCCAAGACCGTTTGGGGTCAGGTCATGATCAAATTGAATGATGGTTCATTGCTTTCAACTCAATTAGATTCATGTTGAAACATGTTGAGGGGTAATCAATTTTAAACCCTAATCCAATTGATCCAAGCCCGAATTGATGATCAATTGAGGGTCAATTGAGTGTCAAATCAGTTGAGGGTCGACCTAATAAACTCAATTGATGAGTGACTAACAAGTATGTGATCGATTGATGGGTTCAACATTGGATATCCCAACTCAATTGAAGTGGTTGAGACACTTTTTGGTCCTTGCGGTTTTGAGACGGTTTGGACCAAATGGTCTTAAGACCGTTTGGGTCCAAACGGTCTCAAGACCATTTTGGACCAAACGGTCTAAAGACCGTTTGGGACGAAATGATCCCAAACCGTTTGATCTCATACGGTTTCAAGGTTGGATATGTCCATGCGGTTTCAAAGTCAAAGATGACCAAACGGTCTTCACCCCATCTTGAGAAAATGGTCTTGAGTGTGCACTTTACCAAATAGTTTCAAAAGTCAACAAGACCAAACGGTCTTCAACACCAAATGGTCTTCAACACCAAATGGTTTCAAGGTCTTTCCAAGACCGTTTGGGGGTTTAGTGTGCAAGACCGTTTGAAGTCTAAAAAGGTTAAGATCGTTTGATGCTTTAGTGGTCAAGATGGTTTAGTGGTTGATTAACCCAAAGCTCATAGATACTTAAAGTGGCTAAAGGACCAAGTAATTAGCTGATTGAGACATGATGTGATCAATGGTGATCATAATAAAGGTACCCTTAAAGGGATGGAGTAATAAGTACTCTTTTGAATGAGTAAGTCTTAATGATCACAATAGTAATGACATAACCCATGATGTCAATGTTGAATTGACTTAGCCTAATAAAGGGTAATGCAAACATCAACTTATAGAAAGATGAAATAGATGTCTTCTTATATGAATGATAAATCAAGTAGTGGACTTCCATTATGAATGAATACCTAATTAAGGTATAATCCTTCATAGTGAAGACTATGAAAACTCTAACTGTAATGATATATGAACCTTAACCCTAATTTGAGAATGATAATGGAAGTATCCCTAATGCATGATGATGATGTGATCCTAATTCATTATGATGACATGGTACACCTTAATTAAATGTACCTTGTTGATCACTCCTACTTAGGGTGAATAGTAAACCCTAATGGTGAGATAGTAATGATAATCCTAATTAAGGATGATTCATTATGAATAGTTAACCCTAACCCACAGTAATGTGATGAATATGATAAACACTAATTCAGAGTATGTTAAATAAGAACCCTAACTTTGAGTGACGTGACATGAATAGTAAACCCTAACCGAGGGTGATATGCAATGAAACTGTAAATCAGTCGTGTTGATCTTCTGTAGCATGACCGTGTAAGGTAGCACGACTGTGGTTGCTTCCCCTTGCACGGTCGTTCTTGATTGCACGACCGTGGTGTTCTATACTTGACTTGGAAATAATTTTATTGTGCTGATATATATATATATATATATATATATATATATATATATAATGTGCATATTATCAATTGTGTTAGTCATGCAGGTCTTTATAAAGAAGTGAGCATAGCCAGGTAAGGGTTATGATGCCATATTTATTGAAAGCACTTTATAAGCTTTGAAATCAATAATATGCTATGTTGTCTAGTAAGAGGTAACAAATGAGACTGATAGGTTGTATGAGCCATGAGAAATATCTACATTGCTACTATCATGTTCATACTGATAAATGACTTAATGGCAATATGTTACTTGGTAACAAGTGTTTTGATGATTTAAGGGTTTGAACACCCATATTCCTAAATTATAATGATGATATGGTTAGGGATTGATATCCCAATGTTAACTAGATGTGAAATGAACTTGATACAGTTAGTACTCTTTCTCTATAGTAATTGTATTATTGGTTTATGTTTTGAAAACATGCATGATGCTAAAAAATGCCATAATGTACTTAAATAATCAAGTATAATGATATCATGTAGAGCCCTTACCATAGATCCATCATTGTCAGAAGTTAAATGATGGTGAAACATGTTTTCCTAAGGGAACTCCTGGAGAGCATACTTTTGAGTATGTGGGGGTTATGGACGCAAATATTCTTACATCCTAATGAGGGAATTGATGTGAGATGTACATTTAATCTCTCAACCCTTCATTATATGTATATGTCGGGATGATGTATCACTAATCTCCCGATGATGTTGTTAATGTCGCATCGATGTGAGATAAACAAGGAGTCCCTCGATGGTGAAGAGAGTACAACATGCCACTGTAACTCTAATAGTGAAGTTGCTAGAATACCTTGGAAAGCTATTATTGCAGAGACACGAGATGTCCTGCATGTTGATCCTCACCCTGACTAAGGAAGATGAGGTCATAGAAATCCGACTCTTCTGATGACCTATGTATGGTACCAATTGTGATTTCGTAATGGTTGGTTGGAGTATGAGCGGTATACCTCATCTCCTCAGGGCATACATATGTTTGTAAATTGTAATCAGCCGTGTAGCATAATTGCTTAGGTTGAACTACGAGAAAAAATGATTGATGATACATTGTTTATAATGTTCTAGCTGGATAAATAATATACATGTTCTTCATATTCCTTATTGATTAAATGATTTGTTACTCAATCAAGTTATAATTGAAATGATTGTTAGAGAATACTGCTCTACTTAGTTTATTCAATAAATTGCCTACTGTTGAGTATTTATAATTCTATTGATCAATGTTATTCATTTATTTGCAACAACAATGCTTCTGGTGAAGAGTTATAACTCTCGGTGGGACAATTATTCAAATGTCTCATCCCCTTGGGATTCAACTTTTTAGGTAGACGCCGAGGAAGAAGGAACCCTTCAGTGGGTGAGAAACAACAGCATCAGCAACATCAGGGATAGCAGTGATCCATAGGTGGAGACATTGTCTGTCAAGTCTTGTAGATAGAATGTCCTATGTAGTCGTCTTTGTACTCTCAGGTCCTAGGAGTCTTTAGATATTATATATAGATCTGTGATTTTTGTCTTAATGCCTCGAGGATTTTTTGTATACTGCTCATGTACAGTTCAACAGGGCAGTCAATGTTATGACTGTCAAGATGTGATATGACAGAGATGTAATGATCTATCATCTTGTAAATAACTTATCTTGTTCTTCTATGAAAGATTCCTACAGTTGGTGGACCTTTGTGTAAAAAGTTTTAAAATTTTGTGATTTTTAGTAATTTCGATGTTGATGAAATGCTTCCTCATTAGTTTAAATTCGTTGATCTTGTTTTCACGAGACGGTCGTCACAGTTTAGTGGTATCAGAGCCCTTGGTTCGTTGAGTCTACAGAGACATAGGACTTAGGTTGTAGAGTTGATCTAGTGTCTTCCAGTATATCTGATAGTGTCTTCTACTCATATAGGAGGAGAAGATAAAACTAAAGATGTCTGGATCACACGAGGAACATGTTACTGAGAGTAGTGTCACTACACCTAGAGAAGGTGCAAGAAACCAAGAAAGGGAGGAACCTGTACCTGAATCACCCCAGTTCAATCCAGCTGAAATGGGGAATCCAGCTTTCCAAGCCATGTTTGGGCAGTTTATGACTGCCATGACACATATGACTGATAGGATGTCTATACCTAAACCTAGGGCACCTACCCACCCTGAAGGACATGGAGCCGGCAAGACATTTGAACGACTACGCCGGGTTGGAGCCACAGAGTATGTGGGAACAGCTGGCCCTGTAGATGCTGACTTGTGGTTAACTGAATTAGTGAAGTCTTTTAGAATCCTGAACATCCCAGAAGCTGAGAAGGTTAGACATGCTGTGTATCTTCTCAAGGGGAGTGCTGGTCATTGGTGGACCATGGAAGAACATAAAAGGCCAGGTGTAGAGATTGCATGGGAAATTTTCCGACGGGAATTTATCAACAGATACTTCCCTATGACATTTCTGGATGAGAAAATATCTCAGTTTGAGAGGTTAAGACAAGGTCTAATGAACATTAGCGAGTATGAGGCTAAGTTCATGGATCTGTTGCGGTTCAGTCTGCACATGGCAACCACAGATGATGAAAGGATTAGGCATTTTGAGAAAGGGTTAAATGCTGAGTTGACTACCCCTGTGTCTTCTTTGGAGAATAGGGAAAGGTTTGCTACTTTTATGGAGTCAGTCGGGAGGATAGAGAGGTCTGTGTCGAATAAGAGATAGACCAAGAGGATGTATCCCCAATTCCAAGGATCCTCATCTAAAAGTTTCAAGAAACCAAGGTTTTCTGTGCCTACACCACCACCTAGATTCAGTACCCAGACGTAGTGGACATCAAATAGGGGTAGAGGACGAAGCTTACCTTTAGATGGAGCTCATAGATCGGCATCTATGTCGGTTACAGGACCACCCAGACCACAAAAACTGAACAGAAGCTGTTATATATGTGGAAAGATGGGGCATCTGATGAAAGATTGCAGAGCCAGAGAAGTAAGTGTAACTCAACCTCAAAGGAAGAGTCAGAAAGGATCTCAAAGGTGACAGTTTCCAAGTAATGCTAGAGGATGTGGACAAGCGTCCCAAGCTGGATCATCGACACCTAGTCATCGAGCACCAAATCAACCATAGGCAAGGGCAAGATTTTACACGATGAATCCACCTGATGCAGTGATCAACCCTCGGGTTGTGGCAGGTCAGATGGAGTTGTTTTATTCTGATATGTCTACATCTTGCGTTGTATCTATTTTAATTTATCTGGGTGCTACACACTCCTTTATCACTCGAAGAGTGATTCTTGACTACAACCTGACTACAAGTCATAGAGTAGATAGATTGTTGCTAGAAACTCCTTTGATGGGATCTGCTGTGTTGCGGGAGGTATGTTCACCCTACATTCTTTTCTTTTATGAACATCACATTCAAGTGGATCTTATACCACTTGAGATGCATGGATTCTATGTAATCCTTGGGATGGATACCTTAGAAAGGTATAAGGTTGTCTTGGATTGTGAGTCCAAGCAGGCTATGTTCACTTATGAAAGTGACACATGGATCTTTCAAGGAGAAAGAAAGATTCTACCCACCTATCTTGTGTCAGCTATGGTTGTTGAGAAGCTAATGAGGCAAGGATGTTATGCATTCTTGGCCCATGTGGTAGATATTACCATGGAGAGTCTTAACCCTACTGAAGTTCTGATAGTCAGGGAATTTGAAGATGTATTTCCTAAAGAACTTCCAGGTATACCACCGCCCCGAGAAATAGATTTTGAAATTAATATAATCCTGGATACGCAACCTATAGCACAAACACCATATAGGATGGCACCTGCTGAAATGGCAGAACTCAAGAAACAATTGCAAGAGTTGCTTGAGAAGGGTTTCATCCGACCGAGCACTTCACCCTGGGGTGCTCCGGTCCTCTTTGTTAAAAAGAAGGACGGGTCAATGTGGTTGTGCATTGATTACCAATAGTTAAATAAAGTAACAATAAATAATAAGTATCCTTTGCCAAGGATTGATGATCTCTTTGATCAGTTGCGTGGTGTAACAGTCTTCTCAAAGATAGATTTGAGGTTGGGATATCATCAGCTGCGTATTAAGGAAGGTGACATACCTAAGTCTGCTTTTAGGACAAGGTATGGTCACTATGAGTTCACGGTTATGTCGTTTGGACTAATAAATGCACCAGCTGCATTTATAAAACTCATGAATAGAATCTTCCGACCTTTTCTCGATCAGTGTGTTGTTGTCTTCATAGATGACATCCTGATCTATAGTAGAGATGCTCATCAGCATGAGCAGCATCTTTGTCAGACTCTAACTTTACTAAGAGAACACAAGTTATATGCTAAGTTTAGCAAGTGTGAGTTCTGTTTGCCAGAAGTTTCTTTTCTTCGGCACGTAATTCGGCACGTAATATCTGCTTTAGGTATATGTGTTGACCCTAAAAAGGTAGAATCTGTCCTGCAATGGGAGCAACCAAAGACACCGACAGAGATTCAAAGTTTCTTAGGATTGGCAGGCTATTATGGAAGGTTCATTAAGAACTTCAGCTCTATAGCTTTACCCTTGACTAAGTTGACTAGGAAGGATGTTCCTTTTTCCTGGAGTGACAAGTGTCAGCAATCGTTCCAACTATTGAAGGAGAGGTTGACAAGTGCACCTGTGCTAGTGTTACCTGAGCAATGGAAAGGGTATATAGTTTTCTGTGATGCCTCTAAGAATGGACTAGGATGTGTGTTGATGTATGATAAACAAGTGATTTCTTTTGCTTCTCTCCAGCTTAAGAAACACGAGGAGAATTATCTGACACACGATTTAGAACTAGCTGATGTGATTCATGCCTAGAAAATCTGGAGACATTATCTTTATGGAGAAACATTCCAAATTTTCATAGACCATAAAAACCTTAAGTATATCTTTTCTCAGCATGAGCTTAACATGAGGCAACACCACTGGATGGAGTTAATCAAGGACTACGATTGTACAATTGATTACCATCCAGGGAAGGTCAATGTTGTTGCTGATGCTTTAAGTAGGAAATCAACAACACCAGCCCTAGATAAAGCACAAATTAATTCTTTAGTGTGCTCTAAGAGGGATATGCTTATCTCCTTAAGGCAAGACAATGTATAGTTAAGAGTATCATTGTTAACAGGACTGTTAGCTGAGATGCATATAAAACCTACTCTGAGACAACAGATTAAGGAGGCACAACAAGTTGATGCTGCAGTTCAACTGATTAGATTGGAATATGGTAGTGAGAAATGAGATGGTTTCCATGACTCAGCTGATCAAGTAGCTTGTTATCATGGTAGAATGACAGTACCGAATGTGGATAACTTAAGGAAGTTAGTCCTGGAAGAAGCTCATTCTTCAATGTATGCTATGCATCCAAGAAGCACCAAGATGTATCGAAACTTGAAAGATATGTATTGGTGGCTTAGATTGAAGAAAGACGTTGCTGAGTTTGTTATGCGGTGTCCTGTGTGTCAGCAAGTTAAAGCTGAACACCAGAAGCCTGCAGGAACAATGCAACCTTTACCTATACCATAATGGAAGTGGGATCATGTGACCATGGA
Organism: Alisma plantago-aquatica; assembly: GCA_963693085.1. Lineage (NCBI taxonomy): Eukaryota > Viridiplantae > Streptophyta > Magnoliopsida > Alismatales > Alismataceae > Alisma > Alisma plantago-aquatica. The sequence goes on along the minus strand of OY856412.1, from coordinate 1,084,693,506 downwards.
TTTTGTGGTTGGTTTACCCAGAACAGCCAAAGGACATGATTCCATTTGGGTAATAGTTGATAGGTTGACAAAGACAACACATTACTTACCTGTCAAAACAACCTACTCTGCTGAGAAGTTGCCAGAGTTGTATGTAGATGAGATAGTATAACTGAATGGAGTCCTAGTTACCATTGTTTCTGATAGAGGTCCCTAGTTTACGAGTTGTTTTTGGGAGAAACTTCATAAAGATTTAGGCACAAAGTTAAGGTTTAGTACAACCTTTCATCCTCAGACTGATGGACAGTTAGAAAGGACTATACAGACTTTGGAGGACTTGCTTAGAGCATGTGTTCTTCAGTTTACAGGAAGTTGGGATCTGCATCTAAGCTTGATAGAGTTTGCCTACAATAACAACTATCAACATAGCATTGACATGGCACCTTATGAAGCTTTGTATGGTAGACGTTGTAGATCTCCCCTATGTTGGTATGAAACTGGTGAATATCAACTTTTAGGTCCTGATCTTGTATAGCAGACCACCGAGAAGATTAAAATAATACAACAACAATTAAAGGCTGCACAGGATAGGCAGAGATCTTATGCTGATAAGCGTCGTAGACCTTTAGAATTCCTGGTTGGAGACAAAGTGTACCTCAAGGTCTCACCTTGGAAAGGAGTTCTTAGATTTGGAAGGAAAGGAAAGTTAGCTCCTAGGTTTATGGGGCCTTATCCAATCATTGAACGGATTGGAAAAGTAGCTTATAAACTAGAGTTACCACAGAACTACAAAAGTTACACTCTGTGTTCCACATTTCAATGCTTAGCAAATGTCATCTTGATACAGAATCAGTTCTGCAACCCATGGAAGTAGAATTGAATGATGATGTATCTTATGAAGAAGGACTTGTGTCGATTCTTGATAAAAGGATCAAAAAGCTAAAAAGGAAAGACATAAGTCTTGTGAAAGTTCTCTAGAATCACCGTGGTGTTGAAGAAGCCACATGGGAACTAGAGGAAGAAATGAGGAGGAAATTGTTGGGTTTTAGGGGAGGCAGAGAAGGCAGCGGAAACAAAAATTTTCACCCCCAAACCCAGCACGAGGAAACGCGTCAACGTCCATATAATAGGAAATGATGGTTTGTGGAATCATACCTTGTCCTGAGGCTTGCTCGGCGACAATACCTCGTGCCTTGCACGGTCTTCACCTCCGGTCTTGGACGGTGTCTGTGCAGCTCCTGGTTGCACCGGGACTGACAACTCCTCCTCTCACCAGACTGTCGGGATTGACAGTTGTCCTCCTGAGCGGAAGAAATCTCCCGCCTCTGAAGTAGTCCACACGGACCACCTGGAACTCCACACTCCTTGTCCCACAAGGAAGTGGAAGGAGTCACACCCTGCTATTGACGTACTAGTCACCAACACACTCTCCTGCCTCCAGTTGCAACTTCAGTTGTCCTTCCCTTGCTGCACCTCCCTTTTGCGGGAATCACTTGCTCAAGCTCTCTCTCGGTTACCAAAACCAGAGAGAACGACAACTTTGCAGAGCAACATGTTGCACTGATTTGTTCTTTGAGAAGCCCCCAATACCCCTATATATATAGGAGGGTCATGGGACAAGGTTCTCCATCCCGGGCAATGCGGGACTAAAAGCAGGAGTAGAAGGGTTCGAGATTTTTCACAAAAGCAACCAACTCGCAACCTGAACCGATCGGTTCACAAGTGAACCGGTCGGTTGGGGACCTGAACCGGTCGGTTGGAACACCAACCGATTGGTTGGGACCCATGAGCCGATCGGTTCACTTTTGAACCGGTCGGTTCGTGGTCCTGGTCGGTTCTCGATTGACTTTCCTTCTTTCATTTCTAATTGGTATCGAATACCAATCCTTGTTCCAATCAAATTGGGCAAGAGAAACGCAAGGAAAATTCTCACCTACCTGACTTTCCCAACTTGCTCGGTTGCACCAGTTGAACCGATCGTTTCAACACTTGAACCGATCGTTTCACTCTGACCATGAGCCGATCGGTTCAACACTTGAGCCGACCGGTTCAGTAACCTCAGCCGACCGGTTCAACACTTGAGCCGATCGGTTGGGAGCACAGGTTGTGCAGAATTAGTCAATTGCGATTTCAATCAATCCGATACTCCAATCAACATGCACAACACCTTGAACAGTATGATATTGAGCTATCAATCAATTAAGTGTTTAATTGAACTACTAAACTCCTTTAGTAATCAATCTAAACATTGCTTGTGGACAAAACTCCTCTTCCAGGTTAAATCCTTTGTGTGTGACCCTGCAGGTCCATTTCACGTTGGCAGTGAAAGTTCATAACACTTATGACTTCACAAGCAAAGAGCGGTGCCTAGTCACACATCAGTGCTACCCAAGTGAAAGTAGAAAGTTGGAGAACAACTTTCAATCCTACAATCCGTGAATGGTGTTACAGTGAGTGTATAATTCCTTTGTCACTGATATCCCGAATGAACTCGAGGCATGGAATAGTCATCCTGTCAACGTTCATTCACTTTCTTGATCTCAGAGTAGATTGAAGGAGATATGTATGACATTAATATCACATACTGATTCACACATGCGTGTGCATGCCTATCTCAATCCTACTCATCAAGTGGCCATGGATATCAAACTCCCTCAGGAGGGACAAATCCCATATCTATCACTCACCCCTCAAAAGCCCCATGTGTCAAAGCCACCCAATCATCACCTTTATAACAACCCATGTTTCAGGACTGCGTTTGATGATGTCAAAGTGTGCCCAATGACATGTGTTGAGTGTAGTGATTTCAGGTCAAAGAATCACACTCACCACCATCACTGTGAGTACTGACTGTGACTACCATGTCATGGTTCCATGTGTCAAACTCACGGTGGGTCTGTCTGGTACCTTGTTCTCTAACAAGTACCTATGTGTTTGGTTTGATATCTCTATATCATGACTAATGAGATTTTGTCATCAACCAACACCACAATCTAGTCTTGTGTGTCATTGTTATCCATCTACCTTCCACAATGACATCCGACTAGGGACATAACAAGAATGTACAAACTCTTAGCATCTGTATGATCTCATTGTTCAGGTCCTTAACCTGAAAGCATACGTCATTGAGTATTGTCATTCTCTAGACATTCAATCTATTCTATCACTATCTCATATCACTAAACCAGAAAGAATTGGAAGCTTGCCTTTAATGTTTATCAAATCAATCTTAATGTATCCCACCAATCATCCCATGATTGGCTCTTAGGGCATACATACTAACAGACTCCCACTTGCACTGCGAGCCAATCACCCTTGAATCATATTCATAGTGATCTTCAAACATGTCCCACATGTTACTTTGCTCTAGTGCCAACATAGTGAGTAATGGAAACACCTTGCCAAAGTCAGTATAAATTGCATGTCTCTCATCTCTTCATTGTACGTCACACGTATGAGATGGAGTTGCCATAATATGCGATCTTATATTCCTATGCTAACTTTTAGCCACATTGCATGATCAAGGATTCTGTACTTGTCATCAATGAGCGGAATATCTATAAGTTCATCTCATGAACTTCCAGATCCATATAGTATCTACTGCTGTTCTCTAACATATAAATACTTGACATTTCCTTTCAAATGGTTTTATTGGAACACTTCCAATTAACAAACTTTCACTTTTATACATCCTATGTATATTTTGCGAATAATTTTCTGTCCTTTCGGAAGTTCTCATCAATGTAACTCTTTACATCGAACTCTTCCTTATCTCAATAGAACTAGTACTTCACAAGTACTTATCAAGTTCTCATGGTATTCCAGTAACTCTTACTGGAAGTAGACAGACATCCACTCATCATGTCCCACATACGAGTTATCGGGATGAGCACATCATATTGTCATGTCCTACATATAAGATGATGAATGCATTTTATTCTTGCCATGTCTATACATGCAAGATAATGGGATGATTACATACATGATAGATCCATATCTATTCTTAGTGTTCCCATTCTTTATAAGAATTGGACACTTGGCCTTAGGATACTAACTCCATGTAGCATGGACAAGTTTTCTCCCACTGAATCTGTGCATACTGAACATGTGTGTACAGATTGCCAATGTATGCTTTCTCTCTTTTTAGGTCAAGAGGTTTTCGAGAACTATCTCTATAGATCTCTATTCCTATCACATAGGAAACATCTCTATCTTCCTCAAAGATAATTTCCACTTTTGGATTTCCATTCTAGAACATTTCCATTTCACATCAACATGTGGAATGAGAACACGCTCCCACTAAATCACAGATCCCTTCTTTATCTTTGACATATCAGTCAAACCCTTTGACTATATCATCAAGGTACAGATCCAATTCTGAGTTGCTTGTACTCAATCAATCACATTGATTGGTCCATTGTAACTTATAGACTTCATTTTGCATTAGTGGATTCATAAACCTTATAGGTTGTGTCATGTAGACATCCTTGTTTTATTCCTCATAGGAATGCGGTTTTAGTATCCATATGCCAAATGTCTTAGTCATTAAGTTGCAATCAACAAGCATCATCCTTCTCAAAATGTTATCCATGTGTCTTAACACGTAAGACTCATTTGCACTTATGGATTTCATCCAATGAGTGCTACCATCAAGGTCATACCTTATGGTTCACATGGAAATCATTTAGGATGTAATGATCATAACTCAAAATTCGGTTCCTCATATTTATCTAGATAGTTGACTTAGCACATGAACAACTCATCACATAGATAATTGAGGTGTATCTGTTAAGGATATAAGAACTCACAACTCCTTGTGATTCTCAATGTCCTTTATTAGTGTGGGGTATTCTTTTATTAAGAAGAATTCAGTTATTTGATAATCATTCTCTAACTCCTTAGAGTATGATTCCTTCTTGATTTAGACATCACCATGCCTTAATCATGAGTTCACTATGATACACTATCATAATCACTTATAAGGATCTCAAACATTTGGTCCAAGTATTTCATTCATTGATCTCATCAAGAATTAACACTTTACCAAATTTGCACTTCATCTATGATAATCTGGAACACTTCAAGATATTCATATTGGTATTTCTCTAAACACCATTTGAAGTATTAGCATTTGTCCCAATAGGTATGTAAATACATCACATGTATTATACCTAATAGGATAATCATTCTCCCACTACCATTAGTGAAGATTGATTAATCATGTACAAGAGATTCATGTCTCTTACTGGTTCTCTAACCAAAAGAGTCTAGATTTATCCATCACATGGAAACTAGAAATGAATTTCTCATGATTGATGCTAACTTGATTGTTTGAGTTATCAATAACTTTAAGTATCATTTTATCTTATGCATACCATGTATCACAAGATAAATAAGGCATTGCCACAAAGATCATATCTTTAAGATTGAAACATCAACTTTATTAATTGCCATAATTGTCATACAATATGCAAAAATAAAGTGTTTCTATCTATTGGAAAATTGAAATAGCAGTTCTCAACTCTATTTCGTGCCCTTTAGGCTGAAATAAACTGAAAGGTACTCCTATCTATGGCAGCAACACTTGCTCCAATGATGGGTACTCCTTTCTTGGTCCTTTCACAAAGTCCATCACTTCTTTATGGATATTGCATATCATATATGACATATCCATATCTTGGTATCATATACCGCAGATAAAGAAGTGGTTTATTTCATGATACCTTAGGTGGAGATTTCAATCCCCTCCTGGATCTTCTTTTGTTCTTCCAGATATAGAGGTCAATCCCTCATACACCCTTTCCCCATGTGCCTTGAGGCTGAAGACGGCATGGATTGCTGGCTAGCATCTGAACACTTCTCTGCTTTGCCCTTATCCTTGCCTTTAAGAATTACCTCTCTCTTTGATCACATAAAAGATTATGGTTTGCCTTTCTTCATCTTTGCCTCTACTATCCTCAACATGTCCAACAACTCTGTCAATGCTTATCAAAGTTGTTCATGTTGTAGCTTATAATGAATTGTATGATTCTCGCATCATTTGCAGTATCATACCAATAGCCAACTCTTGGCTCAGATGGAATCCTTCTTAGTCAGGTCTTTCCACATACCCAATCACATTGAGTGTGTGAATAACTTACTGGATCTCCTTCTGTCATGACATACTAGGACAATATCTTGGAGACATCATATGTCTCATGTTGTCTCTACAACTCATAGTTCAGAGAACACAACATCAAGCACTCCTCATCAATGTCTTCCTCGGTATGCTTCCATAAGCATACTTTCAGTCATTGATGTGGTGGGATTGAGTTCATCTGGTCTTGGTATGACTAGGACTTAGAGATTTCGCTCTTTGATTGAGAACACTTCTCATTATCCTAACCAATCGTGGAATTATTCCCATTTAATTTGTTGGTCTCAAAGACCGATCGCAAATAAAGTGATTTGTTGATTAACCATTTATTTTAACAAAAGGAAATATATGCAATTTTAGTCCAAAACTCTTTTGACTTGTTTGATTGGTTTGAAAAGTTGACGATAAAATTAGGCCTTTAATTAATTATCACTCCCACTACTTTATTTCAAATTGATAGCCCTCACCATCAATTCGGAAGATTGCAGCGTACGACCTTCTAGTGGGCAAGATCCTGAAATCCTCTAAGTCATGAGTTAGCTTTGGCTGATCGCCCACAACATAGATCTCTCAGGTAGGCAACTCTTGCCAATTGCATCATATGCAACTCTTGTTGAATGAACATGCACAACACCTTGCCATGAACATTCCTTGCCTATGGGCTTAGATGCTCTAAGAATCACCATTTAAGTCTAACCCAAAAGCCGACACGGTAAACATGCACCCTGCTTTGGCAGAACCTACATGTCTACCCTTCACACTTCCACAAGATAGACAGCGCACCACGCTTTGGCGTAATCTATGCTTGGTCGATCGAGCTTTTCATGTGTGCCGCTAATGGAAGGCATATAAGACTTAATATTTTAATGAGGGATTTGGTTTTTATATACATATACATATCCAATCACCACAATACATAGTACGTATCATATACATGCTATATCCCACAGAAAACATGCACAAACAATAAAAAGCGATGATTATGGCCATCCTAATGTGATTCCTCGAGCTAAGAGGAATCATTGTCATCTAGGTCTACATCACATGCAACCTGTACAAGATGAACTCTGTGCCTTGCCTTCCGAGTTGATCAACTCATCACATGAATGATCTGCTCTCTCTGGCCAGTCGTCTAGGTGCCACCAGCCGATCGGTTGGCTCCGCCAACCGATCGGTTCGCCTGGTTGTCATGCATCTCTTCATGGCCGCCACCCGCTCGTCTTGCTCCTCGAACTAGTCATCAACCGATCGGTTCACTCTTTGAACCGATCGTCTAGAATGTCAACCGATCGGTTCACGCCTTGAACTGATCGTCTCAGCTGTCGTCAGGATGTCCGCCGGTCTTCGACATAATAGGAAATAAAAATCTATCCTATTTATTACATTGCTTAAAAGAAGAAACCCCGAGTTACATTCGGGGGGAGCAAAGGTAGGAAAGAATCTCGAATTATTTCGAGTTACATCAGGAATAAGAGAGGGAAGATCGGTGCGTAGACTGAGATGCAAGCAACCACAAAAAACCACACACAGATAGGGGTTTATAGGCCATAATCATGCTACACACATCCACCACAAAACTCATTTAAGGGAGACGCGTATTGAGTGCATTAATAATACATATCATATATGTAATTTGGGATTTTTGGATTTAGGATTGGACATGCATAAAGCCGATATTATTCGCATCGTATGCAATAAATAAAGGCGACAAACCAAAACTGATCATATCGATATTCCTAAAATATAGAGCAGTTGACGTGGCTCTGATACCACTGTTGGGTTTTAGGGGAGGCAGAGAAGGCAGTGGAAACAAAAATTTTCTCCTCCAAACCCAGCACGAGGAAACACATCAACGTCTATATAATAGGAAAGGATGGTTTGTGGAATCATACCTTGTCTCGAGGATTGCTCGGCGACAATACCTCGCGCCTTGCGCGGTCTTCACCTCCGGTCTTGGACGGTGTCTGTGCAGCTCCTGGTCGCACCGGGACTGACAACTCCTCCTCTCACCGGACTGTCAGGATTGACAGTTGTCCTCCTGAGCGGAAGAAATCTCCCGCCTCTGAAGTAGTCCACAAGGACCACCTGGAACTCCACACTCCTTGTCCCACAAGGAAGTGGAAGGAGTCGCACCCTCCTGTTGACGTACTAGTCACCAACACACTCTCCTGCCTCCAGTCGCAACTGCAGTTGTCCTTCCCTTGCTGGACCTCCCTTTTGTGGGAAGCACTTTCTCAGGCTCTCTCTCGGTTACCAAAACCAGAGAGAACGACAACTTTGCAGAGCAACTGGTTGCACTGAGTTGTTCTTTGAGAAGCCCCCAATACCCCTATATATATAGGAGGGTCATGGGACAGGGTTCTCCATCCCGGATAATGCGGGACTAAAAGCAGGAGTAGAAGGGTTCGAGATTTTTCACAAAAGCAACCAACTCGCAACCTGAACCGGTCGGTTGGGGACCTGAACCGGTCGGTTGGAACACCAACCAATCAGTTGGGACCCATGAGCCGATCGGTTCACTTTTGAACCGGTCAGTTCGTGGTTCTGGTCGGTTCCCGATTGACTTTCCTTCTTTCATTTCTAATTGGTATTGAATACCAATCCTTGTTCCAATCAAATTGGGCAAGTGAAACGTAACAAAAATTCTCACCTACCTGACTTTCCCAACTTGCTCGGTAGCACTAGTTGAACCGATCGTTTCAACACTTGAACCAATCATTTCACTCTGACCATGAGCCGATCGGTTCAACACTTGAGCCGACCGATTCAGCAACCTCGGCCGACCGGTTCAACACTTGAGCCGATTGGTTGGGAGCACAGGTTGTGTAGAATCAGTCAATTGCGATTTCAATCAATCTGATACTCCAATCAACATGTCCAACACCTTGAACAGTATGATATTGAGCTATCAATCAATTGAGTGTTTAATTGAACTACTAAACTCCTTTAGTAATCAATCTAAACATTGCTTGTGGACAAAACTCGTCTTCCAGGTTAAATCCTTTGTGTGTGACCCTGCAGGTCCATTTCAGGTTGGTAATGAAAGTTCATAACACTTATGACTTCACAAGCAAAGAGCGGTGCCTAGTCACACATCAGTGCTACCCAAGTGAAAGTAGAAAGTTGGAGAACAACTTTCAATCCTACAATCTGTGAATGGTGTTACAACGAGTGTATAATTCCTTTGTCACTGATATCCCGAATGAACTCGAGGCATGGAACAGTCATCCTGTCAACGTTCATTCACTTTCTTGATCTCAGAGTAGATTGAAGGAGATATGTATGACATCAATATCACATACTGATTCACACATGCGTGCGTACGCCTATCTCAATCCTACTCATCAAGTGGCTATGGATATCAAACTCCCTCAGGAGGGACAAATCCCATATCTATCACTCACCCCTCAAAAGCCCCATGTGTCAAAGCCACCCAATCATCACCTTTATAACAACCCATGTTTCAGGACTGCGTTTGATGATGTCAAAGTGTGCCCAACGACATGTGTTGAGTGTAGTGATTTCAAGTCAAAGAATCACACTCACAACCATCACTGTGAGTACTGACTATGACTACCATGTCATGGTTCCATGTGTCAAACTCACGGTGGGTCTGTTCGGTACCTTGTTCTCTAACAAGTACTTATGTGTTTGGTTTGATATCTCTATATCATGACTAATGAGATTCTGTCATCAACCAACACCACAATCTAGTCTTTTGTGTCATTGCTGTCTATCTACCTTCTACAATGACATCCGACTAGGGACATAACAAGAATGTACAAACTCTTAGAATCCGTATGATCTCATTGTTCAGGTCCTTAACCTGAAAGCATACGTCATTGAGTACAGTCATTCTCTAGACATTCAATCTGTTCTATCACTATCTCATATGATTGAACCAGAAAGAATTGGAAGCTTGCCTTTAATGTTTATCAAATCAATCTTAATGTATCCCACCAATCATCCCATGATTGGCTCTCAGGGCATACATACTAACAGAAATACCCTACTCTTTTCTCTTAGTATGTTTTTGTAATGATTTCGGGGACAAAATCCTTGTAAGGGGTGGATAATTTGTAACATCCCTGACTTGGGTTATGAACTAACCCTAGGTGTTTTGCTTAAATAAGTGATTAGATGCTTGTGTTTATCCTGTGAAAAGAAATTAAGGCTTTTGAGGAACTTTTATTTCAATTTCAGTCCTTTTTGGTTAATGTTAAAACATTGAATTGTTAATTTTGGACTAAAGTGCAAATTAACCAAGTTGAGGGGTTAACTTACAAATTGCACATGTTAAGATATTTGGTCTCTTTTCCTTTAAACCTTGGATAATTGAAAAGTCTTGCAAGGTCTTAGAAGGTGGCCACGTAGCCAAGAAGTGGAGGAGGACTTGGTGGATATACTTGAGAGATAAAAGGAAATAATTCTCTTTTACCTTTTCCCCTAAAAATCCCATAAATATATATAGGAATCCTTTTCAACAAAGCAAGGGATCGTTTCCCTTAGTTCTTTTCCTAATCTTCTTGCCTTGGCCAACCAAAGGATAGCTCTGGAGTAGAGGAAGGATGACCAAGCTGGTTTGGTAAGTATGGATCACCATCTAACTCTAATTCATGGAGGAAACCATAAAACAAGGTTGGTTTATTGGTTTTCCTTACACAATTCTTCTTTCTAGCCATCTTCTTCATCCAAAAAGTGGAGGAAAGACCTTGGACAACTGCTGGAGCTCAAGCCACCATTAAAGCTACGAATCTTGGAGCTCTGGATCAGACCTAAAGGCGGGTTTTATAACTCTAAACCTTGAGCTTTGTTTATGCATCTTCATCTCTATGAAAAATCTTAGTTATTCTTCTTCCTTTGCTACTTTTGTGTTCTTGCTAGAAATTCTGTGAAGAACAACCCCTGTTCTTAAGGTAGACGAAGGTGACATTAATTCCTATGTTTATCCAAAAACCTACTTTAGCAAATGGTCTCCAACACTTGCTCAAACAGTTTCCCAAACCGTTTGGGAGCAAACGGTTTCAAACCGTTTGATTGCAAACAGTTTCCACCAAACCACATAGAAGCTAACGGTCCAAGACCGTTTGGATGCATTGACCATGCGTTGACCATTTGGAGGACTGTTGAGATTAATGCAGATTAATTACCTACTAAAAATCATCAATTAATTCCAAGTGAATCACCAATTGAAGGCCCATCAACCATCTAAACCCTAATCGGGTCAATTGTTGATTTCAATAATAGCACTGTGTTGAAGTTTGGGTTGAGTGGCCCAAACGGTTTCAAAACCATTTGGGGATCACTCAAACGGTCTCAAGACAGTTTGGTGATCACCCAAGACCATTTGGAGGTCTTGGGTTAAGTAGGGTTGACCAATTGAGGATCCAATGATATCAAGTTGATGAATAATCGATTGCTGATTTGGTGACCAAACCTAGGGTCCAAACCATAATTGAATGACTTGGTTTTTGATCATATAATAGGCAAAAGGTCTCAAGACCGTTTGTAGGATATCCAAACGATCCCAAGACCATTTGGGGGTCACCCAAGACCATTTGGAGGTCAAGGGTTGACTATGGTTAAGTGGTTGAAGATCTTAAGGTAACAAGTTGAAGTGCAATTGATTGCTGACTTAGTGATCAATCCAATGAGTCAAACCTTAATTGGTTGAGTTGGTTTTGATGTGGACTTGATAAAATGGTCTCAAGACCGTTTTGGGTCAGGTCATGATCAAATTGAATGATGGTTCAATGCTTTCAACTCAATTAGATTCATGTTGAAACATGTTGAGGGGTAATCGATTTTAAACCCTAATCCAATTGATCCAAGCCCTAATTGATGATCAATTGAGGGTCAATTGAGTGTCAATTGAGTGTCAAATCAGTTGAGGGTTGACCTAATAAACTCAATTGATGAGTGACTAACAAGTATATGATCGATTGAGGGGTTCAACATTGGAAATCCCAACTCAATTGAAGTGGTTGAGACACTTTTTGGTCCTTGCAGTTTTGAGAGCGTTTGGATCCAAACAATCTCAAGACCGTTTGGGTCCAAACAATCCCAAACCATTTGATCTCATACAGTTTCTAGGTTGGATATGTCCATGCGGTTTCAAAGTCAAAGATGACCAAACGGTCTTCACCCCATCTTGGGCAAACGGTCTTGAGTGTGCACTTTACCAAACGGTTTCAAAAGTCAACAAGACCAAACGGTCTTCAACACCAAATGGTTTCAAGGTCTGTCCAAGACCGTTTAGGGGTTTAGTGTGCATGACCGTTTGAAGTCTAAAAAGGTTAAGATCGTTTGATGCTTTAGTGGTCAATATGGTTTAGTGGTTGATTAACCCAAAGCTCATATATACTTGAAGTGGCTAAAGGACCAAGTAATTAGCTGATTGAGACATGATGTGATCAATGGTGATCATAAAAAGGTACCCTTAAAGGGATGGAGTAATAAGTACTCTTTTGAATGAGTAAGTATTAATGATCTCAATAGTAATGACATAACCCATGATGTCAATGTTGAATTGACTTAGCCTAATCAAGGGTAATGCAAACATCAACTTATAGAAAGATGAAATAAATGTCTTCTTATATGAATGATAAATCAAGTAGTGGACTTCCATTATGAATGAATACCTAATTAAGGTATAATCATTCATAGTGAAGACTATGAAAACTCTAACTGTAATGATATATGAACCTTAAACCTAATTTGAGAATGATAATGGAAGTATCCCTAATGCATGATGATGATGTGATCCTAATTCATTATGATGACATGGTACACCTTAATTAAAGGTACCTTGTTGATCACTCCTACTTAGGTGAATAGTTAACCCTAATGGTGAGATAGAAATGATAATCCTAATTAAGGATGATTTAATACAAATAGTTAACCCTAACCCAGGGTAATGTGATGAATATGATAAACCCTAATTCAGAGTATGTTAAATAAGAACCCTTACTTTGAGTGACGTGACATGAATAGTAAACCCTAACAGAGGGTGATATGCAATGAAACTATAAATCAGTCATGTTGATCTTCTGTAGCACGACCGTGCAAGGTAGCATGACCGTGGTAGCTTCCCCTTCCATGGCCATTCTTGATTGCACGGCCGTGGTGTTCTATACTTGACTTGGAAATAATTGTATTGTGCTGATATAGATATAATGTGCATATTATCAATTGTGTTAGTCATGCAGGTCTTTATAAAGAAGTGAGCATAGCCAGGTAAGGTTTATGATGCCATATTTATTGAAAGCACTTTATAATCTTTGAAATCAATAATATGCTATGTTGTCTAGTAAGAGGTAACAAATGAGACTGATAGGTTGTATGAGCCATGAGAAATATCTACATTTCTACTATCATGTTCATACTGATAAATGACTTAATGACAATATGTTACTTGGTAACAAGTGTTTTGATGATTTAAGGGTTTGAACACCCATATTCCTAAATTATAATGATGATATGGTTAGGGATTGATATCCCAATGTTAACTACATGTGAAATGAACTTGATACAGTTAGTAATCTTTCTCTATAGTAATTGTATTATTGGTTTATGTTTTGAAAACATGCCTGATGCTAAAAGAATGCCATAATGTACTTAAATAACCAAGTATAATGATATCATGTAGAGCCCTTACCATAGATCCATCATTTTCAGAAGTTAAATGATGGTGAAACATGTTTTCCTAAGGGAACTCCTGGAGAGCATACTTTTGAGTATGTAGGGGTTATGGACGCAAATATCCTTATGTCCTAATGAGGGAATTGATGTGAGATGTACATTTGATCTCTCAACCCTTCATTATATGTATATGTCGGGATGATGTATCACTAATCTCCCGATGATGTTGTTAATGCCACATCGATGTGAGATAAACAAGGAATCCCTCGATGGTGAAGAGAGTACAACATGCCACTGTAACTCTAATAGTGAAGTTGCCAGATTACACTGGAAAGATATTATAGCAGAGACACGAGATGTCCTGCATGTTGATCCTCACCCTGACTGAGGAGGATGAGGTCATAGAAATCCGGCTCTTTTGATGACCTATGTATGGTACCGATTGCGATTTTGTAATGGTCGGTTGGAGTATGAGCGGTATACCTCATCTCCTCATGGCATAAGTATGTTTGTAAATTGTAATCAACCGTGTAGCATAATTGCTTAGGTTGAACTACGAGAAAAAATGATTGATGATACATTGTTTATAATATTCTAGTTGGAAAAATATTATACATGTTCTTCATATTCCTTATTTATTAAATGATTTGTTTCTCAATAAAGTTATATTTGAAATGATTGTTAGAGAATATTGCTCTACTTAGTTTATTCAATAAATTGCCTGCTGTTGAGTATTTATAATTCTATTGATCATTGTTATTCATTTATTTGCAATAACAATGCTTCTGGCGAAGAGTTATAACTCTCACTGGGACAATTATTCAATTGGCTCACCCCCGTGGGATTCAATATTTTAGGTAGACGCTGAGGAAGAAGGAACCCTTCAGTGGGTGAGCAACATCAGTAGCAGCAACATCAGGGACAACAGTGATCCAAAGGTGGAGACACTGTCTGTCAAGTCTTATAGATAGAATATCCTATGTAGTCATCTCTGTACTCTGAGATCCTAGGAGTATTTAGATATTCTATATAGATTTGAGATTTTTGGCCTAATGCCTCGAGGATTTTTTGTATACATCTCATGTACAGTTCAACATGGCAGTCAGTGTTATGACTCTCGAGATGTAATATGATAGAGATGTAATGATGTATTAGCTTGTAAATAACTTATCTTGTTCTTCTATGTAAGAGTCCTACAGTTGGTGGACCTTTGTGTAAAAAATTTTAAAATTTTGTGATTTTCAGTAATTCTGCTGTAGATGAAACGCTTCCGCATTAGTTTAAATTCATTGATCTTGTTTTCACGAGACGGTCATCACACTTCTCATCCAGATACATCTTCGGAAAGTATCTGTTGACGAACTCTTACTGAAAAACCTCCCAACCGATCTCCTCACCAGGTCGCTTCTCCTCCTCGATGGCCCACCAGTGGCCAGCACTACCCTTTAGAAGGTAGACAACGTGCTTGACTTTGTCTTCTTTGGGGATGTCGAGAATATGGAAGGCCTTCTCAAGACCTGTCAGCCACAGATCTGCATATGCTGGATCAGCTGTCCCAGCATAATCCGAAGCTCTGACTCAGCGAAGTTGCTCAAAGGTCTTCCCAATACCCGATGCTTCACCATGGGGAGCCTGTGCTCTTGGCTGAGGCACTGGCAACCTTTCCACCATGTGATTCATCGTATCCATCATCTGCCCCATAAGATGTTGGTAGGAAGGATTTTTGAGAATGGCTGGGTCAAGTTGGGGGACCTCAGGCACCCGATCTTCATGTGCCTGCCCTCCTGCTCCATCAACTTATGCAGCATCGCTGCTCTCAGTAGCATGTTCTTCATGGTTTCCAGACATCTTTAAGCTTTATCTTCTATTGAGAGCAGAAGGTTATCGTGAGAAAATCTGGGAAGCTCACAAGAACAGACACAAACCTAGTCCTAGATCCCTGTAAATTCAGCGAACCTAGAGCTCTGATACCAAACCAACTGGGACACCCCGCCATCACACAGACAACGAGATGACACACGAAAACGTACAGAACCTCATATTACAGAAAACATGGGTTAATTAAAACCGATTGCGGAAATCATACATGAGAGAACTTTTGCATCCAGATCCTATAGAAAGACATGTTACATAAACATTCACAAGCCCGGTTATAGGTCCACAACTTACCAGAACTAGTTGTATTGTCATCACCAGAGTTCAACACCTATTTATGCATACATAATGGCCACGTACGGCCAGCAGCAGGATATACCAAAAATTACAACAACTAGACGTCATGAAACATCTCCGAGGACCTGAGAGTATAGGGATGGCTCTAGGACTCTACTACAAAACCACCAAAATAGCAACATGTCCATCTCTTGCCTTCTACTACTCTTCTTGCTGCTCGGCCGCAACCCCACGACCACCACCACGTCTAGAGCGATCACCTAAAAAGGGTGTAAACCAGCGGGGTGAGACACACAGTCCCAGCAAGAAACATAACTCCCTGCCGCAACTATAAAACTGGTTAAAGCAGATCATAGTAGATAACTGATAAAGTGTATAGTAAGAGAAGCATACTGAATAAGGCTATTATTACCAAAAGGATTACCAAGATAACCGGGAGACATATAACCAAGTATTTCTTTATGGAACATGATTGACAAGATAAGCTTTATAAAAACTTATCACAGAATATAAGGATCATACACGTGACAGCATAGTTCAACTAGATCAGCTATATAAGCAAGGCATCAATCGATGTTCCGTATTTTTGCTCTAAGCAAGGTATACTTATTCGGCTGGATTACGTTTTATTATGCCCTGAGGAAGTGAGCCTTCCCTACTCAAACCCAACCATTGGCTACGAAACCCAATCCAGTGCCACAAAAGGTCTAAGGAGATCCGGACTCCATGACCTCACCCTCTCGTGGTCAGTACACGACTCATCAAGCAAGACCACAATCTTATGCTTATGGGGCCTCAGCCTCTAGGTCAGCTCCGCAAGCTACCCATATCTTTAGCTCACCTCATCATAGGTGCAAGTACATACATCCGAGCCATGAACACATCATGCTCATCATCACACATCCTGAGCCATGGGTCTATTCACCATGCTCCATATGTCCTGAGTCTGCAACCACAGTTGAACTCAAACCCTCCTATTTTAGGCTAGGGGAAACCTCGCATATTCAACAATATGCGCTCCAAGTAATCCCGTAGGATAAACCTATTTCATTATCACCAAATACTGACGGTAATGGATCTATGTCCAGGACAAACTACATGATATGTTTATCTATAATTGATTAGTATATTTTAAGCCAATTGTTGAGGTAAAACAAAGTATAAACACAACCTTATAGAATTACATCATCATTGCCATCAACATACCGTCCTGGGACCTCAATCCCTCATGATATCAACCACTGCCTCTCAAGGCATCACAATCATGCATCAGCATCCTGGAAACGCATCCCTTATATCATCATCAGAGGATAACACCTCACTAGGCACTCAACCTTATATCAGGTCTTCAGACCTATCAACTTGTTTCCATATTACCACATGGTGCTATTCCAACACATATGTCTCATAGCTCTTACCAGGCTATGAATCCACATGAAATACCTACATGGTTAGTATACCCATTCATAGAGATAACTGAAGCCATCATGAATTAACAGAATTATTATTATACTATCAAGTATAAAGAAGCATCCATGACAACAACACACATAAGCTTTATCATCCATAGTATTATTACCAATCATGGGCATATATTATGCCTTACACTTGTGACCATATGCATGTGTCATATCAACATGTGTAGCAACATCATATGCTTCCAAGCTTCCTGGTTCACAATCTATTATTTCAACTTATCATCATATTTTCATGATTCAAGGTGATCACATCATTTTACTTGTATTATCATTATTAAAAGAGAACCATCAACTATATACATTCCAGGTTATCAGAACACTCAACAAAACTCCTGCAACCCTCACTGAGCATGGCGAGTAGCACCATCCCTCATCAAAGGGTGTACCCGGTATAGAAATACCCTTACCAAAGGTATTACGGCTAGGATTCCAACCCTAAGGCAACTCACCACCATATCGGCCAATCATCGCACATTCTCTAACATGCATCAAGGTTCCATTAGCACTAATGGTGTCGGGCAACCATCATCAAGGTATAACGGGCAACACTACCATGGCTATTGGCCAAGGGTCTAACGTGCACCAAGCTAGGGTTAGGGTTAGGTTTCACTATCGGCTAACCTGCAACATGAGCGATATCGACTAAATGGGTGTCACCCATGGCGCCCCTATCGTGCAACCATCTCAACATCATCCGAGGGTTAAACCCTATCGTCCAAGGTACCCATGACGCCCAAGAATGGTGTCGTGCATGGCCATGAAGCATCATATCGGCCAGAATCTAGGGTTAGCATGTCGCGCATGAAGCCATATCGTCCAACACTTCAATAAGTCAAAGTTCAACTAGGACATGGTGGTATTGGCCAAAGCCATCCTGGGCACCATACCACATCGCACAAGCTCATCTAGACAAGGATAATGGCCAAGGCTGTGCCAAGCACCAAGCTATCAATGTCTATCAGCCAAGACCATCTCAAGACAAGGGGGTGCATCAGGCATCCTCTATACATGGTGTATCGTCCAAAGGATACAAGGATCAACCTAACGCTCAAGCAAACATATCTACCAAGGATTCTACCTCAAGAACATATCATGCCACAAGGGTAGACAACTCATGTCGCCCAAAGCAACTCTAACACCCAAGCTAGGGTTGAGGCTCTATATCGACCAAAGCATAACGGGCACCAAGCCAACTATCTCAACAAGGTATGTCGCCCAAGGGTACAACTCCAAACAAGGCTATCGGGCAGCACAACTCCAAGGTCATATCGTGCAAGGCACAACCTCACAAGATCATCTTCAACCTCAAGCACAAGGGAATCAAACCCTAATTGATCATGAAGGTCGGCTCACCTCTCAACAACCAAGAGAGAGGGGTTTTGCAAAACCTCGATCACAAATCGGGCAACCACAAGGATAAACCTCAACATAGGTCATCATCTATCCAAAATCTCACTTCTCTAATCCATGGCGAGAGGAGGGTGTTGTTCAAGCAACTAGAATATAAGCTCACCTCTCAACCTAATTGAGAGAGGGGTATTGCCCACATTACTAGAGCTCAAACTCACTTCTCTAGACCAAGGAGAGAAAAGAGTGTTTCTCAACAAGTAAACCCTAAACCATGGTTCGGCCAACTAGGTGTAAAGGCACATAGACCATCAATAACTTCCACAACATCAACAAAATCATACTCATTATATCCCCAAGATCAACCACCTGCACTAGAGCAAGATACATAACATGCAATGGCTGATCATCAACATATATGAAACATGCAACATAGAGAAGGTAGTATAGATAGGGTTAGAAGTTATGTAACCCACCTTAAGACAACTCCAAAGCTCCAAGCTTTAAGCTCCTAGCTCCAAGCACACTACTTCGACCACCTTAAGAAAAGGAACAAGAAGCATAGCCACCATGGCTGAAGAGTAGGCAAGATGGAGAAGAAGATGATAAGGAGAGAGGGAAAATACTTACCAAGGAAACAAGACCCACCTAGGGTTCGGCCACCAAGCTAAAAGAAGAAGAAAAGAACTCCTTCAAGGGGATCAGCCACCGACCTTAGTTCCTCCAAGGGTATCGGCCACCAAGGTTGTAAGGGGGAGGTGTATCGTGCACTAAGGAAGAGAGGAGAAACAAAGAGATAAAGGGTTCCTAAGGAAGAGAAAGGCAAGGCATATATAGATGAGGTTCAAGGTTAAGCCAAGGCAAGGTGTCACCTTACCAAGGGACACTTGTCCACACGTTTCACCACCATGCAAAACACATGAACATGCCATGCCACTACTCAACCAAGGATCATCCACATGTCCAAGCTAGGGTGACACAACCAAGGCAAGAATGTCAACAAAGGTCAAAGGCCGACACACTACTCCTTCATGGCCGACACACCCCCATGGGAGATACCCCATGGCAAACACAAAGCACCCTTGCCTGATACAAGGCTCAACCAAGCAAGGCAAGGCCCAAATAAGGGAAAACAAGGCCCAAAAGAGTTCAACCAAGCCCAAGAAAACTCAAGGCACGAGCCCAAACCTTCCTCTCAACCCTAGAGGAAGAAAAGAGAGAGAAAGACATCTCTCAAGGTGACAAACTTACTCTTCAACCTTAACTCAAGTTATTTTGCAAGTATCACCTCCAACTCTCACTAAGCACAAGCAAACCCTAATCATCACTAAAGATGATTAGCATGCAACCAAGCACAAGGTTTAGGCAAAACAAATAGGGTAAGCCCAAAATGAAGGTCAGGGTCCTAACAATCTTAATGAAGTGGTGACCGACACAACCTCCCTTACAAAGCTTCTTACATCCCGATACTGGCTATGGTGGCTAACATCACAATTTTCATAAGACAAGAACTGTCTCCATGTATCACCCTGTATGAGCGCACACACTCTCATCAGACCCTCTAGTCTGGATCATACTAACCATCAGTTAGGGGTGATAAGTTGTACTAGCATTGAGTTCTTCATATACCTACTTCCACCTCATGGAAGTCAATCATTAGGTTATATTCAAGAACCTTTGAACTCGCATCATGTTGTAGTTGAACCATCTCTATTTCTTATATGTAGTTCAACTGGATCTGTCCCTTGACAATACTCTCTCTCTTTCTCTTAGATCATGTCATCTAGGTAAGGTGATCTACCGTAGCCCACATTGCATCCTGACCTTCCTCAGTCCAGGGAGACTTACCATAACATCTATAGTGATGAACTCCCATTCCCACGTAGGGACTCTTTATCCTCTTTATCAACTCATTGGGTTATTGGCGTTTGTCCTTCACCTCCTGACATGCATGGCGACAAGCCACATGCAACTCCGTACACTTCTTAGGCATCCAAAGTACCACTTATTATCTTAGTAGTACCACGGCGTATGGTGAACTTAGAATAATGATCTCCTGTATGTCATGATTCCATCAAGGTTGATTCCTCAGAAACCCTAAAACACTCTATTCGGGGTTTCATCACCTTCTTTTCCAAAGAAGTGCATTTGAGGTTCTACAACCATCCTTTTATCACATCAAGTCCTAGGCTGGATAACCAAACAACCACTAACTTGATCAACAGATCTTGTTGCATCTGAGGGTTAGCCAAACATATCTCCTTTTTCAAACTTAGGGCTAACCTAACAACCTCTTCTAGCCTCTAGCTAAACTAGGCAGCTACATCTCAACCAGAGCATCCATTACCACCTCACATCCTTATATATAAGGTAACGTTGAAGACATACACCTCCATGTATTCCACTTATTATCTCATCTCAAACTCAAAGTCTATCTTCATCAAGAAAACTCTGAGCTCATCCTCTTGGTTTTCGAACTCAACCTTATATAACTCGCAAATTCCACATAGCTCATGATAAAAACATCCTCATAATATGACTACCTTAGTTCTCTTGGTGTTTGTAAACCATCCACATATCGTACTCTCCACAAAGGTACACTATCATCTTTATCATCATATCTCATAGCAACATTTCCACTCGCATCCTCTTTATCCTTGGTGTATGGCATGCGTACTGTCCTATCTCTCACTCCCATAACAAGAGGAAATAAGCATTTGGCTGCAGTCCAAATACATAGTTCTTCCCATTCCAAGAGTAGAGATGGTACATCCCACATTGCCAGTACACCTTGAAATCTAATTTGAAACGTACATCACATGTCTCTACATCATGAACATCTCAATATCAGGGTTACTTCCCTAGAAAACTGGTCTCAAACCCACTTGGCTCACCATACCATCCTTGGTCATCTCCTCTAGGTCTATAGGGTGCCGACACTTTTGGGGTCATCCCTCTTCCCTTATGCATCTAGAGAGTGCCTTTCTCATATACCCTTTGGGTCCCATGAGTTCATGAATATGATAAATCTCCTAACCCATGGCCCTCAGACAATGATATCTATTACCTCCCGACCCTATGGTCACATGCAACTAGGGAATTAGGCAACTCCTACTTCCATCGGTCTTATCCCTACCTGACCCTAGGATAGACTTAGGATTCTAACATAGTACTTATTCAACTTGAAACCTTTCCCAAGTCTCCATCATCTATCTCAGCATTTGTGGTCTGACTTACATCCTTTCATAGGGGTCATGGCGACCTACATGCCTCGGTCAGGCCCCATCCACATACACTTAGAGATGATTATTTATGGGTCTACAAGTTCATTCTCATACTATGTACTCTACACTTACCTTCTCAAGACTCTATGAGACCTCTTAAGGTTACCTCAAACCCAACAAAAGTTGATGCATACCCTACAAAAGGGTCCTCTCCCAAGATGGGAGGAAACTATTTCTTGATAGCAACAAAGGTCACAAACGTCCTTATGTTTAGGGTTTGCATCCACATGAGCATGCTTAGCCCTAGCAAGCTACTAAGGCACGTAGCTAACAAGCAGACCACCTACTAAACCATGCTAGGTCTCCATGATAGGTCATACTTGTTCTCATTCCTTAACATTGGACCAACATCATACATGCCCATGTCACCAACCTATATGTGAGGGGTTCATCAAACATATACCTTAATTTCAGGGGTTCCCATTCATCTAAACATGAGGAGTGCCATGCTCAGATCTATGGAAACTCAAATCTTATCATGAGCATTAGGTACACCAAGAACTACCACTTCCCCTCTTATAGGTCTAGGGATCCTAGGTTCACCTTTCTACAAAAGCTATCCAACTGCATGCTCAACATTCTAACCCCGAACCAAACATGTATGAGGTATAACATGCATGTTCTATAATCCTTCTACTCGAGCAACACCTCAGAGTTGAGTCCTCCTCAAGGACAACCAACTAGGTATAAGACCGTAAAACTTGTTACTAAAACTCTTTAGGGTCTAAGGAAATCTTCTTCCTATCCCTATAAGGTAAACACCTATGCCATAGGCACATAGGTACCAATAGCCTCATACTTTCTCTAGGATTTGGTTCCTCTAAAGGCAACCAAGATACCATAAGCCTCCAAGGATCATGCATGAGGCAACCATAACCATTCACTTAGGTCGCATCATCCTCAACTTCTCAGGGTTCCTCCTAACTCAGAGTCTAAACTTCCAACCTTCTAGCTCGGGCCCTGCTCTCTCTCTCTAGAGCTTAACCCTACAACAACCTTACTACTAGAGGTCCTCTCTTCTCTAAGGTGTATCAAACTCACAAGCGTACACCTACATGGGTGAAACTTATGTTTGTATCAAGATTATCCAAAACTCTTCATGCTTATCTCATAAGGTATCTAACATACTCTCCTGGCCAGGGTTTTAGCCTACTGCCAGCACTACTGACTTACTATGGGTGCAACTTTTCCATGCTCGTAAAACCTCATAGAGTTTCTATAGGATCTTCACTAACCTCATCAGTGAAGGGATTATCCTTCGCCCTAACATGCATGAACCTTCCCATGGTTGGGTCGCCAAAGATACTAGGTCAACCAACCTCACCTAGCCCACACTTTCATGGGTATCCTACCTAAAAGCATGTCAACCCATACACATGGACGACCATGACATCCATCTCATCATGCCATCTCTCTCTATAACTACCACTTAGGGTTAGGGTTAGCATCATCCTCAGAGGATGTGCCAGGTCTCTACCTTTAATGGAGGTCTCTTTCTTCAAGACCAACTCTACTTCATCCTCCTAACAAGAAGGTCTGACCTCAGGTCTCTCTCGAGGGCATGAAAAAACATGTCATACGACCTAAACATGCAACTATTCTTTAGTTTATGCTTAAACTATTAAGCTTATGTCCATGACACCTTGGTTACATGCTTTTCATTAATTTGGTGGATGATTCCTTAACCTTATCATACATACCCTATCCTCAAGAGGGTGAGGAAGAGAGAGAAAACCCTAAACCTCAAAATCTTAACAAAATTAGGGTTGAGAAGGGAAGAAAATAGATTAGAGAGTCCTAAAGGTATCTTATTTTGAGTCAGATCCTAATACATTGGCCAGGAAGTCACATAGATCCAGGAGTCCTCATATTCTGACTAGTGGTGCGGAGGAAAATATTGCCAGCCCCTAGACGTGATCCTTTTCTAGTCACCTCTGTCTTTCATAAAATCCTCTAATAACTCCCTCGGTTCTATTGATTTTGTAAAATGTAATAATTACTAAAGATTAAATGAGGAACTAATGCTCTGATACCAAATGTAACGACCCCGCCTCCCGGTAACCCCCAACTAAGGGAGACCAAGAGGTCAGAGCCGTTATCCCAATTTCCCAGAGCAAAGGTTCGATGAAGAATCAATAATAATTATAAAATTCTACCAAACTATACTAAAAGATGGAATAAAAAAAAACTTTGCATACCTTTTTAAAAACTTTGGATATCTAACTTTTATCCACAACTTATTCTAACTAATCCTTTGTGCACTTTAATTATTATTAAGATAATATGCCACTTTACTGTTTGTCCTTTTCAAACTTGTACCTAAAATGCCGACAAACAAAACGTCGGTCAACATAAATGAATATGTCGGTATGTGGGGACAACCAAAATTTCACATATATGGCTAACAATCTAAATATCACAATCAAATTAAATAACAAGCCAATTTACGCTTTCAATGTGACATTCTCCACCACTTTTGCCCTAACCCTGGAATACCCTCTTTAGGGTTTCTCTTTTTCCATTGACTTAAGGCCACCTTCTCCATCCTGAGCTTGGTACCTGGGGTCACCTCTCATGGTGCCCATTAGTCATGCAATAAAGACCACCTTCTCTATCCTAAGCTTGGTGTCTGGGGTCACTACTCATGGTGCCCATGGGTCTTCCCTCTTGGGCTTGACCTTTTTGCATCATCCATCAGGGTGGCATGTAGGTTCAAGAATACACACTTATACCATAATTGTGATAATCATAGTGACTTTATGATTTGCAAGTATGAACATCCAAACTGATAGGTTGCATCCAATGCGATTAATCATCCAGAAAACCTTCAAAAAACTAAATCCATTAACCATAATTAACCACATACCTGTTAGGCTGATTTGAGTATAGAAATAATCCAATCAATGTAAGAAATCCAATAGGCAATCAAGCACACAAAGAGATCCTGAAATATTCATATAATTTCCTATCATAAATCATGTGATTAAAATCTATTAAACCTAGCTTGCTTCCTAGGGTTTCTAGTCAACTTTTAGGGTTTCCATTGCAATTAGGGTTTTTCTAGTACTTTCATCATTGCAAACCCTAGTTAGGAAAAATTTCTCTTAAACCCTAAGAATTCTAACCTATTTCGTTCAACAGGATTAGGATCATCTTCCAACAACATATTATCACATATATCAAATTAAAAGTGATCTTTTTCTCTTTTACCCTAAATTAGGGTTTCTAAGTGCTTAGTCATTCTTATTTGGTGTAAAACCCTAAATCATGCAATAAACATCTAGATCAGGTTCAAGTTCATCATTAACTATTCAACAGGTTGCAAATACTCGATTTCAATAATTAAGTAACATGAACTCAACCAATATGCTCAATTAGGGTTTCAAGGTCCATTAAAGCATATTCG
This sequence comes from Alisma plantago-aquatica, assembly GCA_963693085.1. Classification (NCBI taxonomy): domain Eukaryota; kingdom Viridiplantae; phylum Streptophyta; class Magnoliopsida; order Alismatales; family Alismataceae; genus Alisma; species Alisma plantago-aquatica. Next base: position 1,084,668,063 of record OY856412.1, on the reverse strand, counting down.
TGTATATAGAACCTTAAACTAATCAAACTATGCATGAATATCATCCTTTTGGATTTAATGTGTCCTTTCATAATTAACAAGTTAATATCAACTTTAAGCATCCATATAACCCTTCCTAATTCATTAATCATCATAGATTAGGGTTTCTTAAGCATTAATGCTTTAAAGTTGGTAACTTCAACTACTTTTCGAATTGCAAGAGGAATTAGAATCTAAATCTATTTTTAGTGTATTCCTCACATTTTTCAGAGAAAAAATCGTATATTATATGTATCCATCCGAGCTACCATTAATTAGATACGATTTTTGTAAGAATTACTTACTTGGACCAATGGCAGGCTGCCACGTCCTCCTTCTCTATGCATCACGTAGCCGACCCAAAACATAACCAAATGACGGTTTTGCCCTCACTTAAGTGACCAGATATTCATACCCAGGAGGGGTATAGTCATCAAACGCCGCCCGTCATCCCCTTCCTCGTGAGCCCTAGCGCTGCCGTCGGTGCAGCCAATCGCGGGGGGTCATCCCCCACCTCTCTGGGGCCTGGAGATCACAGGAACCCATCACCCCACTTCCACCGCATCCCCACACATCAAAGGATGCCCTCCACTCGTGGCCAGTGCGACTGGTTTAGGCTGGGTAGGTATGCAACATGTGGCTGGCATTACAGCCGTACTGCGGCCGTCATACATGAGCTGGAGCATAAGGATGACGGTCGAGCTCCTCTCTAGCGACACGGGGCATTGTAATTCAAATGTGATGACCTCCTGGCTCCTTGTTGCCACAGGGAAAGCACTATCCACATGGCTAGGGTTTGAATGAAGAAGAAGAAGGAGAAGAGAGAGAGAGATGTACGAAACCCTCTTGGGCTCGAGCTAAGAGTTTTACCTTTATATAGGGGAGGGTAGTAAAGCCCTAGGATGCCCATCCATGATATCCAAGTCCCTTTCCCAAAAGGAAACCAAGTTCCTTCAGTAAGAAGAAATATTCTCTCTCTTAAATATCTTCTTATTAAACCATGTACCTTAGATATTGGGAATTCGAAAATTATCTCTTTCATCATCTCTTTGCTTGAATTTTAATCCATTGGCCATGAAAATATACTTCCTTATAGTAGAAAGTACCTTTTTTTGATAATACCAAAGAGTCATTAACTATATAGCACATTATTCTCATATTTTTGTATTATTTGTATTTTCTCTTTGTTCTTATCAATTGGGACTCCTTGGATCCCAAGAAATCCTAAGATTTCGAAATTCCTTTTTAAGGATACTTATTATCCTTCTAGATCCATCTACATCCATTATTTATAATTATCTTACTTATTTCTTTATTAAGATATCTCTTTTCAAGGATTTCTCTTTATCCTTTATTTCCTTTTTCCTCTTTTCCTATTTCTTCCATTAGAAATCATATGTAAATGAAATTCATTCAATTGTGGCCATAAATTCCACTTTCTAGATATTTTTATGTATTTCTCATAAATATATTGCTTAATATCCATTATCTTTTCCTATTATTTGGACTTTTCTTCTTTTCTTCTCTTTTATATCCATAATTGGATAATTATAATAATAGGAACCACAGAATTCCTATCAAAAGGGAGATTTGTAGAGAAGTCCCTTATTTGAAGCAAAGCATACAACCTTTTCAATTAAGTCCAAATTCATAAAATCATTACATTTCAATTATGAAAATACATGGAAAATTGAGGTTGTAACAGTCTTCTTCCTCATCCCTTACGTGTTTGTGGGTGCAGTGACTGAGACTGTGGCATATGTGACTCCCCGCTCTGATGTGAGAGCACCTAATATGTCGATGTAATAGGCCTCCTAATGAGCTACCCTTTCCTCAAGCATGAATCATATGATGATGAGTCTTCCTGTCTCACATCCTACTACTTCCTTAAATAAATCCTTGACACCTCTGCTCCTTCATTCATTCTTGATTCATGCTTGAGAAATACTAGTCATGCAACTATTTCTTTTCCCTCTGACTCTCATCTTCCACGTCCACAACATAGCATCACTAGATGGACTTGGGATAGACAATCCTCACGCTTCCAACTCTAATCAAGATCACTTCTCTTCTAACACAGACAGAAGCCTAATTTCTCACATGTTACATCTTGCTTGGAGCCCACCTCCAAGATTGCACCACCACTGTGGATCTATAGGCTCCCATTGTTAATGGATGACTCTCCCTTACCTGGACCCACACCACCCTCATTGTTGCTTTGCTATAGGGCGCCAACATGTCATAGGTGCATCGATGACTTGCCAAGTTTTCTCACATCCTGTCCTCCACACAATTTTCGATCTTCTATCCTCCCTTCGGTTGGCTCTATGATCTGTCTGTCTGCTAACCCTCTATCTGTATTCCATGTTTCAAGACTCTTGAAATGCCTCTTAATAGGCATCCCATTTCACTTCCCAAAAACCCTAACCAAAGCTGATACAGACTAGGGTTCTAGTGTTTAGGGATTCCAGGCCTAACGTTTTTGGGAACAATGAGACTTTGATTGACCACATTCCTAGGATTCTTGGCCAAATAATCTTATATAATCTAATGAGATAATCACCACATGTGTTATAATCTTTACTGGAGTAAGCTTTGCAAATGTGTAAATATGAGACCCAAGTTCAACATTGTTTCTACACCAATAGTAAAAATGGAAACATGAATATAATATACTCTCTTCCTTAAATATCTAAACTAATTCATAATTATCCCACTTATCATACTATCCTCTCTTATAGTGTTTATATATATAATCAAACAATTCCAAACCTTATCCATTTTAACCATTACCTTATCATAACCTAAAGATCATTACCAAGTTCCAAATTTATATTGGAATAACACTAAACCTGAAGACTAGTCAAACTGATCCAAAAACCATCTTCCATGTACATATTTTTCTTGTGTATCTAAATAACACCTTAATTGGATGTAACATTATTCTCAACATAAAATCAACCATTGATTTAGTTAGAACCATTTTGGCACCATAGGTTAGTATAGTTTCACATTCATCCCTTGGGTCCTAGTAAACACTCATGTGGCCTAACTCCCATGTGAAACAAAATTTATTTTTGACCCATATGTCTCAGCCTCAACCTATTATAGTTTTGTGAATATGACCATATGCTCAACTACACTTTGAAATTTAGGGTGTGATAGATTCAGAATGTTAATGAGAATCAAGTAACTAAAGAAAAATAACACAATCAAAGTAACACATTTGCAATATTATGATATGTCTAAGAAATGGAATTGGATGATACAACTATTATCACACCAGATTTTGAAGCAAATGATATGGAGTACATCATGGAAGATAATTGAGTGGACAACTGTAATGTAACTATGAGCAAAGTTGGTCAAGGAAGCATACATAGAATATACTTTTGGAAATGAAGAACCAATAATCAAGACTATTAACATTCATATATTTTTATAGCCAAATGATAATTCATCTATACCTTATGACCATATGGCATAAACCTAAACAATCCATCCTCAATGAGTACAAAAAATCAACACAGTGAGTTCATCCTAATGAGATGAAGTAATTCTAGGTTTAAGATGCTAGGTTTCTATTGGACCATAGACGGTTATTGATGACATCCCAAAAGATAGTTTTGCGAGTTACCCAAATACAAATCTCAAGTGATAAAAGTGCAAGCGATAAAAATTAGTTCTAGTAAGATGAAATCGATGCATTATCAGACAAGGAGCTAAACAAGGAGAAAATTGGAAGGCACAACTAATTTTGATAGCTATAAAGTTTAGAGGAGCTTTAGTGAAGTCCATTCTTTTCCGCATGTTGATGTTATTAGGGTCTTTTTTAATGGAAAGTTCAATATATACTTATAATAAAATTTACATACAACCATATTCTAATAGAATGGTAAAATAGGTGCAATCATAGTTTTTACAACACCAAGAGTGCCATAATAAATATGTTCCAAAGGTGATGCATGGTTTATTAAATATGTGAGGCACCCCTAAATAGTAGGCCTCTCTAATGAAAAAAAACTTAATGATAAAACATAAAGATTATGCACCTCATAATTTCTCTAAAAGGATGTCCTCCATGGTGAAGGTCCTCTATCCTCTCCCTTCTCTTCAAAAGGTGTTTTGTGGATATTCATTCTCCTTGGTATCCTTCATGTTGACTTGTGACTCTGCAATGGAGATTTTGGTTATAAGTTTCTTTAATAAGTCGATGACTGTATGGGTATCATTTATATGGTTTATGATTTTTCTGTTGTTTCTTTTGGTCTAGGTTGTCCATATCATAAAGTGTGTTTTAGTGCGTCAAGTAATTTTTTTTGATTTTGATAGATGGAATAAGTTTGTGATATGGTGTTCTTGGGTCTTGAGATGATTTACATTGGTAAAGTACTGTTATCTGATGCGTGAGGCTACAGAACAATGCACAAAGAGATGTGAAGTGGTTTCTTTTTGTGTGTGGCATAAGTGAAATTTGGAAGGTCCTAAGAAAACTCTTTTCTCATGTTATTTTTAGTCAAAATGTTATCATACTAGGTATGCCATAAAATGACTTTTTTTTGGGGTCTAGTGATTTTCTAGATAAATTTTATGGTATAGGAATAACAATGAAAGGAGAAGAAAATGTAGGATTTTTTGGGTGTGTATCTGGGTCCCCAAATCCATGATACATGATTTGTAGTATTTTTTTCTAGGTGATGGTATAAGTATGAAATTGTCTCGGTAGGTATGTCAGTGGTAAGGATGTTCTTCAATATGTTTCTTCTCTGGCTGCCCAGAAGAACCAACGCTTTCACTATATTTATGTTTTATATGGGGTGTGGTATATGAACGTTTATGTTGTTATTTTGTATGCAGAGTTCATTATACCATGGATTAGTCCAGAAGTTGACCTCTTGAACTACATGAGGTAGGAATTTGTATACTACATTAGATGTTGTTATGTGATAATTTATATGTATCCAAAGTGGTGAAGCTTTTTGATGTGCTATGTTCCACCAGGGATTTTTTGTGTGGTAGTATTTCTCCATAATGTGTTCTTTCCAAATACATATTCTGTTTGTCCATAGAGATGCAAATATTTTGAAGATTAGACATAATGCATGTGTTTTAGAGTTCAATATCCCCCATCCTCCATATCTTTTTTGGAGAAGAAATGGTTCCCTAATAAACTAGATGTTTTTTATTTCCCAAATGCTTCCAAAGAAAGTTTCTCAAATTTTTATTTGTGGTGTTGAAAATGTGTGTTGGGACAGGGATGCAGTTGAAGAAATTGGTGGCAAGTGTAGCGAGTGAGATGTTAAGAAGAGTGAGTCTATCTGTTTGGTTAAGAAATTCTTTTTTCCATTATGTAAAACAATTATCAAGCTTGTCCATGATGGGTTCCAGTGAGATTTTATATGGGGTGCAGTGAAATATGTTGCCCTAGATATGTGAATGGAAAAGATTCAACTTTGCAATTTAGAGGAGCTTGATATCACAAAATAAATTCATGATTAATATGAGTCCCTATGAAAGAAGATTTATGGGGGTTGATTTTGAGTCTCGAGATGAATGAGAAAATGCCTAGGATATGGATAGTTTTTACAACACTCATATAATCTAGTTCAATGAAAATAATGGTGTCATCCACATATTGTATAATATTCTCTTTACATTCTATAAGAGATGGATCGGCCCGTGTTGGGTTCCTAGTTTGATCATGTTAGTGAGGATGTATGCCACGATAATGAAGAGGCATGGTGAGAGGGGGTCAATTTTTCTAAGTATATTTGAGTTTTGGAAATATCTAGAGGGTGAATCATTTATGATCATTTAGAATTTTGTATGTGGATATACATGCAATGATCCATTGTATCCATCATTGTGGGAAGCCATATCTAGCTATACATGGGTGAGATAGTTCCAATTTGTGTTATCAAAGTCTTTCTCAAAATCTACTTTTAAGGAAAGGTGTGGGGTATTATTTCTATGACATGTGTGCATAGTTTCACTTACCATAATGTATGGATCATGGATGATTCTATTTTCATAAAAGCAAACTATAGGTTTCTAATAATATTTTATAATTGAGGTTTCATCCTAGTACTGAGGGTTTTAGCAATAATCTTGTAGGATGATTTGATGAGGTGGGTCAATCTAAATTGGTGTATAGTTTCCAGTTGATCAATCTTATTGATGAGTGTGACACAGATTTGGTTAAGGACCTCTAGTTCTAACTTAATGTTGTCATGAAGAGAGATGTATTGTAAAAGGTGTATGAAGTCCCTTTTAATGTGTTCCCATATCTATTGGTAGAATTAAATATGGATACCTTCAAGTCCTGGGTATTTTTATGATCCTAAATGGAAGATAAAATGTTTGAATTCTATCTCAGTGAAAGGTTAAGTACATTTTAATGGTAGAGTGATACAGTTTGGGAAGATGTTATCCCATTGAATGTAGACATGTGGTGAATTATGATGTCTATTATTTAATATAGTTGTGAAATGTCTGTCGATGTGTGTATCACTGCTATGCTTGTTGCTGGTGTGTTTTCCTTGTATGTTCATGCTATATATGGAGTTAACTCTGGAGTTGTTGCAAAATTTGTGGAATAATTTGGTGTTGTTTTCACCCTCTTTCAACCATTTGATTTTGGATTCTTGTTTCCATAGTGTTTCATTTTGGTTTCTGAGGTGTTCTAGTTCAGCTTTCAAGGCTTGAGTGTGTGTTGAAACATCTTGTGGGTTGCTATCAAGTGTTAAAAGTATGACTTCTTTGTTCAATTTTTGGTGAATATTTCCAAAGTTTTTCTTATTCCATTTTTCAATGTAGTTTGATTTTTTGTGGATATGAAGACCCGATTCGTGTGGATGAGTGGGAAAAAGACACTGTTGTTGAATCACCATGTTGAAATTAGGGTGTTGCATCCAAAACCTTTCTATGCAAAGCAATTTGTGTCCCCATGCAGTGTTCTTGGTTTAGATAACAATGGTCAAGTGATCAGAGATAGGTTTAGTGGAGGAGATTGAGAATGTGTGTGGTTACATGACCTCCCATGTTTGTGAGCAAAGGAAATGATCAATATTTTCCATGAGGAGCCACAATTCTTGGAAAAAAAAGGAATTTGAGATCAGGATATAGGCAAGTCTAAAATTAATGATGATATTGGTAAAGAGTTTATCAAATCTTTAGAGATGAGTAGTGGAGGGTTTTTGCTATTATGTATTTCCTGTAGAAGGTAACAAGGTTGAAATTAGGGATGGACCGGAAACTAAACTTGACCATCAAACCAAACTGAACTTGACAAAACTATCTGGTTAAGTTTGTTCTAGATGGTATTGTGGTCAAGTTTAGTTTGGAAATGGTTACCATCCTTAACTAGTCTGGTCTTGGTCTGGGCAACTAGTTAACTAATCAGACTGAACTTGACCAACTTCATTTATACATATGTATGTATATACTCAAATAAATTAATCTAGTAATGATTTCATTGATGTATAAACAATATTCAAATTATCTTAACATTATATTTGTTGCTAGTGTTGTAAATGACTTTTATCTTTATGTTCTAGCTGATATAAACATATATATAGCATTATATTTATTATTAGTGTTGTAAATTACTTTTATATTAATTTTGTATTTGATGTACATACGTACATATATATAGTCTTTATAAATAATATAACATTAATTATTACATGTAACATACAAAACATTCCTTCTCATGTTTAGACAATAACATTTATTTCATCTAACTAAAGTATGCTTTTTACTGAAAAGCACCAATAACTTGACATCTAAATTGAAATGAAATATTATTGATCTCTATTTAAATGTGTGGCTAGTAAATACAAGGCAATAGTGGTTTTAGACTAAACTTGACTACATTTTAGCAGTCAAGTTAAGTTTGGTGTAGATCCTTTTAGCACTCGAATTTGGTCTAGAAATTATTTAAAGGGATGTTTATCCAGATTGGGTTGTCGATATACACATGTGAAGGTCCTTAAGTGGTGATTAAGATGGTTTCATATGTTGATGATAATACTACACTTATTTAGTAAATGGTTGGTGATATGGAAGATGTTGTTGATGCTTCCTTTGAAACCAACATACATGATTCACATCCATTCATTTATGTATCTACCTCCTACGGTTTTGAGTGAGAAAGGTGATAGATGTGTCTTGGTTTTCTGAATGGTAATGATGCTAATTTTATTTGTGTAGATAACCCATCTGATGACTCTACATCTTTTGGCACATGAAGCAACACAAAAATTCGGCAATTTAATAATCGTAATGGTAAAATATAGTACTCAAGTCAAAGATTTAATTAGATTCAAAGTGATTTCATTTGTACATATGCTCAGTGAATGGATTTTGTGTTATGACATTCAATGAAGTGTTCAATATCTGATAAGACCGTGTTTGAATGAGACTCATTTTCAAAAGGAATGCCTATCTTTTATGTAAAGCTAATAAAAGCATTTAAATAGCCATGATGCTAAATCATTTATGTGGTCTATATTTTGATCATTATATCACATGTTTTGAGATTATTGGATTGTATTTCCTTTAGGTGTGTGTATGAGAGAACTGAATGAAGTGACAACTGATGACATCTTGGTTGACTTGTTTTGTTTGGGGCTCTATGAGGTCATGAGCTCTTTGATGATCGTAGACTTAATTCTATCGACAATGGCCTTGTCCAATTTGGGTGATGTAATGGTAGTAGGGTTATTATGGAAAGGAAAAGGTTTTCCTTTATCCAAAATAGATGGATATATGACTTTGTGAGTGGGTGATGGAATGCGTGGATGTTTGTACTTGGGAGGGTTGTGAGGTATGGTAGGGGAACATGAGTAGTTAAGCTGGTATTTTCTTTCCCATACCATCTTTTTGTCGATGGTTATTTTGATGGATCAGTATATGGCTTGTACTTTTTGTTGGATGGGTAGAACCATGATGGTGGGTGGTAGAAGAGATCAATGAAGGTTGTAGGTAATGGATGGTCTCTCAACAATCAACTTGATGTGTATACCATTTCACCAAATCTGATCTTGATAGAAGCTAGTAGCTCGATGCCTTTTTTCACAGACTTGACATAGAAGGCTAATGTAATTTGTAGGGTGTAAAGTGTCAGATATGACAAATTCAAGTGTAGAACCAATGTCATTTATGATGGATCTAGAAATATACACTTTACATAAGTGTGAAGGAAGGTGAGATATGGAAATCCACCCCAATCCTCCTAAACCCACAAGAGTTGCACCACTTGGAGAATATTTCCTGAACAAAACTACCCTCATAGGGGATGGTCATAACTTGCCTAAAGTGGTGGCCCAGCTTGGTGCCTTTGGGGACATCATATAGGAGTTGGTATGGTGTGAGGATCTTAGGTTTAAGAACTGTGTGTCCATGTATGAGGTGGGTGATAAAATGTGTAGCATCTAGAATGTTGACAATGTTGTTGTTAAGGTTGTTAGTTACGGTGACCATGACACTAAGACTAGTAAAAACCTTCAATATCGACATGCAACTGGCATGTAGGTCAATATGAAACTCAACACTGGTGAAAATAGAGGGGGTCATGTTGGAAGGTGATGGAAAATGAAAAAGATAAGAAGTATATGACATTGGAAAGGGAAGGGTTGGTAGGTTATTAAAGGATGAAAGGTAAGATAAGGAAGATGAGCTATGAGGAGGAGCCTATGGAAGAGGACGGAACTAGATAGATGTGATAGATTAGTAAATGGAAATATTAGGGGGTTTGAAAGGGTCAAATGATGGATAATAGGATGTATGAGGTGGTGTTTATCATGTAGGTCATCAAGATGTTGGAGGATGGAAAAAGGGTTGGGTGAGATATGGATGGTGGATGATGGAAAAGGAGGGTGTGAGGTAAGCTATTTGGGTTTGAAAATAAGGTAGAAATGATGAGAGAATTTTAGGGAAAATTGGAGGTTTATCAGAACCCAAAGGTTTTTGCATGGCATGTGAGAGGAGACATGAAGCTATATGTGGGATGGAGTAAGGTAAGGAGTAGGAGATACGTCTTGTTTAGCAACATGCAAAGCAAGACATATGAAAGCTTCAATGATCCTTGAGGTATTCAAGCCTCATGTAGAGAGTGAATAATAGAGGTTTGAGTGGATCTTTGCATCTATGAGAGACAGTGGTTCATTCATATCATAGCTTCACATAGAGGAAGGAGGATCAAGAGTTGGAGTGAGGAGAAGGAGTGGAGAAGAGGTGGGAAGGAGGAAGAATAGAATACATGGAGGAGGATAAGGGTTAGAGGGTCAGGTGAGGAGGAGTGAGTAGGGGAGAATGGTGGGAGAGAGAAGACGATGGAGCAAAGCATGAAGAAAAATGATTCGGGGAAGATCTAATAGAAACTAGAAAGAATGAAGAATGAACAAGCTTATGAGAAGGAGCAAACTTGGTGTCCCTACTTGAGTATACTTGACAATATGATGTTACTATGTCTTCTATGATGCTATAGTATAAGTGGATATAGAGGAGTCTACTTGTAGATCATTGATTTCAGATATCGATGGATCTTAGTAGACATATCTAACAAATAGTTGGTCCCCCAAGTCTGAACTAGAGAATAAGGAGTCACCCGACACTCTAAAGAGAGATAGAAGTTCAGTTGGTGTTTCTAAAAAGTTAGTCAGTTATCATGTTTTATTGATCTAGTGATATGTAGTCTTCATGTTGATGATCGAATATTTCCTAAGATGCTACTGTGAAACATATCCATCCATCCTCTTGTTTATGAGAGAGTTTGGCATGTGTATTCATCGAAGATCACCTGGAACATTCTATTCCTAATCAAAATGGTGATTGTACCTAGTTAGATGTTAATGTGAAGGTACATGAATTCTCTGGGAGTTTGTATGAATGACATGGTGTCATAATTGAGGGTGATGTCTGTGTAGGGTATGAAACTAGCCATGTTGAAAAATGGTTTAGGTGGTGAAGATATGCTTTTACTTTTGTTGTAGGGAAGATGATGGATTGTGTGACCTTTGGAGGTGAGCCTATGATATTGGAGAATCAAGATGAAGGGTATAACTAGAAAGGATGCTTGAAATGAGTCCTGAAGTAGTCATATTTTAGGGTTTCATCTTGTGTCTTTTTGCAGTTCAATCACATCTAGACATGTTTGATTACAAGCTATTTCCCTGAATAATTAGTTTTATGTCAAATGCACTTACGCACACTATTTTCATGTTTTTTTGGTGCTTGGACCACACCTTGGATGGATGGGAGAGAAGGAAGATGTTCTAGGGTTCCTCCACCCATGGATGAGTTCAAAGAAGGTACTAAAGACCCTCAACCTACCCCTAGTGGTTGAGGGTCAAAGTGAATAAAGGTGTACATAGATCTTTAAGTTTGAAGTTCAAAGTGGAATCATAGACTTGGACAAGATACAACAAACCCAACACTACAATCATGCCAGCCAACACAAACTTGCTAAGAAGACCCCAATATGGTCGTTCCAGCCAGAATGACCGTGCTAGACAGAGGCAAAATGACTGTTCCAACAAGAATGACCAAGTCCATCTCTCCCACCATGGTTGTGGTACCAACCATGACCATTATACCTAGTACTCACAACAGTTGTGCTACTAGCCTCCATTTTTACCCATTTTTAACTATAACTTTACCTCCACCCATCACGACTGTTCTGCCTCAACACATCCATTCTACACCTTACCCACCACGATCGTGCTTCCCAACACGACCATGCAGCCACCCAAACCTAATTTTTTTGCATTGATTTTCCCAAACTACCCCTCCTAACCTAATGCTTCCCTACCACCTATATATACCTAGGCGGTGGCTGTAGGATTAAGTTACACTTCCCCATCATTCATTTCAACCTACCTTGGGCATTCAAGGAGTTCCCACCTACTCCCACCTTCATCCACTTCATTTCCACCTTCCTCTACCTTAAAACCCCAATTTTCTAGGATTTTGACCATCATACACCACCATTCCATGCCATTCATCTAGCTTGGGAGAAGAAGTGTGTGCTTCAATAGATAGGAGGTAAAGAAGTAAGAATCTTCATCATGTTTCATGGCTTTCTACTCCTCTACTCCTTTTTTTTTCTAATATGAGTAACTAAGCCCATTGTGGTGGGCTGTTTGGGTGTAAAAATGTTACTTTGATACCATGTTGGGGGGAAATAACTTCTAAACTCTCTATATTCATTCTATGATGATTTCCTTCTACTTCGATCTTATTTCCCATGATTCTTCTTATGGTTTGTGCCTGAAAACATTAATTTCTTGTTGTTTTATGCTCAAAACCAACCTAGGTCTTGGAGAAAATGGAAGATGTGAGGCTAAAATTTAGATTTTCTCCTAGGTCTAACTACTGGACCCATCTTACCATACATATACCCTTCTCTTACTCCTAGGTGTGAGATATAAGTAGTTAGTGTAAGAGTTCTTAGTGGATTTGCCTAGGAGTTTCCTAAAAGCTAGATGGTGAGTGATGTGAGGTGTAACACCATCACCTCCCCTCTCCATTCCTACCTTTCAATCCCAATTACACTAAGGAAACCCACCCTATAAACCTATTCTTCTCAAATGTTGTTGAAATCTCACCTAGGCCTTAATTCGATTGAGCCTCTCAAGGTTGGACAACATGTGCAAGGGTGTAGTTCCCCTTCACACGCCCAATACCATCCATGAACAACTAATAACTTAGGGTGATCCTGTAGCATTTGTCTAGTTGTTTGGTTTGTCAATATAGATTGAATGGATAGGTTTTCCATGTTATACTCCCCCAATTGGAATCCTAATTACATCCCCCAAACGACCCACATCTCCACAACTAGCTGAAAAGCCTAATTGCTCTTGTTAATTTTGCTTGCTTAGTTACTTCCTTCAATTGATTTTTATCTAATTGCCTTGTTTTTGGTAGATTGGATCTTCCTAGAGTAGTTAGTGACACCTTTGTGCATGCTTCAATTAGCTAGTGTTAATTTTCCCTAGTTTTCTATTTGTTAGTTTAGTGTAGTTTCTTTCTTAGCTTAACTAGTTGTCACTTCTAGGCTTTTAGTTAGCTCTTGATTTTCTTCTCTAGTGTAAATTGTTTTTTTTTCTTTAGTCACCTTCTTTCTAATTAGAGTTCAACTAGTATAGGGTCAACTTAGGTTTTCCTTCTTGCCCTTTTAGTTGCTTCTTGGACTTTCAGTTTAAACAAACAAACCACCAAATAAAACCTTGTACCCTTGAATCTATTTGGGAATTTAGCTGAATCTAACTTAGCTCTAGTACCCCCTCTCCTTACAAATTGACTCTATTCTTACCGCTTGTCTATACTATGACATGACCCTGTGCGCTTGCAGGTTAGTGTGTTAGTTTAAGTAGGTGTCTTTGTTTAAGTCCCTTATAAATTTGGAAAGATCCCAAGTGTGTTTGAAAGCTAAGGTCACATCTAATCAAATCAATTGGTTAGGTGTAATATCAATCTCTTTCTGACGTATCAAGATTTCTAACACCATTTCCATGGACAATGGCTTGACCAAGCTAGTTAGTGTAGCTTTACTTTTCCTACAACCCTCATCATTGCTATTATTATTCTTGGTTTACTTTTGCATACTTGAATTATAATTTGGGTTTTTTTTGTTTGTGTGCTTTGTGCAGGTGAAAACTGTGCATGCTTGGGTGTCATTGACTTTCTACTGACTTGGTACCAAAAGAGCCTGGGATAGGAAGGAGGCAACACCAACACCATCAGAAGCAACAACAAAGAGGCTGAAATGGGAGATTAATATGGTCACCATAACGAGGAAGAGGAATGTGTCCCTATGGACGTTCCACCACCCAAGTCACTTTACAACTACTTCATGCCTAGAAATTACACATCTCCAATCGTCACAAGGGTGAATAAGATGCCAGGCCAGCGATTCTCCACCCCCACTCTTCTTGGGCTCTGACCCACCTTCTATGGCTTGGAGAATGAGAACCCCTACCATCACATAGATGCCTTCTTGGATACATGCTCCCCTTTATGCACCCTAGCTTCTACTCATGATTCCATAAGGATGGACTTTGTTTCATTTCTCACTAAAGGAAAAGGTGAAAGAGTGGTACTTATCCAATCCATAGTTTGTGACTTGGGAGTCTATGAAGAACAATTTCTTGAAGAAATTCTACCCCATAGCCAAGCTAAACCAAATGTGGAGGCACATCACCTCCTTTATCTAGAGAGAGGATGAAAAATTCCACAACACATGGGAGAGATTTCAAAATCTTCTTAGAGACTTTTCCCATCACAAGGTGCCTATATGGAATTTGGTTCAGTCCTTCCACGCCACCCTTTCTGAGATGGGTCAAATGGTTGTTGAATCTTATTGGGGTGGAGAATTCATGGCCAAGCCTCCAAAATAGTTATGGCCCCTCTTTGATCACAATGGAGAAATGCCTTCACCATGCTTCTAGTGTAGATGTTCATTGTGATAGAAATGGGAGGGCAGATGGTTTTCAAGATAAATATGACTCCAATGTGCAAATGATGAAGATACTAGAGGAGATGATGAATCTCATGAAAGCTCGGGTGGGGGTTATTATATCCACAAAACCAACTCCGTGGAAGCTATTTGTGAGGAGGTTCAAGCTCTTCAATCGTTTTGTAACCAAAACAAGCAAGGGCCCAAGTCCAACACCTACATACTAGAGTGGAGAAATCACCCAAACTTCTATTGCAAGCAAGGGGAAGAAGGACAGGGATAACCAAGGAAACATCAAGGGTCGAACTACAACTCTAAATTTGAAGAAGAAGTTCTTGGGAGGCTAAGGAGCCTAGATGATGTGAAAAGGGATGTGTCTGCTCAAGGAAAAAATAGTAGTCATCTAGAGAAAATGATTGATCATATTTTACTATATCTTTCTAGATGTGAAGAGGGGAAGCTTCTCTCTCAAACCTTGGTGAACCCCAATAGTATTGGTGGAACCAAGGTTGCTTTTCAAGGCACCTGTGGCCCTCAACAAGGGCTAGTGCCCACATTGAAATAGTATCAAGGGCTCAAAAACTATATGATCCCACAACTCCACAACCTGACTAGAAGTACCAATACCCTCCACCTCCACCACATTCATACCAAAAACCCCCTCCATAAAAGACACAACAACCTCCATCCCAACCACAATTCATTCTTCAAAACCCAAACGCCCACACCAAAGACCACCACCTTAAGGATCAAAATAGCCACCACAAGCTTCCTCCTCTTCTACTCATGAACAAGTGAAGGTTGTGATTGTGTTGAGAAGTGGAAAGACTTTGGAGCAGCCAAAAAGCAAAGAACTTGATGGTTCGGTCGATGAAGATAGAGTTGATACCATGATTCAAGGGAGTGATACTATGATTCAATATGATGATATTGTGATTGTTGTGTGTTGGTTTGTTACACTAATGAGTTTTAATCATAAGAATGATCTTTTACTCAACTAGCTATTTCCCGCAAGTATACAAGAGTAGTTGTAGTCGAGATCAAGCACAAGGAGCTTTAGGAATTCATCCACATATCATAGAATACAACAGGAGCATGAAATTTAAACATACTAAGCCCCTATTTTAAAGGAGAGTTATATGTTGCACTTCACCTCTCAGTGCAAGTACAACGATCCTAACTCAATTCAACATTCTCATATATGAATTGCATTTTGGATCACAAACCTACTCCTCAACTCCATAATTTCCACTCTCGTGGTAAAGAAGGAGTTGCCAAGAGAGTACCTCCTTACTCTCCTACCTATCTTTTCAGATCAACCAAAAGAGCATAAAACATACACATAAGGTGGCCAACCATACATACTCACAAGGTGGAAAAACAAGCAACATAGCATTTAGTACGAAATTGTCATGTTCCATACATGCTATGACATGGGAGCTACTCTCCCATGTCCAAGAAAGGGAAACTACTCATCCATAATAGTGTACAGTAGAAAATGCATAGAAATTTCAGAGTTTAACATGAATTAGAGAAGTAAAAGCTAAGAAAACCCAAGGTGTAACCCAAGAGGAGTAGAATTCTAGCTTTAGCACGAAATCTCACTCCTACAGCTGCTTCAAACTAGACAAACCTCTCTCCCAAGAAGCTTTGTGGAGTGGAGAAGCTTTGTTGCACCTTGGAGAAGAAGCTTGGAGAAGAAAAGAAGAAGAATGGGGTTCTTTTAGAAGAAACCACCTTCTTTCACCTCTAAAATCACCCTCCTTGCACTAGCCTTGCTCTGGGACGAAAGAGTTTCAAATTATGACCCAAGATAACTGCTCCATGGAGTGGTTTCGTCTTTTAAAATGAAATGAGTCGTATTTGAAAATTGCTGAAACTGACACACACACCGTATCTTTCTCTAGGCACGATGTGTCCTATCTTTGGCCGTTGTTTCTTTATGAAACACACGTCATTTTTATTTAATACACGCCATGTGCTTTACCATAAAGGTTAGGCTTGATTCTTAATTCACAAACACACGTCATGTTTTATTTAATACACATTGTGTACTTTTCCAGAAAGGCTATACTAAGTTCTGAATTCCCAGGTACACGGTGTGTCTTTTATGGACACGCCGTGTACTTTTCTTCAGTGATAGAAGAAATAAGCCATCAGGAAATGTGCACGCCGTGTCTTAAATAAGACATGTCGCGTGCATTGCTATTTCAGCAATTTTAAAGTTTTGGATGTTGCAAGGCTTGGAGAAATCCCGAATAAGATGAAATTGGGTTGGTAAACCTCCAATTTGATTCCTTTGATGCAAATCTGCAATACACATGATGTGATAAGTAAAATAACAAAAAGGTGGCAAGAATGATATGAATAGAGGCTAAATGAGAAAAAAATGAACTGAATTTGTGTGTGAAAACATGTGAAAAGTTGATATGGAAACCACACAACAAATCCCTCTAAGCTTGAACCATTGCTTGTCCTCAAGAAAAAAGAGCATAGCCACACAAACTAAGGATTGTTCAAGCTTGTGCATGGATCAAGTGAAATGAAGATATGCAATAAACTCAATCAACCATGTACATTAGATTTATTTTCATAGCTATCATCTCAATTTAAACATCCAAGATAGAGAAGTTTTAGTTTAGAAATGGTGGTCACAAACTAAGCGAAACAATCAACTAAACAACACTAAACATGATTTGGATAGTCAAACCAAACAACTAGTGGATGTATAGCATAAAACTTTTCAGCAATTATGGATGTTATGATGAAATCTTAGTTAACTTTAACAATCTTAGTTGAGCTCTCTTCTCAAAAGATATGACAATTGATTTTTGGGATTCCGGCACTCGGCTGCTAATTTAGGATTACACACACTTGGAGTGCCGGTTGAGGTGTTATCTTTACCCTCTTTTGATTTTCATACCACCTAACCATCGTTTCCGGATTGGACTCACACTAGGCTAGCATGATATGTGGGATGTTTGCCATCTTTTATTGGGTAAAGTGAGAAAAAGATAAAAGAGATTTTTACACAACACAAGGGAATCAACGAGAAATTTAAGTTAACAAGATTCCATTCATAATTTTTGCAATTTTTTCACTAAAAAATTCATTGTATATGCACTAAAAGTTTGGCTAGAGTATCCCATATTCTGAACAGTGTTGTAGAGTTGGTTTATTCACTAAAATTTGAGATCGTTACATGTATTTAGCAATCAAAGATGTGAAAATTGAGATTTCAAGCTACAATTACAAACCAGGATCATGTACATGGGCAATTTCATTTTCCATTTGATTCATGCATGCAACTTTACTAATTCTATCATATGGCCAGAAGGAATACAAGGTACAAGGTAGTTCAAGCATACAAGGTGTAAAAGTTCATTCTATCACAATAGCCTCATTTCATACTAAACTTGCCATGAAGGGAAATACAAAACATGAACATAAATGACTGAAATAAAGGATTGACATGACCAACAAAAGCAAATGACAAAAACTAATGATAAAGAAAATGAAACATAAACTACATTACGGGTCAGTTGCACCCCCCTAAGCTTGAAATCTGTAGTTTCCTCACTGCATCAATCCAACTCATGAAGGTAACAACAAGATACCTGTCATGGGTGAAAATCAATAAGGGGGGCCATCGCCCCCGTGGTCAGTTTGAAAGAACTAGCTGACAAGATCATCCTTCGATACATCCATCAGAGTGGGCTATGGGGCGGACTTTGGCTGCTGCGACGGAGGCTGATACTGCTGCAGGATGGAGTAGTGGCCCTGTGAGATATGCCACAAATCCATGTGGTGGACCATGTCGTGCATCACAGTATACTGCATGCCCATCTGATCCAGGAGGTCATTGATGTGATCGAATTACTACTTCACATAGCTGTACATATGACTAACATCAGACATTGCCCAGGAATACTCCATCTGGGTGCTAGTGGAGGGAGGCGGTGGAGAAGAAGAAGCAGAAGGGGCTGAAGGACCTGCCCCAGTATCATCAGCAACTTGGGCAGCTGCTATCTCCTCATTAGTGGCCAGTAAGACTTTCCAGTTGTCCTTGTTATCTAAGGTGACATGCTTAGAATCTGGAAGGTCAACATACTGATCATCATCGAAGAACTGACAGAACTTGTTGTTGCAGTTGGGAACCCTCGAGATCAAGCCTGCAGAGAGAAGATACTGAACATCTACAAGGTTTTTGCCTGGTGCTTCCTCAAGCCCTATCAAATCAACATCAAGTCTCTATGCAATCAAAGTAATTAAACCGCCACACATGATGTCATCGACGTCCCTCTTCTTCACCTTCTTTATTTCAAGGAAACATTGAAGAATATAGAAAGCGACATTGATTTTGTGCTCATACATCATGCCCCATAAGAAAAAGAGATCCTACTTCCCAACAACCCCTTGTGTCTCCTTCTTGGCAAAAACTCTGGTACTAAGAAGGCAATGAATATACTGGAAGATAGGGTTGTGGATAGAGGATGCCTTGGCTGATTTTGCCTCATGGTAGTCCTCATCAGAAATCTCGAACCAAAACTCGCTGCTATGAAAAGTAGACGAGTAAGCAATTGTGCCATCATAGTGACACTCCAGTATTTCACAAAACACTGAAAAGTGAGTTTGGAAGATCGACCCAAAAGCCTAAAATGTATAATACCGAAGGGCTTCAACTTCTTCTGTGGGTCTTTCTCAGTGACGAGTGTTGTCAAAAACTCATATACAAGATGGGTGTAGGTGTTTGATATCGTAAGGTAGATGTAGCTTAACCCCAAGTCTTGTAGGCACATGAGGACTTCATCCTTGAAGCCTAGAGTTGTCATCATCTACTGGCAACAAAATCTAGAAGGAAGAACCCTCCTTGCAATCATGAACTAGTACGTCGGGTCTTCTTCAGGGGTGACCCAAAATTGTGTAGTTGAGATGTATCCTGTTGCTTCATAGGAGCTGGCTCCGTGCTTGCGGTTGTTGGTCTGCTTGAATGGATCCATCTCTACTGCTAACTAGTTTGCACATGTCATGTGCTAAGGCAGTCATGCCATGTGTCTAAAATAAAAGGTTGGCTCAGAATATAATGCACTCGTCGTGTGCTTCTGGGTACACGTCGTGTACTTGGAATTCTGCAAAAATATGCAGGCCACGAACGACTGATTTTTGGGGAAAATGAAGGGGAAGTGGTGGCAGCTTGCTTGGAGTTGGCCCTCGCATGGTCGAGGTGACTTGGTCGGGGACGTTTGCTGACCTCCTTGGCATCGAGGAGCCTCTTGGAGAGGAGGATGGTGGATTCCTTTTCTTACAAACTTATTGGAGGAGAAGATGGTGGCTCGAGGTAGAAGATGATGGTGCCTTGCTTGAAGAAGAAGAAGAAGATGATGTTGGCAGCTCATTCTTGACGGCGGGGCTAGCACCACCTTGTGCTAGGGTACACGACAGCGGCAGAGCAGCAGTGCGTGATATTGAAAGGGACACACCATGAGCAAGAAAAACACACGGTGATGGAGGTTGCTTTCTCAGAGAAGACACGACTGTGAACACGGCACGACGATGACAGTTGTGGGTCTAGGGCACACGGCTTCTCCAAGAAGAAGAGGGTTAGGGCACATACCTGCTCTTACTTGAATGAAAATGTAAGTGAGAGGGTGGCCCTGTGCTGGGTTAAAACCCTCTTTTTCATCAAAAGATACAGTGTGTTCAAATAAAGACACGTCGTGTGTCTTATCAGAACTGCTTTTCTATAATAAAAGTCACACTGTGTTCCATTTCGTACACGTCGTGTGATTTTCCAGAATTTCAAATGCCCATTTGCACTGATAAGCTACCCAACGTGTGTAAAATTGGATACGACGTGTACTTTTTCAAAACACTTGATGTTTCCTTTTCATCTTCAGAACATGACGTGTGCAAATAAAGACACGCTGTGTGTTTTTCCAGAATTCCTTCTACCTTTGTTTTCTACGTGGGAACATGTTGTGTACTTTTCCAGGTTGAGGAGAACTTGTATTTGCTGATCAGTGACACAACGTGCCAAATAAAGACACGTCGTGTACCTAGAGATGTAACTCATTTGCTATGTTTCTAGAAGTAGAGACATGTCATGTCTTAATTAAGACACGACATATCTTTTGTAGTTTCTATAGAAAACAACTTTTTTCAGCACAGAGTTAACAACAAATATGCAATGGAATTGTCTAAATTATTACATTCATCCATGACAATCTTATTTAAGAAACTAGAGAGTGTTTTTGACTCAAATTACTAGAAAAGAAATCTATACTAATGTGGGTTCAACTCCCACGAGGTCCTCCATTTAGAGTCCAGAGTGAGATTCTTCAATCGTCTTTCATGCATCTTGAAGGGAGAAAGAAGCTCCCTTGTGAACTTCGTCCCTTGAGGTATACATCTTGCAACGTTGCCCATTTAATTTGAATGTTCCATCCTTTCCTTGCAATTCAACAGCTCCATAAGGAAAAATCTTCAATACGAGAAAAGGGACGGACCACTTTGACTTTAGTTTTCCAAGAAATAGCTTAAGTCTTGAGTTGAACAACAAAACTTTGTATCCCTCTTTGAAATCCTTCCTCCAGATTCTCTTGTCATGCCACATCTTGGTTCGTTCTTTGTAGAGCTTTGCATTTTCATATGCATCAAGCCATAGCTCTTCCAGTTCTTGCAGCTACAGTAGTCACTTTTCACCAGCCGTCTTAATATCAAAGTTTGAGAACTTTTTAGCCCATAGTGCACGGTGCTCTAGATCCAGCAGAAGATGACAAGATTTACCATATATCAGCTTAAATGGAGTTGTGCCTATTATGGTCTTGTAATCCGTCCGGTATGCCCATAGTGTGTCATCTATATTTAATGCCCAATCTTTCCTTGATCTAGACACTGTCTTCTCTAGAATGCCTTTTAGCTGCTGGTTTGAGACCTCTACTTTGCCCGGAAGTTTAAGGATGATAAGGAATATAGACCTTATGTGTGACTCCATATTTAGAAATAAGATTATTTAATTCTTTCTCAACAAAATGTGTACCACCATCTGAGATTACAACTCTTGGAACTCCAAAGCGAGGAAAGATGATTTTCTAAAAAAGCTTAACTACAGAATTTGCATCCGGTGCTTGGGTTGGGATAGCCTCAACCCATTTTGAGACGTACTCAACTATGACGAGAATATATTGGTAACCACATGAAGATGGGAATGGTCCCATATAATCAACTCCCCATACGTCGAATACCTCAATATCCAAGATAGAGTTAAGAGGCATATTATCATGTCTAGAAATTCCTCCAGTTCTTTGACATTTATCACAAGATTTGACAAATAGATTGACATCATTAAACAAGGTTGGCCATGTTGGGTTTTGGGGAGACAGAGAAGGCAGCGGAAACAAAAATTTTTCTCCCCAACCCATACCGAGGAAACGCGTCAACGTCTGTATAATAGGAAAGGATGGTTTGCGGAATCATACCTTGTCCCGAGGCTTGCTCGGCGACAATACCTCGCGCAATGCGCGGTCTTCAACTCCGGACTTCAACGGTGTCTGTGCAGCTCCTGGTCGCACCGGGACTGACAACTCCTACTCGAACCGGACTGTCGGATGACAGTTGTCCTCCTAAGAGGCAGTGTCCTCCCGCCTCTGTAGTAGTCCACACGGACCACCTGGAACTCCACACTCCTTGTCCCATAAGGAAGTGGAAGGAGTCGCACCCTCCTATTGACGTACTAGTCGCCAACACGCTCTCCTGCCTCCTGTTGCAACTGCAGTTGTCCTTCCCTTACTGCACCTCCCTTTTGTGGGAAGAACTTGCTCGGGCTCTCTCACGGTTACCAAAACCAGAGAGAACGACAACTTGCAGAGCAACTGGTTGCACTGAGCTATACTATGAGAAGCCCCCAATACCCCTATATATAGGAGAGTCATGGGACAGGGTTCCCCATCCTGGGAAATGCGGGACTAAAGCAGGAGTAGAAGGGTTCGAGAATTTTCCACAAAAAGCAACCGGTTCGCAAGTTGAAATGATCGGTTCACAACTGAACCGATCGGTTCGGCCATTGAGCTGATCGGTTGGACCTGAGCCGATCGTTTGGGGCACTCCAACCGATCGTTTGGTGCCCTGAACCAATCGGTTCATGGTCCTAATCCGGCTCAAAAAGACTTTCCTTATTTCTTTCCCAATTGGTATCGAATACCAATATTATTCCCAATCGAATTGGGCAATTTGAAACCAAAGGAAAATTCTTGCCGACATGACTTTTCCCAACAGGTTGGTTGCACCAGTTGAGCTGATCGGTTCAACCCTTGAACCGGTCATTTCAACCTGGGCATGAGCCGATCGGCCTGGACACTCCAGCCGACCGGTTCAGCAACCTCATCCGACCGGTTCATCACATGAACCGATCGGTTGGGAGCACAGGTTGGGCAAAATCAGTCAATTGCGATTTCAATCAATCTGATACTGCAATCATTGTGTCCAACACCTTGAACCATATGATATTGAGCTATCAACTGATTGAGTGTTTAATTGAACTACTAAACTCCTTTAGTAATCAATCTAAACATTGCTTTGTGGACAAAACTCCTCTTCCTGGTTAAATCCTATGTGTGTGACCCTGCAGGTCCATTTCACATTGGCAGTGAAAGTCCATAACACTTATGACTTCACAAGCAAAGAGCGGTGCCTAGTCACACATCAGTGCTACCCAAGTGAAAGTAGAAAGTTGGAGAACAACTTTCATCCTACAATCCATGATTGGTGTTACAACGAATGTATAATTCCTTTGTCACTGATATCCCGAATGAACTCGAGGCATGGAACAATCATCCTATCAACGTTCATTCATTTCCTTGATCTCAGAGTAGACTGGAAGAGATATGTATAACATTAGTATCATATACTGATTCACACATGCGTGCACGCCTTTCTCAATCCTACTCATGAAGTGGCCATGGATATCAAACTCCCTCAGGAGGGACAAATCCCATATCTATCACTCACCCCTCAAAAGCCCCATGTGTCAAAGCCACCCAATCATCACCTTTATAACAACCCATGTTTCAGGACTGTGTTTGATGATGTCAAAGTGTACCCAACGACATGTGTTGAGTGCAGTGATTTCAGGTCTAAGAATCACACTCACCACCATCACTGTGAGTACTGACTGTGACTACCATCTCATGGTTCCATGTGTCAAACTCACGGTGGGTCTGTCCGGTACACTTGTTCTCTAACAAGTACCTATGTGTTTGGTTTGATATCTCTATATCATGACTAATGAGATTCTATCATCAACCAACACCACAATCTAGTCTTGTGTGTCATTGCTGTCTATCTACCTTCCACAATGACATCCGACTAGGGACATAACAAGAATGTACAAACTCTTAGCATCCGTATGATCTCATCGTTCAGGTCCTCAACCTGAAAGCATACGTCATTGAGTTCTGTCATTCTTTAGACATTCAATCTGTTCTATCACTATCTCATATGACTGAACCAGAATGAATTGGAAGCTCGCCTTTGATGTTTATCAAATCAATTTTAATGTATCCCATCAATCATCCCATGATTGTCTCTCAGGGCATACATACCAACAGACTCCCACTTGCACTGCAAGCCAATCACTTTTGAATCATATTCATAGTGATCTTCAAACATGTCCCACATTTTATTGTGCTCTTAGTGCGAACATAGTGAGTAATGACAAAACCTTTCCAAAGTCAGTATAAACTGCATGTCTCTCATCTCTTCGCTGTACGTCGCACGTATGAGATAGAGTTGCCGTAATATGCGATCTAGTATTCCATTGCTAACCTTTAGCCAAATTGCATGATCAAGGATTCCAGACTTATCATCAATGAGTGGAATATAAGCTCATCCTATGAACTTTCAGATCCATATAGTATCCACTGCTGTTCTCTAACACACAGATACTCGGCATTTCCCCTTTTTAAATGGCTTTATTGGAACATTTCCAATTATCAACAAACTTTCACTTTTATACATCTTATGTATATATATTGCGATTAATTTTCTGTCCTTTTGGAAGTTTGCATCAATGTAACTCTTTACATCGAACTCTTCCTTATCTCCATAGAACTAGTACTTCACAAGCACTTATCAAGTTCTCATGGTATTCCAGTAACCCTTACTGGAAATAGACAGCCATCCACTCGTCATGTCACACATGCGAGTTATCAGGATGAGCACATTATATTTCCATGTCCCACATACAAGATGATGAATGCATATTATTCTTGCCATGTCATACATGCAAGATAATGGGATGATTACATACATGATAGATCCATATCTATTCTTATTGTTCCCATTCTTCATAAGAATTGGACACTTGGCCTTGGGATACTAACTCCATGTAACATGGACAAGTTTTCTCCCACTGAATCTGTGCATACTGAACACTTCAGTACAGATTGCCAATGTATGCTTTCTCTTTCCAGGTCAAGAGGTTTTCGAGAACTATCTCTATAGATCTCTATTCCTATCACATAGGAAACATCTCTATCTTCCTTAAAGATAATTTCCACTTTTTGGATTTCCATTTTAGAACAATTTCATTTCACATCAATATGTGGAATGTGAATACACTCCCACTAAATCACAGATCCCTTCTTTATCTTTGACATACCAGTCAAACCCTTTGACTATATCATCAAAGTAAAGATCCAATTTTGAGTTCCTTATACTCAATCAATCACATTGATTAGTCCATTGTAACTTATAGACTTCATTTGCATTAGTGGATTCATAAACCTTATAGGTTGTGTCACGTACACATCCTGGTTTTATTCCTCATAGGAATGCGGTTTTAGTATCCATATGCCAAATGTCTTAGTCATTAAGTTGCAATCAATAAGCATCATCCTTCTCAAAATGTTATCCATGTGTCTTAACACTTAAGACTCATTTGCACTTATGGATATGATCCAATGAGTGCTACCATCAAGGTCATACCTTATGGTTCACATGGATGTCATTTAGCATGTAATGGTCATAAACCATAACTCAAGATTCAGTTCCTCATATTCATCTTGATAGTTGACTCATCACATGAACAACTCATCACATAGATAATTGAGGTGTATCTGTTAAAGATATAAGAACTCACAACCCTTGTGATTCTTAATTTCTTTTATTAGTGTGGGGTATTCATTTATTAAGAAGAATTCAGTTATTTGATAATCATTCTCTAACTTCTTAGAGTATGATTCCTTCTTGATTCAGACATCACCATGCCTTAATCATGAGTTCACTATGATACACTATCATAATCACTCATAAGGATCTCAAACATTTGGTCCAAGTATTTCATTCATTGATCTCATCAAGAATTAATACTTTACCAATTTTGTACTTCATTTACGATAATCTTGAACACTTCAAGACATTCATATTGGTATTTCTCTAAACACCATTTGAAGTATTAGCATTTATTCCAATAGGTATGTAAATACATCACATGTATTATACCTAATAGGATAATCATTCTCCCACTACATTAGTGAAGATTGATTAATCATGTCCAAGATATTCATGTCCCTTACTGGTTTTCTAACCAAAAGAGTCTAGTTTTATCCATCACATGGAAACTAGAATTGAATTTCTCATGATTAATGCTAATTAGATTGTTTGAGTTATCTATAACTTTTAGGTATCGTCTTATCTTATGCATATCAAATATCACAAGATAAATAAGGCATTGCCACAAAGATCATATCTTTAAGATTGAAAACACAACTTTATTGATTGCCATCATTGTCATACAATATGCAAAATAAAGTGTTTCTATCTATTGGCAAGTATGAAATAGCAGTTCATAACTGTATTACATGCCTTATTGACTGAAAATAAACTAAAGTATTCCTATCTATAAAGGCAACATTTTCCCCAAGTAAGAATGTTTTACACTTTACATCTTGATATCATATATCTCAAAAAGTGTTACAAGTTTATTTACATGACACCTTCAAGTAGAGGCTTCAGTCGCCTCCTTCTTCTTTTGTTCTTCCAGGTAGAGAGGACAATTCCTTTTCCAATGTCCTGGCTTTTGACAATGGTGGCAATTTCCTTTCTTTGTCACGCCTCCCTTGGCCTTGAGAGCTGAAGATGGCTTGGACTCCTAGCTAGCTTCAGAACCTTTCTTAGCTTTGCCCTTGCCCTTGTGCTTGGACTTGCCTTTCTTGCTCGTGATCACCATCACGGACTTAGGCTTGTCCTTCTTCATCTGTAACTCGGCTGTCCTCAACATGCCCAACAACTCTGACAGTGGCCTATCAAAGTTGTTCATGTTGTAGTTCATCACAAACTGACTGTAAGATTCTGGCAACAATTGCAGTATCACGTCAGTAGCCAACTCTTGGCTCAGTGGAAATCCCAGTCTCTGCAGGTTCTCCACATACCCAATCATCTTGAGTGTGTGAGGACCAACTGGATCTCCTTCTGTCATGATGCACTTGAACAACACCCTAGAAACATTGTACCTCTCTTGCCGTGCCTGATCTTCATACATGTTCCTGAGATGCAGAATCATCTCAATGACACCCATGTTCTCATGTCGCCTCTGCAACTCATGGTTCATTGAACATAGCATCAAGCACTTTGCATCAATGGCATCATCAGAATGCTTCTTGTAAGCATCCCTTTCTGCCATTGGTGCATTAGGAGCGGGTTCCTCTGGAATTGGAGTATCCAGGACATAGAGCTTATGCTCTTGAGTGAGAACAATTCTCAATGTACGATACCAGTCGTGGAAGTTCGTCCCATTTAGCTTGTCCTTGTCAAGGACTGATCGCAAAGAAAAGTTGTTGTTGTTTGTTGCCATTTGAACTATAAAAAGGAAAATATGCAATTTTAGTCCAAAACTCATTTTTTTTACTTAATTGATTGATTTGAAAATTTGACGATATAATTAGGCCTTTAATTAATTATCGCTCCCACTATTTTACTTCAAATTGATAGCCCTCACCATCAATTCGGAAGATTGCAGCGTACAACCTTCTAGTGGGCAAGATCCTGAAATCCTCTATGTCATGAGTCAGCTTTGGCTGATCGCCCACAACTTAGATCTCTCAGGTAGGCAACTCTTTCCAATTGCATCATATGCAACTCTTGTTGAATGAACATGCACAACACCTTGCCATGAACATTCCTTGCCTCTGGGCTTAGACGCTCTAAGAATCACCAGTTAAGTCTAACCCAAAAGCCGACACGGTAAACATGCACCCTGCTTTGGCAGAACCTACATGTCTACCCTTCACACTTCCACAAGATAGACGGCGCACCACGCTTTGGCGTAACCTACGCTTGGTCGATCGAGCTTTTCATGTGTGCCGCTAATGGAAGGCATATAAGACTTAATATTTTAATGAGGGATTTGGTTTTTATATACATATACATATCCAATCACCACAATACATAGTACGTATCATATACATGCTATATCCCACAAAAACATGCACAAACGATAAAAAGCGATGATTATGGCCATCCTAATGTGATTCCTCGAGCCAAGAGGAATCACGGTCATCTAGGTCTACATCACATGCAACCTGTACAAGATGAACTCTGTGCCTTGCCATCCGAGTAGATCAACTCATCACATGAACGATCTGTACTCTCCAGCCGGTCGTCTGGGTGCCACCAGCCGATCGGTTGGCTCCTCCAACCGATCGGTTCGCCTGGTCGTCGTGCATCTCGTCATGTCTGCCACCCGCTCGTTTCGCTCCTCGAACCGGTCATCAACCGATCAGTTCACTCCTTGAACCGACCGTCTGGAAGGTCAACCGATCGGTTCACTCCTTGAACTGATCGTCTGAGTAGTCGTCATGATGTCCGCCGGTCTTTGACATAATAGGAAATAAAATCCTATTCTATTTATTACATTGCTTTAAAAGAGAAACCCCAATTTACATTCGGGGGGAGAAAAGGTAGGAAGAATCTCGAATTAGTTCGAGTTACATTAGGATTAAGAGAGGGAAGATCGGTGCGCAGACCGAGATGCAAGAAACCACACACAACCAATCACAGATAGGGGTTTATAGGCCATAATCATGCTACACACATCCACAAAAAAACTCATTTAAGGGCGACGTGTATCGAGTGCATTAATAATACATATCATATATGTAATTTGGGATTTGTGGATTTAGGATTGGACATGCATAAAGCCAATATTATTCGCATCGCATGCAATAAATAAAGGCGACAAACCAAAATCGATCATATCGATATTCCTAAAATATAGAACAGCTGACGTTGCTCTGATACCACTGTTGGGTTTTGGGGAGACAGAGAAGGCAGCGGAAACAAAAATTTTTCTCCCCAACCCATACCGAGGAAACGCGTCAACGTCTATATAATAGGAAATGATGGTTTGTGAAATCATACCTTGTCCCGAGGCTTGCTCGGTGACAATACCTCGCGCAATGCGCGGTCTTCAACTCCGGGCTTCGACGGCGTCTGTGCAGCTCCTGGTCGCACCGGGACTGACAACTCCTACTCGAACCGGACTGTCGGATGACAGTTGTCCTCCTAAGCGGCAGTGTCCTCCCGCCTCTGTAGTAGTCCACACGGACCACCTGGAACTCCACACTCCTTGTCCCACAAGGAAGTGGAAGGAGTCGCACCCTCCTGTTGATGTACTAGTCGCCAACACGCTCTCCTGCCTCCTGTTGCAACTACAGTTGTCCTTCCTTTGCTCCTCCCTTTTGCGGGAAGCACTTGCTCGGGCTCTCTCACGGTTACCAAAACCAGAGAGAACGACAACTTGCAGAGCAACTGGTTGCACTGAGCTGTACTATGAGAAGCCCCCAATACCCCTATATATATAGGAGAGTCATGGGACAGGGTTCCCCATCCCAGGCAATGCGGGACTAAAGCAGGAGTAGAAGGGTTCGAGAATTTTCCACAAAAAGAAACCGATTCGCAAGTTGAAATGATCGGTTCACAACTGAACCGATCGGTTCGGCCATTGAGCCGATCGATTGGACCTGAGCCGATCGTTTGGGGCACTCCAACCGATCGGTTGGTGCCCTGAACCGATCGGTTCATGGTCCTAATCCGGCTCAAAAAGACTTTCCTTGTTTCTTTCCCAATTGGTATCGAATACCAATATTATTCCCAATCGAATTGGGAAATTTGAAACCAAAGGAAAATTCTTGCCGACATGACTTTTCCCAACTGGTTGGTTGCACTAGTAGAGCCGATCGGTTCAACCCTTGAACCGATCGTTTCAACCTGGGCATGAGCCGATCGGCCTGGACACTCCAGCCGACCGGTTCAGCAACCTCAGCCGACCGGTTCATCACATGAACCGATCGGTTGGGAGCACAGGTTGGGCAAAATCAGTCAATTGCGATTTCAATCAATCCGATACTACAATCAATGCATCCAACACCTTGAACCATACGCTATTGAGCTATCGACTGATTGAGTGTTTAATTGAACTACAAAACTCCTTTAGTAATCAATCTAAACATTGCTTTGTGGACAAAACTCCTCTTCCAGGTTAAATCCTATGTGTGTGACCCTGCAGGTCCATTTCACGTTGGCAGTGAAAGTCCATAACACTTATGACTTCACAAGCAAAGAGCGGTGCCTAGTCACACATCAGTGCTACCCAAGTGAAAGTAGAAAGTTGGAGAACAACTTTCATCCTACAATCCGTGATTGGTGTTACAGCGAATGTATAATTCCTTTGTCACTGATATCCCGAATGAACTCGAGGCATGGAACAGTCATCCTGTCAACGTTCATTCATTTCCTTGATCTCAGAGTAGACTGGAAGAGATATTATAACATCAGTATCATATACTGATTCACACATGCATGCACGCCTTTCTCAATCCTACTCATCAAGTGGCCATGAATATCAAACTCCCTCAGGAGGGACAAATCCCATATCTATCACTCACCCCTCAAAAGCCCCATGTGTCAAAGCCACCCAATTATCACCTTTATAACAACCCATGTTTCAGGACTGTGTTTGATGATGTCAAAGTGTGCCCAACGACATGTGTTGAGTGCAGTGATTTCAGGTCTAAGAATCACACTCACCACCATCACTGTGAGTACTGACTATGACTACCATCTCATGGTTCCATGTGTCAAACTCATGGTGGGTCTGTCCGGTACACTTGTTCTCTAACAAGTACCTATGTGTTTGGTTTGATATCTCTATATCATGACTAATGAGATTCTGTCATCAACCAACACCACAATCTAGTCTTGTGTGTCATTGCTGTCTATCTACCTTCCACAATGACATCCGACTAGGGACATAACAAGAATGTACAAACTCTTAGCATCCGTATGATCTCATCGTTCAGGTCCTCAACCTGAAAGCATACGTCATTGAGTTCTGTCATTCTTTAGACATTCAATCTGTTCTATCACTATCTCATATGACTGAACCAGAATGAATTGGAAGCTCGCCTTTGATGTTTATCAAATCAATTTTAATGTATCCCATCAATCATCCCATGATTGGCTCTCAGGGCATACATACCAACAGGCCAATAGAAACCTTCTTGTAGGATCTTAGTTGCAGTCTTCTCTCCTCCGAAATGACCTCCATAAGGAGAGGCATGGCATTCAGAAATAATGGTAGCTATCTCTTCTTCAGTGACACACCTTTGAATAAGTCCATCACTCCCATGTTTGAACAACAAGGGGTCATCCCAATAGTAAAACTTCACGTCATGGAAGGATTTCTTCTTTTGTTGGTATGTCAAACCTGGTAACAACTGTCATGTAGTAAGGAAATTTGCAATGTCTACAAACCATGGCACTTGGTTGGACGATAGTGCATAAAGCTTCTCAATAGGAAAATGATCTTCAATAGGTAAATAATCTCCAACATCTGTAGTCAATGTTGAAAGGTGATCAGAAACATTGTTCTTTGTCCCCTTCTTATCCCGGATCTCAAGAACAAACTATAGCTGAAGCAGTATCCAACAGATGAGATGAGGCTTTGCATCCTTGTTATTGAGAAAATATTTTATGGTAGCGTGATCTGTATATACAATCACCTTAGATCCTACCAAATATTATCAAAATTTGTCAAAGGCATACACTATAGAAAGCATCTCCTTCTATGTGATTGTGTAATTGATTTGTGCTTCATCTAGGGTATTTCTTGCATAGTATATGGCATGTAGCTTCTTGTCCTTTTACTATCCTAGAACTACCCCTACTCCATAATCGCTTGCATCACACATCAACTCAAAATGAGTGTTCTAGTCTGGTGGTTGAATGATTGGTGCAGAAATAAGAGCTTCCTTTAGCTTGGTGAAGGCAGTATGACAGTCATCATTGAATATGAATTCAACATCTTTGGCAAGTAAGGAACATAATGGATTTGAGATTTTAGAGAAATCTTTAATAAATCTTCTATAAAAACCTGCATGACCAAGGAAACTATGGATGTCTTTGACCGAAGGAGTAGACATCTTTTTAGTAGATTCCACCTTATCCCTGTCAACCTCAATACCCTTATTAGATACAACATGACCTAATACTACATCGGATTGTACCATGAAATGGCACTTCTCCCAGTTTAGTTCTAGGTTAACCTCTTTACAACAGGCTAAGACTAGTGACAAATTGCATAAACATTGATCAAAAGAATCTCCATAAACACTAAAATCATCCATAAAAATTTCCATCATGTTTTCAATAAAATCAGAAAAATAACCATCATGCATTGTCGAAATGTCACAGGAGCGTTGCAGAGGCCAAAGGGCATACGACAATAAGCATAGGTTCCATGCGTGCATGTGAAAGTGGTTTTCTCTTAGTCGGGAGGGTAGATAGGAATCTACAAAAACCTAGAATACCCGTCCAAGTAATAGAAATAAGAGTGTTTTGCAAGGCGTTCAAGCATTAAGTCGATAAACAACAATGAAAAATGGTATTTTCAGGTCTCTTTGTTCAAATACTGGTAGTTAATACACATACGCCAACCCGTGACAATACATGTTTGAATCAACTCATCATTGTATCCCTTGATGATAGTTGCACCCCCCTTCTTAGGTACCACGTGGATGGCATTAACCCAAGGGTTGTCACTTATAAGATATATGATGGCGGGATAAACCAACTTAAAGATTTCCTTTTTAACCACCTCAAGCATATTTTGATTTAAGCATCTACGAAGTTCAATGGTGGGTTTAGCATCATCCTCCATATTTATTCAGTGCATACAAATAGAGGGATGAATGCCCTTCAAATCATCGATCGAGTAACCAATAACGTCTTTATACAAACACAATTCGGCAAGTAATTTACTTTCTTGCTCATTGGTTAACTCATTATTAATTATTATAGGAGAAGTAGAGTCGGAATCAAGGAATGCATACCTCAACCCTGGTGGAAGGGCTTTAAGTTCTACCTTTCTTCTAGTTGCATTGTCTTTGGCTTTGTAATCAACAATTGGAGTGTCTTTTTCAGTAGAATCTGAGTGGGCAATAGAAAATACCCTAGAATTTCTAGATCCATTATTAATACCTTCATCATCATCACATTAGTTTAGTATCAAATTGGAAATATCATGATCTTCTTGTACAATAGAATCAACAAAGTCCATAAAACATATTTCTTCTACATGAGAGGGTGCTTGCATAACATCATATACAGAAAACTCCATGGCTTCATCACCAACTCGGAGTGTGAGTTTTCCTTCTCGAACATCAACTAGGCATCTAGTAATTATCAAAAAGGGCCTCCCAAAAAGAATGGGGTTGGAAGGAACTTCTACCATATCTAGCACTACAAAATCATAAGGAATATAAAGTTTACCAATCTGCACTAGCACATCTTCCACGATACCTTTGGGGTATTTGATGGAATGATCGACCAGTTCAATGGCCATCTTTTTAGGCTTTAGGTCTCCAAGATCTAGCTCTTTCTATAGGGTAGATGGGATGAGGTTGATACTAGCTCTGAGGTCTACAAGACCTTTGTCAAAAGTGGTATTGTTGATCTTGCATGGCAGAGTGAAGGCTCCCAAGTCATCTAGCTTCTCAGGAAGTTAATTTTGAATGATAGAACTGATCCTTTCAGAAAGCATCATGGTCTCCACTT
This sequence comes from Alisma plantago-aquatica, assembly GCA_963693085.1. Taxonomy (NCBI): domain Eukaryota; kingdom Viridiplantae; phylum Streptophyta; class Magnoliopsida; order Alismatales; family Alismataceae; genus Alisma; species Alisma plantago-aquatica. The sequence goes on along the minus strand of OY856412.1, from coordinate 1,084,634,477 downwards.
GGTCCATCTTCCTCCTTTTGGTGAGGATGACTTTAAGGAATTTAGCATATGACGACATCTCTGCAATAACCTCATCTAGTGGAAGATTGACATGGAGTTTGTTTAGAATGTCCATAAACATCCTACACTTTGAGTCCTCCTTTGTGTTTACAAACCTCTACGGAGTGCATTAACTTTAACAGAAGATGGTACCTCAACTGTACCTTTACCTTTGTCACCCATAGGAGTATCAAGCTTGTCTTCATCAGCGATCTTTGCACTTTTCTCCTTGGGTGGAGAAGGTATGTGGATTTCATCTCCACTTCTCAAGGTGATGGCATTTGCTTGTTGTCTCGGATTCACCTCCAGTTGGCTTGGAAGAGAACCGGATTAGGTGTTCTTTTGATGCGTCAAATTTTGTTGGGCAATTTGATTTTCCAACATCCTTGTGTGATTGGAAATGCCATCCACTTTGGCAGAGAGTTGGGCAATCACATCCTTCAAGAGCTTGTCATTGCCCTTAACTCTTCATTCTGCTACATCTGTGTGGAGATAAAGTTCTCCATCACGGCCTCCAAGGAAGAACTTTGGGGTTGTTGTTGCTGTTGGTAACCCCTATTGTTGTTGAAACCCGGCAGATTCCCATTATTTTTCCTGTTGAAGCTTTGTTGTTGTTGTGGTTACTGTTGTCCATGTTGGAAGTTTTGAGCATTGCTTGTATTTTGGTAGGAGAAAATTAGGATGATCCCTCCATCCCCGAATGTAGGTGTTAGAATAGGGATTGTACTGCTTGTTCCCCTACATCCCAATGGCATTGTCTTGTTCTAGGCTCTCTTCATTCATGTTAGGATAAAAGCATGAAGAAGAAGTATGTCCCAAATTACCACAAGCTTCACATATCACTTCAACTGATTGGATTTGCAATGTAGTCATCTTCTCGAACTTCTGTGTAAGAATATCAAGTTTAGTAGTAATTAAGTCAACAACATCAATGGTATGCTTCCCTCCTTATTTCCTGACTGAAGAACTAGATGTAGAGGATGACTGTGATCCCCATTGGCAATGGGTGAGGGCTATGTCTTCAATGATGTCATAAGCCTCTCTATAAGACTTAGTCATCAATGCTCCCTTAGCTGCAGCATCCAATGTCATCCGGGTGTTGTAGAACAGTCCATTATAGAATGTTTGGAGTAGCATCCAGTTGGTCAACCCATGGTGAGAGCAAAGACGTTGATGGTCTTTAAACTGCTCTCATGTATCATACAAAGTTTCTCCATCATTTTGAGAGAAGTTGGTGAGCTGTTTCCTTAGCTAGGCTGTCTTGCTCGGTGGGAAGTACTTTGCAATGAAAGTATTTAGAAGTTGGTCCCAGATTTTAACTGACTTCTTTAGAAGAGACAAAAGCCACGTCTTGGATCTATCTCTTAGGATGAAAGGAAATAACATTAGCTTCACTCCTTCGATGGATACACCATTGATTTTGAAAGTATTAATATACTCCAAGAACTCAGCCACATGAAGATTCAGATCTTCATTGATTGTACCTCTGAAGTGGTTCTGTTGTATCATCTGCATCATTTAAGGAGAAATAGAGAAATTGTTCACTTCAACTGCAGGCAGGTCAATGGCTCCACAAATGTTTGTGGCAACTGACATTGCAAAATCCTTCAAAGGACGGTCTTCCTCCATGGTTGGATCTCTTGGTGTATCTTCTTAAAAGTCAAAGAAGACGGTGACGGTGATGATGGTGGAACACCTCTTAGCAGTGGTTGTTCTACTCATTTTTCTCTTCTTAAGCTTGAAAGAGTACGCTCGATCTCAAGGTCTAGCTACGAAGATGTTTAAAGACCTCATTGCGAGCGACACATACAACCTAAAAATAGCAAGAAATTTTTTTGAGATCACAACTAAAAGATATATGGAATTTTTAAAATGGAAATGACGATCTAGTCTCAAATACTAGTTAGCACTTGTTACTCTAATTAGATTAACCATAGCTCCCTGGAAACAGCGCCAAAAACTTGTTGGTTTGTTACACTAATGAGTTTTAATCATAAGAGTGATTTTTTAGTCAACTAGATATTTCCCATAAGTATATGAGAGTAGTTGTAGTCGAGATCAAACACAAGGAGCTTTAGCAAACAAATTAAATGCAATAGTGCTAAGGTTCAACAATCTAGACCATTTTAAAGGTAATTTGGTTAATTAGACTAGAATTTCATAATTAAACAAATAGTAAATGGATTACGAAAAGAGATTAAAATTCAGAATTAGAAGTATCTTGGACTTAGGATTTTATCAACATATCATAGAATACAATAGGAGCATGAAATTTAAACATACTAATCACTTATTTTAAAGGAGATTTGTATGTTGCAATTCACCTCTCGATGCAAGTACAATGATCCTAACTCAATTCAACATTCCCATGTATGAATTTCATTTTGGATCTCAAACCTACTCCTCAACTCCATAATTTCCACTATCATGGTAAAGAAGGAGTTTCCAAGAGAGTACCTCCTTACTCTCCTACCTATCTTCTCAGATCAAGCAAAAGAGCATAAAACATACACATAAGGTGGCCAACCATACATGCAGAAATGAAGAAACCAATGCTCACAAGGTGGAAAAATAAGTAACATAGCATTTAGTATGAAATTGTCATGTTCTATACATTCTATGACATGGGAGCTACTCTCCCATGTCCAAGAAAGGGAAACTACTCATCCATAATAGTGTACAATAGAAAATGCACAAAAATTTCAGAGTTTAACATGATTTAGAGAAGGAAAAGCTAAGAAAACACAAGTTGTAACCCAAGAGTAGTAGAATTCCATCTTTAGCATGAAATCTCACTCCTACAGCTGCTCCAAACTGGACAAACCTCTCTCCCAAGAAGCTTTGTGGAGTGGAGAAGCTTTGCTGCACCTTGGAGAAGAAGCTTGGAGAAGAAAAGAAGAAGAATGGGGTTCTTTTAGAAGAAACCACCTTCTTTCACCTCCAAAACACTCTCCTTGCTCTATTCTTGCTCTACGATGAAAGAGTTTAGAATTATGACCCAAGATAATTGCTCCATAGAATGATTTCGTCTTTTAAAATGAAACGAGTCATATTTGAAAATAGTTGAAACTAACAGGCACACGCCGTGTCTTTCTCCGGGCACGACGTGTCCTATCTCTGGTAGTTGTTTCTGTGTGAAACACACATTGTGTTTTATTTAATACACACTGTATGTTGTATCAGAATGGTTAGGCTCAATTATGAATTCCCAAACACACGTTGTGTTTTATTTAATACACGCCATGTACTTTTCCAGAAAGGCTAGACTAAGTTCCGAATTCCTAGGTACACGCCGTGTCTTTTATGGACACACCGTGTACTTTTCTTCAGTGACAAAAGCAACAAGCTATTTGGAAATGTGCATGCCATGTCTTAAATAAGACACGTCGTGTGCATTGCTGTTTCAACAATTTTAAAGTTTTGGATGTTGCAAGGTGTGGAGAAATCCCGAATAAGACAAAATTGGGTTGGAAAACCTCCAATTTGATCCCTTTAATGCAAATATGCAATACACATCATGTGATCAGTAAAATAACAAAAAGGTGGAAAGAATGATATGAATATATGCTAAATGAGAACAAAATGAATTGAATTTGTGTGGGAAAACATGTGAAAAGTTGATTTGGAAGCCACACAACATTCTGATACCACTTGATGATGTTATTGATGTTATTTAGTCAGCTGCAAACTCTCTCCTTTTCCCAATGCAGTTGAAGAACCATCTACTTCCACAAGAAAGAACAAACATACTGAGGATATCATGGAGACATTCAAGCAAGTGAGGATCAACATTCTATTGTGATATGCCATTAAGAAAATTCCCTCTTGTGCAAAGTTATTGAAAGACATGTGCATTTTCAAGAGAAAGACAATGAAAAGAATGCCAAAGAAGGTCAAGCTCACTGAACAAGTGAGCTCCATTTTGTAGAACATTGCTTTGAATAAGAGGAAAGATCCCGATGCTCCTATCATTCCTTTCTACATTGGAACACACTGCATATACCAAGCTCATCTTGACTTAGGTGCTAGTGTGAATTTGATGACGTATTCTGTGTATACTGAATTGAATTTGGGACAACTGGAACCAACTAACTACACCTTGGAATTGGACAACCATTAAGTGAAAATGCCTTCAGGGAAAATTGATGATGTGTTGGTGAGACTTGTTGATGACACCTCCTGATTCTTTCCTGTTAATTTTATTGTTCTTGATATGGAATAGGATACAAGAAATGTACATATTATCTTGGGAAGATCCTTGTTATCTATAGTTGATATAGTGATACATGTGAGAAGTGGCACCATGTATGTGACATTCTAAAGATTTGGTTGAACACTTCGAAGCTTCCATGAAAGTCGAGGTGATAGGTGCAATAGAAGAAGATTATTATCTCATTGATTGCCTTGAAGAGATCATTAAGGAATGCCTACCTACATGGATTGAGACTACTACAAAGGATAGAGGTCTAGATCCTATTGTTGAGCTCACCGATGATGATGTGTTGAGGAAAATGATCTTGTATTAGTTGTTGTCGGTGAGGATCTTCCTTCTATTTCTGAGAAACCTTTGAAGAACTCCACTGAAGAACTTCCTAACTTGAGCTTAAATCCCTTCATAAAGGTTTTGATATGTATTTCTAGGTTCAAGTGACACCCTCCCATTGATATTTTCTTCTATTCTCCCTCTTGAGCAAGGAGATGCTCTTATTTTTGTGTTGAAAAGGAATATTCAAGCCATAGGGTGGTGTCTTACTGATTTGAGGGTTGTTGAACCCTGCATTTGTGTCCATAGGATCTATCTTGAGGATGATACAAGGCCAACCCTAAAAAGGTATAGGAGGTTGAATCCAAAATTGAAAGAAGTAGTATCTCAAGAGGTTATGGAATTTCTTGATGTTGGGATCATATATCCCATTCTGACAGTCCTTGGGTGAGTTCTTTCTGAGCTGTGACCAAAAAGGGTGGGATCACCGTAGCCCAAAATGAAGGAAAAATATTGATGCCAGTGAGAGAACAATGTAAGTGGATGGTGTGTGTATACTATAGGAACTTTAATTGGAAGACAAAGAATGACCAATTCCCTCTCCCATTAATTAATCAAATCTTAAAGAGGTTGGCAGGATAGAGTTTCTATTGCTTCCTTGATGGATACTTGGGATATTTCCAAGTGGTACTACACCCTATGCATCAAGAGAAGACCACATTCACATGTTCAAGTGGTACTTTTGCCTATAGGAGAATTCCTTTTGGGCTTTGCAACGCTCGTTCCACATTCCAAAGAGTGTCACATTCATTTACGTTGGCATGCTTGATTCTTCTCTTGAAGTCTTCATGGATGATCTTTTAGTGTTTGTAAAGTCTTTTGATGAATGTTTGTCTCACCTCACGCCTATTGTTTACATGTATTTAGGTCCATTTGGTTCTATCTTGGGAGAAAAGTTATTTCATGGTTCTCTAGGGCACTGTTCACGGTCATAGAGTATCAAAAGCCTGAATGGAAGTTGACAAGGCCAATGTGGGCCTCATTTCTAATCCAACCATTCCTTCCACCATAAGACATGCCCATTCTTGCTTGGGACATGTAGGTTTCTATTTCTATTAATTCAATGATTTTAGCAAGTTTTCAAGATCATTGTGTCATTTACTTGAGAAAGACATTGAATTCAGTTTTGATGACAAATGCATCGAAGCCTTCAACCACTTGAAGCACAAGCTGATATCTACTCCTATTATGTAGCCCCCAGATTTCTCTTTTCCATTTGAGATCATGAAAAATGTGTCAGATGTTGTGGTGGGGGCTTTTCTTGGCCAAAGGATGGTCTAGATACCACATGCCATCCATTATGTAAGTAAGACAATTGATGAAGTTCAAAGGAACTACACCACCACGGAGAAAAAATTGCTTGTCATGATCTTTTCTCTTGACAATTATGCTCTTATGTTATGAAAAACAAGGTGATTGTTTATACGAACCATGCAACTCTTAAGTATCTCATGTCGAAGAAGGACTCAAAATCCTACATTGGTCTGTTGTATTCTATTGCTTTAAGAATTTGATTTGGAGATTGTTGATAAGAAACAACTTGAAAATTTTGCATTTGATCACCTCTCTCACATTGAAGCACCCTATGATGATGTGAATGAAATCAAGGAGATTATGTCCCATGGGAAACTCCTCTTTCTTCATTGTACTCATAGACCATGGTACAAGCACATAACCAACTTCGTGGCCAGTGGGAGTGTAACAAGCACATGGACTAGGGAGGAAAGTAGAAGGTTGTTTGCTATGGTGAAGAACTATGTGTGGGATGACCTACATCTCTTTAAGTATTTCTCTAACCAATTGATAAGTTGGTGTATTCTAGAAAGTGAGCAACAAGAAATTCTCTCCATGTGCCATTCCAACATATGTTATAGACATTTTGGTGGAAAGCGCACAACCACAAAAGTTCTCCAATGTGGTTTATATTGTCCATCATTGTTCAATGATTCTCATGAATTTTGCAAATATTGCTTGAAGTGCCACAAGATGGGCACTATCTCAAAATAAGTACTTAATGCCTTTATCTACTATTCTTGTAGTGAAGGTGTTTGATGTTTGGGGTATTGACTTCATGGGTCTGCTTCCCCCTTCTTTTGGGCATGTGTACATGTCGATAACTGTGGACTACTTCTCCAAGTGGGTTGAAGCAATTTGCTATAAGAATAAATGATCACAAGGCAGTTTGTGAGTTCATCAATTCAAAAATCTGTAGTCGGTTTGGTTTACCATTAGTGATGGTGAATGTCACTTCATCCATAGAGCCTTTGAAAATTTGTTAAAAACACATGGATGATTTTGGATTAAATCATCATGTGGCTACTCCTTATCACCCTTAGACTAATGGTCATGTCGAGTTAGCCAATTAGGAAATAAAGTAGCTCATCCTAGAGAAGATCATGAGACTGGATATCAATGATTGGTCTCTATGACTCAAGGAAGCTTTGTGGGCATATAAGACAAGCCCCGATTGGCACCACAAAATTCAAGTTTGTGTATGGGAAAAGCTTCCGCTTACAAGTTGAGTTGAAACACAAGGTATTTTGAATGTGACAGGTGAAATAGGTTAGAGTTTAAGAGAAAGGGTAAATTTAAGTGAAAATGAATGATGACACATCAAGTGGATCAAAGGAATTGTCTAAAATGAGATTGATTGAAGAACTTGAGAAAATTGAAGGATTATTGAATTTGGGAGAGACTACATGACTGTGCTAGCATGGAACGGCCGTGCTAGGTGTGGTCCTTTTGACAAGGAATTCTTGGATTCTTGGGCCTATTCAACAATACTATTCCCAACCAAAACAACCATTTTGGAGTTACACCAACACAATCGTTCTATCCAGAATGGCCATTCTAGCCTGGGACCGCAACTTAAGTGCTCCGATTTTTCTTCAAACAACATGATCCCCTATCATTGAACCCATACAATACACCTGTTCCACAAGCACTTGTGACTTTGACCAGCTCCAATCACCCCATTTCACCCAAATTTCCCTTCCTCAAGGTCCATTAAAACTTCCTCAAGCCCCTTAGGGTCTTCCCTTTCCTCCAACTCCCATTTCCATCCCCTCTCCACCTCCATTTCTCCACCTTTATAGGGATTCCGCCCCAACCCTTTGAAAGGGCAAATATTCCAAATATTCCTCGGATTTCCACCAAATTTCTTGTAATAATGAACAAGGTTGGATCAAGAAAGGGGTCGAAGGTGGTGAGAATATCATCACATGAGGAAAAAACTACATCAAATGTGCCTCCATGGACATTCCTCTCCCCTCACATTGCCCTACACGATCACCATCAAGCTCCATTTCTGGTTCCTTGCAACATTTGACATTATCAAGAAGTTCCCATATCCGGTCCTCCTCTAGTCACAACTCGAATTCAGACTACAACATTCATGGTGAAGAGGAAGAAGATGAAGAAATTGAAGATCTCATTGACTCTATATAAGTTGAGACTACAACCCATGAGATAAGATCTAGGAAGGTTGTTTCTACCTCATCAACACAACTACCTCCATGGCCTACTCCAGCGAGGCACTCCATTTTTTCAACACAACCACATACCGCAAAACAACCAAGTAGGTGAAGATTGTTGATTGAAGAAGATAACGACTTGCCAATTGATACGGCGCCCTTGAACTTGGACACAGGTTAGTGGTCCCATGACTATCAAGTGGAAAAAGAGGATGACATAAAGAGTGAAGAGGTAGAGGATAAACTAGTTGATTTCTTGTTAAAGTTAGAGGAAGATAGGATGAAATTCTTGGGCAAATAGGCCGAGGGAGTTAAATTTGGGAGAAAAAATCCAAGGAAGACTTTTGTGAGACCTCTCTGCCTTTAGTGCACCACAAGTATGGTAATTCCTATGAGATACACATGCATTTCCACCATGAAAGCCCTAGGGATCGTTTCTCATGTCCATGATTTCTTAACTGCATTTGGGTTGTATTAATTGCTAACTGATGTACAAGAGACCTAGTTGAGACAATCCATGAGTTTTCTGGTCATTGGAGAAGGTACAATATCAAGGTGAGGATGCCACTCAATTTAGGATCAATGTTTCCACATATGTGCTAATGTCCTCCCAGCACCACAAAATTTTAGGACCAACACTAAAAATGGTGTAGAAATTTGATAATGACAAGTTTGATAGGAATGGAAAATGCAAATACTCCACCATGCAGACAACCTTAACTGGCCAAGACACCTTTGTTGCAAGAAAGTCAAGAACAAGCAAAGTATTCAACCCCACCATGAGGTACATTTATAATTTTTGGCAAACACTATATTTGGAAGTAATGACAACCAAGGCTGCTTCTCATTGAAAGACTTGTTTGTGATGTCTCTGATTGTAGGTGATGGTTATGTAAATTTGGGTGCGATGATGATTGAAAAATTTAATGCAATCCCCTATAAAAGCAAGAATCATTTTATAATGGGGGGGATTGTGACCACCATAGAAAAATCCTTTGACTATGATCTTGAGGGCCTCACAAAGGCAGAGGGGACCAAGTTGTTTGACTTGAATTATCTTGAAAGGTCCCAAATGATCTCCATCAGGGATAAAATAATCATCTATAGTATGATCCCTGGGTACCCTGGCACTATTATAAGTTATCCTATCATTGTTCTATTCTTCTTGATGATATAAAGTCATTGGATAAACTTCCAACTATAATTTCCAAATTGGAAATACATCATCCTAGAGAGGATTTCAGAGCACTACCATTTGATTTTCTCAAGGGGGAAGGGGAGACTGACATACCATAGCAAAAATGTATACCAAAGTAGCATCACCGCAGGAGACAAAAACATCAGGAGTTTGATACACAACCACATCCATAAAATTCATATGACATGTCAGCCATTCATGCATAATTGGAGGTGATTCAGTAGACACAACAATCCATGTCATTGGAGCAACATTAGATGCACCACCTAGATGAATGACATGTACTGCTACTGGCATGTGTAGGTTTAGAGAAACCCCCAATGGGGGGAGGACTTCTGGGGAGCTTTGTCTGAGTATCAGGAGACATACCCTCCTCCACATGTTGACTACTGGGGCAACTACTACTAGAACCCTCCACCATATGGGGGACTTCCTCAAGATCCACCACCGCCACAACAGTGACAACTACCCTATCATTCTTAAGCTTTGTTTTCATGTTTGTACATCATGATTCAAAATTTTGGGGTGGTACGACAATATGCTCTATTTTCTTAGCTCATTTTGATAACATCTATTTCACCCTATTTTTCTTATTTTGTTTGTATGATTTTGGCACCACCCTATATAGAGTAGGTTTCTTTGTGCTTGCATACATGCACATCATGTAGTTTCATTTCATACATTTTAACGTAATTTTTCAAAATTTTTGCTTTCTATGCCATTCCATTTCATGTAGATTTTTCTAGTTTTTGTGTGTTGTAGATAGGATTTTGCTGTTTAATTTTTTTCTTTTCCTAAATGTAGGTTTAGCTGTGGTTGAATGCAAGATGGAACCATCTCTACCAATTTAGCCCAACTTTAATATATTTGTATTATGCTGCATGTCAATGAAATATCTAAATATTGTGATGTGAATGCTTTGAATAGGGATAACACAACACATTTATGGTGTTATTGTCTAAATGAGTCCTATGTAGGAATTTTGTATGTGCTTCAAGCCTCTTATAAGTAATTGGTTATTTTGATAAAAGTGTATCTTACAAGACTTAAACGTTTGGTGTTACTAATTACATGTGAAGGGAATGTAATCTACCATACTATTCATTTTATGCATGGTTCATTTGTTTGGTGAAAGTTGCATGGATTGGCTTTCTTGAGTGAGATAATACATGCATTTTCACTTCTTGTGACCCCTATTTGACTCAAAATTTCTTATATCATCTCGTTATATCCCCACCTCATGAAAGGATGACAATAGTGCACAATAAGCCTTGACCACCCTCCAAAAAGGTTGGATTTGTCATATCTATATCCCCCCGTCTTCACTGTTGTCACCAAATTGCCCTCCTTACATATAGGGTGAAGAAAAAGTAAAAATAGAAAAAATACATAAGGGAAGTCTCTATGTAATATCCTCTCAAGAAAATAAACAAAAAGATGAGTGTTCCTATCACTCCACTCCTTTCCATAACCATTTCTTCTCTTTTTATACCTAGTAGGGGTAGGGTAAATAAACTCTAGCCCTCATCCCCTTACACAAGCTTAGTGGGTCATGAGAAGTGGAATGAAGTGTATGATGTATCTCTAGCAAGTGAATCAACAATTCAAACCATTTGAATATATTCCATGTATGATAGGGTCTACTCAAAGATTTATTAAATCACATCACTTACATGTGTGAATGGTATCCCATATTCTATTTTTGTGTGTGTTTTGTGCTTGATTCACACTTGAAAATAGAAACTAAATATAAATTAGTGGATTGCATTCTTAATTTCTTATGAGAACTCATTATAGTGAATAAACATCATAATTTTTACATTCTCCATGTTTCTTATGAATGAATTGAAAGAGAGATTAAGTTGGAGCATGTTGGAGGACAAGTAAGTTTTAAGATTGGGGTGATGATGCAATACTAATTTAGGGATTCATCTTGTGTCTTTTTTCATTTCAATCACATCTACACATGTATGATTACAAGCTATTTCCCCTAGTAATTGGTCTTATGTCAAATGCACTTATGTACACTCTTTGTATGTTTTTCAGGTACCTGGACCATGCCTTGGATGGAAGGGAGAGAGGGAAGATGTTCTAGGGTTCCTCCACCCATTGAGGAGACCAAATAAGGTCCTAAAGCTCCCCAACCAACCCTAGTGGTCAAGGTTCGAAGTGAAGCAAAAGTGTCCATGGATCTTGAAGTTTGAAGTTCAAGGTGCAAGAAAAGAACCCAACACAAGGTTCATCTTCATATTATATTAAGACAAGCTATTTGCCTATCTCATAAAAGTGAAGATTCTAACTCTGATATTCTTGCTTCAATAGATAGATTGGTCATTGTAGCTTATAGACCATTTTGGCTTCATTTAGAGTAATAAATCCTTTAGGTTGTGTCATGTACACATTCTTTTCCTTATAGATTTTCATGTTAAGGAATGTGGTTTTCATGTCCATTTGTCAGATTTCATTGTCATGATAAGATGCAATGACAAGCATGATCCTAATGAATTTAAGAATGGCAACTGGTGAAAAGGTCTTATCATAGTCAACACCTTGCACTTGTTGGAAACCATTTGTAATCAATCGACCATTGTAGGCTTGTACATTACCATTGATGTCAATATTTGAGGAGCCATTTTCATCCTATGGGGTTTTACCCCTTCAATCAGTTCACCAAGAATCATATCTTATTGGAAAACATCGATTCCATCTCAAATCTCATGGATTCTATCCACTTCTTAGAACATATTCCCTCAATAGAATCATTGTAGGTTGTTAGTACATCATCAATGGCCAACACATTATCTTTGTTGAGTAAAAAAACCTTATCTCTCTAGCTCAAGACATGACCTACTAGACCTTTGAGGTTCATGTGTTATTGGAGGAACTTGAGATTCTACAATAGTTTGTGATTCCTCTCATTCCTTATCAACCTCCATAGGTCCACATTTATTTTGTTGGTTTCAAACTTTTTTGAGTTTTATTTCCTCCCATTGGTTCCTATAGAAATAAATTCATTTTCAAGGAATACAACTGCTCTGGAAATAAACACTCTATTATTAGATGTAATATGTGATAAAATCCCTTACTTTCCTTAATATATCCAATAAAATGACATTTGTTAGATTTGGGCCCAAGATTTGTATAATTGCATTTCATGACATAAGTTTCACATCCCCAAATCTTTATAAAAGATATATTGAGATGTTTCCTAGTCTATATCTCAATTTTGAGTCTTTTGATCTGATTTAGAAGGTATACAGTTAAGTTCAAACACTAAGGTTTCTAGAGAATATCCCCAATAGAAAAAATCATCATTGATTATACCATGTCTAAAATGGAGTGATTCCTCTTTTCAAACACACCATAATGTTGTGGCCTTCCAAATGGAATACATTATGATACAATATCACAATCCCATAGAAGGCCCTCTAAAATTTGGCTTAAGCATTCACAACCTTGATCTATTTGAAGTGTAATAATACAACTACCAAGTTGTATTTTTTACTCTATTCACTAGATAAAGATATACATATTTATTGAGGTCATTAGTAAATGTGATGAAGTATTGAGACCCAGATCTAGAATATGTGTTAAAAGGTCCACATACATTAGTATGTATGAGTCCTAATAAATCACTTGTCCTTTACCTATTACTAGTAAAAGGTACTTTTGTCATCTTATCTAATAAACAAGATCACATGTCTAAATTTTTTCAAATCAAATGACTATAGGTATCCATCTTTATGGAGTTTAGAAATGTTTTTCTCATTTATTTGACTTAGAGGACATTGCCACTAGAATAAGTTTTGTTTGGATCATTCATTTAAGCTACATAGTATTTATGTTATAGACATTGTCTCAAGATCTAACAAATAAAGACCATAAGATATAGGGGAACTTTCGTAAAATATCTCACCTTTAGAAATAGAACATTGAACGTTCTTGATATGAAGTTCAAAATTGTTCTTGTCCAAACACAAAATAGAAATTATGTTCCTATTTATGGCAGATACAAAATAATAGTTCTTTGACTCTATTAACTACCCATTGAGCACAAATAAAAAGTAGGTTCCTACTATAATGGCGATAACTCTTCCTCCATTTTAAATGTGTAGATCCATCTCTTATGTGTTCAAGAGTCTACTTATTTTCAGATCTTGCGTATTTGAGCATATGTGAGATTCCACATTTGGTATCCAAACCCATGGTGAAGTAGTAGATCAGTTTATATCTAGAACATATATACATGAAGTGGTGACCTCCATCCCTTACTTATTTTTCTTTAGTTCCTCTAGGTAGAGAGGACAATTTCTCTTCCAATGTCCATCCTAGTGACAATGGTGATAATTTCCTTCTGTACCCATTCCTCCTTTTGCCTAATGTGTATGAAACTTAGAATTTTGACCAGCCTTTGAACCTTTTGTGATGGAGTGAACTTTTAGAATCCTAAATGTCCAATGACATAAGTGTTGTCACACATGTTGAGTTTTTTTGAGAATCCCAAATGTTTTCATAATTTTGAGTGTTGATGATGTTAATATAATGATTTGGATCCATAAGTTTAGGCCTACTTGAGGAATTTATTTGACAAGGCAAATAGCTAAGTTTTTGCACCAAAATCGAATGGATTGTACCTCGAGGTATGGTGAAGCTATGGTTAAATTTTGGTGGCATTTGGAGGTTCCTAGAAGAAGTTATGTAGGTTTGAATATAGTGAAATAATGTGCTTTTTGAGGATTTTTTAGACCTAAGATTATGGTCTTAATCTATGTCACGCCCCTTTTGTTTTGGGCCGGGCTGCGTGGCCTCTTGTGTGCCCTAGATTTGTGATCTAGTGGTCGTTCCTAACAGCTTTAAGATGCCACGGATTAGCCTGCGTTGAGCTTTAATCTGGACAGTAGATCGCGGATCTGAGGGCTGCGATTTTGTCCTCAACCTTGCAGTTAGAACCAGGTCATGGAGGTGTTTGCCAACCACGACTAGTCCACGATGCCATGATCCGACTGGTCGTGGGGAGATGGGGGAGTGAGGTAACCCAGGAGTTGGACTCCTCTCCACATTATGGACTGAACGATACCCTGAGCGAGGCAAGTGGCTAAGTGAACAAAGAGAACGAACCCTCCATTGCCAGCGGCTCTCCAGCTCACTGAGCAGATGGTGGATGCGATTAGAGGAGGGAGAAAGAAGGCAGCTCAGAGAAGGATAAGGAATGGAAAATGAAGCCCGAAGCCTGGTTGGTTCGCCCAGGATCGCAGCATGGAGTTTCGTGGAAGCTTCCATGGCTGACGAACTCCAGTGAGCTGGAGAGGAAGGCAAGAGCTCGGGGACTGTGACTAGGTGACTCCCACCACTTTTGAAGGGTAGGGAGGAGATCCTCAAGGTGCTGCGCAACCTTCGAGAGCTTCGGATCGACGCGAGGAGGAGCAGAGGTGATTCGCCCCTTTGCTCCGCCGCAGCCAAAGATGGCGGCGACGCTCTCATCTAAACGGAGGATTAGAGGCAGAGCACCCGAGGCGAGCGACTGGCGGCATCGAGGGAGGAAGGACGAAGGTGATGGAGGCCTTCAGAGCTGAAGTGGAGCACCCCTGTGCGTCTTCTTTCTCGCCGGAGCTGGGCCAGACGGCGGTGCCCTGCGCAAACAGAGGCGTGCGGGTCCTGGACCTGTCGAGCGGAGACTGAAGACAGAGAGAAGAGGGGCTGACCCGGGTCCAAACCAAGAAGGGCCGGCCGGCTCAGCGTGGGTAGAGGAGCCAAGAGCCGCGGCCTCAGAGCGGACACATGTCGCCTCCTTATTGGCCGGATGAGGTAAATAATCAGAAAATTCTCAGATCTTCAATAATTCGTAGAAATTAACTTGTTGCTCAGAAAAATACAAATAAGGTACCAAAATGTTCAGAAAAATGCGTAGAACAACCTGGAACTATAATATCAGGCTTTTGATGCTCAAATCTCAGTGATATCATGAAAGATGTGTAATGCTCGTTTAGTGGATAATAAATAGCAAATGATGACATGAAATTATGGAATAATGTCAGTAACTCCATAATAATTCTTATAGTGCACCTGATGTCAGTGATGGTCATGTTGATGCACGAAATTATATAATTTGCTTAATATGTCTAATTAGGACTTATAATCCTAAATAAAATGCAATAAATACACACATGCTTAGTAAATGATGAAATTTACAGAGTAAGTTCATATCAGTAATCTGAAGCTAAGAGGTCAATCAGATATCAGTTAGATGCTTATAATTCATGTTATATGAGATTGACCCTTAATACATGGTATGAAATCCTGATTTAGGTTAATGCATGTAGCCTAAGCCTAATAGGTTCACAGAATGATGGAAAATGTGATTATCAGTTAATGAGTAAATAATCTGTAAAATGACATCAGTATGATGATTATAAGAAAGGAATACAAGTAATGACGTGCATATCCTAATGAACTAAGTGAAACCCTAATACGAGCACGATTAGGGTTAAGATGAGATATAATAAGATGAGAACCTGATGATAGTATGTGGTCTTGTCTTGATGATCAGGGTTGACCAAGGATGTAGTTGACATCAGGAATATATGGGATGATTAGGTTTCTCTTGATCAAGGTACGCCATTACCTCTTACCTGGCTTATTATACAATATGCTTGTGTTATATGAGTAGTAAAATACTTGACATATGGTATTGATTGAAATGATTGTTCTTGTATGATATGTTGCATGATTTTCCATGATTACTGCTATGAACACATCAAACATAATATATTTGTTCCATTATATGAAAGCACTAACTCTTTGGTAGTGTGCTTGGAAGTGACCTAACTCTTTGCTAGTGGTCACATTGTACATATGACCTAACTCTTTGGTAGTGGTCTGACCTAACTCTTTGGTAGTGGTCACCTTGTACAAATGATCTAACTCTTTGGTAGTGATCATAAATGCCTTGATATATAATGGAAGATAAGCTTAAAATATGTGTTCTCTTTTGTTAACGAATATCCTTGTGCAAGTATATGTTGTTTTTATATTCTTCTTATGCTGCCAAGTATTAATTTTATCTTATTTCCAAGATATGATGAGAGGTATATAAAAGACACGTAGGCGTACTCAGTACAATATTCATGAAATATTGTGCTGACGTGTACCGCATGTAATCTTTTGTATAGGTTATGGTTATGCTCTTGAAGATCCAGGATAGTGAGAGTTGTGTAGCGAGCTGATGTACAGGTGGACCTGTTGTCTTAAGATCCTGTAGTTTAGATGTAGTACATGTATATGTTATAGTTTACCTTTCAATGTGTAATATCAAATGTTGTAACAATTCATGTTGTAATTATATGTTGAATGGTGAACATGTATGTATGGTTTTATTATTGTTCATGTACATGTGCTACTGTTGTTTCCTTCTGACTCCCTCAATTTTCTTCTTCTTAGCCTTGTGTGGGATGTTTAAATTGGGATTCTCGCTGAGGTGAGGGTTTCAATTTGAACGTCTCACATCTGATTAAGTTTTAGAAAATCCGGGGACGTCACAGGTGGTATCAGAGCATGAACAATAGTAAAGCCTGACATTTGCTCATTATGCAACTCAAAACCAGAAAATCTTGAACATAATAATCTTTTAGGGTTAGATTAGTCGTCTTTTAGAGACTAGATCTGACCTAGCCTCTAGGTTAGCACCTAGATGTCTGAGAACTAGGTCTAGACTGGTGCTTGTTGAGTAGCAAGTCCTTAGATGTCGTTCTTTCCTTGTGGTGCAACGGTATGGGACGTTGCATTATTTGGAAATGACGTGCATCAAGGGAAGAGAAACCCTAGACATATGGCGCTCGTTGTCTAGAGTAGCTACACTAGTCTACCCCTTGTTCTCACCCTTTTCACTAGTTTTCATGACACTGGACTCTCTACTATGTGTGGGACACTCATTTCAGGATTTAGTTTTTGATTCCAATCGGATCGAACCTCGATAGTTTTCTCTGACGTTTGTTTTATCGGAGAAAAACTATATAATATTTTATTATGTATATGTATTACAAAAATGTGTCCCCACACATGTACGAGTAGGAGGTGGTCATGTAACCTAAGTGAAAGTGAATGACATCAGTCTAGAAGAGAGAGTAGTCCTAGATTAGATGTCTAGAGCCTTGTTAGAGTATATGATAGATGGAATAGATGATATAAGTTTAATGAGATGATCTAAGTCTTATATAGATAATATAAGATGGTCTATGATGATCTATGTTTGTTTTTGAGGATTTGAGATAAGTTTTGATGATGCAAGTATGCTTTCTTTTATGAGATAAGATATGTTAAGCTAAGACCAGGTTGTGAGTCAGCATGAGCCTCAATCTCTTTTATAAAGGAGGACCTCTAGTGTTAGGACCAGTTTCGGGGTTAACTCTAGAGAGAGTGAGACCCACAGGGAGAAGGTCAAAGGACCTAGACTCCAAGATATGAGAACTATGATATATGTGATATGATATGTCCTAAACTAGACTACTCCTGAGTGATTGAGTTGAGTTGCTTAATGCATGATTCCTATAGTTTTGTTGAACCCTAGATGTCCTTGGGAGGACCAAACCCTAGAGTCAGAGAGAGGCTGCTATATGTGCATTTGTGAACATGAATATGAGTGCCTTCCATCTGGGTGAGGGAGAGAGCCCAAGACCCTGGAGGAGGTAGCTATGTTAGTTTTGTGAAGCCTCATGCTCGGGTTGGTGGTTCCCATATAGGAATCTAGTGGTGTGTATATAAGAGAAAGAGAGTTGAGAAATAGTTTTCACGGGTATAGATCTGAGAAGAGAATGTCGTAGCATGTTTTGGTATGTGCTTATGTGGCTAGATCTTATAAGGCTATCTACTAGTGCCAATGAGGTAATCCGATAACCCTAGATCATAGAGGAAAGATAAAGTATATGCATATGAGATACTCATAGAGTTGAGTTAGCTCAGAGGGGATGAGCATGGCTTTACCCCCATGTTATGGGTCAAGGAGAACCTCAGTTGGACTGGATAAAGTTTTGATATATGTTTAACAAGTCACTCACATAAGTTTGTTTAGCACAACCATGATATAATATATGTAAGGATGTGATCTAATCTCGAGACGTGATATATAGACATGATATGATGGAAACCTAGAGATGGTTTAATAAATAATAATGCATAAATGGTCAACCATATGCTTTAATAAGGATGATAATGTGATAGTGTTGGTTAATCTTGTGATAAAATCACTAGTAAATGTTGTAATTTATTATGAGTAATGAAATAAAATCATACGAATGAAACATGTTACATGAGGTGTTAATCTTAGTGCTTAATAAGGGTGAAAGATATAGTTTGACAACTAGCACAACATAATGATTATAACATCTTGATATGATCTAGATGGATAAAGTGGGTTAACTTTAGCTAACTCCCACCTAAAGGACATATGTTAATGTTGGACATCTTCTAACAATTAGCTCAATAAAATGGTGATGACACCTTGAGATAATGGGTTGACTATAGTTAACTTCTTTGGAACATGATAATATGATGTAGAAACCCTAATGCATGGCTAAAGATAAAGAAGTGACTTGGACATATGAGATATGTCATGACATAACTTAAGTCTCTAAACCTTGAGTTAACCTTGAATGGAGTGTTTGTGTACCAAGATGGTTGTAAAACCCTTAATAGTGCTTTGGACACATGGTTCTAGATAACCATTGTAGATAGGTTGCGCCTAAGGTAGTATCCTAATATGGATGATGACAAGATAAGGTTTTTCCTAGAAGTATGAGTATGGTTTACTTTCGAGGACGAAAGTTCCTTTAAGATGTATATGATGTGAAAGACTGGATTTCTGGCTTAATTTTGAGGACGAAATATCTTTTAAGGTGAGTAGGATGTGATGGAGTGAACTTTTAGAATCCTAAATGTCCAATGACATAAGTGTTGTCACACATGTTGAGTTGTTTTGAGAATCCCAAATGTTTTCATAATTTTGAGTGTTGATGATGTTAATATAATGATTTGGATCCATAAGTTTAGGCCTACTTGAGGAATTTATTTGACAAGGCAAATAGCTAAGTTTTTGCACCAAAATCTATGGATTGTACCTCGAGGTATGGTGAAGCTATGGTTAAATTTTGGTGGCATTTGGAGGTTCCTAGAAGAAGTTATGTAGGTTTGAATATAGTGAAATAATGTGCTTTTTGAGGTTTTTTTAGACCTAAGATTATGGTCTTAATCTATGTCACGCCCCTTTTGTTTTGGGCCGGGCTGTGTGGCCTCTTGTGTGCCCTAGATTTGTGATCTAGTGGTCGTTCCTAACAGCTTTAAGATGCCACGGATTAGCCTGTGTTGAGCTTTAATCTAGACAGTAGATCGCGGATCTGAGGGCTGCGATTTTGTCCTCAACCTAACTCTTTGGTAGTGGTCACATTGTACATATGACCTAACTCTTTGGTAGTGGTCTGACCTAACTCTTTGGTAGTGGTCACCTTGTACAAATGATCTAACTCTTTGGTAGTGATCATAAAGGCCTTGATATATAATGGAAGATAAGCTTAAAATATGTGTTCTCTTTTGTTAACGAATATCCTTGTGCAAGTATATGTTGTTCTTATATTCTTCTTATGCTGCCAAGTATTAATTTTATCTTATTGCCAAGATATGATGAGAGGTATATAAAAGACACGTAGGCGTACTCAGTACAATATTCATGAAATATTGTGCTGACGTGTACCGCATGTAATCTTTTGTATAGGTTATGGTTATGCTCTTGAAGATCCAGGATAGTGAGAGTTGTGTAGCGAGCTGATGTACAGGTAGACCTGTTGTCTTAAGATCCTATAGTTTAGATGTAGTACATGTATATATAATAGTTTACCTTTCAATGTGTAATATCAAATGTTGTAACAATTCATGTTGTAATTATATGTTGAATGGTGAACATGTGTGTATGGTTTTATTATTGTTCATGTACATGTGCTACTGTTGTTTCCTTTTGACTCCCTCGATTTTCTTCTTCTTAGCCTTGTGTGGGATGTTTAAATTGGGATTCTCGCTGAGGTGAGGGTTTCAATTTGAACGTCTCACATCTGATTAAGTTTTAGAAAATCCGGGGACGTCACACCTTTCTTGGCTTGTCCTTATCCCTTGGATTTTCCTTTTCCTATATTGTCCATCAATAATGAATTTGGCCTTGTTTTCATTTTCCAATTAGTTGTTCTCAACATTCCAAGTAGCTCTATTAGAGGTTTAACAAATTGGTCATGTTGTAATTCATGACAAATTTTTTATATGAATCTAAAAGAAATTTCCAAATCACATTGGCCAACTCGTAACCTAAAGGAAATCCTAGTCTCTTTAGACTTTCCACACACCCAACTAACTTGAGTTCGTTGAGTCTAACTGGATCACCTTCTACCATTTGCATTTGAACAAATACCTTGGAGATATCATACCTCTCTTGACTTGGTTTTTATTTGTGCATGTTCTTGATATGTGTTATCATCTCTACAACTCCAATGTGGTTACACTGGTTTTGAAGCTCATGATTCACTGAGAATAGCGTAAATCACTTGATGTCCATGACATCATCAAAATGCTTACAATCAGCCTCCCTTTTGGATCTAGGTACATTTGAAGCTAGTTCATCTAGTTATTAGTTTATATAGGGAATAGAGCTTTCTCTCATGTGTGAGAAAAAATATTAATGTCCCAAGTCAGTCATAGAAGTTATTCCCATTTAGTTTTCCATTCTCAAGGATCAATCACAGTGTTGTTCTTGGTTGTAGTTTAATATACAAAAAGTATTTTCATAAGTTAATATATGAGTTGAAAAAGTTTTATCGATCTTAATTTGGTCTTTTATCAAATATTTCTACCACTATTTTATTTTGAATTGTTTCCCTCACTATAAATTCGAAAATTTTGCATAATACAATCTTTTAGTGATATTTGATCCATATTTCATCAAGTTATGTGCTAATTTTAATTTATCACCCAAAACTTGACTATTTAGGTAGGCAACATTTTCCAATAGCATCTTACGCAACTCTTGATAGATGGATGCATAACCCTTTTTCATAACCATCAAATTCCTTCTAGGTGCTTAATCATATTACGATCACATACTTCAGTTCAAACCAAAGACTAACACAATATATTATGCATTCACTTTTGTAGACCCACATATCTAATCTCACATTCCCCTAAGATGGACAATGCACCAAGCTTTGGTGTTCTCACACTTGGTCGATAAAGGTTTTCATGCGTTTTGCACATTGAAAAGCATATAAGACATAATATTTTATTTATGGGGTTTAATATATTGTATACATATCCAAACACCACAAACATATAATATGTGTCTTATAAACATTATATCCTCAATCCACCAACACAATCCATAAACATATAACATTGTTTATGGCCATATTAATTTGATCATGTGGAGCCACAAAGGATTAATATCCACCTTAGGTCCATTTCATCGTATGCGTTATCAACTAGTGAAGTCCCATGTGAACCGATATTTCTGATGCATAGTGATCGATAGCTCCAAGGAAACTCCTTAGATCTTCATGGTTGCCTCATCATGCCAAGTCCTACAAAAATGTATTTTGTTCCTATCCAAAATTACTTAATATGTAGAAACTCAAGTCACATTCAAGGGGAATTAGAAGGTATATAAACCATTATATATGTAACAAAAAATTTGAATCATCACGTAAGAAGGATAGTGGTCTAGCAAAAGCATCCATTCATATCCAAACAATGCACACACAAAAACGGGTCATTGGCCATCACCATGCAAAGTCCACCAAACAAAACATATTTTGAAGGTGACATGTATGGTCTATAGATATATCAAATATTATACATACCTATATATATGATTGGAAACTTTTCATACACTACAATCCACATGAAACATTTTTTACATCCACACAAGCAAAGTGTGCTACATAGTGACATAACTCCTAAAAAATCTATAGAATGTTACTTTCGTATACTAGGAATAGACACATCTTTTTATAATCAACCACATCCAACATATCAAAAATCCATGTTGCAACACATGGGGTTAACAAGATGTGCATATTAACATGCTATCATTCACATCACAAATGATGACACAAACGACATAAATCAAACCCGATGATATCGACTATAAATCCTGATATATCATAAATTGATGTGGTTCTGATACCACTTTTGTGAATCATGGATGTGATAGGAACAACTTTATCCACATGCCCACGTGCATATCTACTCAATAACAATGTATCAAGAAGGAAGGCTGTGAGATATACCTTGTCATAGATTAGATCTAGTGACATTTCTCACGAAAGATTAGAAGATGCAAGAATGTGTTGGTAATAGTCTCTCAACATATCACAAAAACATTTGTGTCTCTATATCATCCATGAGTATGAATGGAACTCCACATCATAAACCTAGAGCTAGCGGAAAAGGATCAACCTTTCCATTAGAAACATGCTAATATCATACAACCTCTCTTATCTTCTCTCTCTCTCTCTCTTGTTTAGGAAATGATGACTAGAGTTCAAGAGTCAAAAGGTATAACCAAAAACTGGGTCATCATGCCCCTTTATATTTGAGAGGTAGGGAAGAAGGAATTCTAATAAACCCTAGGAAATGAAAAGGCATTGAGTTGTATTTCAATAGCCCATTCATGAGGACCGGTTGGGAAACTAGCTAGTCCAATCTGGTGACTCATTAGTCCAATTGAGTGACTGGGATGGGTTAGGATGCTTTTATGCACCCCATCAAACAACCAAATTGGGTGACTGGCCAGTCCAGTCAGGTAACTAGTATGAGTCAGAACATCTAGAATCTAATCACTCGATTCACATATCCATTCCAATTATGAGATCAGACTATCCAGTTGATCGATTGGTTGTTCTTATTTAGTGGGGCAACTAGGTTAGCTATTTAGGTAAATGGATTAGCTAGTTGAGCAACTAAGTTAACCAATCGAACAATTGGGTGGATCTTGGATTAGTCAATTAACTGGACCTTCCAATCCATTGACTGGTATGTCCAGTCACCCAAATGGTTTTCTCATCACTCATTGATGTAATTCATTGCCTAAACCTTTTAGTAACCAATTAATCATGTGTCCATGATTATACTCCTCTTCCATGTGCATATTATTCATGTGGCCCTATAGATGCCAAATTATATTGGCAATGATGTCTATAATCGCATTATGGCTTTGTAAATACTGATCAATATATAGCATGAATTCATTGCTACCTAAGTAATTGGAGAAGTTGGAGAACAACTTCAACCTAGTATTGTGACTAGTTTTATAGTGATTGTATAATCCATTTTCCTTTGATATCCAAATTGAAATCGATACATGGAAATGTCATACTCTTAATGTTCCATATTTGATCCTTGATCTAAAGAAGATGATTTGAGATACATAAGAGCTCAACATCATATGATGACTCACATGAGCATGGAAATGCATTTCATAATTTTAGTAATCAAGTGGCCTTGATATCATTCCAATTCGAGGGACGAATTCTATCTACATCACTCACAATAATCCACATGTCACAGTGCACCCAAGCACTAACTATATGGAAACCCTTATTCAAGGTCTCGTTGAGTAGTGCTAAAGTATATTGAACAACACATGATAATTATAGTGACTTTACATCTAAGGACCACAACCACCACTGTCACATTGAGATAAGATTGTCATTTACAACTTCCATGTAATACTCAATTTGGGTTTGTCCAATACACTTTTTCATAAAAAAGTACCTATGTGTTTGACTTGATATTCAATACCATGACTAATGGGACAACCATCAGCCAAACTCCATACTTATCATAATGCATAATTTTTGTCCTAATTTCCCTAGTACATCTGAATAGGGAATTAGACAAGAGTGACTACTCTTAGTATACACTCTATCTCATGTTCAAACCCTCAACCTGAAATCACATGTCATTGAGTCATACATTCTTAGGTAATTACTATTTTAAATTATTATTTCATATTAAAACAAATGTAATAATTGAAATTCACTTTATTAATAATTAAAACATTTACAAAGTGTGACATTACAATCATCATAGAATAGGATTTCATAGCATACTACCAACAGTCTCTAGTTGATGAGGACGTCAAGAGTCTAAGTTGGGTTGCTTGTAATGTTATATGATTTGATACCTACAATGCAATGATCTTAAAATGAATGATTGCACTATCCATATAACCAAGGTGATCCTCCTTTATAGGATCCCATGACCTAGAACTTTGTGGTTAAGCATGATCATACGTGATGAGTACTAGATGGGTGACCTATCAAGGAATTGATCTTAGGCTATGTGTGAGTAAGGAAAACACTTGTAGTAGAGGCCAATGGTGATCTATGGGGACACAACTAAAGGATATATATCCACCTTACTCTCCACCTTGAGGAAGGTTACTTCTCAATTAAAAACTCTAAGATGGGTAATGAGATCCAAAAAGGGTAGATAACAAGAGAGTGAGACCAAAGTCTAAGTGAGAAATAAACAAATTACATAGTTGTGATAATGTGCAAGATCTATTATATGTGCTGAATAAGGTAGTTCTAAGCTACTGAGCAACTTTTTAGAACATATTGGACAACTAAAGGCAACATAAAATATATATTTTATATTGAAGGTATTACACTAACCACACAAGTTACCAATACACATTAATTTAACTACATCAAGCCCATGGCTTAACTACACAATTTTTGTGTTAGAAGCAAGAAAACCCTAAAAAAGGAAATTTGCTTACATAGCCAAAATCCCACATTCTGGGCTATACTTGTGTTGTAGCACATTACGGCTCAATATCCACTTGTAACAAGTCAATTTCACCATATATTGGTAATCAATAATGCATCACAACCCCGTATTAGTGCACAAGAATGCCCCTAGGATGGAAGGCAACAAATCAAGAAAGATATATCAAAAAACAAATAGATCCTAATTAACATCATAAACCAAGAAGGCAAGATTTTTTTTGTACGAATTTTCTAACATGATTCATATGTAATATCACATGAAGAGACCCATTCTTTTTTGGATAAACTAAGCGAACTGAGGGTTACTAGTTCTATATTCCATCAAACAACAAAGTGTTTGTTGCTAGAACTACTCTATTCCTTGAAAAATGAATTAATTTCAAAAGGAACCAGTGTGAAGAAAATAGGTCTCAACAAGAAAGAATTGAACCTATGGACTTAGATAGGGAACAAAGATAATCACATGCCATTGTGGAATTTCAAATTCTTCATACAAGTTAAGAATCTTGAAGGTATAGTAGGACTTCTCTGGAGATAGAGAGATTTGGATTTCTTGTGACTCCATCAAATGACTTTACAACCATAGATGATGATCCAACAACCAACAATGAGGCTATTGAGGGGCTAGAATCTAGTAAATAGCTTGAGGCCATGAGATCTGAGATGAACTCCATGTACACTTACAAAGTATGGTTTTTGGTGGATGCACCTAAGACATGGGTCATCACAAAGAAGAATGACATGGATGATTGTATACAAACCTATTAAGTACAATTTGTTGTAAGTTGAATGCGTTGACCATGACAAAACATTTTCACCAGATGGGATGGTTAAATCCATCAGGATCATGCTTATCATTGCAACTATTTTGAATATGAACAATAAAACTTCTTTCCTTATCGGGAATCTTATGAAGGACGTGTACATGACACAACTCAAAGATTTTATATCTCTAATGGAAGCCAATAAAGTCTTTAATTTATAAAGGAAAATCTATTGATTGAATCAAGCATCTAGAAGAAGGAATTTTCATTTTGATGAGATATTCAAGGATCTTGTGTTTATAAAAAAATGAATATAGAAGGTCAGCATGAGCACAATTGTATATAAATGAAACCTTTATAGTGGCCATTTCCTCTATTTTCCTCAGACCAAGAACATGCTCTTATTGATGTGCTTAAGAAAAACATTGAGACCATCAGGAGGTCTATTGTTGATTTGAGAATAGTAGATCCTTCAATTTTTGTACACCACATCTTTATAGAGAAGGAAACTCACTCTAGAAGATAAATGCAAAGGAGGTTGAACCCAACATTATGAGAGATCGTGACCTAAGAGATTGTGAAGCTCCATTATGTAGGTATTATATAACCAACTTATGATAGTCCATGGGTCCATGTTGAGCCAAAGAAAGTAGAGATCTTTGTTTATCCTAGGGAAGAGGGTGAATTAGTTCCTTTGAAAGAACAATCAAAGTGGTGGATGTGTTCTAATATAAAAAATTGAATGCAAAGACCAAGAAAATCCATGTCATCTATAGTTCATTGATTAGATTATTGAGAGATTAGCAGGACAAGGTTTTTATTGTTTCATTTATGGATATTATATGTATTTTAGGTGGCATCTATCTAGTGGGTAAAATAAAAACCATGTTTACATGCCTAGATGGAATATTTTCTTATTGAAGGATTTCATTTGGTCAAGATAACACACCATCTACTTTTCAGATATGTGTTACATGTATCTTTGTTGATATAGTGGATTCATCTTTAGAGGTCTTCATGGATGATTCTTTTTGTTTTTAGAAAATATGTTGATGATTGTATGTTTCACCTCTTGGTATTCTTAGAGAGGTTGTTTGAGGCCGACTTCAGCTATCTTGTGAAAAGTCATTCTTTGGTCCCAAGTGCTCCTTTTTATGTGTAATCTTGAATTTGATGCAACTCTCACATACTTTTATATTTGAATCTTAAATTAGGTATGGTGTTATGTCATAGTAATATGAGGTGGAATCCAAAATCTGAAGTGGTTTTAATATTCCTACAAGGTCTTGTCCTCAGTATGTCATATGTGGTGAAATTATCCTTTCATGTCTAGTACTGGTGATTTATGTCATGATGTGTACTTTGAGTTACTTTGTGAAATGTGTTAAATCTCGCATAGTCATGTACACCTATTGGATTCATAATCAAAGCTAAAAATAATTATGAATCAAGAACCATAATTATATGAATGTGCATGAAATGCATCAGAGAGGAAGTTAAAATATGAATATATTGTAACTAATATGTTTATTAATTCATTCTAGTTTTAATCAAAATGAATTCCTTTTATGTTAAAAGGATTCTAATGGTATAGTTATCTTCCTCATTTGATCATTGTTGGTAGTATGC
Source organism: Alisma plantago-aquatica (assembly GCA_963693085.1). Taxonomy (NCBI): domain Eukaryota; kingdom Viridiplantae; phylum Streptophyta; class Magnoliopsida; order Alismatales; family Alismataceae; genus Alisma; species Alisma plantago-aquatica. The sequence continues at coordinate 1,084,607,010 of OY856412.1, read as the reverse complement.
CATGAGATACAGAAAGAACTGTAAGACAAAAGTCAATCTCAAGATTTAAGAAAACATCTCAGAGCTACAATATTTGTTTGAATGGGACAATCAAATAGTTTGTATTTAAAAAAATAAAGATGAATCTTGTCTTTACAAGAAGGTTAGTGGGAGCATAATTGTATTCCTCAAATTGTGTGTACATGATAGACTATTGATGGGGAGTGACATCCCAACTCTATAGTTGGTTAAAACATCATTGGGAAACACCTTCTCTATAAAGAAGTTAGGGGAAGCATCCTATATACTAAGAATAAAAATGTATAGATATAGATCTAGAAGAATGATTGGTCTAAGTCAAAGTACATACATCGAAAAAGTATTGAAAAGATTAAACTTGAAAGAGTCTATAAGAGGAAACTTACCCATGTCTCATCAAATGAGTCACTCTAGAGCTCAATGTACCAACTCTTCTCACACATGAATATGATTCCATATGCATCTGCATTTGGATGCATCATGTATGCAATATTATGTACATATCCTTCCATCTTGTATGCTTTGAGCATGATATGTAGATACCAATCGGATCATGGTAAAGGTCACCAGAGTGTTGTAAAGAACATCCTTAAGTACTTCAGAAAACAAAGCATTAGTTCCTTATTTATGGTGCTGAGAAAGAGTTGGTTGTATAAGGTTACATTGATACAAGCATCAAAACCAACAAGAATGATTACTGATCACAATCATGTTTTGTGTTTTTCCTCAATGATAGAGTTGTGGGATGGAAAAGTTCTAAGAAATAGTTTTTCATTCTATGACAGAGGTTGAGTAAGAAATAGCGGATTATCTGATAAATCTATGGATCGACCAAACTACTATGGCGATGGAAGTAGCGACTCCCAAGTGGTGGCAAGGGCACATGTAGAGGAGCTATTAGTATGAGTGTTCATGATGGAAGACTGTAACATCCCTGACCTGGGTTATGAGTTAACCCTAGGTGTTTTGCCTAAATATGTAATTAAATCTTTGTGGTTAACTCTGAGCATGTATTTAAGCTTCTCAGAAACGTATATTTCAGTATTTGCTCCTTTTTATTTAAAGTTGTAGCATTGTTTTGATATACAGGGACCTATGTGCAATTTACCCAGTTAAAAGGGTTAGCTTGCAATTTGCACATGATGAGATGTTTCTCTGATGTTGAGACATCATGAGAATCTCTTTGGCAAAGTTTGAGGGATTTCCCAAGCTAGAGCACCAAGGTGCAGCTGTGGAAGCAATCCCAGGGCTTGAAACCCTAATTTGGGGTAAAATGCAATTTACCCAAATGATGGGATGCAATTTGTAAAGAATGTCATCTAAAGTATCTTTTGAGACTCTTTCCATCATTTAGATAAGAAATGATGAGGAATTCACCTCAATTGAGTTATCAAGTTAAGAAATAGGCTTTGTGATTGAATAATCAGGGTATATGTGCAATATCCCTTTAAGTATGAACTTTATTATTAGATTGTTCTTCCTTGCCTTCTTTTCTATAACTTAAGAGAAGGATTGTCCTTAGAATAAAGAGGAAGGGACGAGCAAGTAATAAAGGAAGGACTTAGTTGGAATTAAGGGAAACTTATGAACTAATATTGAAAATCCTATCCCATGTATATAAGCCCTCCTTCCCTTAGTTGCAAGGGAACTTAACCTTCGTTCCCTTTACTGTTTCATTTCACCAAAGACGACCAAGGACTGCCTTGGAGCTAAGGAGGACGAACAAGGGGTGCAAGGTAGGTTTAAACCCCTCTTCTTGCCTAATTCCATGGTTAGAATTCGAATTCAAGGTCATCTTCATGGCTAATTCTCGAAACCCTATCTTTCTAGCCGTCTCTTTTCGTCCTTCCTTGGAGTTTTCACCTTGGCCAACCTGTGGGAACTCAAGGACGCTATTAGAGCTTGGAGCTTGAAAGCTTGGAGCTCAAGAAGCAAGCTTTAGGCGGGTTTTATAACTCTAAACCTATGCCTTACTATGTGCATTTTTGTATGCGATTTAATGATAGCTCTTAGTATTTCCCTACTTTTCCCTGCTATTTTGCAAGCAAACTCGTGGGATATCTGTACTGTTCTTGAGCTAGAAGATGAAGGCGTGATTTCCAAGAGAAACCCACCGCTTTTCTTTTCCCTAAACGGTCCTAACAGTTTGCTCTCACGACCTCAAGACTGTGAGAGAGCCTCGCGGTCTCGAGACCGTGAGAGGGCTCGCGGTCTCAAGACCGATTGGCCCTGTTGACCGAGCGTGGACCATATAAGAAACCTGTTCCTAATTATATAGGCTAAATACCCTCAAAATTTGGGAGACTAACTCCAAAGGAATCGGGAGATATGACCTTTTTAAGTCACAACTTTAAATGAATTAATTGCTGATTTTCAAACGGTCTGAAATTGCCTTTTTGGGCAAACGGTCTCAAGACCGTGAAAGGTCGTTGACTAAGCGTTGACCCCATGAGATTACTGTTCAAAATTATGTTAATTAACAACTCACCAAGTTTGATGGTCTAATTCCAAACGGGCTAAGAGTTGAAGGGCGAATACTAGGGCTAACCCTAGATAAAATCAGTACTGAAATTATGGTGACCTAATTAGGGTTTTTAGGGTTGATTGACCTAAACGGTCTCACGACCATGTGGGGTCCACCCACATGACCTCAAGATCGTGAGGACAATCACCCAAGACCATTTGAAGGTCTAGGGTTGAGTAATTTGACCAATTGAACACCAATTGCAAATAAGTTATCAATTTAATCAAAATTCGGATTCTGTGACCAATCATGGTTCAACCTCTATCAAATCACCTTAGATTTTGATGAAATCTTGGGAAAACGGTCTCAAGATCATGTGGGGTCCACCCACATGACCTCAAGACCGTTTGGGCCAAGTTTGGGCCCATTTGGAGCTCAATTGAAGGGTTCAACCTTGTGTTGATACACATTGTTGAGTGTTGATGGGTGAACATTGATAGACCTTAATTGAATCGATTTCAATCCTAATTGGTTATCAATTGAGGGTCAATTGAATGACCATTTGGTTAAGCATAACCTTAATTAACCCAATCCATAGGTGGTCAACAGTTATTGGACCTTTTGGAGGCTTCAACATCGGTTGACATCATCGTTTGATTTGTTGAACCTTTGTTAAAGGACCTTGCGGTTGAGACCATGAGAGGCTCACGACCTCAAGACCGTGAGGTAGCTCACGACCTCAAGACCGTGAGGTGGCTCACGACCTCAAGACCGTGAGGTGGCTCACGACCTCAAGACCGTGAGGTAGCTCACAACCTCAAGACCGTGAGGTGGCTCACGACCTCAAGACCGTGAGGTGGCTCACGACCTCAAGACCGTGAGGTGGCTCACGACCTCAAGACCGTGAGGTGGCTCACGACCTCAAGACCGTGAGGTGGCTCACGACCTCAAGATCGTGAGGGGGCTCACGATCTCAAGCCCATGAGGAGGCTCACGGTCTTGGAGCTAGAAAGGGGCTCATGGACTTGAGAGGTCAAAGTGAGCAATCGGTCAACACTTTCAACCGAATTCAATCATGTGATGGTTCAATGTTGCTCAAATCAAACGCTAATGATAATCTAAGATAGTAAGGAGTCATTTGATTAAGGTTTTTGACTATGATGATGATCAATGGGGTGAATTACCAAGATACCCCTGAAGGGTCAATTGAGTTATACTTTGCTCAATTCAAACCCTAATTACATGAGAATGATGTTTTTAGTTATAATGACTCTATCTAACCTGATCTAGTCTAATGTTATCATCAACCATTAGTATGATGAAAGAGAGAGTACTCTAGAGAGAGAAAGTACCCTAGAGAGAGAAAAGTAACTCTAATCACTTAATGGTGATGTTTTTGGCTATGATAGCCTATGATGACTCAACCCAACCTGTTTTAGAGTGATGTTGATATCACCTAACCTTATGATGAGAGAGAAAGTACTTCTAGAGAGAGAAAGTACTTCTGGAGAGAGAAAGTACCTCTTTTAAATGGAAACTCAATTGAAGCATCCCCAATACACAGAAATGAGCATAATTAGGGCATGATCCACCTGTGTGAGATCATAGAAACCCTAATTATGATAAATGATGAACCTTTAACTAATCCAAGAGCATCAATGAAGGTGTTACTCAAACATGATGATGTTATGAGTTTAATTCACCTTGATGTGAATAGTAAACCCTAATTCAAGGGTGATGACATGTAATGTGAATAGTAAACCCTAATTCAAGGGTAATGGCATGCTTTTGAGCAATAAACTCTATTTGATTTAAATTAAAGATTTAACTCTTATGACAAGAGTAGGAAGTACATTCCTTATTGTTGTATTACCTTTATCGGATGTATTAATCATGCAGGTTCTGATATGAAGGTAATCATATCCAGGTATGGATGTTGATGTTATATTCATTGAAGGCATGTTGTAGCCTTATGAATAAGTAATGAAATCTGATGCCTTGCTAGTGGCATCCTATGCTGATAATGGGCTATGAGAGCCATGAATACCATCAAGGTCATACTTTAGAGATGACTTGTGATGAGGATAATGAGAAATGATGATTGATATGAGTTAGGCCTGTTACATTTAGTATTCTTCTTTTATAGCTGCTATGCTACTGTTATTGTTTGAAGAACAATGTATGTTGTTAAAGAATACTGAATGTACCTAACTAATCAAGTATAATGTAGAGCCCTGATCATAGACCCATCATTGTCAGAAATTAAGTGATGGTGAAACAGGTTTTCCATAGGGAACTCCTGGAGCACATACTTTTGAGTATGTGGGGTACATGGATGTGTAGAACCTTACATCCTAGTGTAGGAAAGTGATGTAGATGTGGAATCCATCCATCCTTCACTATAGTTCCATACCCTATCAGTGGTAGGTAAACATGAAACCTCCTGATGATGAAGAAAGCACAGATATCCGTATCAGTGGTAGGTAAATATGAAACCTCCTGATGACGAAGAGAGTACAGAACGCCACTGTGACTCTAGAATAGCGAAGGACCAGTTTACCCTGGTGAGCTATAGTAGTAGAGACACAAGATGTCCTACAAGTGATCCTCTTACTGACTGAGGAAGATGAAGGTCATGAGAATCCGGCTCTCTTAATGACCTATGTATGATACTGATGCGGCTTCTCAGCGATCAGTTGGAGTATGAGTGGTAAGCCTCATCTCCACAGGGCATAATGTTGTTTGTAAAACATAATCAACCAGGTAGTATAACTTGTTAGAGATGACTCCAAGTTAGTTGATTGATGTTACATTACAATAAGGTTGATATTCTCCATATCTCTTAATTTGTAGAGATCTTGTTATATCTGCAACTGTTATAGAATGCTTTGAAGGCTTTACTGTTTAAAATAATCTTTGATGTTATAATAAAGCTTCTGGCGAAGAGTTATAACTCTCGCTGGGACAATTATGTATAATTGTCTCACCCCGTAGACTTCAACTTTTTAGGTGGACGTCGGAGACGAAGAAACCAGCCTACAAGTGATCAGACTCAGCAGCAGCACCAGGGGCAGCAGTAATCTCAGGTGGAGATTTGTCCTGCCATGTGGTGTAGTTAGAGTCAGTCCTATGTGTCCTCTGTACTCTCAGGTCTTGGAGTCTTGTGTTATGTGATCTTGAGATTTTGTATCTTGATGTATATAATTACTCAAGAAGTAGTTATCCTGAGATGTAAACAGTTACCTCTCTTTATGAAAGGAGTTTTTATGGATACAAGTTCTTATCTCGAAAAGTTTTAATTTCCCGTGATTTTTGTCTTCCGCTGATTATCGATTCGCTTCCGCTAAGTTTTAATCGTGTTTATGTCATGGTTTGGAGATCAGAGCCCACAATTAGTGGTATCAGAGCCAGGTTCAGTTGAGTCTACAGAGGCATAGGACTTAGGATGTCGAGTCTACCTTTAGTACTCCTTCCTTATCTGATAGAATCTTCTGCTCCTCAGGAGAAGAAGATACATAAGAATGTCAGAACATCGCGATGAGCACGTGGCAGAGAGTAGTGCTAGTGCACCTCGAGGCGGTGCAAGAGTTTCGAGAATAGAACAACCTGCACCTGAGTCGCCAAGAGAGCCACCCCAGTTCGACCCAGCTGACATGAGTGATCCAGCTATACAGACGATGTTCGGGCAGTTTATGACTGCCATGACACATATAACCGATAGGATGCCCATTCCTGCACCTAGGGCACCTGTCCAGCCTGAAGTACAAGGTATTGGTAAGACATTCGAACGACTTCGTCGTGTCGGAGCTACCGAGTACTTCGGAACTGCCGACCCTGCAGATGCTGACTTATGGTTGACAGAGTTGGAGAAGGCTTTCAGGATTCTTATGATTCCGGAAGCTGAGAAGGTTAGACATGCTGTCTATCTTCTCAAAGGTAGTGCTAGTCACTGGTGGAACATGGAAGAGCAGAAGAGACCTGGAGTAGAGTTCTCATGGGAAGAGTTTCGTCGGGAATTTATCAATAGATATTTTCCAAAGACCTTCCTAGATGAGAAGATCTCTCAGTTTGAGAAACTAAGGCAGGGTATGATGAACATTAGCGAGTATGAAGCTAAGTTCATGGAGTTGTTGCGGTTCTGTCCGCACATGGCTGCTACGGATGAGGAAAGAATCAGAAGATTCGAAAAGGGTTTGAATTCCGATATGTCAACCCCTGTGTCTGCCTTAGAAAACAGAGAGAGATTCTCTACCTTCGTTGAGTCAGTCCGAAGGATAGAGAGATCTGTGGTTGAGAAAAGACAAACCCATAAAAGATATCCACAGTTCCAGGGTTCTTCATCTAGGGATTCCAAGAAACCTAGATTCTCTGCACCTAACCCTCCACCACCCAGATCGAGTTTTCAAACTCAATGGACACCAAGTAGAGGTAGAGGACGGAGTCAACCGCTTCAAGGGACACACAGTTCTGCATCAGTGTCAGTTACTGGACCACCCAGACCACAACAACAGGAGAAGAGTTGCTACAACTGTGGTAAGGTGGGACACTTGATGAAGGATTGCCGTTCTAGGCCTGTCGGTGTGACACAACAATCTCCGAGACAGAATCAACAGGGATCTCAGAATAGACAACATCAAGGAGCAGCTCGAGGACGTGGACAAGTGTCTCAAGCTGGATCATCAGCACCACCTCAACACCAGGCGACTGCGAGGTTCTATGCTATGAACCCACCTGAGGCAGTTGTCAATCCACGGGTAGTGGCAGGTCAGATGAAACTTTTATATTCTGATATGTCTATATCCTGTGATGTATCTGTTCTGATTGATCCGGGTGCTACGCACTCTTTCATCACTCGTGAAATGATTCGTAACTGCAATGTGACTGTTAGTCATAGAGCAGATAGTTTGTTGTTAGAGACTCCGTTGAGTGGGTCTGCCGTTTTGCAGGAGGTATGTTCTCCCTGCATCCTTTTCTTTTCTGACCATCGCATTCAAGTGGACCTTATACCACTTGATATGCAAGGGTTTGATATAATCCTTGGGATGGATACCTTAGAAAGGTATAAAGTTGTCTTGGATTGTGAGTCCAAGTTGGCTGTGTTTGCTGATGAAAGCAACACATGGATCTTTCAAGGTGAAAGAAAGATTTTGCCCACCTGTCTTGTGTCAGCTATGGTTGCTGATAAGCTGTTGAGGCAAGGATGTTATGCATTCTTAGCCCATGTGGTAGACGTTACCAAGGAAAGTTCCAACCCTGCTGAAGTTCCCATAGTCAGGGAATTCGAGGACGTGTTTCCTGAAGAACTTCCTGGTATACCACCACCTCGGGAGATTGACTTTGAAATCAATCTGATTCCAGATACGAAACCCATAGCTCAAACTCCGTATAGAATGGCTCCTGCCGAGATGGCAGAACTCAAGAAACAGCTTCAAGAGTTACTTGAGAGAGGTTTTATCCGACCGAGTACTTCACCTTGGGGTGCTCCGGTCTTGTTTGTTAAAAAGAAAGATGGGTCAATGCGGTTATGCATCGACTATAGACAACTCAATAAAGTGACAATAAAGAATAAGTATCCTCTGCCGAGGATTGATGATCTCTTTGACCAGTTGCGTGGTGCAACAGTCTTTTCAAAGATAGACTTGAGGTCTGGATATCACCAACTTCGTATTAAGGATAGTGACATATCCAAGTCTGCCTTTAGGACAAGATATGGTCACTATGAGTTCACGGTTATGTCGTTTGGACTAACCAATGCACCAGCTGCATTTATGGAACTCATGAATAGAGTTTTTCGACCTTTCCTTGATCAGTGTGTTGTCGTCTTTATAGATGACATTCTGATCTATAGTAAGGATGCTCAGCAGCATGAGCAGCATCTTCGCCAAGCTTTAACCTTGCTAAGAGAACATAAGTTGTATGCTAAGTTTAGCAAGTGTGAGTTCTGGCTGCCGGAGGTATCTTTTCTTGGACATGTAATATCCGCCTCGGGAATTCGTGTTGACCCTGCAAAGGTAGAATCTGTTCTACAATGGGAACAACCGAAAACACCGACGGAGATTCGAAGTTTCTTGGGGTTAGCTGGCTATTATCGAAGGTTCATTAAGAACTTTAGTTCTATAGCTTTACCTTTGACCAAGTTAACCCGGAAAGATGTTCCTTTTTCTTGGAGTGATAAGTGTCAACAATCTTTCCAGTTGCTGAAGGAGAGGTTGACAAATGCACCTGTTTTAGTGCTACCTGAACAAGGAAAAGGATATGTAGTTTTCTGTGATGCTTCCAAGAACGGACTAGGATGTGTGTTGATGCAGGATAAACAAGTGATTTCTTTTGCTTCCCGACAACTTAAGAAACACGAGGAGAATTATCCAACACACGATCTAGAGTTAGCTGCTGTGGTTCATGCTTTGAAGATCTGGAGACATTATCTCTACGGAGAGACATTCCAGATTTTCACAGACCACAAAAACCTTAAGTATATCTTCTCTCAGCATGAGCTCAACATGAGGCAACGTCGCTGGATGGAGTTAATCAAGGACTACGACTGTACAATTGATTACCATCCAGGTAAGGCCAATGTTGTTGCAGATGCCTTGAGTAGGAAATCAGCAACATCAACCATGAATAGAGCACAACTAAACTCTTTAGTATGCTCTAGAAGAGATATGCTTATCTCTTTAAGGCAAGACAATGTACAGTTGAAGGTGTCATTGCTAGCCGGTTTGTTAGCTGAGATGCATATTAAACCTACCCTAAGAGAGCAGATTAAAGAAGCACAGCTAGATGATGCTGCAATTCAACATATAAGATCTGAATATGGAAATGAGAAGCAAGATGGGTTTCATGACTCAAAAGATCAAGTAGCTTGTTATAATGGAAGAATGATAGTGCCGGATGTGGACAACTTAAGGAAGTTAGTCCTGGAAGAAGCCCATTCTTCCATGTATGCTATGCATCCAGGGAGCACCAAGATGTATCGGAATTTGAAGGATCTGTATTGGTGGCCTGGGATGAAGAAGGACGTTGCAGAGTTTGTTCTGAGGTGTCCTGTATGTCAGCAAGTTAAAGCTGAACACCAGAAGCCTGCAGGGACAATGCAACCTTTACCCATATCACAGTGGAAGTGGGACCATGTGACCATGGACTTTGTTGTTGGCCTACCCAGGACAAGCAAAGGACATGATTCCATTTGGGTAATTGTTGATAGGTTGACTAAGACAGCACATTTCTTACCTGTCAAAACAACCTATTCTGCGGAAAGGTTATCAGAGTTGTATGTTCAAGAGATAGTGCGTTTGCACGGAGTTCCTGTCACAATAGTTTCGGACAGAGGTCCTCAGTTTACAAGTCGTTTTTGGGAACAGTTGCACAGTGCCTTAGGCACTAAGCTGAGGTTTAGTACGGCCTTTCATCCACAGACTGATGGACAGTCGGAAAGGACCATACAAACCTTAGAAGACCTGTTGCGAGCATGTGTTCTCCAGTTCACCGGAAGTTGGGATCTACACCTAAGCTTGATAGAGTTTGCCTATAACAATAGCTATCAGCATAGTATTGATATGGCACCTTATGAAGCCTTATATGGTAGACGTTGTAGATCACCCTTGTGTTGGTTTGAGACTGGTGAGCACCAGTTGTTAGGTCCTGACTTGGTACAGCAAACCACGGAAAAGATTAAAGTTATACAACATAAGATTAAGACTGCTCAGGATAGGCAGAAATCTTATGCTGACAAACGTCATAGACCCTTAGAGTTCCAGTTTGGAGACAAAGTATATCTTAAGGTCTCGCCTTGGAAAGGGGTCCTTCGTTTTGGAAGGAAGGGGAAGTTAGCTCCTAGATATATGGGGCCTTATCCAATCATTGAACGGATTGGAAAGGTAGCATATAAACTAGAGCTTCCCCCAGAATTACAGAGGTTACATCCTGTGTTTCACATTTCTATGTTGAAGAAATGTCACCCAAACACCGAGTCAGTTCTACAACCTATGGAAGTAGAATTGAATGATGACATATCCTATGAAGAGGGACCAGTGTCAATCCTTGATAAACGAATTAAAAAGTTAAAGAAGAAAGATATAAGTCTTGTGAAAGTCCTCTGGAATCATCGTGGTATTGAAGAAGCCACTTGGGAGTTAGAGGATGAGATGAGAAGGAAGTATCCTGCCCTTTTCTCGTAATATGTTTTATCGATTTCGGGGACGAAATCCTTGTAAGGGGTGGATAATTTGTAACATCCCTGACCTGGGTTATGAGTTAACCCTAGGTGTTTTGCCTAAATATGTAATTAAATCTTTGTGGTTAACTCTGAGCATGTATTTAAGCTTCTCAGAAACGTATATTTCAGTATTTGCTCCTTTTTATTTAAAGTTGTAGCATTGTTTTGATATACAGGGACCTATGTGCAATTTACCCAGTTAAAAGGGTTAGCTTGCAATTTGCACATGATGAGATGTTTCTCTGATGTTGAGACATCATGAGAATCTCTTTGGCAAAGTTTGAGGGATTTCCCAAGCTAGAGCACCAAGGTGCAGCTGTGGAAGCAATCCCAGGGCTTGAAACCCTAATTTGGGGTAAAATGCAATTTACCCAAATGATGGGATGCAATTTGTAAAGAATGTCATCTAAAGTATCTTTTGAGACTCTTTCCATCATTTAGATAAGAAATGATGAGGAATTCACCTCAATTGAGTTATCAAGTTAAGAAATAGGCTTTGTGATTGAATAATCAGGGTATATGTGCAATATCCCTTTAAGTATGAACTTTATTATTAGATTGTTCTTCCTTGCCTTCTTTTCTATAACTTAAGAGAAGGATTGTCCTTAGAATAAAGAGGAAGGGACGAGCAAGTAATAAAGGAAGGACTTAGTTGGAATTAAGGGAAACTTATGAACTAATATTGAAAATCCTATCCCATGTATATAAGCCCTCCTTCCCTTAGTTGCAAGGGAACTTAACCTTCGTTCCCTTTACTGTTTCATTTCACCAAAGACGACCAAGGACTGCCTTGGAGCTAAGGAGGACGAACAAGGGGTGCAAGGTAGGTTTAAACCCCTCTTCTTGCCTAATTCCATGGTTAGAATTCGAATTCAAGGTCATCTTCATGGCTAATTCTCGAAACCCTATCTTTCTAGCCGTCTCTTTTCGTCCTTCCTTGGAGTTTTCACCTTGGCCAACCTGTGGGAACTCAAGGACGCCATTAGAGCTTGGAGCTTGAAAGCTTGGAGCTCAAGAAGCAAGCTTTAGGCGGGTTTTATAACTCTAAACCTATGCCTTACTATGTGCATTTTTGTATGCGATTTAATGATAGCTCTTAGTATTTCCCTACTTTTCCCTGCTATTTTGCAAGCAAACTCGTGGGATATCTGTACTGTTCTTGAGCTAGAAGATGAAGGCGTGATTTCCAAGAGAAACCCACCGCTTTTCTTTTCCCTAAACGGTCCTAACAGTTTGCTCTCACGACCTCAAGACCGTGAGAGAGCCTCGCGGTCTCGAGACCGTGAGAGGGCTCGCGGTCTCAAGACCGATTGGCCCTGTTGACCGAGCGTGGACCATATAAGAAACCTGTTCCTAATTATATAGGCTAAATACCCTCAAAATTTGGGAGACTAACTACAAAGGAATCGGGAGATATGACCTTTTTAAGTCACAACTTTAAATGAATTAATTGCTGATTTTCAAACGGTCTGAAATTGCCTTTTTGGGCAAACGGTCTCAAGACCGTGAAAGGTCGTTGACTAAGCGTTGACCCCATGAGATTACTGTTCAAAATTATGTTAATTAACAACTCACCAAGTTTGATGGTCTAATTCCAAACGGGCTAAGAGTTGAAGGGCGAATACTAGGGCTAACCCTAGATAAAATCAGTACTGAAATTATGGTGACCTAATTAGGGTTTTTAGGGTTGATTGACCTAAACGGTCTCACGACCATGTGGGGTCCACCCACATGACCTCAAGATCGTGAGGACAATCACCCAAGACCATTTGAAGGTCTAGGGTTGAGTAATTTGACCAATTGAACACCAATTGCAAATAAGTTATCAATTTAATCAAAATTCGGATTCTGTGACCAATCATGGTTCAACCTCTATCAAATCACCTTAGATTTTGATGAAATCTTGGGCAAACGGTCTCAAGATCATGTGGGGTCCACCCACATGACCTCAAGACCGTTTGGGCCAAGTTTGGGCCCATTTGGAGCTCAATTGAAGGGTTCAACCTTGTGTTGATACACATTGTTGAGTGTTGATGGGTGAACATTGATAGACCTTAATTGAATCGATTTCAATCCTAATTGGTTATCAATTGAGGGTCAATTGAATGACCATTTGGTTAAGCATAACCTTAATTAACCCAATCCATAGGTGGTCAACAGTTATTGGACCTTTTGGAGGCTTCAACATCGGTTGACATCATCGTTTGATTTGTTGAACCTTTGTTAAAGGACCTTGCGGTTGAGACCATGAGAGGCTCACGACCTCAAGACCGTGAGGTAGCTCACGACCTCAAGACCGTGAGGTGGCTCACGACCTCAAGACCGTGAGGTGGCTCACGACCTCAAGACCGTGAGGTAGCTCACGACCTCAAGACCGTGAGGTGGCTCACGACCTCAAGACCGTGAGGTGGCTCACGACCTCAAGACCGTGAGGTGGCTCACGACCTCAAGACCGTGAGGTGGCTCACGACCTCAAGACCGTGAGGTGGCTCACGACCTCAAGACCGTGAGGTGGCTCACGACCTCAAGATCGTGAGGGGGCTCACGATCTCAAGCCCATGAGGAGGCTCACGGTCTTGGAGCTAGAAAGGGGCTCATGGACTTGAGAGGTCAAAGTGAGCAATCGGTCAACACTTTCAACCGAATTCAATCATGTGATGGTTCAATGTTGCTCAAATCAGACGCTAATGATAATCTAAGATAGTAAGGAGTTATTTGATTAAGGTTTTTGACTATGATGATGATCAATGGGGTGAATTACCAAGATACCCCTGAAGGGTCAATTGAGTTATACTTTGCTCAATTCAAACCCTAATTACATGAGAATGATGTTTTTAGTTATAATGACTCTATCTAACCTGATCTAGTCTAATGTTATCATCAACCATTAGTATGATGAAAGAGAGAGTACTCTAGAGAGAGAAAGTACCCTAGAGAGAGAAAAGTAACTCTAATCACTTAATGGTGATGTTTTTGGCTATGATAGCCTATGATGACTCAACCCAACCTGTTTTAGAGTGATGTTGATATCACCTAACCTTATGATGAGAGAGAAAGTACTTCTAGAGAGAGAAAGTACTTCTGGAGAGAGAAAGTACCTCTTTTAAATGGAAACTCAATTGAAGCATCCCCAATACACAGAAATGAGCATAATTAGGGCATGATCCACCTGTGTGAGATCATAGAAACCCTAATTATGATAAATGATGAACCTTTAACTAATCCAAGAGCATCAATGAAGGTGTTACTCAAACATGATGATGTTATGAGTTTAATTCACCTTGATGTGAATAGTAAACCCTAATTCAAGGGTGATGACATGTAATGTGAATAGTAAACCCTAATTCAAGGGTAATGGCATGCTTTTGAGCAATAAACTCTATTTGATTTAAATTAAAGATTTAACTCTTATGACAAGAGTAGGAAGTACATTCCTTATTGTTGTATTACCTTTATCGGATGTATTAATCATGCAGGTTCTGATATGAAGGTAATCATATCCAGGTATGGATGTTGATGTTATATTCATTGAAGGCATGTTGTAGCCTTATGAATAAGTAATGAAATCTGATGCCTTGCTAGTGGCATCCTATGCTGATAATGGGCTATGAGAGCCATGAATACCATCAAGGTCATACTTTAGAGATGACTTGTGATGAGGATAATGAGAAATGATGATTGATATGAGTTAGGCCTGTTACATTTAGTATTCTTCTTTTATAGCTGCTATGCTACTGTTATTGTTTGAAGAACAATGTATGCTGTTAAAGAATACTGAATGTACCTAACTAATCAAGTATAATGTAGAGCCCTGATCATAGACCCATCATTGTCAGAAATTAAGTGATGGTGAAACAGGTTTTCCATAGGGAACTCCTGGAGCACATACTTTTGAGTATGTGGGGTACATGGATGTGTAGAACCTTACATCCTAGTGTAGGAAAGTGATGTAGATGTGGAATCCATCCATCCTTCACTATAGTTCCATACCCTATCAGTGGTAGGTAAACATGAAACCTCCTGATGACGAAGAAAGCACAGATATCCGTATCAGTGGTAGGTAAATATGAAACCTCCTGATGACGAAGAGAGTACAGAACGCCACTGTGACTCTAGAATAGCGAAGGACCAGTTTACCCTGGTGAGCTATAGTAGTAGAGACACAAGATGTCCTACAAGTGATCCTCTTACTGACTGAGGAAGATGAAGGTCATGAGAATCCGGCTCTCTTAATGACCTATGTATGATACTGATGCGGCTTCTCAGCGATCAGTTGGAGTATGAGTGGTAAGCCTCATCTCCACAGGGCATAATGTTGTTTGTAAAACATAATCAACCAGGTAGTATAACTTGTTAGAGATGACTCCAAGTTAGTTGATTGATGTTACATTGCAATAAGGTTGATATTCTCCATATCTCTTAATTTGTAGAGATCTTGTTATATCTGCAACTGTTATAGAATGCTTTGAAGGCTTTACTGTTTAAAATAATCTTTGATGTTATAATAAAGCTTCTGGCGAAGAGTTATAACTCTCGCTGGGACAATTATGTATAATTGTCTCACCCCGTAGACTTCAACTTTTTAGGTGGACGTCGGAGACGAAGAAACCAGCCTACAAGTGATCAGACTCAGCAGCAGCACCAGGGGCAGCAGTAATCTCAGGTGGAGATTTGTCCTGCCATGTGGTGTAGTTAGAGTCAGTCCTATGTGTCCTCTGTACTCTCAGGTCTTGGAGTCTTGTGTTATGTGATCTTGAGATTTTGTATCTTGATGTATATAATTACTCAAGAAGTAGTTATCCTGAGATGTAAACAGTTACCTCTCTTTATGAAAGGAGTTTTTATGGATACAAGTTCTTATCTCGAAAAGTTTTAATTTCCCGTGATTTTTGTCTTCCGCTGATTATCGATTCGCTTCCGCTAAGTTTTAATCGTGTTTATGTCATGGTTTGGAGATCAGAGCCCACAAAGACCTCCTCCTCCTGGTGTCCCATGATGACCAGACATGAGAAAATGACCTAATCATATTGAGGTGGTGAAAGAGCGGCACTAATGGTTATATCTATTCAAGAAACATGCAACTGAGGTGGAGCTTGAGGATCTTGCGGTGAAGGAGTTGACGATTTAGGAAAGGGCTATAGTGTACTCAAAGGTGATCTTAGAGAAGAATTTTGCTAGATGAAAGTTATCAGCCATAGGTTATATAGTAGATTTGAAACCTCATTGGCCATTGCTACAACCATAATTCTAGAGTTTGTGGAAAGCTAAAGGAACTATAGAGATCATCTCGAGATAATTGTTACTTTTTCTGAAGTAGAGGACATGGAGACGATCATTGATAAGGGTTTGTGGTTTGTAGCTGGGAAGCCTCTTATCATGAAGGAATGGGCAAGAGGTGCTTCCTTGGAAAAATTGAAGCTTATGGAGGTACCTTTTTGGGTGAGAATTTTCGACCTACCCTTGGAGCTCTGGAATGAAGTGATCTTTAGCATGATAGGTTCCTACATTGGAAAACCATAAGGTTGCTAGAGCTACATTGGATTTTAAGAGATTAAAATTTGTGAGAATGCTAGTTCTGATTCCTACTTCTTCTAAATTCCTAACTTCTATTCCTCTAGTGAGTGATGATCGGGTTGAAGATAAAATCAATATCCAATATGAATGGGTTCCAAGTAGGTGCAATACCTATGGTACATTTGGGCATGAGACTATTGGATGTCAGTAGGTCTTAGAGAAAGGTGAAAAGAAGATGGTCTGGGTTCCAAAGAAGGCTTCTACTAAATCATTGAAGGTGCGCAATGCTGAAGATGAACTCTCTTATGATGTTGAGAAATTTGTGGATGATACACATGTTCCTTCAAAGGAGCTGGAGGTGGAGGTTGTTATTCGATCACTAGTGTGTCAGGATGGTGAGCTGATTACTCCAATCAATAGTGTTGATAAGAACAATGGTTTTATGCCTGCTCCCAATAGTTCAGGAAAGAAAGGAGGGAAAACCAACTCACCTCATTGAGGTCCCTCAAAATCTTTAGAAGTGGATTTTACATATGGAGTGCATATTTCTTTGAACTCCTTTCAACATCTATTTTTTTGATGAAGGTGAGAATGAAACTACTGAGGTTGGTAGGCTCCCAACCACTATGATTTCCAATGATTAGTTATCTTTCTATTGCCTCCTAGAATGTGGGAGGAATGAATTGTCTTGGTCATCATTCCAACACTTTAGGAGATGATGTTGAGGAATGATTGTTCACTAGTTTGCATTTTAGAGTCAAATTTGAGGAGAAAGAAGGTTAATAAGACTATGAATAGGGTGTTTTGAGATGTTTTTTGAACTTCTAATCATGATAGTGATTCCATTAGGAGAATCATTATTATGTGGGTTAAGAATGATGTCAATGTTATAAAAATCTGTGAGACTGACCAGCTCTTACATGTGCATGTCTCTACTCCTATTGGTGATTTTTTTCTTACTGCCATCTATGGACACAATAATCTTAACAAAAGTAATGAGTTGTGGAACTCTATTAAGGATTTGAATGCTCATGTCAATGGGCCTTGGCTTTTTTGTGGATATTTCAATGATGTGAGGCTTGTTGAGGATAAGTTTGGGTTGCGTGAGGCTTGATATAACTCTATGTCCAGTTTTAATGAATGCATTTTGTCTACAACTTTGGTGGATTTGGATCTGAGAGGTTGTCTTGCACATGGATTATTTTCATTATAGAAAGAAATTTCCTTTCATTTTGTTAATGCTTGGTTCCAGAGAGAGTATTTCTCTTCTGTGGTGAAGGATGCTTGGAGTATTAAGGTTGAGGGAAATCCCATGTACCGAGTTTGGAGAAAATTTATAACATAAAATTCTCTCTTTCTAAATGGAATAAAAAAGTGGTAGGTGATCTTACTTAAAATAGAAGAATTAAAGAATATGAAGCATGACCAACTTAGAATCATGTAGACCAGGACCCATTTGATAGGAAGGATATTGAAGAGGCAGTTACTAAAATAAAGGAGGCCTTTGATGTGTATGACCATGAAGAATCATTTCTAAAGTAAAAGTCTCATTTTATTTGGTTGAAGTTGGGAGATAAAAACTCAAAGTTTTTCTACTCTTCTATTCAAACTGGGAGGGCGCAAAATTCTTTAAGGAGTATTTTTATTGATGGAGTCAGTTGTGCTGAAGAAAAGGTTATTCATGACCACTTTCTCTAGTTTTATAAACGTTTGTTTAACTTTAATGGTGATAGTGAGTGATACTGGGATGATTATTGGCTACTTCCCTCTTTGTCTGATTCTCATTTCAATTCTATGTGTGCCTTGGTTTTGAGGGAGGAGATTGAGTAGGTTGTTATGAGTAGTGATGCAGAAAGGGACCCAGGTTCAGTGGTTTTAATTACACCTTCTATAAATCCTATTGGAAGATTGTTGGTGATGATGTGGTGTGTGTTGTGTAGAACTTCTTTAGGAGTAGTTGTCTTCTAAAGGAGGTTAACAAAAAATTTAGCACTCTAATTGCCAAAATAATAATCCTACTCATATGAAAGATTGCAGATTGATATCCTTGTGCAATACTTTATATCATATCATTTCAAATGTTCTTGCTAATAGATTACAACCCATGTTACCTAAGATTATTGATAAGGCTCAGTGTGCTTTCATTAAAGGTAGGTCTATCTCGGATGCTACTTTATTAGTTAATAAGATTTTGAACATTATCATGAAGCATTCTTCATTGGAGGTTTGCATTAAATCCAACTTAATGAAAGTGTATGACTCTATTAGTTGGTCATAATTGTATCTGGTTCTTTCTAAGATGACATTTCCTGATTGCTGGATTGGATGAATTTTTGAAAATTTTCATTCAGACAATTTTCAGATCCTCATAAATGGTAGTCTAATTGAGAATTTTTATCAGTCTAATGGAATTAGAAGGGGGACCCTCTTTCCCCTTATCTTTTTGTCATTTCTATGGAAGGTGTATCTACTATGATAGCTAGCTCTATGAAGAAGAAGCCGATTCATCCCCTTTAGGTAGGGAGTGATATGGAGGTCTCTCATATCTTATTTGCTGACGATGTTGTTTTGTTATAATAGATGGGAATGTTGAGTGTGTGAACGAGATGAGGAACATTCTTAGAAATTTTGGTGGAGCTTCCAGTCTGAACATTAGTAGTAACAAGTCTTTTTTCTTTGCTAATAAATCTACTAATGTTGGGATAGTGGAACACACCCTAAATATCAA
The DNA here is from genome assembly GCA_963693085.1 of Alisma plantago-aquatica. Taxonomy (NCBI): domain Eukaryota; kingdom Viridiplantae; phylum Streptophyta; class Magnoliopsida; order Alismatales; family Alismataceae; genus Alisma; species Alisma plantago-aquatica. The sequence continues at coordinate 1,084,588,071 of OY856412.1, read as the reverse complement.
CAAGGAGAGTTTGCCAATTAAATATTTGGGTCTTCCTTTATTTGTTGGAAGGCTATCTAGAAGGCTTACCCTATTAATAAAATCAAAGGTCACCTTGAAGGATGGAAATCGAGACTTTTGTCCTTTGCTGGAAGAGTGGAGTTTATCAATTCTACCTTATCTTCTTTCTAGATTTGTTGGGATGCGTCTTTTCCTCTACATGTGGCTGCTATAGAGGAGATTGATAGGCTTTGTAGGGATTTCCTATGGGGGGAGTTCCTGAGCTTGAGAAGAAGATGCATCTAATCTCTTGGAACTAGGTTTGTCTTCCAAAGAAAGAAGGAGGCTTTTGTATTAAAATGTCATGATATATTGTGAGTGTGGAATGTTTATATCTAGAAGGGCAGTCTTTGGGTTAGGTGGGTTCATGGGAAGTGCCTGAGAGATGATTCAGTCTGGAGGTGCAGGGTTGCCTCCAACTTTTCATGGGACTGGAAGCATTTTCTTTATCACATGGATGATATTATTAGATACATTTCCTTCTTCATGGGCAATGGGAACCAAATCAAAATCTGGAGAGATCCCTAGTATTAGGTGAATATCTTGATGCTTCCTTGGGATCAAGTACTGTAATGAGGAGTGGTGCTGCAAAGTATGCCACCCTCAATTGCTTATTCTCTGATGGGGAATGGATTGTAACCAAGTCTAATCATGTTAATGCCATTATTCAGTTACTTAAGAAGACTATCAGGACATACTCTAAGGATGAAATGATCTTACGGAAGGGTAAGGAGGTTTAAAATATCAGGGATGCATGGGAAGCAGTCAAACCTAGATCTTTAATTCCTTTTTGGTCTAATTGGTTGTAGAAAACTAAGGATTCAAGAAATCATATTATTAATGGTTGGAGGTGTTTTCTGGACAAGCTTCTTACACTAGATCACCTTCGAAGTAGAGGATCTATGTTCCCTTTAAGATGTGTGTTATATAAGGTTGATGCTAAAGATTTGATGCATATCCTATTCAGGTGTGACTATGCTTTACTGTCGTGGAATGAAGATTTTGGATATTTGTATATGCTTTATATTCCTTCCTCCTTTTCTAATGTATGTGCCATTCTAGTGATGAAGTACAAATTTACAATTTTGGTTATTTTCCATGGCTTGTGGGATGAGAGAAACTCAAGAATTTTTATATGTAGGAGCTTATGTGTAGATTGGAGATGGCTTCTTCTGAAGAAAGATATAGATCACCTTCTTATAAAATTTTATTTCTTCTTCCTTTCTTTGCCTTTTGTAAGCTTAGCTCATACTTTTTACATATCATAAAAATCTATAAAAGGGGTAACACACTATTGTGATAAAAAAATTGATGATTCCAATGAAGAGAAGGAAGTCGTATGGATCTAGAAGTTCATTAGTGAACTAAGGGTGGTTTCATCATCTCATGATGCATGGTATCTATACTAAAAAAATAATGGAGCACCGCACAAGCTAAGGAACCCATATCACGTCAGCATCCCAAGCATATACTACGACACTACCAATATGACAAATTGTATAGTGAGGAGATATGAATAATTTTCTTAGTACCAAACCAAAGCAATGTTGTTGATCCTCTGATGAAAGAACTAAGAGGATTATGAGAAGGAGTTCAAGAGTGTGGATCTAGATATTGAAGTATTGACCACTAGGATTTATAGATGTGTCACACTTTGTGATTTTGACCCTCAATTCTTTGATATGAAAGACTATGTCCATAATAAATACACTCTAACAAATTGTAAACTATGAAACATGATATATTATACTCATTTTTGTTTGTTACTATCTCTTACACCTAAGATGAGGATCTAATGATACATAGGACGAATGCCTCACCTTAACCTATATAGTTAACCTTGTGGTGGACCATGGTTGGTTATATCAACCTTAGGGTGACCGACTAAACCCTAAGATAATGTCAATGAGTTGTTGACATGAGAATTCGGTTAGGGACTTCTTCTTGGTGAGGAACGAACTAAGTAGTTTCAAAGAAAATAAATAAAAGGTGACAAGCTATGTAGAAATGAGATGAGTTCTTTTTATATCCCTTTTACTATTACATAATGAATCTGTTGTACTAGAATGTCTTTCTTATTTATATAAATTAATTATTTATTGGTTAAAGATGATATAATATGTTATTATTGTCTCCCTAGTATGCCTAGTATGTATTTTTATTGCAAATTTTGGCACTTAATATATGGTGAATTTGATACCAACTATGTTTTATGACTTTGCTTTAGTTGTTATTTAAATTGTTTTATTTGGTAGATATGTCTTTCATGCGCTTCAGCTTTAGGATTTTATGACGTGTTCCCACTCTGACTAGTAAGGTGTCATAAAGACACTCTTATTATTATTATTACTATCATCATCATTAAATTATGAGTTCTTATATCTAGAATTCTTGTATATAAATCACATATCACTCTCAAAATAGAATACTAGTTCTAAAATATTTTGCATTTTCTTATGTATAATACATATGTTGTCAAGATGTTTAAGAAGTTGGAAATATAATTTAAAAGAATGGATTTCTGATTAATTATATTGTTTCCAATGAATGGATGCACTAAATGCTAGAATTATATGTTAGACATTTCAATGACTGTAAGTTTATTTTATAGTTAATATGCTTGACCTGAGGTTTAGGTAAGTGCAAATTTCCACTCAGCGTTGCTCTATATAAGTCTCATGAGATTGTTTCTCTTGGTTTTAGGTATAATGAAAAACAAAGAGGAATTTGTCACAAAGAAGATGTAAAAAGAATAACTTGGACTATAATGTCCCTATATTCTCACCTTTTGGTATGGGTTGTATATTAAATTTGTTTCTTTCATGTACACGTAATATGATGTACATGGAACTGCATATGAATAATAAGATCTAATTTTGGTTTCAATAGAGTCAAATGGGATTTTTGATAAAAGAACATGGGGATCACCTAATTTAGAATCAATTATAAGGTTCAAGAATAGAGATAAAAATTAGATATATTTCATGCATATTTTTTTGAGTGTGCTTTTTAAGAATCTGGTCATTTGTTCCTTCATATGGGTTTAGGTTTTGTGTTTCATTCTGTGGTTGGATTTTATGCTAATCAAAATGGAGGTTACTCCAATGTGCTATCAGAGATTATGCTCGATGAGTTTTTATAGATAAAAGGATCTAGTGAAAGGATAACATGGATAATGAATAAAGTGAATGATATGTACTCCAACTAAAGTCAATATTTGACTACTTCTAGATGCACAAGACAAGCATCCCGATGAAGATAGTTTGGATTATAGTAAGATTCAAGATTGAATATAAAACATAAAAATGGAGAAATAGAAAGGAACATATAACTAAATATGGAACCTAAGACAAAATGGAAATTTCATATGAGAAGGAGGAATGAAGCAAGAGGATTATGAAGGTTATTGGTAATGAATTTTAATATTAGTATGAATCTAAACGTTTTGATACAAGTTGACAACTAATGTCGTGCTAATATACTTGTGAAAGATTAAATGGATACAAATAATAATGAAGTATGAATAATAATTTTGATCTATGACACACATGAACAAAATTGATAAGAATATGAAGGGTAATGGAACCGTACCCTAACAATGATGTATTAATAAGATTTGTGAAGCAATACCTATAATACTTCAAATGGACATGATGGTAAGATGAAAAATACCCCTATTATGCTAGTAAATTTAGAGTCCTAATATAAAAGGTCTACAAAGAAAGAATGATGAAATATAGAACAAAGATTCAGTTGGAAATCATACTGAGAAGATAATGATAGACGCCTAATAAGATGTTTTGGTCTTATTCTACACTTTTTTGAGATTTTAGGATGAAATTGTAAAAGCATGGGAGAATTGTTAATGACATGGTCTCATCTTAATCATCTAATTAAAATTTAGTTGAATCGCTACATGCTTTTCTAGATTGACCTCTATTTAAGTTTGAGTAATGGTGGTAGTTTAATATTTACATTTGAACTAAGTATGTATATCATGATGAAGACATTAATTAATATGTCTTGACAAATGGTATTTATACTTACCCTAAAATTTGGAATTTTAGTACAAATTCCATAAAATTGTTTCCTACTAGATTAAGGTAATACATACTCAATAAGCTTGGGGCAATCACCAACAATTCCTGATGTTTGTTATTGATCACGCATTATGAAAAAAAAATCAACAAGTTCTAAAATAAAGGAAATTCATAAGTTAATATTACACAATAAGAGACAAAATACAATAATGGAAACTTATTAAAAGGAGCTAGAATTAGGTTTTTTCTCGTATTATCAAAGTATCTAGATGAAAAAGTAAATTATTGAACTACATATTCTTGTTTTCTCTCCACATTGCTAATTAAAGAAGTAACTAGGAATGTTGATGTTGTATGACTGAGTGGTCACAAGTTCTAAACCTCTTGTCAAAGTGATGAATGAATTGTCAATTAAAAAAAAAAGTAACTAGGAATGTAACATTTCTATTTGATATTTTAAAGTCACTACATATAAGCAGTTGTAAGAATTTATATAATTCTTTAATATACCAATGTAAAGTTATATTTATATATATATATATATATATATGAATTTTGTTGCATTGTTATGCTCTCATCATATTGATACTACAACAATGGAGGTATTTATCTAGTCATATTGAAATTTCTCTAAGATATCTTTAAAGAAGACACAACTTTCATGATATTATCCTACACCATCATTTATCTTACACATCACCATAATAATCATGATTCTTTATTGGCTAACTATACAAATAATCCCTTATATTTACTGCCTAGTGAGTCGAATACATCCTATGGAATCAAATTTTTTATAGACGTTGAAAGATGACCATAGGAGGCTAGGATTTTTTATCTATCAATATTCCTCATACCAACTGATGCCATATACATACAAATAAGAAATACTCACTAATGCATATATGCAATAGAAAATTCTATAACCATGTCATGCATAACCAAGTCTTTAGACCGACCAACCCTACCTCCTTCTACTTCTCCTACTATATTATGTTATGGGTGAGGTATCAGTTGTGATGTATCTCCCATACCATCATAGATAAGTTGGACGGACATACAGAGAACATCAACCATGTGTAAGAAATTTAGTGTTCCACTAAGACTGTGAATCACAACAACGTTGTTTGTATTATTATATTTAGTCTCTATTACTACAACTCGACATTTTGTAGACATATCAAATTTTGAACAATATATTCCCAATAAAAAACATATATACTAAATTCACATAGTATATGTCACCATAAAATTTACATCAAGATGGCCTAGAGGCTCCATAGTATTAATCCCATGACCTTCTCATACCTCATTTGATGAGTGGAATAAAATTCATTCAATTTGAGAAAGCTAAGAAGACTGAATTTCCTTCCATGCTTGAGATATTTTCTCTTCTATAAGTGCTCCAAGTCCCTCTTATGAGATACTGCATTTTTTTAGATCCATGTGGCCGTTGAGAAAAGCTAAAATATGATCTCAACCCTACACCAATTTCTACCCCTGACATGGATAGGATTATCCTCAATACCTAGAGTGATTGTCAATTTATCCCTCAAGGATGAACTTTCCCTCTCTTTTTTCTCATGGTTCTCCCACTAATCATATTAAAAATTTCTATTAAGTAAAATCTAATAATGACAATAAACATGCATTGCAAATTTAAGCTTCATCATTTTCTATGCCACCTAAATGGTTGTGGAGCTGTGAATCAATCAAGCATGCTTTATTCTAGCAATTATCCACTACTTATGTAAGAGTACAAAAAAACCTGGAGATGTGCTTGATTCTTCCCTAGATGATTTTTTCTCTCTTGGCAGTGCAAGACATAACCACTGGGTCCCACCTGATGGTTATGAACATTTTTTGCATGTCTTTATTTTTTACTTCTTGGATAACATGATTAATTCAAAAGTGAAATTATATTTTAGAAATTTTCAATAAGTGTATTCAAATAAGTATATTCTTGGATATAATTAATACATGAACTAATTTGATTGCCTAAAAGAAAGAAATTTGTTCCACACCTCACGGTCTACAAAGGTGTATTTCTAACTGAGATAGTTATAAATATTTTAATTAGTTAATACTCCCTGGTGAGATTGGTCTTCAAATTCATTTACACCTTGCCATAGCATTGTAGCACCTTTTTACAATGAAAATTTTCATCTAGGTGAAAACTTCATGAAAATTGAAGTATATATACTATTTAAAATTTAGTAAAAGAATGAATAATTCAAGACTAATTTTTTTTGTATAAATGCATGTAACTCACAACTATGTCATTCTAGAGGATGTCTTTCATGTGTGTAGTGATCCCTAAACAATGCTTGAAAGTGCTAGTATTATTCTTTATAGGAGCTCCTTTGTGATCAAATTGAATGGATAACTTCTCCCCTTTATCCCTAATCTTATGCAGTCTATGCAAGAGCATGGGACCTCTAGTATGTGAAGCATCAACATTTTCATAATCCTCGACACCATTCCCCTTAACAAGAGCATGATCAACACCAACCTCCTATACAAGCTTAGGCTAAGAGTGCTCTTTGTCAGTGGCCATGCTATAAATCATGTAAAATAGTGTTAGAAACATGCAATATTAGAAAGATGATTATAGAGAATGAATGGAAAAATGCATAGAATATTGCAAAGTGTTTTAGTTACATTATAAATGACTAGTGATGGAAGGGTCGTTCATTAACTAGTGTTTCTTGTATGTGATCTTGACACATATAGTATTCATAAGTGAACTCAACATTAACACTTAGTAAAGCAACTGAGAGTGTAGTAGAGTCATTTACTTTTCATAATGCTTGTTCTTCATCTATAGGATTTGAAATGAACTACCTTTTCCCATGAAGAATGACATACCAATTTTCATTTGTTGGGTCATCAATATAGAATACTTACTTCTCCTATGATGTCATGATAAAGGGCTCATCCTTCTCACCAATCTTTTCAATATTCACTAATTTGAACCCTAAATCATCGTCTATAGCTCCTTTATTGTTAACAACACAATTACACATAAACACCGAAACTTTAAACTCTATGCAGTTAAATTCCCATCATAGCTTCTTCTAGACTCTTGACCTTTACACTAAAAAACTATATGGAAGATTCTTGTAGAGTGACCCCACTATTTTGGATTAGACTATTATCATCCTGACTCTTTTTTTAGAAAACAATCCATTTGTCATACCTTTCTTATGATATGACATTCATTTTTGGTTTAAAGATGACCTATTCTATGTTCTCTACAATATCACTTGGTGGTTTACATAGTTTCTGGAGGACTTTATCTTCAAACCACAAAATAAAGATTCATTTGTGATTTCTAAAAAATTTCATTGAACTAGATCAATGATTTTGTTTATAAATTTGGTGTGGTTGGTGATATAAATGCCCATTTTGTTGTTGATGTTTAAAATATACAAGTGTTGCTTATTCCCATGTCTCCTGACTAACTCATTTCACTATTCTATATAGTCCCCTAGCCACAATAATTTATAAATGTGACATGACTCTAGAATTACATGAGTTCCATTGCAATTTAGATAAATGTTGTTAAAGTTTGTAACCTTCCTACCTACATAGCCCTCCCTTCAGTGTGATAAATATTTTGACCATCATCTTTAAAAAATTGCATGCATTTTTCAAAAGGATACATAAAATGTAAGAAAATTGGACCCAACATTTTCACCTCCCTAGTCAAATGGATATTAGGATGAACCATGATATAAAAGGGTGAAGAAGGAAAAACATCTCAAGCTGGCACAAGGTCACGATCACTTCTCTTTACAACTTATAGAGATTGTTAGCATCTATAACTTCGTTTCCAATTTCACTAAAGAAGAAACAAAGCCTTGTGATAGTGAACCTTAAATGCTTTAACAATATAGATGGAATTGCTATAGGGTTTTTTTTCCATTACAGTTTGAGAATCATGAGACTTAATACCTATCATGATCAAGTTTTGTTGATTTCAATTTGTGGATATTAATAGAGTATATGTGATAACTTTGAACTTTGAATATGACTTCTCATGTTGATCTCTATCTTGTCTTCACCTCCAATTTCATGTTTGAATATAATGTGATGTTTAATCGATAACATTTGAGTGCAATTGATACCACAATGACCCTCAACTTGGCTCTAGTTAAGTTTTCAATCCTATCACTCATTGCCATCCCTTCCTTTAATTTTGATCTTATCTTAGAATACCTATCCACCTTGATCTCATTTTCATGATCTAGAGCTTCTTCTTACGAATCCAAAGCATGTCATTTCATCAAAATTGGAGCTAGTATGTCAGAGTTACGCACAATTGAAATCCCCTTTGGTTTAAACCTTGGTTTTTGCTCTTTTCATCAAGTTATGCCCTAGTGGGCCTCTTTGGGCACGCGTGGCGGTGAGAGACATCCAACCACATGCCAAGGAGCCGACCTCCTCCTTCAGACCGTCCAGATCCAATCCAACGATCCAAAAGGACCCGGATGAGGTAATTGTTTGGAAAGTCATCAAAAATCATTCCTTGGTCCATTTAGGGCATATAATATATGAAATTTGATCAAAAAATCGAGCACTATCCATTTAAAATGGCTTCCAAACCTAAATTTACTTGTGGTTATCCTATTTTGTCTAAAGTGATACTTTGATTCTTATGTAATGAACTTTATGCCCTATTATATGTCCTTGGCATCTCTAAATGACCTCATCTTGCTTTGAACCTCTAAATCAGTAATATGAATTCACTTGGATCTTGTTTTATGCTTTGAATTTTATGGATGTACCCTTATGTTTACACCTTTGACCTAAAAGGGATCTTTTATACATGTACATTATGCCTCTTTATCAGTCTAATGTTTGAACTTTGTTTTCTTTTGATCATCATATGACTATCTCACCTTGAAATCAGTAATATTGCTAATTCTATGTGCCAGTTTTGACTAAGGTCTTCTGGACTTTTGTCCAAGATGTAACTCATGTGACCTAAATGTGCTACCTTTGTATACATTTACCCTAAATGATGTCTATGTGCTTATATGCTTGAATCGTTAAAGCCTTTTGTGAAAGTTGATTCTTAATTCCTCATACCTATACATTCATCTTCAAATCAGATCCTTTTATGGCTTGTGACATTTAATGCAACACCACACCCTTATGTGGTCCTTGTTTACTTATGACCTACTTATGACACCTAAAATGTTCTTAATGCAAATGTTAATTGTTGGGCTTAAACCTTTCTAGATCATACTCCAATGTAAGATAAGCTATCATAATGTTTTCAAATCAGTAGAATCATCATGCTATAGCTCTAAATCCTAGCATGTTTTGCTTAATACTTCTATGGCTTAGAAATATGACTCTATTACATTGAATGAAGCTAATATGACTAGTGATGATCTTGCAAGTTTAAACAATGATGACAATATAGATATCATGCTTACCTTACTCCTAGATCAGACATTACCTCTATCTTGTACTATGTATAATGGGAATTTTTTGCCTAGACCGAGACCCTAATGTTGATACCTATTTTATGTTGAATTTATACATGCATGTTGGGACCTTTAGAAACGATTTTTGATTAGATTGAAACCTAGGTCTAAGGGAACATCCAAATGAATCTAATGATGTTTAGATTATCAAAACCCTAGTAATCTAAGACTCTATCTTATATCGTATATCTTAGGTCCCCTATGGAGTGAACCTACTCTAGAATCTACTCATGGATCATAAATTGTACTCTACTCATAAGGTATGCTTACTCTCTTAACCCTAATATGATATTGTCTTATTTGTATGCATGTTCGTTTGAATTATTGGCTAGTTAATTACTTGTTTAAGCTACTTGTTGCCTACGATTAGTATGTTTTCTTTGCTTGAAATATGTTGAACAAACCTTGAACATAATTGAACTTGCCCATTATACAAACCCAGTGTACCTTCTTATATTCTCAGGGTAAGGGAACAAGGTTGGGCATCTTACTTGAGATGCCAAGAAAAGGTAGACCATGTTGATAAAAGGGTAGCTAATCTTGAGCACCCTTATGGACCATTCCAATGGGAAGCTGGTCAATGCCCATAATATGTTTGTTGAGTATAATGGAAATACACCTAAAACATGCTTTGGATAAAAGAATGTTGATAGTTGTTCTCGCCTTGTTTCATCATCTTTCTTATATGATGTTCCTAGACAAGGAAAGTTTTATAGTACTCTTAAGCTGTTTACATGCCTTTTTATAGCGTACTTAATGCTTTAGCATTAATATTTTTTGTTTATCAAATTTTTAGTTGCCAAATGAAGATCTGCTACACTCAAGACTCTAAGCTCTAAAATGCAATACAAATGGGTATACTTGAATCTAGAAATGGGTACATGATATATCTTATCTCCCTATTGAGTACCTTGTTGTCTTATTGTTACTGCTTTTACATATATACTGCTTGTGTGAAATCTGTTATGAGATCCATTCTAGGGATGGACAGTCTGGTCCAATTTCATTTGGATGTGTAGCCATTAGGAGTGTGGACTTAGGGTAACAAATGGGTATGTGACAAATGGTATCACAGCTATACACATAGGCCTCTATATATGTTTAAGGCATAACACATCTTAAGAACCTAGGAAGGACTAAAATCCTTTCCCTAAGTTTAGAGAGTCTTCTAGCACCTCATCTCTTCTTTAAGGACCACCTAAGGCACCCAAGTAGATGATGATTAGGTTGTTTCTCATCTTCTCATGTGATTCTTCTCTCATGACCATCAATCACATGGTTTCTCAATTTTGGGTAGCTTATCCATGGGAAAACAAAAATCACTTGAAATCATGAAAGTTGATTTAGATGAAATGCCATGATATGATGTGAAATTAAAAGCCCTATTTGATATAGAAACTACTCTTGTATGTGGAGAACACGTGTAAAGTTATGAAAACTCAAGATCAGACATAAGTGCTTCCTATGTCTGGGGTAAATTCTTGATATGGTGAAATAAGGTGGGACTCATGTTTTACACCTCATGTTTGATGGGGTCTCTATTGACTATACCTATGTTGTCCCTAGTTTGATTAAACATCAAACATAGTTAAGAAAACTTTTTCCCTATATTATATACCATGATCATGCCACGAAATGACCATGTAATTGGAACCCTAAATCATGATGTGAAGACTGGTTACAAGAGGAAACTCCCCTATTGGCTATTACTCCTCTTGGTAGACTCAATTTGAATTATATGGTGGACCTATATCTGAATCTCACACTATTATGCTCAAACCCTTGAATTCTCAATTTGACTTCTATTTTTTTTTAAATGTACCCTTACCTTGATCATGAAAGGAAGGGAACCCAATTATGACCTTGATCTTGCAAAATCTTGCCCTATTAATGATATTGACGTTTGACTTGTGATCTCGTGTGATATGACTTGATAGTTAATACTTTCCCTATTTGGATACACTTGATGACTCATGATGAACTTAGACGAAGGTACTAGATTTGGGCATTGGTTGACCCACAACTCCCCTAACCTAGGTTACATCCTTACTATGACTGTCTCTAAATTTTCATCTTGATGAATACTTAGAGTTTGGGACGGTAATGGAGGAGGACAGATGGGCGTGGATGTGCAATGAGGATGACACTTTTACCACAAGCTCTGCTTATCACATTATCAACGAGGAGAATACTGCTAAGCGAGGAGGCCCTTGGAAGGAGATCTGGTATAAGCCTATACCAACTAAATTGAAGACCTTTTTCTGGCTTGTCTGTCATGGTGCCCTTCTCATAAATGCTAGGCGCGTGCAGAGACACATGGCTAAGGACCCCTCCTATCCCAGATGTGGGGAGTACCTGGAGGAGCTTCTCCATGCTTTGAGGGATTGCCGCAAATCTAGGATGGTCTTGGAGAGCATGTACTGGACAACAGTGAACACTGAGTTCTACCAGGATGGCCTCAAGGGTTGGTTGGCAGCAGGCCTAAAAGGAAACAAGTAGGGGAGCATTCTTTTTATGCTTGGATGCTGACAAATCTGGAAACATAGGAATGAGGAGGTGTTTGGCGAGGACCAACATCTAACAGACCAGGTTGTTCGCACCGTCAAAGGCCACGTATAAAATGCCCATGAGGCCCAGAAGGAAGATAGTACAGAGAGGATGTACCCACGAGAAGAACTAGAGGCTGACAATGAAATAGGGGAAGGTACAATCCTATACTATACTGATGTGGCGGTCCAAGGAAGCAATGCTGCTGGGACGGGGATCTCTAGGGACAGATTTGGGTGCTGGTTAGGCAGTTTCAGATATATGTTCAGAACCAGCATAGTGCTTGAAGTGGAACTTCATACGCTGGGGAAAGCTGTTGAGCATGCCTCATGTTAGGGGTTCAACATGGTGATCCTAAGAACAGACTCGAAGAACCTAAGGACAAACTCGAAGAAGGCGACACATATTATGAACTATGGAGCAGACGAGTACCCAGAACTAGTGGCCTGGAGGAATGCTATCATAGGGAGGATCCAAATGGGGGAAGATGTTAGAGTTCAGTTCACCAAGCGATAGATGAACAACGAAGCAGACACACTAGCCAAAGTGCACCTAAAAAACAACTGGGAGGACAAGAAATACGACGATCCTCCTGCTAGTTTAGCTAACAACATCAACACTAACAGAACTAGTCATAGAATAGTAAGGGGCCTTCAAGCCCATAGAAACCTAACCAATGTAAGTAGTTTTTAAGAGCCTGCACGAGGAGGGCAGGGTGAAAAGATTGCCTCCTGACTTCCCAAAAAAAAGAGTTTGGGATGATAACCCCTTCCACACAATTTTAATTTCTTGATCTAAGACTCTAATAGGTCAATTCCATGATGACTTTGATACTTGATCTTGAATCTTGACTTAATGACGACCTTGAAATATGATATTGTTGACTATAGTTAGTGGTTAGGATCCTAGAAATACCTAGGCCTAGATCATTGATCAACCTAATAATGGAGTCAAAATTGATATCTCAAAAAGCTGCTCATATCTCAATATGTTACCCGATTATTTTATATGGATGGATGATCACCCCTATGCTCTAATTAGGAATGTAAACCCTAGTTTTGTGATAGTTGGATCTATGACTTTTATGTCCAAACTTGACTCTTGATATTGCATAATGAAATCTTGACTTGTGATTATTGATCTTAGCTTGACTTGATCCCCCATGATCATCTCGTTTGGATCTTGAGATCACCCTCGATATATGAATAATGACCTTCATGTTACCAAATCTCAAAAATGATATGACGACTTGATGAATTGCTCAATGTATGACTTAGGTTTAAGATCCATGTGGACTAGGGTGGGCCCTTCCATAAATTTTGAGCATGAAACCATGATGATTGAAATATGATGTTTGGATAAAATTGTTGATATATGAAATCTCAATCATGGATGTATAACCCCACCTAGGCCAATGTAGAAGCTAGAACCTTAAATGTTTGGATTGAAAGCCATGTTGTACTTTGTATATAAGAGTTGTATTTGTGTGACTTGAAATGTGATCTATCCAAATTTGGTGATATATCAAATGATCTCTCAAAAATTGTGACTCATGTGATGATACTCCCAATCAGATGATCTATGTGACTATGTGTTGACCATGATGCTCGATTTCTCAATTTAAAAATGAGACGGATATCATAAGTGGTGATGATATATATTGAGAATATTATAACGTTTGAGTGCAATTGATACCTCAATGACCCTCAACTTGACTCTAGTTTAGTTTTTAATCCTATCACTCCTCACCATCCCTTCCTTTAATTTTGATATTATTTTAGAATACATATCCACCTTGATCTCATTTTCATGCTATAGAGCTCAGGAATCCAAATCATGTAATTTCATCAAAATTGGAGCTAGTATGTGAGAGCTAAGTACAATTGAAATCCCTTTGGTTTAAACCTGGCTTTTTGCTCTTTTCATCAAGTTACGCCCTAGTGGACCTCTTTGACCATGCAGTCCCCCTTGCCCTTAGAACACATCAGCAATCCACTGACTCACCCATCCACCAATCATCTCTCATCTCCGTGAAGCACTTTTGCCCCATGGATTGCCTCTCCTGGATCCAAGCCATCTTATCTGACATTCGAAAACTCCTCTTCAACCTCCATACAACGCCCATAAAAATGGCACTCTAGCGTCACCACCTCCTTGGTTCCTTGTATTCCTGCCTCTATGACATGAATTTATCCACTCTCTTCCTATAAAATCACTCCCCGGACTCATTGCCCCTCTTTTCTTGGCCTTTCGTGAACCCTAGATCTGTTTTCCTCTCGTCCTCGTTCTTCTACCACTGGTGACGCCACATGGCCTCTCCTCTCAGGTGGTGGCCCTCTTTCCCACTCCATCTTCTGCTAGGGACTCCATCCAATCCAAGGAACTATGGCGGTGGCAGACGACCACTTCTCTAGGGCCTCAGATCCCTGGAGCCCCTATTTCCCTCCTTGTCGGTGAGGCTGTCACCGTGGCAGAGCTGTGGCGCCTCAGGTTGGATGGACGAAGGGGAGGAACCCATGGGCATTAGATCTAGGGCCTCCACCTGGTTGACGACCTAGATTAGGTGTCTGTCTACTCTAGCGAACCCAGACCCGCCTTGCTGGACTCTGGAAACTCATGTCGACCACGACTGAGTGGTGAGCAACAACCGATGGTCACTGAGTGGCGGTGATGACATCGAACCACATGTTAAGGAGCCCATCTCCTCCTTCTGACCATCCAGATCCAATCCAACGGTCCTAAAGGACCTGGATCAGGCAATTCTTTGGAAAAGCATCAAAAATCATTCCTTGGGCTATTTAGGGCATATAATATATGAAATTTGATCAGAAAATTGAGCCCTATCCATTTAAAATGATTTCAAAACCTAAATTTAATCGTGGTTATCATATTTTTTCTAGAGTGATACTTTGATGCTTATGTAATGAACTTTATGCCCTATTATATGTCCCTGGCATCTCTAACTGACCTCATCTTGCTTTGAACCTCTAAATCAGTAATATGAATTCATTTGTATCTTGTTTTATGCTTTGAATTTTATGGATGTACCCTTATGTTTACACTTTTGACCTAAAAGGGATTGTTTATACATGTACATCATGCCTCTTGTCTAATGTTGGAACTTTGTTTTCATTTGATCATCATATGACTATCTCACCTTGAAATTAGTAACATTGCTAATTCTATGTGCCACTTTTGACTAAGGACTTATGGACTTTTGGTCAAGATGTAACTCATGTGACCTAAATGAGTTACCTTTGTACATGTGTACCCTAAAGTATGTCTATGTGCTTATATGCTTGAATCCTTAAAGCCTTATGTGAAACTTGATCCTTAATTGCTCACACATATATGTTCATCTTCAAATCAGATCCTTTTATGGATTGTTACATTTAATGAAACACCACCAACTCATGTGTTCCTTGTTTACTTATGAGCTACTTATGACACCTAACATGTTCTTAATGCAAATGTTTATTGTTGGGCTTGAACCTTGCTAGATCATACTCCAATGTTAGATACACTATCAGAATGTTTTAAAATCAGTAGAATCATCATGCTATAGCTCTAAATCCTAGCATGTTTTGCTTAATGCTTCTATGGCTTAGAAATATGACTCTATTACATTGAATGGAGCTAATATGACTAGTGATGATCTTGCATGTTTAAACAATGATGATAATATAGACCTCATGCTTACTTTACTCCTAGATCAGACTTTACCTCTATCTTGTACTATTTATAATGGGGATGTTTTGCCTAGACCTAGACCCTAATGTTGATACCTATGTTATGTTGAATTCATACATGCATGTTGGGACCTTTACAAATGATGTTTGATCTGATTGAAACCTAGGTCTAAGGGAACATCCAAATGAATCCTATGATGTTTAGATTATCAAAACCCTAGTGATCTAAGACTCTATCTTGTATCTTATATCTTAGGTCCCCTATGGAGTGGACCTACTCTAGAATCTACTCATGGATCAGAAATTTTACTCTACTCATAAGGTACGCTTACTCTCTTGACCCTACTATGATTTTGTCTTGTTTGTATGTATGCTCGTATGAATGCTTGGCTAGCTAATTACTTGTTTAAGCTACTTGTTCCCTACGATTTGTATGTTCATTTTGCATGAAATATGTTGAACAAACCTTAAACATAATTAAACTTGTCCATTATACAAACCTAGTGTACCTACATGTATTCTCAGGGTAAGGGCACAATGTTGGGCGTATTACTTGAGATATCAAGATAAGGTGGACCATGTCAATAAAAGGGTAGCTAATCTTGAGCACCCTTACACACCCTTCCAATAGGAAGCTGGTCAATGGCCATAATATGTTGTTGAGTATAATGTAAATACACCTAAAACATGCTTTGGATAAAAGAATGTTGTTATTTGTTCTCTCCTCATTTCATTGTTTTGCTTATATGATGTTCCTACCCAAGTAAAGTTTTATAGTATTCTTAAACTGTTTACATGCCTTTTTATGGCGTACTTAATGCTTTAGCATTAATATTTTTTGTTTATCAAATTTGTAGTTTCCAAATGAAGATCCAATGCACTCAAGACTCTAAGCTCTGAAATGCAATACAAATGGGTATACTTGAACCTAGAAATGGGTACATGTTGTATCTTATCTCGCTATTTGTTTAGTACTTGGTTGTCTTGTTGTTAATGCTTTTACATATATACTGCTTGTGTGAGATATTTTATGAGATCCATTCTAGGGAAGGACACTCTAGTCCATTTGCCTTTGGCTATGTACCCATTAGGAGTGTGGACTTAGGGTAAAAAATGGTTTCGTGACAGTATCCATGTGGCACCTTAACATTAACCTAGAACTCACAAAAGGTTTTCTTCTCCTATCTAGACAAAGCGTAACAAGGAGGCAAATATGTGTGGCACTGCTTAAACCTGTATTGTAAATTATTTCCTTATACTCATTGCTCGTGAGTCCATTCTAGATTTGATTCCATATTTGGTCTTTCCTATTATATTAATTAGCATTCCAATGATGTTTTTGTAGACATTTTTCTCAACATGCATTACATCAATACAATGCCTAATTGTCAAAGAAATCTAATGAGGAAGACCCCAATTGATCTCTTGTTGTACAAAGATTTATCACATGTGGGCGCACTACATGATCTCTTACCAAATACATTGACAATCTATTTTACTCTTTCATAAATATCCTTCCATGATACCATTTTGGGGGCACTTTGATCCTCTGTTGAGCCATTAAATTCTTTATTCATCACTTTACAAGGATGCACTTTGGGGAGAAATCCTCCATGAGAAAGATATACGTTCTCTCCACCATATTTTAGTAGTATTAAATTAGTATATTCTCACATACAAGACATGCTTTAGATCCTATTCCATTGTATCTAGACAATTTCTTATATCTTAGAAAGTCATGAATTGTGTAAAGCAACATAACATGCAAATTAAAGGTTTCTCCACATAAAGAAGCATAAGTCATAACACCTTCTTCCAAGAGTTTCTTTAAGTCTTGAATCAAATGTTGAAGGAAAATGTCATGCCAGGTTGTCTGGGCCCAAATATAAAAATTGAGAGCCTGGGTACTTATTTTTCATACGCAACCGAGAAGGAAGATTGTATATGACAATCATTACAGCCCAAGCACTATGTTGGATTCTAAATTTGGTGTATGGATTCATCCCATAATTACAAAGTCCAAGTCTTTAATTATTCACTTCTCAACACATTGAAGATAAAATAGATCATTTATCTTCCATTGTGGGGAATTAGATGCATATCTTAGGACCCCATCATTATTTTCATTTACCTCTGCATGCCAAAAGAAATTATGAGTATCTTATACAAATAAGTGTTTAAACTGTGGTATTATATGTACATATGACATCATCTTGGAAGGTTATCAATTCTTGGTCTAACATGAAATCCTCATTTTGTACTTTAATGCCCTACATTTTGGACAATCTTTCAAATTGATATAGTCATTTTGAAATAAAACACAGCCATTATGGCATGCATGTATCTGCTTAGCCTTCATTTCCATTGGGCACATCATTTTCTTCACTTAGTATATTGTGTTTGAAAGCTTGTTACCTTAGTACAATTGCTTTTAACAAAGATAACATATACGTGAAACTTTTATCGCTCCACCAATTCTTAGATTTAAGATTATATAATCTCAAAACCACACACAAAAATATATACTTAGTACAACTAAAATATATCACTTTCTCATCATCATGCATAATCATTGTAAATAAAAAGACAGACCAGTCATATTGTTCCCACAAATACCTTGCATTGTATCAACCATATCGTTCTGAATTGGTTTGTTTACATTAACATTGTTCACCATCTCTTCTTACATACAAGTACCACTATCAAAATTTATTGATCTATAAAGTAGGAATCTCTCCATGCCAATACCACTATGTCTAGCTATGTATAATCACATTGCACATGAGATGACTTTTTATTTCCACAATAGCGTCGACTTTCAAGCTGTTACAACAATTAGTACATGAGCAATAAAAACTATCTCTAGGTTGTATCCTATCTTCCTCCAAAAATCTTGGACACCCATTAGGACCACTTTTAAACTCCTGGGTGCATCAATTCATAATGGAAATCCAAAATTGATCCATTCTATAATCACAATGTATGCAATCGAGTATCAAATTTGGTGTTATCTAGGTCATTTTAGAAAAGAATATGTTTGAGTATTTACCAAATTTGAATTTTTTTAAAATATTGATGATTCATATTAATGAATGTGTACCACCTATCCAGTTCTCAAACATTTGATCTTATTAGTAAGCATATAATGTGTGTTCAATTTTTAAGAATTTTTCCATAGTTCTCCAAATACACTGATGTAGATGAAAAAATTCCCTCCTACATATGCACTCAAAGAACAAATGGGGAAATAACTATCAAAATATTCTTGAAAATAAACACACATTAACACTCACATCCTAAGTGAGATAAAGCATCGAAGAGCATTCCCAGACAGGGGACTATCAAATATTTACTCCTAATCAATAAATCTTGGACAGATTACTAGGTGAAAAGAATATATATATTTAGAATGCATTTTGATGAATGTGTAACACCTATCCCATTCTTAAATATTTGATATCATTAGTATTTAGTAATGTGAGTTTAGTTTTTTTGGTAAACCATGCATGCTTCTTTCATCAATCACAAAATGAGAACAATCTTGTTTACAACATGTAAGCAAGAACTAGATAAGCTATGAAAAGAAACGAAGAACAGTCATACAAACCTATCTATATATCAAAGGGGTATCAATAAAATTGGATCTACAAATATTAACATGGCTCCTTTTGAATCTCAGAAAGATATTATTGTTCCTTTCCCTTCAGATGTGCTAGAATATATGGACATCAACCATTTTACTCTCCCCTCATAGAATAATCTGACAATTATGGCACTAAGGACGGGAGTTGTACTACTTAGAAAAAGATCCTAGAAAACTTGACAAGATTGCCTTCAAACAAGAAATTAAACTTATTTTCTTACTTGCAGTAAAAAGACTACATCTAGAGACTTAAAGAAATCCAAAATCTTTAGGAAATTTATGGTAGGAAACCTATTCAAAAAGACCTTCCAAAAAATAAACAAGCATCTTTTAGGTATACCACCAGATCAAATCCACCTGTCCTAACACATAATTTGGTAGACTTTCCTAGAGATATCCCAACCATCTCTAAGTATGGAATGAGTTCTACCAGTGATAGAAATAGAATCCTCACCTCCAATAGGACATGGCAAGTTGTTAAGAAGTTTATGCACACTTTTTGTGCCTCTAATGGGGGGGATTTGGAAAATCCATCTTCAATACAAGAATTATACTTGAGGTTATCTCCTTTTCCATGCCTGAAAATGAGTTTATTATCAACCACATCAATAAGTTTTGATCATGGAAGCCAAAGGTCCTTCCATAAGAAAATTTTAGCACCATCATTGATAGAAAATGAAATGTGCTCAAAATGAAGAATTAAGCTTCTCCTTACATGACCAAATAGAATAGTTCTTGATGTGTCTTCCATGAAGCCACTTCACCCACAATGATTTTTTTTTGGTCATGTCCAAAACATTTTCTAGAAGCCTAGCATCAGACCACTAATAGGTGAATCGAATTCCAAGACCCTCTTCATATTTTACTATGCACACATAACCTTAAAAAAATGGTATGAATATGTATTTTGTGTTCATTGTCATGACAAATAGACTTCCTCATCAACCTCTCTAATTTTATCAATTATGGAATTTGGGGAATGGGAAGGTAGAAAACCAAAATATATATATATGATAAGAGGAAAGGGTCTATGTAATTAGTTCAACCTACTTGCATAAGAAAGAAGGTTACCCTTCCAAGAGTCCAGTTTAGCCTAAAAATTTTCTATTAAACGTAAACAAAGAGATATCATAATACGAATGATAGATAAAGTACTCACCATTGAAAGAAAAAAATGAAATACCATGGATACTCCCAACATAATCTTTAGTACAAGACTTACTCACAAAGAGTTGACCTTTTTCATTATTTAATTTCAAACCAGAGGAAAACTTGAATATCTCAAGAACTTCCACAATCATTGAATCATTTTTTTGTATGCTTTAGTGAACAACATAAGGTACTAAAAAAATAACGTGGGAAACATTATTTCATCAGAATATTTAATAGGATTCATCATATTATTTTTGACATAAGCTTCCAACACCAAAGAAAACCTTTGCATAGAAAAAAACATACAAATAGGGTGCTAGGGGGTACCCCTACCTTACACCATTTTTATCCTAAAATGGTGTAGAGGGAGAAACATTGGCAAGCAGTTGAAAAGATACTCATTGGAAACATTCCCAGATCCATGCAAACCAACATCATGGGAAACCTATTTTATCCATAATGAATAAAATGTAGTCTCTTCTCACTATGTCATAGACTTTTGACATTTCAACCTTTATGCACATGTTCCTTTTACCATGAACACTCGAAAAAGAGTTAACTCATTGACAATAGACTAGCATCACCAATAGAACTCCCCTTAATTAAAGCAACTTCATTCAAGTCTATTGTATCACTCATAACATACTTGACCTTATTTGCCAAAATTTTGGTAATAGTTTTATAGATAAAATTGTAAAGAGAGATAGATATGAAGTGATTAATACGAGAGGCCATAGGAATTTTAGGAATCAAGGTTATAAAAGTGATAGTTAGAATCGTTGAGTAACTTTTCATTGTCAAAGTAATTGAGTACATCCTTAGTAACATCATGCCATATAATTTGACATCACCTTTGAAAGAAAATCACATTATAACCATCGACCTAGGTTCCTTATCGTCGTTCAAATTCTTAAAAATATCCTCAACCTCCTCTTTAGTGACCCACTTTCTCAAAAGATTCAAATATCATTTGACAAAATAGTGTGAATTCAGTCTAAGTTCCATTCAGCTTAATAGTTATTATCAGAATTGAAGACATTATCATATTGTGAGACAATGTTATCAGTCATAAAATTAGTATCATGAATAAATTCACCATCTACATTGAGAGTGTTGATGTTGTTCATGTTTGTTCAAGTCATTAGGGAAGTATAAAAGAAAGAAGAGTTTCTGTCACCAAGTTCCAATCACTGAATTATAGATTTCTATTTAAGCAAACTTTCTTCATCAATAAGGCTTAGATTGTATTTTTCCTAGACTCATTGTGTTCCAATTGTGTACTAGTATCCAATGTATTAGTATCAACCTTCCTTTGCATATCAATTGACAATGTATTAGCATCAACCTTCCTTTGCAGATCAATAGCACTAGCCTCTAGTTTGCTGTCCTTGGAGAGGAAGTTAACTACTGATTTTTTTGTTGCATTCTAGTAAATTAGGTTTTAAATCATTAATTTGTTGTACAATCTCTACATAGGATCCCCCACATAGCATTGACTACACCATCTATTCTTCACAATATAAAAAAAATTCACTCAGTTCACCCAAATTTTAATAAACTTGATGAAGAGCAATGATGTGTTGTTCACTCAAAAAGGAGCTGATAACTTCCCCAGGCATTAGGAAACCTATTGAGAAAATCAATGTTTGATAACATGTTATCAATTTTGAAAAAGGTGTTATTACCTTTCTTGATTCTAATGTCCCAAGTATAAAATTGATCTTCAGTCACAATATTCAAAAAATCAATATAAGACTTTGGTAAAATCCTACATACTCTTTGCAGACGAAGGGTGCCTTCCAAACTTCACACAGATCAATCTTACGAAGTTGAAATCACCAAGGATGCACTACAATCTAGAATTGGAACTTTTAAGAAGGTTCAAACTATCTCAGAAAGATACTCTATCGTAATCATGATTTTCCCCATAAATAGTTGATGAAGACACATCCACATTGTCTCTACTCACTATGCAATGAAGAACCTGATTAGTAGCTGAAACTTTGTTGACACATTGAACACTATATGTAAGGACCCTGACCTGCGTTTAGGGTTTACCCTGTTTGTTTTGCTTAATCTTGGTGGTTTGATGCTTGCTAATCACCTTTGAGTGGTGATTAGGGTTTTTGTTGTGCTTTGTTGAGAGCTTGAGGGGCTACTTGAAAGTAACCCAAGTTTAGGGTTTTGTGTGCAAGTTTGCCATCTTGTGAGATGTTTTCCCCTCTTTGCTTCCTCTAGGGTTGAGAGGAAGGCTTGGGCTTGTTGTTTGAGTTTCTTGGGCCTTGCTTGAGCTTGTTAGGGCCTTGACGTGCTTTTTGGGCTTGCTTGAGCCTTGTGTCGGCCAAGAGAAGCATGTGTCGCCCAAGGAGTGTGTGTGTGTTGCCCAGGTGCTCGGTGTGTCGCCCAGCAGAGCTGCTAGTTGTGTCGCCCATGTTGCTTGGTCCAACCTTGACCATGTTTGGTGGACACTTAGTATGTATCATTGACAAGTGTCTCTTGCTTTGCTAGTGTGTTGGATTGAACCCTAGGACAAGTGTCCCTTGGGTGGACGACACATAGCAAGGGTCTACCTTGTTTTCTCCTCCCTCTCCTTCTATATATGTGGCTCTTTCCCTTGCCTTAGCTTCCTTTGCTCTTTTGGTCCCTCCTCCACCTTGAGTGCACGACACTCCTCCCTCTCTTGCTTGTGTCGGCCGAGACACTCTCCTGGAGTTGCAGTGGTGGCCGATACCCTCTCTTGGATCAGCTTTGGTGGATGACAACCCTTGGAGCTTGAAGTACTTCTTCTTCCTTGGAGCTTGGAGCTTAAGGTGGGTTGCATAACTTCTAACCCTAACTTCTTTACCTCTTGTTCTTGTTCTTGTTCTTGTTCATAGATTAGTAGCTTAGACTTGTACCTTGCTTGAGTTTGCTTTGGTGGCCAATATCCCCTTAAGGTTTAGGGTTTCTAGTGTACCTTGTAATCTAGAGTTTGTGCTCCTTTGAGTTGGAGGTTGATGGTGACCTAGGGTTGGGCGATATCCCTTCTTTGTTGGTGTGTTGGATGATATCCTTTTGAGTTGGACGACATGGCACCTTTGTCTTTGAGTTGGACGATATGGTACCCCCTTTGATGAACGATATGTATGCCTTTGGTGGACGTCATGATGTGTTCTTAAGGTTGGCCTATACCCTTGCCCATGTGTTGAGCGATAGGGTGAATTAGGGTCATGTTGGCTGATATGTTGGTGACCCTTGTTGAACGACATGGTCCTTCTGTTGAGCAACACCTTTGTTCTTGTGTGGGGTGAGACCCTCTCTTGTCTTGGTGTTGGGCGAGATGGGTGCCTTGTGATGGGCGACATGATGAGTGCTCTTGTGTTGGGCGATAGTTCAAGCTAGTGAGGAGTTGGCCGATATGCCTGAGTTGGCCGTTGGATGTTGTTGGGCTATACATCTTGTTGTGTTGGCCGATATGGTGAGCTTGATGGGCGATATGGTTGGTTGACACCCTCTTCTTTGTGGTGAACGATATAGCCTTGTCAAGCTTGATGGTTGTTGGTGTCAGACGACATGGCCATGTGTGGCTTGTTTCCTTGTCTTGAATGATAGACCATGCATGTTGGCCGATAGCCATGTTGACCGATAGGCCATGCATGCCATGGTGGCCGATAACCATGCTGACTGACACCCATGATGGCCGATAGCCATGTTGGGTGACAACCTTGGGTGGTGATGGACGATAGGGTTGGTGTGTGTGTCGACCGACATGCCTTGATAGGTTTTAGTGAGGGTGGTGATGAGTTATGGTGAGAGTCTTGGGATCCTAAAGTAACGGTTCCTTGTGTTATGAAAGTGGATGTTTATGCTTAATGATGGTGGTGTCTGGTTAGTGATAACAACAATGATTATGATACCTTGTAAACAATAATAATGCTAATGATAGTAACAATGATGATAATGGTAGTTGCATAAATGAGAATGATAGTAATGATGTTGATCATAATAATGATGGCAATAATGATAGTAATGATATGCATGAAGTAATCCTTGTATTTAATTGTTAAATGAGAATGGTGATAGTTACACTAGTAGTTTGCATAAGGATGATAATATTGATAATAGTGGATGGTGACAGTAATGATAGTAGTAATAATAGTGTTTGCTCTGCATACTCAACATGATTCTATATAAAGTAAACACCTTGATTTCTTGTATAATCTTGAGATAAGAGTAAGCATGTATATGGCTTGTTAATGATGTGACTTGATCACCAAATAGTGTAAGAATGGCAAGTAGAGTATCTTGAATGGCATTTCATGATGATAGCATATTCCTTATGTTGAATCTACAATTATTGTGTACTATAACCATGCAGGTGATGATTAGCCTTGAAAGGACTATGAGACACATGTGATGAGTAACATCACTTGATAATTACCCTGATTAATGAGATGATATGTATAATGTGTTAAGTTCCATGATGATGATGTGAGCCTTGAGAGGCAGTAACAGTACATGATGAGGGATTGATATCCCAGGGTATGTGATGATCCTTGAGATGGATCTAGATGGTTGGCAAGAGGCCAAGTGGTAACATGTGAAGTTGGATCCTTGAGATGGATCAGGTTGATGTGTCTTCAATAATAATATAATGTTATTTACTTTCTATTATATCTTGCATGTTATACAACTTGGTTGAATCCCGCAATCCATCTAAAAGATACTAATTAATCACAGTGAAATATATCATGTAGTTTGCCCTGGCCATAGATCCATCATTGTCAGGACTTGGTGATGGTGAAACAGGTTCTCCTACGGGTTAACCTGGAAGCGCATATTGTTGAATATGTGTAGGTTGCTCCTAGCCTGAAAATGAGGAGGTAAGAGTGTAACTTCGGTTACAGACTCATATATGTATATGGAGCATGGTGAACAGGCCCATGGCTCAGGATATGTGATGTGAGGAGCATGACTGCGTTCATGGCTCAGAGCACGGTGAACAGGCCCGTGGCTCAGTTTCACTAGCGCCGAGACCTATACCAAGGTGGGCTAGAGTGAGGGTAGCCTGTGGAGCTGACCCTGTGGCTTAGACCACTTCAGCATGTGACTACGGTCTTGCTTGTGTTGTACTCGTGTACTGACCATGAGGTGGGAGGTCGTGGAGTCCGACTCTTCCATTGACCTTGTATGGCACCGACTTGGGTTTCATAACCGAAGGTTGGATTTGAACGATACGGTTCAAATCCTCAGGGCATAATAATACGTAATATAGCCGTTTAGTACTTATTGCTTAGGATAAACATGAAACATTGGTTGAGGCCTTGTTTGTGTAATATCTTCGTTATATCTTGTAGGTTATGTGATAATATGTCTGATCTTGATAAGCAGGTTATGTGACATTATATCTTGTTCTGATAATCATGTTACATAGGGATACATCTTATCTTGCTAATCATATTCCTTGAGATATATCTGGTTATATGCTTTTGTATAGCGGGTAAGCTTGTCGGTAAGAATAATCTGTTATATATAGACTGCTCTTGTAATACCTGTTATTAGATATCTGTTGTTATAGTCTATCTTGCTGAGCTTCTGTAGTTGCAGTGGGGAGTTATGTTTCCCACTGGGACAATTGTTCAATTGTCTCACTCCGCTGGTTTACAACCTTTTTAGGTGGTCGAGGTAGACGTGGTCGTGGTCGTGGCATTGCGGCCGAGCAGCTTGACGAGCAGTAGAACGCAAGCGATGGACATGCTGTTGTTTTGGATGTTTTGCAGTAGAGTCTAGAGTCATCTCTGTACTCTCAGGTCCTTGGTAGTGTTTTGACGATGTTTCACAATGAATGATCGATGATGTTTGTATATCCTACTATTGGCCGGATGTGGGCCTTTATGTATACGAACATGTGGTGATCTCATGTGATGGATGAACAACTATTTCTGAGCTGTGGACACATATCAGATCTCGTGGATCTATATATATATGACATGTTTCTGTGCAGGATGAGGACTGGAAAGTAATAGTTTCGCAGTTTATCAGTTTTACGCAATCGGTTTTAATTAACCCGTGTTTTCGATAATCTGTGGTTATGGTGATTTCCACACGTTTTTGCGTAACACCTCGTTATCTGCGTGATAATGGGATGTGTTGCCACACTATCTTTCTAGAGGATGAGAATACGAGTGAAAGAGTAATAATTATAATTTGAAATGAAACTTGCATTCCTCCAAACAGAATTGACAACTAAAGGAATATCTTGCATGTGAAGACTGGATTCCAAACTGATGTAAATATCCACTTTGATTTTAATAATATCTCATCTTATACATGAGAGCTAATTGTGTGCACCTCTCACATTCCATGCTATAATGGAAAGAGGTTTATCCATTCGAGGTCTAACTGGAGATTTTCCACCCCTCAGGTGTAGTGACTCTCCATCTTGGATGTTTTAAAGAAAAGAAAATTTATTTGAGGATAGATGCATGTTCCTAACAAGACTCACACTTTAGTGTGTACTCTTAGTGGACACTTGAACTTCTTATTTTGAATCCCCCACACATGTTAAGAAGGAGTAGCCGGATTTGAGGCATTTTTTTTAACTTCCACTTAAAACCACAGTAGGATCAGGAGGGACATGTTGTACCATCTAGACTCCCATTGTGTTGCTCACCTCATCCTGCATTCAAGGAACTTCATTGATTTTAGAGGAGTTACCATCTTTAGAATTCATGGTTATCACATTCAACACATCAATAAACTCATCCACATTATCTTCACTATGATTAGAGCTATTAGACTTTGTAACCTAGACTTTTCTCTTCTTGACTTCCATCTTCAATTCCATAATGAAAGCATCAGAACACTAGTTTTATTCATGGCCAAAAATGACACAATGAAGGTATTTATTCAGTTCCCATTCATCTTTAAAGGAGATAGGATCCAGCTGACTATCTTCACTCTATATTTATAAATCTTTTGGGAAATTGAAGTTAATGAAAATTAGCACCTATAGTTGAGAAAACTCCAACCCCCTAAAATCCAATATCATTTTATTCAAGAAAACATGTTTCCTAGGAAAGATCCAATATGATTGAACATTTCAAAATCCCAAAGCTCCAAGGGGAGATAATAAATCTTTATCCATACTAGAATCTATGGTAACTTCAATTTTTCCGTAGGCTTGTCCCTTTCCTATTGCTTCATGATCAAAGGCTTTCTAGCCATAAACCATGGGCCCCCTTCTAGTGCATTGACCATGCCCTCATCGTTAGAGAAAAGAATTAGGAAGAAACCTTTCCCCTGAGGTTTGACTTCAATAGAACCTTTGACATTTCGTATTATTTCTAGGTGAGCCACAAGGTTTGTCTAGTGGGGATTTAGACCAACTATATTCTCCAAAACAACTCTACTCCATCTAGTTAGGTTCCTTTCCGCAATACTCTTATAATAGGTTTGTTTTGTGGGATAGAAGAAAGGATATGAGTCCAAATCCCATTAAAATTCTAATCATGCGTTTGGTTGTGTAAAAACCTATATATTCAGATTGGATTTGGAGAACGATAGCAATGGAAGGTATTTCTGGGGGATGGGATATAGGGTATTCTACCTTATGTTTGGGTACCTTGGGATATGATTAGGTAAATGGATTGTTAGTCATTTCTAGCATTGGTTTTAGTGTGCATTATCAATTTTATTTGTCACTAAAAAAATATTTGGATATGATGACACACTTTTATGAAAAAAAATAGTTAATGAAATGAAAAATTACAATTCCACCCTCGAATTAATAATGTAAAGATATGTACAAATTGATTGATGTAGAAAATTGGTACAACAAAATAAGTTAACATATATACGTTCATATAATAAAACTATTTTTTCTTTCCTAAATGAATTTATTGGAAATATAATAGAACATATAACAATTTATTACGCATTATGTGAAAAATATCATGAACTCGACTCAAATGTTGATTTTATTATAACCTACATAATTGGAAAAAAAAACCATTCATTATATGATTTACCAAGTAACTGTATCTTCAAAATATACCACCATAAGCCAATAATCACGTAAGGAATTTGAAATACATAAATATCTAAGAATGATTCAAGTTTCGTACAAGTAAAGCATACTAAAAAATAGAATTCATGAATAAAATTCACATAGAAGATATTGAATTTTTTTCTAAACATAATCAATATTCTAATTATTATTGAATTGTCTCCTTAGATATATTTCTCTTTCTTATTCAATCAAGTAAAAAAAATGTTTGGCATGGAGATTCATTTGCAGTCAATAGGATAATGGTTGAGATCCTCTCTACCCTTATAAGATTGCCTAGTTTCCTTACTGAAAGATCTAGAGGGGGTGAATAGAGCTTTTTGGATAATTTGAAGTTAATTGAAATAATTAAAGCAGTCAATAAAAGAAGGAGGGGGAATTAGGAAGACACTTTGATTTAGAATGGTTCCAACCTTTGAATCAAAGGTTGTCAATCCACTACTCAATTGTTTCCAATTGGGATTTTGAAAGTGATTTATTTTATTACCTCGCAAGGATGTTACATACAATACAATCACCTTCCACTCGAAGTAGACTTCATCTTGAAGTATCCTCAACCCCCTTAAAGAAACTTTCTTGAAGTAACCACGATCAATCCTTGGAGCAACCTTCACCACCTAGAAGTAGCTCCACCACCTTGAGATAGTCTTCCTTTAGAAGTAGCCTCAACCACCCTTGATACAGAGTTCCTTGAATTAATCTCAAACACCTCTTGAAGCAAACTTCTCCACCAAGAAGTAGATTCAACCAAGCTCCCTCAGGCAACCTCCACAACCTAGGTGTAGCCAAAGAGCACAAGCAACTTTAACCTGTGAAAGGGGATTGAAGAAGTAAGTACACCAATTTAGTATTGTGCTTTGACCCTATATCAAGCATTTAGATCTCCTATCTACTTAGGATGTACATGTCTATATGTAGTGTCTAGGAGATTGTAACTATAGGACACAACTCTAGAGCACAAGGATGAAGATGGCAAGTGAATGCAGGATTTGTTGCTCTCTATAGTGGATGCTCAAGTGTAGCTTAGGTATTATGTATGCAAGTGGTGATTTGGGTGTCCTAAGGCCTCTCTTACTTATAGGAATGATTTACAAGTGATTAGGGACATTGAAGGGAGTGTCTAGAGTGTTTGTAGTTCTTAACTAGTCGTTATGTATACATTAGTTGGCTAGCAACTACTAATTTGTTCGTTCTTGAAAAGAACAATCCAGAACCCTACTCGGTCGACAATTTGGTCGACCAAACTGTGTCTCAGTCGAGGATTTATACAAATGAGTCTGAGTTTAAGACAAAAGTGTTGTAACATCTGTTTTCAACTCCCAACTACCAACTACTCAGTCTAACAGTCACAAGCTTTAGACCGTTGCTTACTCGGTCGAGGTTATTTTTGATCGAAGACTATTTTACAGCACAATTGTGTAAGTTGTTGAACAATGCTCACAATTTCAAGTGTGGTGGTTCTCAATCGACAAGAACTTCGAATGCGAGTGTCTCGGATGACAAGTTCTTCGATCGAGGGTGTCCCTACTCTAGACTTTTGAATCACCTACTAAGTGTGTGTTTCAATGTGTGTTGGTGACTCTAACTTTGGGTGGGGAATCTATCTAAGGGTTATAAGTGGGTAGGGAAGATCTAACACTTGATTTACATGATGTCTAAGTACTTGTACATTATATTTTTTTCACAAGTGTTTACATTTGAGTAAAATCATGGACATTTATGCAATCAAGCATATTTGATCTTCAATTTGCATTGATCTTCATCTTCCCACTAAGTAAGATTTCCTTATTCCTTTGAACCCTGAAATATCCACAAGTGTGAAATGTTTGTCATCATCAAAACAAAGGGTATATTAATGTCCAATTTAGCCAACAATCTCCCCCTTTTTGAAGATGACAAACATTTCTAAAATATAATCAAAATAATTGAGATGAGTTTCATACTTGAGATTTACCTGAGAATATTCTCTTGGTGTGGAACATAGTATCCATTTCTTAAGGAAAGTAGCATAAATTAATGTCAAGCCAAGAGAACATGAAACTCATTTATTTTTATTTATATTATTTCCCCCCTTTGTCATTTCAAAAGGATAGCCATATAATTATATATGTAGGTCAATAAGACTCCCCCTTAATTGAATACTCCCCCTTAATTGTTTGCTTCAAAAATAATGTCAAAGTTAGTGACAATTTAAAAATCAAGATTAATTTCTCAACTATTTGCAAGGGATGTTAAGCCCTAAAATGATATGAGATTCTTTTAGGGTCATGAATGTTATTAATTTCTCAACCATTTATAAGGGATGTTAAGCCCTGAAATGATATGAGATTCCTTTTAGGCTTGTAATAAATGTGTCTCTAACCAAATATAAGGGATGTTAATCCCAAATTGAATTAGAGAATCCAATTAAGATCAAGATAAAAAATATACACATTATATCCAAGAATTTGTGGGATCCCCCTTAATCTCATAACAAAAGTGAGGTTAAAGATACTACAATATTTCAAATCATAAACTTTGAAAATCAATTGATTAAGTATGATTGTGAGTTAATTTTTATAAGAAATCTTGTTTCTTGTACTATCTAAAAATTTCTCTTATTATAAATATTTAACCTGATGAGAAACTTACAGATTTAATATATCAATGTTAGGTGCAAGTGAATTACAAATAAGCATTTTTGTCAGGCTTATTTTCAGTCGACCATGAATTTGACCAGGGTGCCCCTCAGTCGAGCTCCTTTTCGGCCGAGAGGCATCTTTGCATATTTTTAGTTAATGCAGATTTTTCCAAAATGAACCAAGATATAACATTTTATTATCATAAATGAGTAGTCAACTTCTTTTTATATGCATATTTATCTTGTTTCAAGTCACATATTTCTTCCTTTATGATTTTATTATTTTTTTATACCCATTTCAAGAGTTTGATGTCCTTATGTCCTCAAGTATTACCCATTAATGCATAAGTCATGTCAATTTAGTTCCAATTGAATGTTTGCTTTTAGGTTTAGGAGTTGAAACTTATGCATTATTGAATCTCGTATAGAAATTATCCAATAATCAACTCCTTTTAGGATATGATTAAGCATTGTTGTGAATAATTATCATTTATTCTTAAATTCTCTTAGTTGTAGACTTATAAATCCTAGTTGTTTTGATATGTTGAAAATTTTAGGATAAAGCCTTTTTGTAACTTAAGATCAAATTTGTCTTCACAATCTTTTGTTATAGAACCAGATTTATGCGAATCAGTTCTAGTGAGAAAAATTTTAGTTTTGATAAGAAATCTTACTTTTAATCTTCTAGAATACACAAATTTGATATTTTCTATGAGTCATATCCATTATTTTACAAATAGCAAAAAATGTAATAATATCACCTTTCTTCAAATGTGACCAATACACTTACCTTTTCTCCATGTCCGTGGAGATATTCTTATTTCTAGTTTTATGCTTGTTGGGTCAATCTCTACATGCCATCCAAACCTGCAAAGTGTAAATTTTTGGTCCCCATATAGTGGTCCTTTGGGTTAGGATTTTGAAAATTAAGTGTATTCGATTGAAATTATATTCCTAATAAACAGACCTATTATCGGTTGAATATATATTCGATTGAGAAATTTCTCGATCGAACTATTTGTTGACTGAAAAGATTTGCCAATAAAATCAATTTTGACAGAACTACCTTTGGTTGAACTTGTCTTCGACCAGAAGATGTCTCGGTTGAGCATTTTTTTTACCATGATTAAATGTTGTGCATTTTTACCAATTTCAACATTTCTAATGTAAACATATAATTCTTAGATAACATAATTAAGTAATCAGGGATATACAAGTTCAAGCTTAGTTTAGTTGATATAAGACATTATAGATTTAAAAGTGAAGCTTTAGGTCAAATGTCAACTATTATGACTAACATTTTTTAATTTGGGGGTTTTGGAACCCAAACCAAGTCAACATCCTTTTTCTTGTATGGGAAAGAGAATGAGTAATGTCCAAGACATAAATAGTAATGACAACAAATATAATCAATTTCATTTCTCTTCTTAGTTAGATTGTCTTTAGGCACACGCATGACTTTAGTCTTGGGTACTTGTGTCCTTTTAGTTCTAGGTTTTGGATAGGATATATCTTTGGACACATAACCTAGACCTCTCCTCCCAATTTGGTCAGATGAGTCCTTTAGGATTTTATCAATAATGTCTTGATTTTTCAAGCTATGAATATCCGTTTGCAACTTAGCGATTTCATCCATTCTCTTTTTAATGTCTAACTTTTCTTGGTCTAAATTACATAAAAAACTATCTCTTTCTTTGACAATAGCATAATAATCCAAATGAGTGCATAAAATAGGTTGTTTTGAAGATCATTCATTTTAGCAAGCAATTCAAACTTTTCTTGGAAAAGAAAATTATTGTTAATCTCTAGAGTAAGCAACTTAATATTGCAATCATTAAAAGAAGATTTTAAAATAGCTTTTTTAGACATCAGACTTTCCTTTTCAAAAGTAAGATCATTCAATTTAGCATACAAATCTTCATTGGTTTTTGTAAGCCTTTTTTTAATTTCTTTTTACAGTCAATATATTTATCATGTAATTCTTCAATACAGGTGACTAACTCTTCTTTAGATAAATCAAGAAGACTTACCTCATTTTCTTCTTCATTTATTGTTGCAATGAAACAACTTACCTTTTCTTCTTCTTCGTCACTCTTGATATCATCGCTTGACTCATCCCAAGCTACCTTGTAGGCCTTTTCCTTCTTCTTGAGAGAAGATTTCCTTCCCTTCTTAATTTGGGACACTCATTTTTTAAATGTCCCTTCTTTCCACATTCAAAGCACCTAAGAGAAGAAGAGGAATAAATAAGAGAATTTTTGTTAGTTTTAAATCTTCTATACTACTTACCATTTACAATGAGTGCCTCCTCTTCACTATCTTCTTCACTTGTTTCATTTCTTTCTTTAGTTATCACCTTAAAATCAATGTCCTTCCTTTTCTCCTTCTTGTGTTCAATTGCCAATCATTCTTCTTCTTCAAGGGCGACCTCATGAGTTTCTAGGTTGCCAATGAGCTGCTCCATCCTCATTGTTGAGATCATTTGCTTCTTCAATGGTCGTCACCTTTGGTTTGTATTTGTAAGGCAAAAACCTGAGAATTTTGGACACTTGATCTTCTTCGCTTATATATTTTCCTAATTCACTTAAGCTATTAACAATGGAAGAAAATCTTGCGTACATTTCACTAATAGATTCATTAGGTTACATACGAAATTGTTCAAACTTTTTCTAAAGCATATTAATTTTGGTATTTTTAACCTGGGTAGTTCCTTCATGTGTTATGGAGAGTTTATGCCATATATTGTAGGTTGTATCAGATGAGGATATTCTATTGAATTCACTTACTAAAATAGAACAATATATAATATGCTTACCACTTTTGCATTTAATTGAACTTGTTTGACAGTGTTGGGATCCCATGTTGAATTTTTAGTTGTGGAAAGCACATAGGGAGTAGACACCATGCTCCATAACTCCAAGAAGAGTCCTTGGAAGTAAAATTACATTCTTCTTTTCTAGTAGGTGTAGTTGCTTCCATCAAAGGGTGGTGGATGAGTTACGTGAGTTCCTTCAAGGTTGAGGTTGCTCAGAATGTTGTCCCCATTCTTCAAGACCTATTATGGCTCCTTGAAGACCTACTTTGATACCAATTGAAAGATCTAGAGGGGGGTGAATAGATATTTTTGGATAATTTAAAGTTAATTGAAATAATTAAAGCACTTAACCAAAGATGGAGGGGGAAACAAGGAATACACTTCAATTTAGAGTGGTTCCAACCTTTGAATCAAAGGTTGTCAGTCCACTACCCAATTGTTTCCATTTGGGATTTTGAAAGTGATTTATCTTATTACCACATAAGGATGTTACATAAAATGCAATCACCTTCCACTCAAAGTAGCCTTCACCTTGAAGTAGCCTCACCCCCTTGAAGTGTCCTTCTTGAAGTAACCATGAGCAATCCTTAGAGAAGCCTTCACCACTGATAAATAGCTCCACCACCTTGAGATAGCCTTCCTTTAGAAGTAGCCTCAACTGACCTTGAAGCAGCCTTCCTTGAAGTAATCTCAAGCACCTCTTGAAGCAGCCTTCTCCACCAACAAGTAGCTTCAACTGAGCTCCCTTAATCAGCCTCCACAATCTAGGAGTAGCCAAGGAGCACAAGCAAGTTTAACATGTGAAAGGGGATTGGAAGAAGGAAGTATAATAATTAAGTATTGTGCTTTGATCCTATATCAAGCGTTTTGATATCTTATCCGCTTAGGATGTGGCTATATGTGGTGTCTAGGAGATTGTAACTATAGGAAACAACTCTAGAGCACAAGGGTGAAGATGGCAAGTGAATTCTGGATTTGTTTCTCTCAATAGTGGATTCTCAAGTGCGGCTTAGGTATTGTGTATGCAAGTGGTGATTTGGGTGTCCTAAGGCCTCTCCTATTTACAAGAATGGTTTACAAGTGATTAGGGACGTTTCAGGGAGTGTCTAGAGTGTTCTTAGTACTTAAATAACTATTATGTGTACATTAGTTGGCTAGCTACTGCTAATTTGTTCGTCCTTGAAAAGAACAATCCAGAACCCTATTTGGTTGACAGTTTGCACGAACGAATTATGTCTTGGTTGAGGATTTCTTCGACCAAGCCTGGGTTTAAGACATAAGTGTTACAACGTCTATTTTCAACTCCCAAATACCAACTACTTAGTCTAACAATCACAAGCTTTAGACCATTGCTTACTCGGTCAGTGTTACTTTCGACCGAAGACTATTTTAGAGAACAATTGTGTAAGTTGTTGAACAATGCTCACAATTTCGACCGAGGTGGTTCTCGGTCGATAAGAACTTCAACTGAGAGTGTCTCGGTCGACAAGTTCTTCGACCAAGGGTGTCCCTATTCTAGACTTTTGAATCACCTACTAAGTGTGTGTTTCAATGTGTGTTGGTGACTGTAACTTTAGGGGGAAATCTATCTAAGGGTCATAAGTGGGTAGGGAAGATCTAACACTTGATTTCAATAATTTCTAATTACTTGTACATTATATTTTTGTATAAGTATTTACATTTGAGTACAAACATGAACATTTATACAATTAAGTGTATTTGATCTTCAATGTGCATTGATGTTCATCTTCCCACTAAGTAAGATTTCCTTATTCCTTTGAACCTTGAAATACTCAAATAACATGTTAGATCCACAAAAGTGAAATGTTCATCATCATCATAACAAAGGGTATATTAATGTCCAATTTAGACAACACTTACTTCTTCACCAATTGTTTCTTTTTGCTAATTTTGTCACCATCGACTCACCTAGTCCCTCAGATGATGCTTTAATGTATTCTCCAAGATGCTTTACCACATCTGCACAAGTTCCAATTTTGTTGTAATAATTTTCATATTATTAAACTTTTTAACATAATAATATAGGCTATGATATCCATGCATATATTATATTAATCATATAAAGGGTCATATTTTCTGTTACCTTTTTGATACGATCATTGTAGAAAAGCATGCCATAAGGGAAGCAAGGAGAAAAATTGTTACCCTAAAGGAGAAGGAACACAAACAAATCTTGATAAACACCAATGTAGATAGTTGTTGATCGTTAGCAGCGTCGAACTGGTCATGAGAAGAAAAAGTGGAAACTAGTCATCAGGAGTAGTAAAACCAACCATCTTTGGAGGAACAACAACATCAACCGAACCATTCATGGATGTTGAAATCTCTATGAGAATAAGCAACACCAGTCTTGAGGAGTAATATGTGAGATCCATACGAGTTGCAACGACACTACCCATGAGGAACAATCTTGTCTGGTTGGAAAATGGTTCTGCCATTCGTGTGGGAGAGGAGGGGTTCCCCGTTTGTGAGATTGAAGAAAACTTGGCATGAGGAGTGATCACATCCAGGTAAAGAAGGGCAATCATTCGTATGGGAGAAGAAGAGAGATCTCCATTTGTGAGGGAGATGACCACTCATCGTTCGTGAGGGAGACGCTTGATGTACATTTATAAGAAGAGAGCGCACACAAAAAATTATCTGGAGAGGGTTTTCTTTGAAGTTGGGCGGTTATTGCGATATATCCAGATTGAATACTTGGGGTGTTCTAGAATTGGGAATCGTAGTTAGTCGACACTCCATTAATTCCAGTTTCCAATACTATTAGGACACCTCAACTTACCTTTAACAATCTCTATGTCTATCTTACTAATATCAAAATTATTAGCTATCGATTTCTCCTTGAACATGTTTGACTAGAGCTTGACTTCCTTTGCAACTGATTTCGTTAAGGACAAGAATGAAGGACCCTTTTCTTCCCTGAGACACCCTCTGGATGTGGATCTGGAGCAGGTGATTTAGAAGAAGTAGAGATCCCTTTGTTACCACTGATCTCACCCCCATTTATTTAAATTTTAAGAATATTTTGGCAGCATTTTGCCATAGTGCTTAAAGTACATCGATGTAAATGGACAAAAATCAACCTAAATATGTACTTGGATAACAAATAGGAAATGACTATTGAAATATCTTGAAAATGGAAAACTCATTATACACTCACATTCTAAGTGAGATTTTGTGTTCATGAACAGTCTCAAATTAGGGACTATTCAATATTTACTCCTAATGAGTAAATCCTAGACTGGTTTATAAGTCAGAAAACAAATATATAATTATCACTTACATATAAAATTTAGGTTTGATACCAATGATCTAAGCCTAAATTTAGGTAATATTGATTAATTATTTCATGTATGAACATGCATATAACTAAAAACAAAAAATGCATATAAGATAATTTAGGTTAATACAATCATCCATTTTGATTAATTCATTCATCAAAATCATAACAAGTATAACTAGGCATGTAACCCTACAAGCATAACAACTATAAATAATCAGGTATCTAAAAAATTTATAGCAATTTTGAGCTACACATGATAAATGGAATGTGGTGGGGAAAATGGTGAGAAGAAGAGACCATGAGAAGAAGAGAGAAAATATACCTAATGAACTGGAGATAATGGAGAACAGAAGACATGGTGTGGGTAGGTAGGGTAGGGCTTCTAGGAGAGAAAGAAACTAATCTGACAGTAAGAGGAGACATCAACGCAAAGGGGTGTGACTCAGTAGGGTAGGGCATAGAAAAAAGAAGTTGTGTCAACAATGAGTTTCAAGGGGTGAATTAAGAAGTGGAGGGGATGAGCTTCATAGGGAGATGAAATCAATGATACTAGTGGGGAAGGACGTGAAGACTGTGGCATGAGGTGTGAGGTAAAAGATAATTCATCTTAAGGTCATTGCTGTAAAAGAAAAACTATGTGGATGAATGGAATGGAAACGTAAGGATTTTCATGAGGTTTATTAGTTAGCATGTTGTATCAACTTATAGAAAAAAAATGGACACAATAACTAATAGGTACCCATGTTTTGGTTGTTAAGTTCATTTCACATGTGAAACTAAGACTACACTCAAATAGTGTTTTGGCAATTATGGAGAAGAAGTGACACCCCATTATTTTAAAACCCTAATTTTGGCCAAGACTGTAGTGTTAGTTTCTGTCGCCAAAATTGACACAGTAAGACTTTTTGGAAGTACTTCTTATTATGCGAGATTGCATCATGGGAAGACTATAACATCGGTCCCCTATCAAAATTTACACCTAAAAATATTAGAACACTAAATTTATCCAAGACCATTGTGTCAGTTTCTTTTGAAAAAACTAACATAATAAGGCATTTTGGAGGCATTCTATTTTGTATCATTGCATCACATGAAGAATATAACCTCAATTCTTCGTATAAATCTTTTCCCCATTCTATTAAATTCATAAATTTAAAAAGTGTCCTATCTACAAAACTGACATAGAAATTATGTTTGGAGAGCTTATTTATTTGATGGTATTGTATCGCAAGAATACTATAACATCGATTCCTTCACTACAATTGTATCTATATTTACTTAAAATCATTTCTTATATCCAACCTTTAGCATCAGTTTCACACAAAAACTTAAGCAGTAAGGTTTTTGGGTGGGCGCAAGTTGTAGGCAACATCACGTACAATTTGCGACACCACTTTGGCATAAATAAAAAATTTTGTTTCCCATCAAATAAATTTTGAGAAGTTAAATTTTTTCAACTACTTACTATAATGACCCGATTTCAAGTTAACCATCTGTTTAGAGTTTACTTGAATGTTTACATTCTTTAGTAGATTGATCCTTGATTAAGCTTAATTAGTGATGATAGTTTGTTATGATATTTTAAACTTCATGAGACACTTTAAAGATGCTTATTTTTTAATAACCAAGGTTTGCAAGCGAGAACCTTAGTCGGCTAAAAATTAGGATTTTGATAGTATATGTTTACAAATTTGACCATAATAGTGGTGTAGTAAATGATTTTTAGTGTCTTATCAGTAACCTAAATTTATTTAAAATTTCAATATAATTTTGATATCTCGAATATACATGTTAGTGTAAGTTTTTAGAAATTATGGATGTTCTTTGAATCTATTTCCCAATCAAATTCCAATTTGACTGACTATGCTATAGACTATTGTATAGCAATATGGTACGTGATTTGTAGTTATATATTGATAACTCTGAATGTGTCTAGGAAAATATAGTAAATTTTCATGATTTTTTAATATGTTTAATTGATGTAAGATAACATATTTAGTAAATTCTTAAGACATACATTTCTACTAAAATAAAAGAAAATATAATTTGGACTTATTTGGAATTTTCCCCAACAACCTTAATTTCTCTATATGAGTAACCTATGACTCTAGTATCTTCCATATTTCATGATTCATCTCACATAAATGAAACCCTAGAAAGAGATGAAGAATTAGGGATGAGTGAGGAAGGAGGTGGAGATGTTGATCTAGGGTTTTATCTTTTGAGGAGTGATGAAAACAAGTAACTTTAGCTTCTTTAGATAGGTTTTCATGGTGAATATTTTCATCTCTACATTCCTCCCATCCTCTGATTGGGATCAAAAGGAGATCAAATCAACATATTTTCTCTTTCTTTCACTCTGATTCCCCTTTTCTAGGGTTCCTAAGTTGAAAATAGAAAGAAATGAGTTAAATCCTTTAGAGTTCATCGTATTTCTAGATATTTAGAACTTTAGCAATTTTTTAAGGTGCTTGGTTCCTGAGGTGAGTGTTTGTCTCCCTCTTAAGCTTTGTATTAATGTTAAAAGCCTAATTAAATTTGGCTTAAATAAACTAGATCCTTGCTTGTACTCGTATGTGATTGGGTGATCAATTGGGAAGAATTTTGGGGATATTGAATGCTAGTGGTGTTGTTTCATTCTCATTTGTTTGTATTTGTATATTTCCTGATCTATTGACTTATTTTCTATCAAAAATTCAATGGATAGAGAATTATGTTGTTTTATATGAATACTACCTAAAATCATCCTAATAAATAATATATCTGGAAGTTGGGTTGACATGTATACAATCATGCTTCAAATTAAT
Source organism: Alisma plantago-aquatica (assembly GCA_963693085.1). NCBI lineage: Eukaryota > Viridiplantae > Streptophyta > Magnoliopsida > Alismatales > Alismataceae > Alisma > Alisma plantago-aquatica. Next base: position 1,084,547,870 of record OY856412.1, on the reverse strand, counting down.
AAGAATGAGATCCTCAGTTATATTTTTGTATCTTTGCTAGAATTACATATTGCATGCACATGCGTTTCAATATCCAATCTTAAATTGGAGGTATTCCCTTTCTAGGGTTAGTGTTGAGGGACTCAAATTAGCCAATGAATCGATAAATACTTGTAAACAATGGATGAATTGGGTATAAATGGAAATTAGGGTTTCCATATGTGATGAATAGTCTTAGTAAGCCCTTGTACACCCTAATGTAGTTATTTAATAAAATGGTTCTTATGATCATGAATTAATATGTAGTGAACTAAGTGATCTTCTTAAAGTCCCTAAAATTTAGTATTGGGATGAGTATGATAGATAAAGCTTAGTAAATTTGTAAATGTGAAGAAATTCTCAATTGTAAGTATTATTACTTCAATTAAAGATGATAAGTATGAGTAGGATGATAAAAATATAATGTGTCCATTCTATTATAATATACTGAATAATGAGTAAATCTCACATGAATGCAAGTCTTATATACAAGTTACATAAGTATGAAATGAGAAGATGACTAGAGATTAAGGAGTAAGAAGAAGTAGCCCTAATCTAAGGTCCTTCCCAAATTGAGATTTGTATAAGAAATAGGAGGATTGCTTTCAATTACCAAATGCCATTAGAATTCAAGTGGCATGTTTCAAGTAGCTAAATATAATATAAGAAATGGACAAAGGAAAAACAAATTGTGTTGATAAATAATGAATGAAACATTAATGAAATGGGTATGAGGAAATCTTCAATTTATTTACTTCATTGTATTTGGATTGACCTAAATTAAATGGATTACACCAACATCAGAATATGAAGGCTTTCAATGAGAGAAAGTTTATGCATTGAGTAAATTTAGAATGATAGATTCCAAGAATAGTACTGAACTTAATGTGAAAGAAGTTATGACTATTGATTATGTAGTGAAGCAAAAATGAAGAAAATTGATAGTTGGGTCCAAAAACGTAATTGTAACCCTAATATGATGATCTAGATGATAATAATTTAGAATTATCTGAAATAAAGGATTAAGAATATGAGGACCAAAAAAATGAGGACCAAAAAAGGATTAATAATATACATAAGTATACTTTACTTCAATTACAAGATGAAGTTCAAGGATGTGAATTGATTCATATAAATGCATTTTGGGTTGTAATTGCTTGTAGAATACTTGTATTCTGAGAATGGTCTAGTCTGATGGATTTGAAATAAAATCACATATGTGTTAGATAGTAACCCTAACTAAAGAATGGTAATCATAAAAAGGAGTATTAAGTGTCTTATATATGTTTACTCCTTGAGATTTATTCATATCTATTTAATGGGATGGAATAAGTATATGTTGTATGATAAACTTGTTCTAAGCATGATGAATGATACAAGATGTCTATATGATTATATTGTGGATAGTTCTAATGCTTGTGTGAATATTTGATGAAAAATATGATAAGGAATGAATTGATAGAAATATGTTGGTTTTGAACTAACATGCATTGACTGTATTTAAGAAATGTAGTGTAGGGTAAATGATGGATAATGAGATTGTGCCTCAAGTTGATAGCCCACTTATGATGAATGATGTGGAAATGGAAAGAAACATTTTATTGTAAATTACTAATTTGTTGTGCCTTTTTGTTGTAATAATTATCTTTAATGTTAAGCCTAATCTAATTTATGTAATTCTAGTTGAGTGAGAATACACACACTTGACAAGTGATGCTTTGAATTCTCTTGAAGATGAGTAAGAGAACATTACGTAAAAGGTGAAATGATGAAAACATCTAGTTGGGTTCCTTGAACAACGTGAGTTTCCCCTAAGGTACATACTGGGAAAATGAATTTGATCTCCTTGTAGCAATCAGAGAATTATGAGAAGGATTTCTGGAGTGTTGATGAAGACTTTGAAATTTATGTTGACTTGAGAGTTATACATTGCCCATATTTTGATAATGACTTAACCATTTGATTCCTATGTACCTAATATGTTTGTTAAAGATTGATTTCAGACTTTAGGTACATGAAAAGGAACAAATTACACAAGCCCTAGCTTGTTCATGTTCAAGCCAAAACAATGCAAGTGTGAAATTTGGGAAATCACTCCAAATGACCTTAGATGATTTTTGTAATCACTTGTATTGGTGATATGACTTGTAACTAAGATGAGAAAAATTAGGGACACTTATATCTAACGTTTGGTCAGTCAAAAGTCATATTAGAAAATTTGTCATAGACTGTTTATCGATCATGTTCGAAACTAAACCAATCTAGTGATGGATTTTCTGAAGAGACCAATCAGTCAAGTTGCACACTCATAGAACATGACTGATCGACTCACTGAGAGGAACTAATTTTAGCTCATCGGTCGAGTTTCCCAAAACAAACTTGATCGATAGTTTAAAAATTGGCTTTGTCTCTTAGTGGATCAGTCAAGTTATCTTTATTGAAACTCGACTGAATGTACTATATGAAAAATGCGGAAAAAGTGATTATAACCATTGGTGAGTTGTTTTGAGCGAGGAACTTGAAAAATGGCTATATTTTTCCCTTAAGTGATCCCACACTCAAGGGAACACCCCCAACTATAAATAGGGTCCCTTGGAGTTCATTCCAATATTTCTCATTTATGCTATCCTATGCCATTTCTATAGTTGAGTGTGTTGCAACTCCTTGAGCCCCTTTGTCTCTCTGCTTTACATAGCCATTCATGATTATGAGTGAGTTAGGCATATTGTAAGAGATCTACCATCATGTGCTTGTAAAGCTCTCATTCCATTCCATCTTCCCTACCCCCTTTCTCAAATAAGAAAATGTTGAAGCAAGCTACTCCGAGTGAAGGTGAAGTTATTGTCAATCTTCTTTAAGGTTGAAGAAGAGGTTAAGGTCTTCTCTAGGTGAAGGAGAAGGCAAAGGCTAAAGATTCAAGAAGAGGGGGTAATTCCTTGAAGGTTGAAGGCTTGTGTAAGAGTAGGTAAGTCCTTGGAGAAGGTGGAAGACTCTTTGCTAAGGGGTAAGTCTTTGGTAAGGTTGAAGACTCTTTGTAATGGATAGAAAAGTCCTTTGGTGGATCTTGTGTTGTAAATTTTATAAGTGAATATATAGAGGAAAGAACTTGTAAAGTCCTACAGGTTTACCTCTCTAGGTAGGGATTGACTCTCTCCTATTATGGATCGTAGAACCACTCTAAACCACCTTGTTCAAGTTCTTGTTTCAATTTCTCTCATCCTTGCTATGCTTGCTTAGTTAGGACTTCAAATCCCTCTTAAGCTATTGGTTTTGATTAATATAATTTGAAGGTATAACTTATCTTGTGAGAATTTTGAATCTCTATTCACCTCCTCTAGAGCCCTAGACCCAACAAGTGGTATCAGAGCTAAGGATCTTTTCTAATAATCTCCCACGATATGAGAAGATAAGCGACAACCTACTTGGTTCACTCAACCTAGAGGGAGGCATCTCCATGCATCCTCTGGTCTTTGACGGCACCAACTTTCTCTATTGGAAGAGGTGTATGCAGTTCTACATTCAAGACATGAACTTTGATATGTTGAAGGAGATGGTCACAACATACAAGGAGCCAACTAGAGTTGTTGCAACATGGAGTGAAGCTGCACTTAAAGAAGCCCAACTCAATGAAAAAGCCATAAGTATTCTCTATGCAGCCATTACCCCAATGAAGTTCAACCTCATCTCATCTTAGGACACCGCCTATGAGATTTGGGATAAATTGTGCATTACCTATGATGACACAAATCAAGTCAAGGATTCTAAGATATACATGTTGAACAGCCTACTAGAGAAATTCAAGATGGGCAAGAAAGAAGGGATTGTGAAGATGTACTCTAGGCTCAATGTCATCATCAATGGCCTAGCTGCTTTGAGAAACACTTTGGATAGAGTTGTAATCAACTCCAAGATCTTGAGGACTCTACCAAAGATATGGGATTCAAAGGTGACCTCCATTGAAGAAGTTAGGAACCTTGGTGACATCCCAACCGAAGATCTCAATAGAAACCTCCAAGCTCATGACCCAAGGCTTGACAAGCAAGAAGAAGAAGACAAGCAAGAAGAGAAGGAAACCAAGAAGATCAAAGGTAGTTCTTTCAAAGAACAAGTGGAGGTGGTCATCCTTCAACAACAACTTTCTTGCTAGACATCTCCCTCCTCCTCTAGTGAAAATGATGGCCCTAGTGAGCATGAAGCCAACTACACCAAAGGAAATCACTTCAAGGGAAAGCAATCCTCCTCCACTACTAAATTCTACAAGTGTGGACAAAAGGACACTAAAAGAGTGAATGCCCCAAGTCAAGAAAGTCACACCACAAGGGAAACTACAAAAAGGAGGATGGGTACTAGAAGGAGAGCAAGTACAAGAGGAAGGATAAGAAGGAGAAAAGACATAAGAATGTAGTTCATGCAGCTTGGGAGGAATCATCCTCAAATGGATCTAGCTCCAAAGAAGATGGAGAGTGCCACCTTGCACTCATGGCCTCTACTAGTGAAGAAATTGGTGAGGTAAGTGAGGTGAGTGAGGTAATCTTGCATGAGTTATCTAAGGAAACTCTTATTGATATGCTTGTTTCTACCCATTCTTTTTTCACTAAATGTAAATCTAAAAGAAAAAGTTTAGGAAAAATCATTGATGATTTGTATGCTAAACTTGAAATTCTTGAGCTTAATGAGAAAACTCATCTTGAGAGCATTGATAACTTGCAAGGCCAATATCTTGATCTTGAGCTACAATACAATGGATTTGAAGTAGAGAATGTCGTCTACCTTAAGAACATTGAAACTCTTAAGGAAAAAAACCAAAAGTGCCTAAATGAGTTTGAAACTCTGAAAATTTAAAATATTGAATTTAAGATTCATATTGATGTTCGTAGGGATGAGAGGGGTGTTTATCTTAAGGAAATTTAAGTTCTTAAATCTGAAAATGCAAGGTTGCTTGGTCAAGTTAATGAGTTATCTTCTAGACCTATCTTGCCTAGTAATGATATTGCTTATATTTCTCTTTAGAATGATTCTTATTTGACTAAATCCCTCTATCTAGAGGCTGACCTTTTTCATGATAGAGATGATATTGCTAGTTTTTCTTCAAATATCATATCTCTTAATGATGACAATCATAGACTTAGGGCCTCTCTATAGAAATTCTTCTAAGGGAAAAATTCCCTAAATGAAATCCTTGGCTATTCTACCAAACAAAGTGGTACTAGTGGTTTGGGATTTGTAGGGGGGCACCTAAGGGCAAGAACAAAGCCAAAGGTAAGAAAATGAGCAAGGAGACCTCCTTCTTTGTTGGAGATTCTTCCGACACTAAGAATCTTATGGTTTGTTCTCATTGCAAGTGTGATGATCATTACTCTACTTATTGTCCTTGCAAGCTCTAGGGGAACAACCCAAAGATGAAATGTGTCCCCAATCTAACTGTGGATCCCAAAGTTTGATTTGAGAACTGACACTCTCCTTTCTTGCAGGAAAAATGTAGATGGATTATTGATAGTGGTTGCACTAAGCATATGACATGTGATATAAGCCATTTCAACAACTTCACCAAAAAGAAAGGAGGCTGGGTTATCTTTGGAGACAACAAGAAAGGTAAGGACAAAGGTTAGGGTGATGTAGGTGAATCCTTGTGTATCAAGAATGTTCTTTTTTTGGATGTCCTGCATCACAATTTAATTAGTGTAAGTCAATTATGTGATAATGGTTACCTTGTGCTATTTACTTCTTTTGAATGTTTGATTCTAGATTCCCTCACCTATCAACTTATATATAAGGGAACCTGATGTGGTAATCTTTATGTAATTGTAATTGACTCTATTAAGCCTTTTGTTGGTAGATTTCTAGTAGTCAATTTGAATGATATTTCTCTTTGGCATCGTCGGCTTGGTCATGTAAATATGCATCAGTTGAAAAAGTTGAGCAAAAAGGACCAGGTCAAGGGACTTCCCAAATTAGATTTTGAAAAGGATGAGGAATGCCAATCTTGTACCCAAGGAAAGCAAACCAAGTCTTCCTTCAAATCCAAAGGAGTCCTTAGTACCAAGAGAGCTCTTGAACTTCTTCACATTGATCTATTTGGACCAATGAGAATTCAATCGCTTTGTGGTTCTAAGTATTGCCTTGTTATTGTCGATGATTTCTTTAGATATACTTGGTCCTTCTTTCTCAAGTCCAACAGTGATACTCTCGATGTTTTCTTGAGTTTTTGTAAATGAGTTGAGAATGAAGCTTCAGATTGTTTCCATCCGTAGTGATCATGGAGGATAATTTGAAAATGATCTTTTTTGAACATTTTTGTAAAGAATCTGGTTATGCACATGACTTCTCTTCACCTCGAACACCTCAACAAAAGGGGTTTATAGAGAGGAAGAATAGGTCTTTATAGGAGATGGCTAGGACCATGCTTTTAGAGTATGGCACTCCAAAGAAGTTTTGGGCTAGAGTCGTCAGTACTCATGTTTTGGGCAAAACTAGCTTTTTACACATCCTTCTTTAAAGAAAACCCCCTATGAGCTATGGTGTGGTAGAAAGCCTAGTATTGAGTATTTCCATATTTTCATATGTCCTTGTTTTGTTTTGAATATGAAGATTCTTTCGATAAGTTTTATCTGAAATCTTACAAGGCTTTCTTTCTTGGATACATAGCACTACTAGCAAGGCTTATAAAGTGTTTAATATTGATCTTGCTAAAGTAGAAGAATCCATAAATGTTAAGTTTATTGAAACTAACCCCTCTATTCCCAAAGATATTGTTCCAAATGATGATATTGCAGGTGAGGTAATTCCTATTCTAAAAGAACTCAACATCACCCAAAAGGGAAAAGAGGTGGTCACTCAAGAAGAAGAGAAAGATGAAGAGAAGAAGGATCCAACTCCCCAGTTTGCAAAGAATCATCCAAAAGAGTTGATTTTAGGTGATCCATTTGAAAGAGTGAAGACGCATACTACATTCAACAAAAAATAAGCTAACAATGCCTTCATCTCACAACTCGAGCCAAAGAACATCAAGGAAGCTTTTGGAGATGATGAGTGGATCCTAGATATGCAAGAAGAGTTAGAGCAATTTGAAAAGAACACAGTATGGAACCTAGTGCCAAGACCAAGTGATAGAAAGATCATCGAAACCAAGTGGGTCTACTGCAACAAGCTTGATGAAAGAGGCAAAGTGGTAAGGAAGAAAGTAAGGTTAGTGGCACAAGGCTACAATCAGTAGGAAGGTATAGATTTTGATGAAACATATTCACCTATAACTAGAGTTGAGTCCATTCGTATGTTGCTTGCCTTTTCTAGTTATAATAACTTTCTTCTTTATCAAATGGATGCTAAAAGTACATTTTTGAATGGTACAATTGAGGAGGAAGTGTATGTTATACAACCCCCAAACTTTGAACATGATAGTTTACCTAACCATGTTTATTTGTTGAAAAAAGCTCTCTATGGACTCAAAAAAGCACCTTGAGCTTGGTATGAAAAATTAAAGAACTTTTTGTTAGATCATGGGTATATCATGGGCAAAGTAGATTCTACCTTAATTCTAAAGCACACTTCTAATAATTTTCTTATCATTCAAATATATGTTGATGATATCATTTTTAGTGGAACTAACCTTGATCTTCGCAAAGAATTTAGTGATATTATGCATAGTATATTTGACATGAGTATGATGGGTGAGCTCACATTCTTCCTCAGCTTTCAAATCAAGCAAACTAAAGATGGGAACTTTATCAACCAAGGAAAGTAAACAAGTGATTTACTCAAGTGCTCTGGGTTGGATAACACCAAGTCGATGGACACACCCATGACAAACACTGTCAAACTTGATAAAGATGAAGAAGGTGAGAAGGTAGATGAGAAGCTCTATAGAGGTATGATTGAAAGTTTACTTTACTTAACTACCTCTAGACATGATATAATGTTTAGTATTGGCATGTGTGCTTGTTTTCAATCAAATCCTAGGAAATCACATCTTATAGATGTTAAGAGGATTTTAATGTACTTAGCCAAAACTATAAATTTTGGACTATGGTATCCCAAGCCAAGGGACTTTACTCTTACAACTTATAGTGATGTGGATTACACAAGATGCTTGATTGATAGAAAGTGCACAAGTGGCACTTGCTTTCTCCTAGGACCATGCTTGGTGTCTTGGTTCTCCAAGAAATAGAGCATAGTGGCATTATCAACCACCGAGGCTGAATACATTGCATCCAGGAGTTGTTGTGCCCAAGTCCTATGGATGAAGCAAATGCTCCAAGACTTTAACATTCATTTTGATGATTCTCCTGTCTATTGTGATAATACCAGCACAATTAACTTGTCATATAAACATATCTTTCACAGTAGATTTAAGCATATACATATTCACCATCATTTTATTTATGATCACATTGCCAAAAAGTATATATATATATCAAACATGTGGGACACAGAAAATTAGTTGGCAAACATTTTCACTAAACCTCTCGCTAGAGAGCAATTTAACTTTATTAGATCTAAACTGCTCATAATTTCTTTAGATGAATCTAATATGCCTTCTAGCTAGTTTTCATCTATCCTATATGCTTTTCTTATGTTTTGATCACCATTTCTTGCTAATATGCTAAAAATCATTGTTCATGTTCTTTTTGCCTTGATTTTCTCTTACTTTTTGGTATTTTTTGCAAACACTTGTTTTATCACAAAATGGTACCCAATGATGAGTGATATGTGCCTAAGAATGTTCAAAATGCAAAATGGACATGAAAAATAAATTTAATCAGCACTCTAATGGCTACAAATTAGAATTTCTAATATTGGTCCAGGTTGACCATCGGTCAAACCGATCAGAGGTCGAGAACATTTTTAAAGAGCCTATTGGTCTAGTTTCTGAGACATAGAACTCGACCGATGGACGGGATGGAGCAGACATAAGTTAGGTTCGACAAACTTTTCTAGATCTCAACTAGAGAAAAATTGATCAATCCGACCTCTACCTCCTTCAGGTTCTCAACCCTAGCCCTGACCTTCCTCTCCCTAGCCCTAGTTCGACCTAGATTGACCTCTCTTGACCTCCTTCCTATCAACCCTATGTCTATGGATGAGTTTTGGTGGTGTTTCTCTTACTTTTTCTCTCTCCATCCTCTCCATTGCATCTCCATGGTGTCAAATAGGAGAAATAGGGCCGCCCCTGCTAGTGCACCATCATCATCTACCAACTTGCATCTTGTCCCCTTTGATGACACCTTCTTTGTCTTCAATGAGGCTCTTAATACGTACACGGAGCTACTTCCTAGGAACCCATTTCCATTTCGTGTCCAATTTGAGCCACTCCCATGAAGATAAGAGGTGATTGATCAAGTATCCGAGTTATTGTATGACCACCATCTCTCTGACTTGTGTGTCAAATGTTTGTGCTACAACATTTCTATAACTAGCACAAAAGCGGTTCATGAATTCTATGCTAACTTGCAATGGAATTATGAAACTCTCGTACCTCCACCCAATACTCAATTAGTACTCCATGACCACTGGGAAGAAATTCCAAGTCTCTGAGGATACCCTGAACATCTTCTTTTTAGGTACTGAAGTGACTGACACCTGGCAAAAGAAGTGTACTCTAAACATCTTCTTTTTAGGGTTTAGGGTTTAGGGTTTAGACCTAGTCAAGCCTGAGGCCTTCTACAAGAAGTATGATCTTACTCTCCTTGATATTCATAAGTTCTTGAATAAGCCTCAATTCCCATATAGGAAGAAGTGTACCCTTAATTCCCTCCACCGCCTTAGACCTCAAGAACTGCATACTTGCCTTTGTTGTTAACTGCAATATTCATCCCAAGAAAAATTTGACTAAAATTGCAAAAAACACAACGGTAATCATGTAATGTCTCTTGAAGAACATAGGTGTCAAGTGAGAAAGATACACTCTCTACCATATGTCCTACTTTGACTGAGGAAAGAACACCCATGTCACCCACCCTCCCTACCCAACCCTGATCTGTGGTCTTTTCCAGCTTGCCACTGGCAAATCTCTTTTCCATGACCTGCACTACAAACTTGCCCGGAAAGGGAAAGGAGTTTGGATGAGTGAGACCACACTTCAGAAGTTCATTCCTATCCCATCCTCTACCACACCTCATGCCTCTACCTCTACCCAAGCACCTCCACCACCTCAGCCTACCCGACCTGCCTGTGCCTCATTCCATGTATCTAATGAAACCCTTATGGGCTACATAATGCATAATAGGTGTACAACCCTCAGGTCCAAGATCACATGAATTAGTATTTATGTGCCATCATGTCCAACATGAACCTATCATGTGTACACCCTTATCCTACCTACCAACCCTACCCAGGAGGTAACTATGCATCCTATGCATATGATCACTTTTACCCAGCCCCTCCACCTGCTGCTTCCGCTGCTACACCCTCTACTATTAGTGGATCTTCCCCTGGAGTGTTGCCTCTAATTGCTAGCCCCTTGGCCACTCTGCTTGCTAGTCTTGGTACTTCTTCTCCTTCCTTTCCACATGCCAATGAGCTTCATGCTCTTAGCATGTCTTGGGCTAAGAAGAATGCCCATTGGCCCGATTGTGGTTTTGGTTCTCTTACTGACGAGGAGATTCCAGACCAGGATTATGAGGAGGCTACTTCTATTGATGAGGAGGCCGATAAGGATGATGATGATGCTTCTTATGATGGCTCTAGTAGTGACTCTGGTGATGAGGACTTTGCTATCTCTACTTCACCTTCAGACAAAGATGGTGACTATGAGCCAGTGGCCTCGAATGCTGATGTTGATGATGATGTTGATGATGTCGACATAGATGATCTAGATGTTTATTTTTTCTAGTTTTTAGTCTATATGTTGAGCACATATATCTTTCTAGGCTATTTTGTATTAAAAACATCTAGGCACATTTTTTGAGTTTTACTATTTTATCATCTAGTTTTCATCATTATGGCTTGTAGTTGTTTTTGAGAACATGCCTTCTAGGTTGTAATATTAATGCATTGTACACTTACTCTTTGATTTACTATATCTCATGAGTTGGTTCCATGTTTACCATATTTTAATTATGACTTAGATTGTTTTTTTCTCTCGTCTCTATGTGATATATGCTTTGAGATTGCGTGTTGTGGATGTATGTTAGGTTGTGCTTGAAGAAGACTTGTTTTTTTTGCTCTTCTACCCCCTTCCCTTTGATAATGTCAAAAGGGGGAGAGAAGTTCAATGTTTTGAAACTCAACCATATTGATTTTATTGTCTATGCAGTCCTTTTCTTGTTCATTATATGCTTTATCATGTGACTTGCTAAAGTACCATATAGTATATATGTCATGTTGCTTTGTGTAGATAGACTAACTATGTAGGTAAGAGTAAGCATAGCTTGAGGGGGAGCAATTCACATTTTTAAATCTTGAATCCCCTTGCATTTCACAAGGCAAAGGTATAACTTTACATATCCTTATCAATATGATTGAGGAATGGTTTATCATTGTTAAAAAGAGGGAGATTGTTGAATTGAGAGTTATACATTGCCCATATTTTGATAATGACTTAACCATTCCATTCCTATGTATCTAATATGTTTGTTAAAGATTGATTTCAGGCTTTAGGTACATGAAAAGGATCAAATTACACAAGCCCTAGCTTGTTCAAGTTCAAGTCAAAAGCTATGCAAGAGTGTAATTTGGGAAATCACTCAAAATGACCTTAGATGATTTTTGTAATCACTTTTATTGATGATATGACTTGTAACTAACATGAGAAAAAATCAGGGACACTTATTTCCAATGTTTGGTCACTCAAAAGTCAAATTAGAAAAATTGTCACAGGCTGTTTATCGATCGAATTGGAAACTCGACCGATCCAATGATGGATTTTTGGAAAAAAAACCAATCAGTTGAGTTGCACACTCATAGAACTCGACCGACTGACTAATTGAGAAAAACTTATTTTAGCTCATCGGTCGAGTTTTCCAAAATACTCAACCGATAGTTTGAAAATTGGCTTTGTCTCTTAGTGGATCAGTCGAGTTATCTTTATTGAAACTCAATCGAATGTACTATACTGAAACCATAGAATAAGTGATTATAACCATTGGTCATTTGTTTTGAGAAAGAATAGATCTATTGGAACTTGGAAAATGGCTACATTTAACCCTTAAGTGATCTCACACTCAAGGGAACACCCCCAGCTATAAATAGGTCCCCTTGGAGTTCATTCCAAGATTGCTCATTCATGTTATCCTAAGTCCTTGCTATAGTTGAGTGTGTTGCAACTCCTTGAGCCCCTTTCTCTCTCTCATTTATATAGTATTTCATGATTATTAGTGAGTTAGGACAATTGTAAGAGAGCTACCATCATGTGCTTGTAAAGCCCTCATTCCATTCCATCTTCCCCACCCCATTTCTCAAAGAAGAAAAGGTTGAAGCAAGCTACTCCTAATGAAGGTGAAGTTGTTGTTGTTCTTCTTCAAGGTTGAAGAAGAGGTGGATATCTTCTCTGGGTGAAGGAGAAGGCAAAGGATAAAGATCCAAGAAGAGTGGGTAATTCCTTGAAGGCTGAAGACTTGTGTAAGAGTAGGTAAGTCTTTGGAAAAGGTGGATGACTCTTTACTAAATGGGTAAGTCCTTGGTAAGGTTGAAGACTCTTTGTAATGGATAGGTAAGTCCTTGGTGTGTCTTGTGTTGTAACTCTTATAAGTGAATATATAGAGGAAAGCACTTGCAAAGTCCTAGAGGTTGACCTCTCTAGGCAGTGGATCTCTCCTAATTTGGAGAGTGGAACCACTCTAAACCACTTTTCCCAAGTGCTTGTTTCAATTTCTCTCATCCTTTCTATGCTTGTATAGTTAGGACTTCAAATTTTTCTTAAGCAATTGGTTTTTATTAATATAATTTGAAGGCCTAACTTATCTTGTGAGAATTTTGAAGCTCCATTCACCCCCCCCTCTAGAGCCCTAGATCCAACAAGTTAGACCACCATGATTTAGGAGTGAGTCATTTGGTGTGATCCTATCCCTAAATCCCCCACTGTGAAAGTCTTTGTTCATGAGGAATAAACTCTGATGAAATGAAAACTGTGAAATGTGATACATATTTTCATATGTAATAATCTATTTCATTTTTTCCTATCTCATATACCCGAGATGAGAACCTAGGCCTCTTTACGAAATATAGTTGTGACTAGAGTCAGTTGTTGATATCTTAGGGTGGTCGACTAAACTAAAAGGTCATGATGGTGATTCGTTAACACTAGAATCAGGTATTGCTACTTCTACTTGGTGAGGTACAAGCCAAGTAATTTCAAGGAAAATGAATAAAGATGAAAAGTTGTGTAGAATATGAGTTGAAAGTTTATTAATTTCTTTCTACTAGTAGTTGATAAATCTTTAGTAGTTGAATATATGTATTCTTGTGTTAATTAATCATTCCCTGATAAAGATATTTTGTTGCCTTAAATATCTCTATCTAGTATGGAATCTAATCCCTAATGTTGACAATTGATTTATATTGGAACTTAATATCCACTCTTATTTATGATTTTGATTTACTTGTCATTTGAATAGTATTTTTTGGAATACATGTCTTATGTGAACTTCAACTTTAGGACTATCAGATATTTTTTTGTCCCGATTGGTGGGGTGTCACAAAGATTATATTCTTGTTATGTATTGATTTAAATGCTTAGATCTTGACTTGTTACCTCTCCAATATGATGAAACTCTAAAATTATCAATATTTGTTAATATGTTCATAGATATACTCTTGCATATGGTTAAAAAGGTTGGGATTTGACTAAGTGAATGCCTTTATGTTTAGTTGATTATTTACTTATTCCTAGAATTACCTATTAGACATAGAAATATCTACAAATTTCCTCTAAGTGTTGTATACTTAATCTGATGTTGATCCATGTACTCAACCGTAGTGGGAGGTATCCACTCATTGAGATTCCATATGAGTCTCATGAGTTTGTTATGAATGTTTTAAGTATATTATAGTCTAGTGGAGAGATCGTGACAAAGAGAATGTAAAGAACATAATCTATATTAGAATGTCCATGTACTCTCTCTTTCTCAAGATGGGTAGTATAACGAGTTTGTTCTTCCATGTATGTGTAACTAATGGAAATTAAACTACGTATGAGTAATAAGATTAATTCTAATTTTATGAGATATGTTATGACTGGATATATTTTCCTTTGATGTGAAATTGGTTTATGAGGTTTTATGAAACATGGAATTTTTTTTTTGTGTTTCACATATATTGTGTTAATCATATTTGTCAAGAACTTGGTATTTTGCTTCTTAATTTGTTTTTAGATTTAGGGTTTCTCTCTAATGGTTGGCATTTATGTTGATCGAAAAAGAGGTTCCCACACATATAAATTTGAGAAATGATACTAAAATACAATTGATACCAAATTTTTTCTCAAGGGCAAATGTTTGCTTATAGAGACACTTTTTTTATATAGAAGTTGGGAGTCAATCTTATTGATCCCTCTCTCCTCGTATGAGCTAAGAACAAGAATAAGTTACACTGACTAATCAAACTAGGAAAAGGAAACATGATAGTACTACTACAATTACATAAATCATTAACTACAAGGTCAATGACCTCTTTTGGGGGCTAGACATACTCAGTGTATGTCGAGGTATTTTTTAAGACTGAAGTTTGCCAACATATTAGCAACAATGTTACTATCTCTTCTGATGTACTCCACCCACCATCTAGGCTGCATGAGTTTGTGACTCCTTATTTGTTTTAGATATTTATGGTTGTCGTGCTCATGTTGATGTATCATCTTGATGGATGTATGAGAATCAGATTCCAGTGTAACAACATTCAACTCTGTAGCAGCCACAACCTCCAACGTGAGGTTAATTCCCTCAAGTTCTACCTCAATGACGTTGGATGTCAGTAAGGTCTTTGCTGCGCCACCAGCCCATCTTCCAAATTCATCTCTGGCAGCAATAGCACAACATATGCTTATATGCTTAACAGCTGCGTCTACGTTAATCCTAAACTTGCCCAGTCCTAGTTTCCTACAGACACTAGTATTAGCAGGACGTACATTCAGGGTTTCTTTAAAGGATGCTGTCATATGAGCGCTAACCTCCTTTTGAATGAACCTAACCTACTGCATAGTGTGTGGTCTGTCATTCACCAATCACTTGTTTATTTCTGGTGGTCCATATGTGCCAACATGTTACAATGAATGTGATAATTATTTCATCGTAGAGCTTCAGTTGATTGTGGACCCATTACCTCACATCTTGAGTAGTGGTGAATTCGGGCCTAAACCACCAGGTAGGATGGCATGCCAAATTTCCCTAGCAAACTTGCAATCGTGTAACACATGTAATGTTGTTTTGTCTTTATTAGGACACCAAGGGCATAGGATACACGTTGTCATTCTCTTATGAATCCTCCTATTGTTGGTTAGTAGTGCTTCATGCATCATTATCCAAGCAAAAGTTTTGATACGAGACCTTCATCTCCCACACTTCAATCCAGCTTCCGGTGGTTTTGGTTCCCTTGCCTTCTCTCAATCGGCTGTATGCAAAGTTAGTCATGTATTGGCCACTTGGCGTGTGAGCTCAGACCCGTACATCTTCGCTCTCCTTGTCTGATGGGATTTTTATGCACTTGATCTCCTGTACAAATTGTCTGGCTGTCCATTCATCTAGAAAGTTGGCTCCTGTTTGGGAACGGACTGGGATTTCGTAGTCTGGACTGGATTAGACTGGATTAGACTGGGTTAGTCAGGATTCAGTCTGATTCTGTTTGGCAACCCAGTCTGATTTTGTTTGACAACCCAGTCTGATTCTGGTCAGCTGGTCTGATTTGAGTCTGATTACAGTCTGATTCTGTTTGGCTACTAGACTGGATTCAGTCTGATTTTGTTTGACAACGTAGTTAGTATCTGCTGATTTTATCCTGCTGTTGTAGAACTGTTTTAACAAGAATAAGGTATGTGTAGTTGTATTGCCGCTTAAGCAGAAGTTGGCCGAAGTGTATTATATACTAAATAACAAATACATAATATAATTTATGTATTTAAATTAAATAGTAGCAAACATGCGTAGCATGTCTGTAGCAGAACGTAATACCACATAAATAAAAAGATAATATTTTATTGGTTCCCGGGCAAATACATATGTAACATACAAACTGAAACGAGAGGTCTGCCCTGGACCTAGACAACGACAAAGTTACACAATCTAAGTTGGTGATCAAGCAGCCAACTTCATGCCTCGTCGTACTCGTTGGCCAACTTCATGGCCTCGTCGTACTCGTCCCACGACACAGGACAAGCTTCGTCCAACACCTGATTTGTTTCCTGTTTGCTGACGTCTTTTGGCCACTCGAACAGCAACGACAGATGGTGAATAGGATGAGTAACACCCTTGGCTTGTTCGTCTCTCTCATTTGGGCCCTCATCGTGTGTAGGCTCGCAACATGGTTTCTTGAAAACAAGGTTTTCTTCTACATATTTTTTAATCTTCGACAGAGACATCAATAGTTTTTCAAATTTTATCCTTGCCTTTGACCGTGACCGCGATGATGACATCTATAGTTAATAAATCAAATTTAAGTATTAGCAAATATCAATAATAGTAAGATAACTGTGACAATATTGAATACAAATAAATGCTCCAAACAAACTTAGCTACAAACAAGTAAGAACGTGATGTTTGCATTCAATACATAACAATAAAGCTCCAAACAAACTTAGCTGCATACAAATAAATGTTGCGATGTAAACACAAACAACTACAAAGTCGTAGAAATATATTATAGGTTAATGTGTTATTTTTGGCGTCTAACGTGGTTGTTTGATTCACTCATCAGTGTTAATAAGGTATTCAACAACGCCAGGTGGGTAAATGCGACGAGTCGTCATGAAGTTGCGTTGCACGACCAATGGCGGGGGAGGCAATACATCTCCCAAAATAAAAAGATTGTCTCTTATGAACTCTCTTCTTATGTGTTTCCATCTCATCTGCAACTCAGTCAAAGATATGTAAGGCCCCCCAGTTATGTTTCAGAAGTCACGCCATGGCTCAATCCAAGCCTGTGTAGTATATACTCCATTAACACATCTCCACTACTCATATTGGTTTCTCATCATACCTCTGAGAACCATATCAAGCTCCGTACACCACATAAATGAAGGTGTCCTTCGAGGCCCAGCCATATTATAGATTCTGTAAGTAATATGTTTTAGACGTAAGTGTGTATCGCATAATTAAGGGAATATAAAATGCATATTCAGTGCTAACTAATATTTATCAACATAACGGTGAAAAAACATACACCCTCCATAAAACATACACCAACATTATGATAAATAACTAAAGCCTGTTGATGTCGGATGAATTCAGAAAGATTTAATGTTAAAAACATCGAATGCTGGACAATGTAAATCGACACACCAAACTAAATGTAGCTCTCTGCCATTAAACGTTATGGCGTCACCGTGGGTGAAGGAATGTCTAAAAGAAGACTACATTCTTCCTCCAGACTGGCAACCTAGCGTTCTACACCCTCATGCTCATACTTTTTTTGGGTGTATATATCATCATAGTTGTGATGAATTTCAACAAAGTCCTTCATGTTCATTGCCTGGCCCCACACTGACTTGCACTCTACAATTAGTAACATAATCTCAGCTTTCAAAGAATCAATTGTTGGGGGGAGATCGACTGCCCAATGGAAGTATCTGCACCGATCTTTTCCCTATAAAGTATAATCAAGTTTAATGAATGACAAAGAATGTGCAGCATACACAATGACAACCTATTATGTATGTATTTACTAGTGCACCTCACGAGAAGGACATATGTAATACATTTCGCCCGGCCTTTCACTCAGAATGCCAAAATCATACAACCCTGCATCCTCTGTGTTAAGCCGCAAGGATGCATCTAACCCACAATCACACCTCGGAACTCCAGATGGATCCATTGACATCTAAAACATAATTGAGGATTAGTAAAAATATTGTCGGATTCTGAACATAGATTTCAAATACAACTTTTCGAACATAAAATAGGCCTAATTGCTTGTTCTACATCTATGATGTATTGTATCCATCCTCATTTGAAGAGTCATTACTGCTCGTGATGTGAAGTCATTGTCGAAGATATTGGCACCTCTCACGTAGAGTGGTAATATCTTGTTCAAGCCTATCGATGTCTGCTCTTTTCGAACTGACAAAGTCACATTGTTCAGACCATAGCTTGTGTTCGTTGCGGGCATATGCAAGTTGTGATAGCATAGCATCCCTAACTGCAGTAAGTGTGGAAACTGTGGGTGGTACACGCTGCATGGGCAATCTCATTTGACATCTGTTTGAAACAAGCCCCCTACCACATGTAAAATACAGTCTGTGGGGGTTGTTGTTTTCAAAACATCCATTTGTCGCGTCCGTGTCATCCATATACACACGTACAGTGTATTGAAGGCCGCATGTACAACAAGGCATTCCATTCTCCATTTCAAGACAACCTACCGATTCATTATGTCATGTATATTATTAGGATCCAGTAAAAAGTTCGTAAAAAAACAACTAAAGCCTACAAAGTTATGTCGTGGACAATTTTTCAAATAATGTCGAAGACTATTACAGATACAATTGTAAGTCAATGGGCATCCCATAGCAAATTAGAAATGGATTCACGCAAACGCTCGCCCTCCCTTGAATCGGCCTGAGTTGTTTGTTGGAGGGAACTCAGGTCAACCCCAGCAGGGGGAACGACAGATGTTGAAATGTCATCTGGGAGTTCGTCCATTATATTGTCGCCATCATGTTGGCGGCGTATGAAATTGTGGAGTATACAACAAGCCATTACGAGGCGACACTGCGAATGTATGGGATATGTCGCCCCCTTTTTAAGGTAGGCAAACCGCCGCTTCAGCACCCCAACTGCTCTTTCTACAACATTACATAATTGTGTGTGGCGGTGGTTGAACATCTCCTTCTTGCTGGTGTAGGCATGTCTGTTTCCTTGGTACTCAGAAATATGGTAAGCTGTGTTGCGATACGGTGCAAGGAATTGTCGAGTGTTGGCATACCTTGCATCTACTAGGTAAAACTTTTCCAGAGGAACTTTAAACCCGCATGTGGTCGTTGCTGACTGTAGGACCCATTGGTCAGCAGCCGATCCCTCCCACCCAGTTAGGACATATGTAAACTCCATGGAGAAGTCAACTACAACCAAGACATTAAGAGAGACATTCCCTTTTCTGTCTCGGTAGTGATTTTGCTTATCTCGTTTAACCAAGACGGGGATGTGTGTTCCATCAATTGCCCCGATGGCATTCTATAACACCAAAATAGGTTGTAAACATACAAAATATTTCCAAATGATTAAAGATTGTAGGGGCTAACTATTACCTTGAAGTAAGGGTAGAACCTTGGGGTCTCCAATATACGAGAATGTGTTGTCGTGCATGTCACTGCAGTTTGCATGACAATGTACTCATTGGACAACGAACACACATCGTCCAAGACTTCGTTGAACTTTCTACTTATGGTCTCACCAGAGTGAATGTAGTCCTCAGCCAAAACACGATTTGTATGTCCATGGCCAACCATTTGTAGGAAGTAGCACACAGCCTCAACCGAACTGACGCCTCTAGTGCTTCATAACAAGGCCCTTTGTTCACAAGGGCCAATATAGAATGTGGTCTCATTCGATATAGGTCATAAGCCCTTTGTTCATGACCATTTAAAATTTCTAAGACCTTCTGGTGGCCACTCCTAATGCTAACTAACCTAGGTATTGTAGGTGGTATGTCGGAAATGTCGTCAATGATGGAGTTTGCTATGGACTCAGCTATTGTATTAGTAATGTGATTAGCTGGACCAGACAATGTATGTAGAATGTGCGTGAGGAGGTCAGGTGTTTCTGTTTGGTCAGTGGTTGACATTATGCCTACAAGTGGAAGCATAGCAAGGTTGTCATGGCAAGGACAAGGAAAATGACTAGTCTACAATCATATGTAACTGTGGACACATAAAATAATGGCTTCCACGATACAAAGCGAATTAGATTGAACGCAAAATAAAACCATGGAAGTGAAATAAATTATTACAACAATTAATCAATAATGTCTGGATGGGAATAAAAATATTACAACAATTTAGCAAATAAGATTATGCCCAAAGAAAATATTTGGATGGGAAATAGATTATTACAACAACGAAAGAACTTTCTACTGATTTGATGAGTTAAATGTCTGGTTGTTAATGTTTGGTGATCCGGAAGGGCCAGCATCATTGGACGAAGGAAAAAATGCACGGTGAGATGACGCAAACGACGATGGCATACTTGGTCTGTTGCTGAAGTTGGGTGTTGGGGATTGCGGGAAAAATGCATGATGAGATGGCATAAACAAGGATGGAATTGAAGGTGTTGTTGTTGCATTGGTAGCTTGGAATGAGGATGGCATTGAAGGTGTTGCTATTGCATTGGCAGCTTGGGACCTTTCCCAAAGGTCTTGCAACCATATGGTTATCTTTTGTGGTGTGTCTATAAGGCTGAGGTAGATGGTGTGGTTTGTTGAGTCCTTGATGGTGTTCACAAGTGTTGTAAATACAGGAGTGGGGGCATCTGGGTAAGTGTCATGGAAATGTTGTAAGATGGTTGTAAACTCTTTCTTTTCAAAGGCTCTAGTTGCCACACCACTGCCTAACTCGTGAACCTTTGCATAAACCTGTATGAATTCAGATAACACTTCATTTGAAAACCCACATCGGTCTTGAGCCATTGATGGTCGCTTCTTGCGCCTAACGACAGGAGGCCTCCCGCCAACACTCGGTGTATCTGTTACGCCTCCCCCGGTTTCTCCCTCACTTTGCATCCCATATGCGCCCATATTAGGTTCCCCAGATTGGCTTCCAGTGTTCATGGGTGTGTCTGGGCCATCTAAGTCGACAGTGACATCATCCTCGGAGGCAACGTCAGAAGGGATTTGTGTGTCCGTTGAAGACATTGCTTGATGTCCTCTAGCAATGTTCCTCCCCGCCATCATCTTGATGTCATAGTAGTGGGGAAATGGCTTGTTAAGCAACCGAGCAAGGTCCTTGTTTGCCTAGGTATACAAAAATTTTGTATTAGGAAATTAAAGTGTAAATATATGACATTATTTTTTTAATTAAGGAACTGGTTATTGGATATACCGTAAGGCTCTCCCTCCATTCAGGGCTATCAGGCAGCGTGGGCTTATGCTTAGTGTCATCCCATCCAACGCCGCTCTTATTCGTCACAAGCTTCAAAGCGGTATAGTCCCTCCTCAAGTTCTTCCACCGAGTTTTCAGCTGGTCTATATTGTAGGCCGTCTTCCCCATCCTATTTTGCATTTCCACAGTTGCCTCCCTCCAAGCCTCCCTAGTGAAATGACCATCGACACACCTGCCTAGGTCATATTGTCTACGCAATGCAGATACTAGAGCGGCATCAGAATCTCTTGCCCAAACAATACAAAACTTGGGGTCAGTGGAAGACATACCCCCGTAGGTGCTGCAATATATTATGATACACAAATCGTTATATCTTTTATCTTTTCAGATAAAGTATTTACTTAGATAGTGGCGTCTAAGCTGCAATTACACTATGAAATTACCTTGTGCATCAGTTGCATATATTTTCTGTATATTAGTTCCAATAAAATCAAAAAGGATCTCAAGCTGTGTTATATAAAATTGAGGTGAAACATACATAAAAAATAATTCAAAAAATATCAGTACAAATAAAGAACCCGCCTCTTCTTTTATAAGGTCTTCAGATCTAATATTGGCACTCCAGCATCAGATGATAGAAGGTATTGTCCTTTTAGTCGCTAAAGCAAGCTGGAACAGTGTACTAAAACTTTAATGAGAGCATTATACGAATTGCCATCTTATTCAATAATCCCATGAGCTCAAAAGAGGTATAAGAGAAGTGGATTAGGATAGAAGAAAATCGAGTAGAATAGCACACAAGAAGGCCATCAGGATAAAATAGACATGTACAGTCTCAGTGAATATTGATTAAGAAATTTCAACAAACCAATGTTCTGTTTCATGCCCCTATGGAGCAATACAGAGAAACCAAAACATAGTTTTAAGTTGGATTTCTAGCAAGGATGTATGACATATATTGTAACATATGGGTAAAATGGTGATATATTGTAGTATGTTTTTTCTAGGATGGGGCAATTTTTATGAATACCACATACGGGAAACAAAAAAAATACATATTGTAGTATGTTTGACAATAGATACACTCACACAACTGATAGAAAGTAACATGTAACATATTGGTAAAATGGTGATATATTGTAGTATGTTTTTTCTAATATGGGTAAAAGACCAATATGCAGAACATTTGGATCAAAGAAAACTTGAGGAAGTATATGAACCTATTTATATATGTTTTATACATTGTACATGCGATGATATGCTTGCTAGTATCTACCCAGCAAACTTGCTCTAGATTTTATAAAATTAGACATCAATGTGTTCACCTCCCCATACACAGATTGCAACCATAATGACAAAATTGTTGCTCATCAAAGTAAAATACAATAATGAAAGATCAATAACATATGTCATATTGATGACCAAAATAAAGATACGTCATACATAGTACAAAAAATTATTTATTTTGCAAGATTTCGAACTGATTTGTATATAGAGATATAAGAGGTATAAGAGAAGTGGATTAGGATAGAAGAAAAGCGAGTAGAATAGCACACAAGAAGGCCATCAGGATAAAATAGACATGTACAGTCTCAGTGAATATTGATTAAGAAATTTCAACAAACCAATGTTCTGTTTCATGCCCCTATGCAGCAATACAGAGAAACCAAAACATAGTTTCAAATTGGATTTCTAGCAAGGATGTATGAGATATACTTTATGTTTGCCTCAAACATGTCAAGATGTAGTTACTGAGCACTCATGTGACATATTAAAGTTTGACAATAGATACACTCACACAACTGATATAAAGTAACATGTAACATATGGGTAAAATTTAGGAAGCTCATGGTGCTCAATGCATTCAGTAGATTCAGCATGCTAACCACAATGCCACATGATTCATAAAAGTGATTTCCATCTAGATTTTCTAACCAAACATAGTGCATGATAGTCACTAAATAAATTAAGCAAATCATATTTGTATAAGTGAAGCTCACAGTGGTAAGACCCTTGAATAAAACATAGCATTGATCAATAGGTCAAGAATGAAGTATCCATCAATACTGTATCTGAGAAGAAATTGTAACAACCCTTCCTCATTGAAAAACTAGGATACAACTCAACTAGACAATAGCTTTGCAAAATGCCACAAACCACCACTTTAAAGATAAATGCAATAGCTTTGCAAAATGGCAGGAAGCACTTATCAATAGAAGACAACTAGCCATCTAAACAGATTCCAAACGGCTTAGCCTTCACATTTCATACAGAAAAGGAAGGATCCATGGATGAAAAATAGTATGGAGCCTTGAGATAAACATCATTTTATCAATGTAAAACACACACAGGGGATCCAACACACACCATGGAACACGGGGAACCCCTTTGCATAATGATTCAGTACAAAAAATAGGCCTAACCCCTTTGCATAATGATTCAGTACAAAAAATAGGCCTAACTATTCATCATCATGAACCTATTTAGAAGTGGTCGACAATGAGCAGCAACTGCGGAATCACCGGGATGAGCAGCACCGCCGGAGAACCAGGGACGAAGAAGTGGTCGACAACGAGCAGCAACTGCGGAATCGATGGGATGAGAAACACCTCCAGAGAACCAGGGACGAACACCAGCTTCCTCCAAGATGCGTAGGTGGATGTGAAGAACATCAATGCACAAGGCGATCAATATGAAGGAACACGGACACTGTTTGCCCTTGCTAGGGTTTGTCCTGTGCGTCGACAAGATGGGACGATGACTACTCAACCTGAGTCAGGTGGACGGTGCAGATAATCGATGGTCAGAAGGACAAGACAGGGCACTGGTACCTTGCCTTTGCAGGATGTAGCCGCCCTAGTAGACTGGCAGTCGCAGATGGCCGCATTGAATCCTCACCAGGCGGCGGACGCTCTGCCCGACGACTGCTGCCCTCCATCCGTGAGCTGCTCGAGGTAGCATACCTTGCTTTAACTCACGGACCAACAGTGAGCCGGCACAGGGATAGGGGAAACCAACCGGAGCGAAGGAGAGGGGTGAGAGGGAGAGGGCCGAGAGAAAGAGGGAGGCGCGCGAGTGAGAGGGAGCGAGGGAGTCGGGGTCGAGGGGGTGTCGGGGGGGCGCTAAACTGGACTAAGATTTGCAATCCCGCCTATACCGGGACTGGGTTAGTCAGGATTATGGGATTCTGTTATCCTAAAACGGTGGTCAAATGGGGTTGTGAACCAAACAACATTTTGGCCCAAATCGGACCGGGTTACGCCGACCTGGCGCTAGACGACAGCTCCTAATTCGGATCCAGTCTGTTCCCAAACAGGGGCTTGGTGTCCCACGTCCCATTCAAACTAACCATGATGGAAACCCTCAAGCCCATTAGGACTTTAGGAATTGGTTTGAGAGTGTGCTCCTTTAGGGTCGGTTCGTTCCTCTACAATCTATTTGTCAGACATTTGTAAGCCATTGATCAATATCAAGTACGAGTTGTGCGTGAAGGATTTGCCCGCTAACACTGTGTTCCCCAATCTAGAATAGTTAGATTTCCTCCCCAGTCTATTGCATTGGTATTGTGGCCTCATACCACTGTTACAAATAGACTGCCTATAACTACTCAGTTCCCATGCGTGCTTGTATAGAAGGGCTAGTTCCAATCTCACATGGTTTTCAAGCCCAGGCCACTCTCCCGTTAATGGTAGGTAAGTTTGTCCCGTGCACCAATGCAAGATGATGGGCTTTGTGGTTGCCCCCACCCCAAATAAAGAATTTGTTAACTCCATTAATCCAACACAAGAGGATCAGGCTAGCATAGGATTGTAGGTCAACACTGAATCAGCTGACTAAGTCTTTCAATACAAAGCACAAACAGATATAGCAAAAGTGGATCGCCATGCCGGAGACCCCTGCTAGTTGTGAAGGCATTCATCATCTTTCTATTCCAGACTGTACTCATCTCTCCTCTGGTCATAGACACCAAGATATAGTTAATGATGTTCCGTGGCGTACTAGTGAGCGTAATGGTATCCTTTATAAATCCTCAACCCATTTGATCATAGGCCTTAGTTAGGTCTATTTTAATGACCATAGTTTGGCCCCTTTCTTGCGCCTCATAGTATGTAGAATCTCCTGGACCAGAGAAATGTTATGTGTGATTCACCTCCCATGCACAAAGATAATTTGGTTAAGGGAGACCCATTTGGGGATATGAGGTTTCAAGCATTCAATCACTAACTTAGATTTGATCTTCAATGCCCCATTCTTTAACGATACATGTCTTATGTTTTCACACTTTTACGGTGTCGGAGTATTTGGTACAAGGACAATGGTCAAATTACAGAGTTTGTTAGAGACATGTCCTATAGTAATGACTTCCTGCACCGTATTAACCATGCTTGGACCAACAATGTTCCAGTTCTTCTATACAAAGGTTTTCTTTACACCATCTGGGTCGGCAGCCCTTACCAGGTGTAAGGACATGGTTGTAGAGTGGATTCCAACGTTTGTCAGGAATTCACTCAACCTAGCTAATTGAACTTCAGTGAGGGATTCAAACTTTCTAGGGAGTTAGGCATAATTTAGACATCCATTGTTCACAGGGGAAGTGAGAACATCTGAAAGTGTTTGAACCCTAAGTCCATGAGGCCTGTCTCCAATGTGACCCAATTGCCTGTCTGGTTCTTCAGGGCAGTAATGGTATTCCTCCTCTAATTTATGTAGTTATGGTAAAATTTGGAGTTGTTATCCCATTCGGTCAACCAATTAATATGTCTCCTATGCTTTAGATTTTCCTCTTCTGCCTTCAAGATGTCCTCCAGTTCTGTTTAGATGTTTGTACATAAAGTGTTTGAGATGTCATTATATTGAATCGCTAGATCCATTTAAAGCTTTTTTATGTTCTTAATAAGGCAGTCTTTCCTTTTCCTCTTCTCTCTTATAATGTTCCTGTCCCATTCCGAGTTAGTTCCATGTGCTTCCTTTAGTGCATTGTTGAAGTTCAACATTTTATTCTAGCTACTGTTGAGCATAGACGAGAATCAATTGGTTCTTTCCAAGAGGTCCAGGTGATGAAGAGATTAGTATAGCCATTACTTGACGGGAATCACAAAAGTAATGGGCAATGATCAGACCCCATGCATGGTAGGTGCTTCACCGTAGCTGGGATATCTACTAATGATTGTGTTGTTTGTTGTAGCTTTGTCAAGCCTCTCCTATAGAAGGCCATGTCTATATGTGAATTTCAAGCCAGAGAAACTCATGTTAGTGAGATCTGCCTCCAACAACGTATGTTGGAAGATGGTCTCTTCAGAGATGTTGTAGCATTCACTTCCACTCTTTCACCAGGGTCAATGACAATATTGAGTCCAGGGTGATCTAGGCTGATTTGAGTCTTTGTCCCATATGAACAATATGTTTACACAGCAGTTGTCTCGTACTGATTTGTGAGCTAGCATTCATGTAGGTGACATAACATCCCTTACTGACTCTGCAGGTGATAAAGTGCCCGTGACAACATATTATTTCCTCCAAACATTGGTCGTCCTTCCAACATACGCAAATGCCTCCTGAAAATCCCCTCTCTTCAACTCAATATGATTGTGAAGACAACCCATTGCATTGCATTGGTGGAATTTATAGAGATTGTCCTTGGTTCAATAATAGTCGCTAGTTTAGTGTATGGATTACCATTATCTCTTTCAGGGCTCGACGTCTTGTTTTGTAACCAACACTTCACTTTTTTTTTTGAAACTGAAGTTGTTTTTTGTGTATCTGTAAGCCAGATTTGAATAGTGTAATGATGTATGAAGTGATGAACCTTTCTTAGTACAATATAATATAAATCTTTCTGAAAATTTTATTTGTGCTTTTCTTACATATTTAGTTGCATGATGAAAATGATTAAAGATTCATATTTTGTAATTCTGGTTTTGGTCATCCTTACTTACCTAATATTGGGGTTGGGTATCACAATATCTTTGGAGTTTGGTAAGCTCCAACACATGGATGTTGCATCTTTTTGGTCTCCTAGTTTTAATAAAAAATTATAGAGGCAGTGAAGGCCTTCATTCTCCTTGTTCACATCTAGAGATACAAAGACTTGTATGAATTGATATACTATTTGAATCTCAAACTTCTTTTAGAAAGATCATCACCTATGGACCATAGAGCTCAAATGTTTTTAATCATATCTTATAATGAAAACAAAGATAAAATGTCTCGTCATAGAATCTATAAATTCCATTCTCATGTTTTAATTGACATGTGCAAGTGTATGACATAATGTATGACATTGTTAAAAAAATTACTTTGTGGAACACTCATAGAACTGATAGTAATAGAAACATACATTTTTACCCATGTTAATATCCATAACTAGTTCTTACAAATGAATTTTCATCACAAAATAGTATAAGACATATGAATATATAGAATTTTAGTATTTACAAATTGCGAGAGACACAGTTTATATTATATTTTCTCTTAAATTAATATGGATAATATCAACTTAGAAAAGGATCTCACTTTTATTGTTTAACCTTGTGGCAGTATGTAAAATATTATGATTGTAGATAGCATACATGTGAGACAAAGTATAATCTCCTACCTTATGAACACATAGTGTTAATTAGATATGGTGCATATCCATTTTTATAAGAAAAACAATTTTCATCATATTATATGTATTATTAGACCATATACATTTTACCTTGATACACCATTTGAAAGTTCCTAACATACTGAAGGATGAGATTTCACACATCACCTATGTTGGCCATGAACTCCCCTTGCAGGAGAAGTATGATTAACTAAAAATAAAATAAAATTCCAAGCCTTGACATCCTACTTTGGAAATTATATTATTTTCAATGATCATCCATTGATGAAATTTCTTAGCTATCTTGACTATAAAAGTTGTATCGTACATGTTTCAAATATGAATTGCTCAAGCTAGTATATTTTCTGTGAGGAGAGAAATTGTACTTTATGTTGAGGACCTTTTAAGGAGACATCAAGATAAATGTAAACCAAAATTTAACCCTTAGCAAGTAATATGGCTTATGCATAAGTGTTTCAAGTTCTAACACCATATGTTGTACGCATCATGCATGATTTTGATATAGTGGTGCTTATCACAAAAGAGCTTCCCTTAGCACCTTGACAAAAAGCACTTGTAGATTCACAAAAACAACATAACTATTATTTTTTCTTTCTTTAAGGTGTTATGAATTTTTTTGCATGTGAATAGCCTTCTTCAATTGATCTACCTGGCATAAACTTGAATGTGTTCTATCACACTTAATTTTATTTTCAATTTTTTGAGTTCTTAACACGTTCATTTCCTTCACATATTGTAATATACATTTACATCTTTTGATGATTGTTATTAATCATGTTATTTGGTAGAATGCTCAGCCTAATAGTATATGAAATATTACACATTAAACACATATACATATCTGCATATATGTATATACAAGTTTATATATATATTTATATGAGTATATATTTATACATTTGTGTTTGTATATATGCACGAGTTTATGTATATTTATTCTTTTTGGTGTTGTTTCTTACACAAGCTTCCAAAATATACAACTCCTACATCATTAACTAACAACAATGATAAAATTTTTTTATCAATAATGCAAATAGAAATAAGGCGTAAATGATGCAAAAACACAAAGTTGAAGCATGATATTTCACACATGTTAGTTCAAAAAGTGGCTTAAGGTAATTCTTGTACATAAAATAGGGGAACAAATAATTTTACAAACATAACAACATGGATATCATTAAGTCAAAATGAGCATTACATAGTGATGAGAACACATGATAGAGAATTATTATGGGAGCATTTTCCCTTAGAATATAGCTCAATGAAGAAAATGTTAACTTAGTTGATATATGTAAGAAAATTGGAAAGAAATTATTGGATAAGGTTTCCAATCCTCCTCCAATCTATCATATAGTTTTTTTCCTTAAAACCATAATTTATAGCAAACTTCATTATGAATCCTAGACATTGATTGAATGCTCAAAATCAAGTTTGAACAAGTGATGCCACAACCTTATCTAAAAAAGTAGGAAATATTTAAGAGATCAAACAGAAACAATAGAATTACAAGATTGTGTTTATCAAATATACTTCAATAAACTTATAACAACACATGTCTTTATTGTGGTGACATAAAAATAAACATTTAATGGAAAACACAATACAACAAATCGAGCCTTTTGGTGACAAGGATTCCAATTTATATAAATCATATCATTTTTAAAGCATGTAGTTTTATATGTCATGTTGTTGATAAATATATGATGATATCAAACAGAATGTGCATACATTATACAATATTAAGTGAAACGAATAGTTCATAATATATTAACTATAGAGATGAGAGGATGGATGTCAAAATGACTAAGGACATTAGAATAGGAGGATTTGAAAAATGAATGGACTTTACACTTATACGTAAGGAGTGGGACCTAACAGGGTATCCAATCTCTACTAAATCAAATAAAAGGAAACATCCCATATGAAAAACACACAACTAATTTTTTTGCAAAGGAATGGTGATCCAGTTTATTCAAAAGTATGTTTCAAGATAAAATATGTACTAGTAGAATATAAAATATATAAGTATTATGATTCTTTGATTCCATCATCATCCTTCACCACACAGAGTGATACATAAGAAAATTAATCTATAACATCTGATCAATAGAGGGTTCCCTAACCACCTCAACTCTATCTCCCAAGAAGGACCAGATACTCTTGAAGTTGTCCTGGTCAACCTTTGTTTTCTCCTCCTTTCTCTCTATCCATGGGTTGGAAGCATACCACATAAGAGAAGATAAAGATTGAAATTATTAGCATGAAAGTTGGTATGAGCGTGAAAATTGGGAATTTGAGAAACACTCAGAAAAAGGACATCCAATATAACAAGGCTTCGCATAGAAGAGGAAAAACAATATCCAAGTGGACATAAAAGAATATGAATTGCAATAAGATGATAAATAAGAGCAAGACATACATGTGTTTTACATCTAAAAAAATTAGAACAATATAAGCATGTTTGTAGGAAATATCACATCTACCATAAATATGGAGTGAAAAGGAACATATACACATCTTCTCTGAGCAGGACGTGATACACTTCTTCTCTAATAATGTCACTTGTAGGAATTATCACCTCTACATTATCAAGTGTGGGAATTTATGCATCTACAAAAAATCCACATATTAATTGTGCTATTAGTCACTACATGATGCATATAAAAGAATAAGCAAGTATAAATAAAAATATGAGGAATGAGAACATCCATCGAATATTAAGTTGGGTCAAAGGTCCCATAAAAGAATATCCAAAAATTTCAATGATAAAAGAGAAAGTAGTAACAAAAATGAATCTTTCAACTAATAATAATCCATGGAACTAAATTCATTAGGGTTTTCATGTTCCACATAAACCGAGAAAGATCAAATATAAGTGTTTGCTCAATATAGAAGGGAATGAAACATACACCAAGAGAAAGGAAAATTAGATAAATTTTTCACCTAGGGTATGCAACATGCATCAAGAGAGGGTAAAATTAGGCTGATTTCTCAACATGAATAATAAGGAAGGTAACATACCTATAGATGTGAATAGTTTGTCAAAGACTAAATCTTAGATCCAAGTTAGGGTTCCAAGGTTTGAAACACCGGTGGCTGAAAAAAGATCATCATGAGATTACAAGTCTTTGATAGCTCATCCAAGAGACTTGAATAGGATGATAAGGGAGAAGTTTAGGAGTCATTTCCTATTGTTCAAGTGATTTCTATATGTGTAAAGGCCATGGAGAGGGGTCTATTGTAATGTTTGGCAATGCGATTGGTGAGCCAACACTCTGGTGCGGTGAGATGGATCACTATAAGATTTTTATCCGGTGAGAAAAAGCTACCATCGAATGCTACTCGACACTAAAAACAATACAAATTCAAAATAGTGAGTGATATTGCATTTGGTAACAGTGGTTACGAGTGATTGCAACCTTCCTGACCTTGCCCCATCATTGTCCGAGCAATCACACCACTTTACCAAATGGAGCATATGTATATAGAATCGTGTAGCAAGAGACTTATCTATTTTTTACTAAGGAGAACATTGTAAAAGGAGAAAGGTTAAGAATTTTCTATCACATAAAATAAAAGAATAATTAAAAAAGTGTCTTTCCTTTCCATTTATTTATGTCAACGTTTCATAATATATTTTCCTTTGTTTATAACAACTTGGTCACATAAGTATTGACTACTAACATTTATAATTAAGATACTTATATATATCTCCTTGTGTAATTATTTACTCACTGTAAACATGCATATGATTTAATGTAGAATTATGTAGGATATACATATTGAGTTCCTTTTTTATAATTCCATTTATCAACCTCTTATATATAGTTATCATTCTCATTACAAAATCACTTTCCCATAAAGTTTCTCTTCTCACTTTATAGTCCTTGAAAACATGTATAAAATTTTGTTTCAATAAAAGGCACACATTTAAATAATATTAAATTAGATCCAAAATTCTAAATTTGAGGCAACCATATATATTGCTAATAAATTTACATATCCAAAACTAACTATTATAGACACATGAATTTAAAATCAAAAGTTTGAAAACATTATTTATCGAAATATTTTCCTTTTTCCCTTGTAGTTAATGAATCTAGGAGATAATAGGGAGGTCTTTTAAGGAAATCATTTAATAAAGTTATTATTATTTCTTATCTGGGTTAAGTAATTTAATATAAAAATTTGTATTAAACAAATACATAATTGAGTTAAAATATGTATTTCCATTATAAAATGATAATGTGATTGTTTTAATTTATTTTTTAGTCTCAAACATTAGCAAGAGAGAACTAGTTCTTTAGATTATGCTCTAATTTATTACATATCTTGAGTATTCAAAATTTTTGAAATTACCTTGCTTTATAATCCTATCACTCATGTTGTATTTGGAAAGTAAATCCATTTTAAGATTTTCCACCATGATAAATATTTCATAGATTTAGCATTCATGTAAAACATTGTTTACCTTTATGTTATACCATAATTTTATTTTTTATGACATTACCTTAATTATATACATATAAGCCATATGAGTTTCTTTATACTATTTAATATATTAGATGTTATGGTAATAATTATTTTAATGTTTGTGGTGTTATCTTACATTTGCCTTTCTTAATGAAATTAAATAGTTATAATTGTTCAAAAAAGAGGAAACTTGGCATAGATGTTAATTGAGACCCAAGGAACATGTCTTACCATTATATTTCAATTTTGAAGATTACTTTAATGTTTTTTTAATAAAATTCAAGTTTTGGGCTCATCACCATTATATTATTATATCATTACATCATTACCATAATTATTTAATATTTTTAGTCCCATTGTCTTCACATGGTAATCAAAAGAGTTTCCTTATATATTATGCACAAATTTCCATATTTTGCAAATTTATCATATGAAGCCCATTAATTCAATATTTATTTAGATAATGGTCATCATTCATAATAATGGACATGGAAACACCAATTATTATTCTAAAAAACATCATAACCCTTATTGAATATATTTTAGTCATTATTTGTATATTAGTTTACAAAAGAAACATATGTGACATGTTTAATTAGTTTACTTACAAGTTAGCACATAATTAAGTTATTATGTTAATATGAGTGTATTGATATGCGATGGGGATTAAAGAACTTTACACCACTTGTTATATTTGTTTTAAACCTAAATATGTAATGGGTTACCATTTAGTCATTCACGTGATATGCATTAACAATATTCATTAAGGCGTAGATTTATCGTTGTTTTTTCAAATCGTAGGAACCGAGTTTACTAACCTCCCAATCATGGAATAGAATAAGATCCTAGATTTTAGTTTGCTACATACTAGTAACCCATTCCTTCGATATTCTTCATGTTGCTTTTTTGTTTCCCTCACCTTTGTATTTTTTTGACAATAAGAACTACAACGTATGAACATAGGGAATATGTGAAACTAGAATTTTTTTTGTAAGAAGTAGTCACTGTCATAAGCTTTATGATTTTTCCCACATTTTTCTAGCTTCTTTGATTTTATTTTTTATTATTCCACATAGTGGTCAATTTTTTTTAAATAGCTTTACAATTTCATCCTTGAAGTGTATCTATCCTTCCCTAATGATAGGTTGTGAAACATGATATCATCACACTTGACTCAATGAATGATATGAACTTGGTTGGTCTGAAATTTCATAATTATCATGCCTACATATGGAACATTGAACTATACAACTGAAGGATGTAAGTTATTCCACACTAGGCTCTATTTCTATTTCAATGAAGTATGTATTAAGGTGATATTCATTGAAAAGTTCGACAAGATGCAAGAAGAAGTGAATTGTTATTTTGTGTCAAGTTAAGATGATATTTTCACCTTCACATTTGGTATAGTAATACAATTAGTTATTTTCTTGAAAAT
Source organism: Alisma plantago-aquatica (assembly GCA_963693085.1). Lineage (NCBI taxonomy): Eukaryota > Viridiplantae > Streptophyta > Magnoliopsida > Alismatales > Alismataceae > Alisma > Alisma plantago-aquatica. The sequence goes on along the minus strand of OY856412.1, from coordinate 1,084,514,159 downwards.
AGAGAATAAGATGTTGGATTTAGTTTGTCTATAATGGATGTATCCCTCTAAGAGAACTTTTGTTCATGACTGATGAGTGTTTTAAAAGGGAATATCCATAATCATTCTCTCCCATAATGGTAGTAATTGAAGGATACACTTCTAAGGAGGTAATGGTTTTTTAAATGAATTTTATTAATCAATAACTTGATCTACTACCTACTAAAATTCACCAAGATAACTACTTTAGGTGGGGTACTCTTGGAACATAAGTCATCAAAATATCTCATGAATACTGGATACAAGCAAAAATGTATGCGAGTTCATATGTATCATAGCAAAAATTTCAAATTTGGAAATTGTATCCTTTGATGAGCAAGGTGTGTCTTGCAAGAGAACATAGATGACTCCCATAAATTGGTCTAGATAATTCTAAAATACCAAATGATTCTCCTATGAATGTGAAATATCTTTCTTGTGATCCAAAAATGGATATTATTTCTTATGAAGGGTATAAAATAAATGAACAATTATGTTAAATATCAGGATGAGAATAGAATTGTGCAATACAATGGAGATACTTTCCATGCATATGTGTTGTACTTTGCTAGTGCTAAGGATAACCAATCATGATAAGAGAGAATTCCATATTATCGAGTCATCAAAGACATTTGGGAACTTTTCTACAGTGGCATCACAGTTCATCTGTGCATGCAGTTCAGTTGATAACAATAAAGGTAAAAAAGATTAATGAGCTATTATTCACTACTATAGTTTTTGAAAAACTTGATAAGATATACATAACCATTTATTTGGCATTATAATGCCATCATGTTTTTTAGACTAAAAATCTGAAGGAAATGAAATCAGGTTGTTTTTCCTTATGGGAAAAGACATTTTATTGCATACCTCATTGATAAAGGCACATACTATGGAAAATTGAAGTGTTTGTTCTTTCGTCTATCTTCTTACCAAGTTTTAACATCAAAGAAAACAAGCAGGAAGGCTATGTTGTTATCCTTTAGTAGTGAACAAAATATAGAGGGAGAGAAAAAGCCTTCACCCCTTCTTGGTCATGTATGTGATGTATCATTTCAATTTCCATATTCTTCTGAAAGGTGATCCCTTCTAAATAATAGATCACCAATTTTATTGAACATTTTAAAGAAACAAAGATAATATTTTTGCATGTAATCTATATAGTCCTTTCAAAATGTAAGTATGAATTAAGAGCAAAAAGTGTCTACCCCCTTCTCCCACAACATATAGAGGAGTTTGGATTCCTAGTAGGGTATTTAATTGAGAAATGATGTCTTGTATTTTTGAAGTGGATCCCATCATTGGGAAATAATTAAATTCTTGAATCATACTATCCCTCTCTATCTCCATTCTCATGAAGTATAAATACATATACATATGTATTAGATACATCTTATAGGTTATTCCTAAGAAATTCTATTAGGACAAATGCTCAAAAGATGATTTTTCAAATCTCACATCAGTTGGACTAGCAGTCTCCTATAAAAAAATGGCCCAATGACAATGACATCAAAAATTGAAAGCCTTGCTAGCCCCTTCACAAATTATATGATTTTGATGAGAATAAGTTGTTAAAATGCATTAAATATTATGATTCCAAATGTTTTTTCAAATATAAATTTCCCTTATATGTTCGAGCCCTTTAAGGAATCACATAAAAACTCTAAACTAAAATTTTACCTTTTGTACGAGTAGGGCATATTTGGAATAAGTGTTGTATGTTTTAAAACTAATTTCTATATATACCATTCATTGTATTGATGGTAGTGATATATCTCAAAAGAATTCCAATAGGATCTTGCCAAAGCTTGTTGCAGTTTCAATAAAACCTTAGAATAATTGTCCTCCAATTTCTTCAAAAAGTTCATCAGTCATTCTCATGTGAAAAATCTTCATCACATCCTCATATGCATTACACCCCATTTAATTTTATATTCATGTTCTTTTCACTCTTTGAAAATCAAAATATTTTGATTATTTTTATTACTTAAGAATTCTCAATCCACACCTTAATCAAAGTCATGATAAAGAAACATAATTTTGTTTCCTAGTTTTGAAAATGTCTCAAAATTTAATAAGTCTCTCTATCAAACAATTATGAAATCAAAAAAAATTATTGATCCTATTTTTCCTATCCTATTATACAGTGTTAACAATTAACATTTGTGGACAACATCCACCCTAATGTGTATATAAATGTATTTGTGTATATATACATATATGCTAACATGTATAGGTAATCTTAAGAGTTTTCTTTTGTATACGAGCTACCAAAATATTACACTCTTGCATAATTATGTATCATCAATAAAAGAAGAGAAGTTAATAATAATTAAAGCATAGAAAAGGTTTCCACGACACCAAAATCACATTTTGAATGAGAAGATTTCTTTAGATTCACAATATTAAACAATTATTGTAAGTCAAGTCTTGATTTTGAAGAAAATATGATCAGATGACGAGATATCCAAAACTAAAATTATGTCTAAGTTAAAAATGAGCATAAATAACATGTGATAATGTATTACTTTGTGAGCATAGTCACTTACAAATAAATTGAGTAGAGACAATGTCAACTTGGTTGCTATTTATCAATAAAATAGAAATAAAAAACATACTAGTTTTCCAATCCTCGCCCAAAGAGGTAACTTGTGTGTTGATTGGTCCATAAAACCATTATACATAGAAAATTTTCTCATGAATCATGGATGCTGATTGAATGCTCTAAATAAAATTTTAATAAGTGATGCGACAGACTCCTTTTGCTGATAAAACTGGGTTGGAAACATTGAAGATATTAATATGAAAATAAAACAATGGAAAGAATGTATTTTCTCAAACATACTTAAGTAAACCTATAATAAGACACATGTTGCTTCATGGGTCTTAACAAGAAACACTATAACAAGTGGGACCTAGAGGGGATCCACTCCTTACTCAAATTTGAAGAATAAAACATCCATTCGAAACACACTCAAAAGGTATTCTGGAATAGGTGTAAAATTTTCAAATCTCAAAAAATGGTATACAAAAGAACAAAGTATAGAAGCGAATAAAAGTTTCATGAATATAACCAATTTTAAAAAAGTACATAATCATCTCCCATATAGGTTTTACATGGATATTACAACATAAGGATCTAGTAGAGGGAAATCTAAACCATATCAAGTTTGTCTTCAAGTATCAACTTCATGAGTTAGGTCCATGCTGAAAGCCATGTACTCCTTATCCTAAAGTTGGTTGGTCCTCCTTGATCTTATTCCACTCCTTGTCCTAAGCATGGGTGGTTTGGGTCACCCAAAAAGAGGAAAACCTTGGATTTTGATCACAAAACCTATACCAAATGATTCCTTAAGTTTTTCTGATCAAGAAAACAAATTTATTTGTCAAATTTGGAGTTTATGTGATTAAGATACAATTTTTATGAATATTATGCATATATTTCATTTCTCAAAAATCACCCTCGAAAAACATGGAAATAAGATTTTGGAATTATTTGTATTAGAAAGATCTCATTTTGCTAATCCAAAACATATTTATTTATAATTTTTGGACAAATAGATAATTAGTTATGATTTTTAAAAATTGATCAATCACAAAATTTCAAAAATCCATATAAGTCGGAAATCGTGAGAGAGAGGGAAAGAGAGGGACCAGACTCGGGTGACTTGGCCCAGTAATGGGTGGAGAAGTCACTAGTCAGTACCCGCTTGGCCTCATCCAAAGCAGAGAACAAAATAGGGGTAAAAGACCAATATTCCCTTGGGTGAAAAAATACAAAAAAAGGACGAACGAGGGGGATATCAGGAAATCATGGAGGGTCATCCCCTTCCTATATCTCATACACCATGGACGCGAGAAGCAACACATATGAACCTGGCCAGATTTGGGAAAAAATGAAGTACCTTGAATGAAGAGGAGTTGCTAGATTTTAGAGCTTCACCACCACCCATTGAGGCACCCCCAAAGTTTTATGAAGCCTATGATGAATGGGGGAGCATCGGCGAGCCCACCACTATCCCGATCATGAACTAACTAGCAAGGTTGGGGTACATGGGGTAACACATGTTGACATCCTCCAAAGGATGTGATCAATTCGTAGAGATGACATAAAGTCTACTAAGGAGACTTATAGAGGTCTGGCGCCTCATAGATGCCATAAGATGGGGAAGGGAGGTGAAAATAGAGTAGAAACATAGGAAGAAGGGTGGCAGTTTGTGGACTGGGTGATGATGTCCCAAAGTTTGATATTTATGGGGTTAACTAATGTGGAAGGGAACCAAGAAACTAAGCGAGATGAAACCAGTGAGAATCAGTGAGAGATGAGGGAGGGAGACCCGAGAGAGAATCAGGGGCATAGCCTGGTTTATGAATGTGAGAAAGAGAGAAAGGAAAGAGGGAAGGTATAAGAGAATGATTGAGACATTTAAATACAATCCAATAGTTGAGGAAAAATGTAAAACAACCTCAAAGCTCAGAAAGCACGTGTGATAAGGAAAATAAAAAATTATATGAAATGGGATGATTCAATGCATTAAATTAAGGTTTGATTAAGTTTCATTCGAAATTAAATTGAGGGCCCAGACAAAGTTATATTTATATGAAACTTTGGACTATGCTAATTAAGACGTAGATTCCAATTTTGGCTTATTTTTTACTTTTGAGGACTTTGAGTATTTTATTTAATTCCTTTAAAGTAATCCATATTTTCTCTTTCCTCTTGATTTAGAGACATATAAAAACCATAAATTACTGTGTAACTTTACCCTCAAGCAAACTTAAGCATGTTGGACATGAATCTGCAATTAATTTTACCTATGAAGTTATTTGATACATTATTTAATATTTTGGGTTGTAGTTACATTTTCTCTCTACTAAATACATTAGAACATTAAAGATTGTCCAAATTAGTTAAAAAATTCGACATAACCTTATTTTAACATGTAGATTTGTATCTAAGATTCGTTTTCTCTTTTGGAGTCATTAAATATTTTATTTCATATTTTGGAAGAAAATTACCCTTTTCTTTTCTAAATAATTGATATTATTATTATCCAAAAATTGTGAAACTTGTTCTCCAAGCCAAACCAAACCCAAAGAAAACAAATCTAGAGTTATATTTAACCAATGATCCATCCTTTTATGAGTTTTAGCCCATTATCCATTATTACCACTATTTCTCATATTATACAATTCAATATCATATTATCTTGTTTAAAGAGTTATTATTTATCTCTTTATATCTTCCTTTTTCCCAAAGGCTATATAAAACTCTAGAATGAATTTATTTTAACAATATTCCACTTAAGTGGAAATTTTGCATCTTAAACCCTAATTGAAATATTCACTGAGGTATTTGTGCATGAACCCATATATTGCGATGAATATTGACCAAATATATTACAAACTACTAATAATTCCATAAATTCAACATTAAGGACAAAAAGAAGATAAAGGAAAGGAAAATATTTAGAAAAGGCTTAGATTAAGAATATATATATATATATATTAGTTTGTTACAACACTTCAATCCTTGAAAAGGATTTCTTCCTCACAATCTCAATCAAAGAGTGAAGGTTGAGTACGTAAGATATCATCTCTAAGCTCCCAGGTTGTTTCCTCTAGTATTGGGTACTTCTAGAGGCTCCTCATAGGTAAAGTCCTCATGGATCACTAAGGGTTTCACTTTTATCAGATATAACACAATTACCATTTTAGGATTATATTTATTATGACATTACATCGTCCTTATTATTCTCTAATTGTGTCCAATTAAATTTACTTGGTACCAAAAGAGTTATATCACATTATTATGCACAAAATCCTATATATATCTTATTTATCTACTTAAGATTTTTTGCAAAATTAGAGTTATACTCAATTATCTCAATATCTAATAATATATTAGATCATTATCCTTAATAATTTGGATTTAGACTCCAATATCCTCATATTATCACCATGGTTAATTATATCAGATTATTTTGTATGAAATAGACAATTTTATCCAATTTGTTATTAAATATACAATTAACCCAATTATCATCACATTAGTTACCTCCACCTACATTAAACATTTATACATTGTCATATTGCCTTTCTTACTTATGTTAATTTCCTCATAAATTTTTTAGTCATAATTATTCACTTCCAATTATTGATTATGCACATTTAACACCAAATTAGGCATTCATGCATATTGATGTAAATCCATTTACTTATCATTCATATTTCAGTCAATAGGGTGGATATTAGTGAACAAGGTGAAACATATTACATATTAATGAATTGATTCTCATACCAAGTTATGATTACATGATTAATTAGGTGTGTATCACCGAACAAGGTGATATATGTTACATATTGATAACTTGATTAATTTATGATAAGGTGATTATATACCATTTATGTGTTTCAAAGTATGTTATCTGATTATGGCACCTAATGTCATTAATGTATCATGAATGTTATTAAGGATGTATAGGTTAAGGTTTGATGATCACAACTTAGGGTTCAGGTTAACATGATCATTATACATTCTTATACCTTCTTAGCATGTATTAAGTCCAAGATTATGTTTAAATTATCTTGCTCATCATATCATTAGGGTTTATTGGTTCATGACACAGTTAGCATCATGTGTATCCACAATTAAGATTAATATATGGGTCACTCATGTTAGCATTAGGTGTTCATTGGGGTTCAAACGTATGAACTATTCATTAGATGACTATTATATGTTCATTAGTATATAAACAAGCATGTGGGGTTTCAACTATAACTTGTTTTGAGCAATTCTAATGATCTAAGCTCACTAACCTCCTAATCATGGAGATATAGTTTCTAGAGTCAGAGCAACTAGGTTTTAGTATATTGCAGGACTCCATCCCCTTAAAAAGGGTTTTGTCGTCAAAATCTAATCACCCAAACACCAACCAACTATTCTCCACCCTTTAAAAGGTTTTCTCTAACAAGCCAAGTTAAACAAGCTCAAGGTACCAAGGTTACTTATGCATCTTTTGGTTGTGTGTATTTTAGGGGTTTATGTTGCTAATGTATCCAACTAAAAAGTCATAACCAAATAGGGTTGAACTTTAGGTCCTTATGTCTCTTAACCTAACAACCCTAAGTTTCTCTTTATCAACCATAGGATAGGTCAACTAAACCTCATATTCCTAGTCACTTCTTCAAAGACAAACTAGGGTTTAGGATATCTATACCAACTATTCTAGGGTTTCTCCACTAAAACTTTTCATATCATTACCAAATCAAGTCACAACTTTCCATAATAAGATCTCCTTATCTTAGTACTGTGTCACCCTTATAATCTAATCTAGTCCTCAAGTCAAACCTTATTGCATCCAAAGATACATGTCACCATTAACCTATATGGTAGGGTATGATCATCTAAAGCATCATCACATTAGGGTTACCTAAACATGATTCTAATGAGAAACTCTTTATTATCCTAAATCAACCTTTCATCACCTTAAGAGTAGAATAGATCAATTCTAGGACAAACATGTCACTTAAAGGGGAACTATGCAAGGCAAGGGTTCTAATTAGGGAGACAAATTGAAATAGTCAGATTCAAAATACCATGGGCTCTAATACCATGTTGTAAAGAATGGGACCTAGAGGGGATCCACTCCTTACTAAAAATTGAAGAATAAAACATCCATTCCAAACACACTCAAAAGGTATGCTAGAATAGGTGTAAAATTTTCAAATCTCAAATAATGGTATACAAAAGACCAAAGTATAAGAGTGGAATAAAAGTTTCATGACTATAACCAATTTTACAAAAGTACAACATCCTCTCCCATATAGGGTATACATGGATATTTCAACACAAGGATCTAGTAGAGGGAAATCTAAACCATATCAAGTTTTTATCCAAGCATCAACTTCATGAGTTAGGTCCATGCTGAAAGCCATGTTCTCCTTTTCCTAAACATGGCTGGTCCTACTTGATCTTATTCCACTCCTTGTCCTAATCTTGGGTGGTTGGGGTCATCCAGCAAGAGGAGAAAACAATGTATGTGTCAAATAAAGAACAATAATGAGATACTGTCAACAAAGTATAATAAAATGGTGTATGTTCACCAAGAACAAAGAAAGTCAATAGTATGAGGCACATATCATATAGAAATGTTACCAAAAAAGATAATAATAAAGCATCATGCATGATTAATAGTATGAATACATTAACTAAGTAGGATTGAGGAACCTACCGAACCTCAACCAGTGGTGAAGGGAGAATAAACACATTCCCAGTCACCTGAAATATATATATATATATATATATATATATATATATATAAGTGGGGAGAATAAACACATTCCCTTGGGAAAAATAACATGTGCCCAAACTATGGGTGGCCGTATAGATGTACACTACATTAGCCAACAAGTCAAACAAATCACCATGCTAAAAGAAATACTATGGCAAGTTAGGAAACAAATAATATTAATATGGCAAGAGAGGTTCAAGACCCAAGAGATGATAGTTTTAGCAATAATTGAGGTAATTATATCAAAAGGAGCAGTAATACGAGATTTAGGGTTTTAGTCCATGCCTCATTGGGAAATTAGGGTTTGGATATCAAATATGACCAATGAAATGGTTAAGATGCACATACCTCAAATCATAGTTCTAGTTAGTTATTTTTCACCAACCTAGTTGATTCCTAGATCTTCTTTGCCTAATTTAAGTTATTCACATAGATTAGGGTTTTATGTCATATATGTATAAAGAGAACCCTAATTTTAGAATTATTTGGGAAACCTTGGATTTTGATAAAAAAACCTAGACCAAATGATTCCTTATGTTTTTCTAATCAATAAAACATATTTATTTGTCAAATTTGGAGTTTATATGATTAAGTTACATTTTTATGAATTTTATTCATATATTTAATTTCTCAAAAAGATCATCCATTTAGAATCATGGAATCAGACTCTAGAATTTTTTTATTAGGAAGATCTCATTTTTCTTATTCCAAAACATATTTATTTATAATTTTTGGACAAATCGATAATTAGTTATGGTTATTACAAAATCAACCAATTGCAAAATTCCAAAAATCAAGATAAGCGGGAAAATCATGACAAAGCGGGAAAGAGAGTTGTTGGACCCAGGTGACTTGGCCCAATCATGGGTGGCCAAGTCCCTAGTCAATGCCTGTGTGGCCTCATCCAAAGTAGAGAACAAAATAGGGGTAAAAGACCAATATGCCCTTGGGCGAAAAAATACAACAATAGGACGAACGAGGGTGAGATCAGAAAATCATGGAGGGTCACCCCTTCCTAGCTCTTGCACACCATGGTCATGAGAAGCAACAAATATTTGAATAGGGCCAGAATTGGGGAAAAACAAAGTACCTTGAATAAAGAGGAGTTGCTAGATTCGAGAGCTTCACCACCACCCACTGAGGCACCCCCAAAGTTTTATGAAGCTTGCGATGAACATGGGAGTGCCAAATAGCTCACTATGGTCCCAATCGCTATCCAACCAACAAGATTGGGATACCTGGGGTCACACAGATTGACATCCTATAAAGGATGCAATCTATTCATCGAGATGTGCTAAAGTATACTAAGGAGACTCCTAAGAGTCTGACACCCCATAGACACCAAAAGATGGGGAAGGGTGGCAAGAACATAGCAGAAATAGAGAGAGAAGAGTAGTGGTTTAAGGACTGGGTGATGATGCCCAAAATTATGATATTCATGAGGTCAATTAATGTGGAAGGAAACCAAGAAACTAAGCAAGATGAAACTAGAGAGAATCAGTGAGAGATGATGGAGGGAGACCCAAGAGAGAGTCGGGGGCATAACTTGGTTTCTGAACATGAGAAAGTGAGAATGAAAAGGAGTGCAGGTAGAAGAGAACAACTAAGCCATGAAAATACAAACAAATGGCTGAGGAAGGATACGAAACAAACTCCAAAATTGGAAAGCACACGTGATAAGGAAAATCAAATATTATATGAAATCAGATGATTCAATGAATTTAAACTAAGGTTTGATTAAGTTTTCTAAATCAAATTGAGGGCCCAGAGAAAGCTCTATTAATATGAAACTTTACACCTAATCTAACTAAGACATGTGGATTCCAATTTTGCATTAGTTTTCACTTTTGAGGACTTTAAGTATTTTATTTAATTCTTTTAAAGTAATCCATATTTTCTCTATCCTCTTGATTTAGAGACATCTAGAAACCATCAATTAATGTGAAACTTCACCCTCAAGAAAACTTAAGCATGTTGGACATGAATCTTCCATTAATTTTATTGTATGAAGTTATTTGATACATTATTTAATATTTTTGGCTTTAATTACATTTTCTCTCTGCTAAACACATTAGAATATTAAAGATTGTCCAAATTAGTTGAAAATTCACACAACCTTATTTTAACATGTAGATTTTGAATCTAAGATTAGTTATCTCTTTTGGAGTCATTGAATAATTATTTCATGTTTTGGAAGAAAATCACCCTTTTCTTTTCTAAATAAAAATTGATATAGTTATTATTATCCCAAAATTGTGAAACTTGGCATCCAAGATAAACCAAACCCAAAGAAACTGAGTCTAAAATTATCTTTAACAATTGAGTCCTCATTTTATGATTTTTAGGCCATTATTCATTGTTACCACTATTTCTCATATTAAAAAATTTAATATCACATTATCTTATTTAAAGAGTTATTATTTATCTCTTTATCTCTTCCTTTATCCGAAAGGCTATAGAAAATTGTAGAACAAATTTATTTTAACAATGTGCCACTTATTTGGAAACTTTTCATCTTGAACCCTGATTAAAATATTCATTGAGGTATTTATGCATAAACCCATATATTGGCATGAAAATTGATCAAATACATTACAAGCCACTAATAATTCCATAATTCAACATTAAGGACAAAAAGAACAGAAAGGAAAGGAAAAGATTGGGAGAAGGGCTAGATTAAGAATATATCTAGATTTTAATTCTTTACAAAAAGAGGCTTTGGTGGAAAAGTGTATGCTATAGAATGAATACTATTTTCCAAAATCATGTACTTTTATTGGAGATGCTTTGGATAAACATATGATAAAATATAAGAGAACATGATATGTTTTTTTTGGGGGTAAGTCAGGAAGCTATTTTATTCATCTTGCCCTCATCTTGCAAGCCGAGTTAAACATCTATTACAGTTCCTACTATTGAATGCAAAATTAAAATTGGTAGTAGTACTACCATTACAAGCCTCATTTAGAATGATTTCATCCATACAGGATGGGGGCGAGGTATATCTGACATTTTGAGTTTTGTTCTGAAGGTGGTACTTAGCAAGGGCATCGACAGCCCCATTGACCTCCCTCTGTCCATGTTGGATAGTCCAACTATTCATTCGGATAGCTTTGATCTTCGAGGACCACACAACGAACTTGGGGTACATGTCGGTATCTTCTTTTATGTAGTTCACCACTGTGGTACTGTCAGTTTTGAAGCAAGCTTGGACTATGTTGTGTTCATGCATATATTTCATAGCCTCGTACATGCCTGCAAGTTCAGCTTCCACGACATTGCTCGTCTTCAGCCGACTTCCTCCCCCAAACAACCACTTCCCTTCGCTGTCTCTGGCTATGAAAGCTGCTGCTGCCCAATGTCTACTGATAGGTGCATCCGAGTTAAACTTGATAACACCCGCATTGGGTTTAATCCAAAGCCTTCCTGTTGCACCTCCTTTCACAGATTCATTAGTCTCCCATGCTTTCAGGTTAATTTGGATTTCCTTGTTGATGTTATTGACCACTCTATCCATAGGCCACTCTTCTCCTTTGAGTACTACACGGTTTCTCTGCTTCTAGATTTCCCAACAGGTAACCAAGAACCGAGTTTGTTTCTCTGATTGAGCTCCAAGGTAAATTTTTACCCAACCGTTGACATCTGGCTGGCTCTTAAGTTCAGTCATCTCAGCTTGGTTCATTATTCTCTTCCAAATCTCATTAGCCTTCTTGCAATCTCTAAGTGCATGAAGCACTGTCTCCGCATATCCCTTGCAGCTCCTACATCTGTCGTTCTCGGTCAGCTTCCTAGCTTTTCTTTTAGAGTTGGTGAGCAGAGCTTCGTGAACCAGTACCCACATGAAAGTTTGGATTCTATTCGAAATTTTTAGCTTCCATATTTTCTCCCACTCTCCATTCACCTCAATATTCTTATGATCACGGAGAATCTTGTAAGCAGTGCTGGTTGAATAGCGGCTGCTGATTGTCGGATTCCAAGTCCATACATCCTTCTTGTTGGCCTGCACTGGGGGTTCAATATCTCTAATCAGTAGAGAACATGGTATGTTGTTATACAATATTATGTCAATCAAAACGTTTATTTTGAATTAATAAGAAGATTTTATTACAACAAACAAGGACACTAGGATTAGGTTGGTTTAAAAAAAATGAAGAGTGTTGGTACATAGTAATTTCCAAAATCCTTCTAATTCCTCCTATTGCATTTCTAATACCTTATCCTCATACTTTTTGACAAAGGCAAGTAGCATCAACTGAAAAAACAAGGTAAAAACACATGGAATGTGAGAACTAGGAAGAAAGTGCAAGGAATTTTTATCGTTCCATTTTTAGGCTTTATGATTCTTATCTGAAACTATATTACTTCGTTGATTTTTTTGTTGCATTATCATAGTGATCAAGTTATTTAGATACTTCTTCGCTTTTCCATTAAGCTTTACAATTTCGTCCTCAAAGTGTATGAGTCATTTAATGAGGCATTGTGAAGCATGAAAACCCAAGGTAAAAAACTTAATGGAAAGAAGGAAAAAATTGAGTAAATGAATTGATACATGAGTGGTCCAAATATATATGCTTTTTTCTGAAATTCTAGCATGTTCTTCCTTTTTTTCATTTCCTTCATCATGGTAATCGCTCATGATTGGAATTTGTAATTTCTAAAAATGCAAGATAAGAACATATTTAATTGGATGACTCAAAAATGAAGTTGAAACCATTTGTTTCCGGGACATCTTTTAGCTTTGTGATAATTTCAAAGGTTTGTATAAGTTCTCCAATTTGATGTCCTGATCCTTCCTCCACTTCATTATAATTCTTTAGAAACTTCACTTCTTTTTCCTAAATCTATTCAATCATTTCTTATTCATGTATATGTTCTATCTCAATGACAGTTTGTGAAGCCTAAAAGTACAAGAAAAAATAATTTTTGCATTGTATATTGGAGAAATATTTACTGGTTGCCAGTGGATAGACCAAGATTCTAGAGTGGGTGAGGAACAACATGCAAATTTAACAATTATTAATACCACAATGTTTATTTGACAAATTATCACTTTATAGATAGAATTCATTACTACTACTTCGATTGTTGAGTTGAAAAACTAATCGAAACCCACCCATAATAAGTCCCACTTTATTTTTCATGAACCAATTTCACCTAGATCTTTATCACTTAACTAATGTTGATCCATACTCTATCAAGTAATATAAAAATAACATCAGATACTAGAGAAGGTAGAATTATACAAGGGATTGCTGAAAAACTTGAAGAAAACTTTGACATAAACAACAATCTCCTAATCTACAATGAGTACTATAATAATGAGCATTTTGAGAATTTGCAAATTCTATTCACCCATTGTATTTTTCACGAACCCATTTTTAGCTAGATTAATTCACTTAACCAAAGTTGATCCATATTTTGTTAATTACTATTTGAAGTGATATCAAATACAAGAGAAGGCATAGTCGGACAACATATTGCTAAACAAGCCTGATGAAATCATCAACAAAAACTACAATCTCCTACTCCACAGTGAATACTGCAATAGCATAGGATATTGTACATTTTCTATTTTCCAAATTTTATTTTTCACATTCTAATTTTTCATAGATAATTTTCCTTGAAATACCGTTGATCCATTTTGTGCCAATCAATAAATAAGATGATACTGAAGACATGAGGAGGAAAAATCAGACAAGAGATTACTAAACAAACTTGACAAAAATTCTAACAAATACTACAATTTCCTACTCTATAGTGATGAGGAGCATTCCAAGAATGTTCAAATGTGATTCACCCACATGTTTTCACAAACTAGTTTATGTTAATCAATTTCACTTAAGTAAAGGTTATCCAAACTTTTTGATTTACTATTTAAAAATAATGTCAAATACAAGAGAAGAAAAAATTGGATAAGAGATTGACAAATAAAGATGATGAAAACGTCAAGGAAAACTATAATTACTAGGATAATGAGGAGCATTGCAAGAACATGCAAATGCAATAGGCAAGTGTTAGCATGATGTTGCATGCTTCTTGAACTTTTTGTGAGGCACCATTGACATACCATATGCGAATCACAATTGGTTTTCCAATTTCTTCATCACTAGAAAATGGAAGGAAGGTCCCCATATGATTTTCCATATAGCAACATGTATACATTTTGATCAAGAAAGAACTATATATATAAGTTTCTATATGGTTTGTAGAGATGTAGTAGAGATATAGGATAAAAGTTAATATGCTTGAATAAGTTAATCACAAGGAGGTGATTTTGTTCTTAATGAAAGTATTTCAGCGGAAGATAAAAATATAACTATTACAATATTTATGTCTAACATTGTTCTTCACCACACAGGGTGTACGTAAAAGAAAAGTATAGGAAATAAATCAGTGTGGGTAAATCAACTACTTTAATCTACCTCCAAAGAAAGATCATCTAACTTTTGGATAGTCCTGGTCAACTTTGATCAACTCCTTGTTGCTCTCTACCTAAAGGGTTAGAAGAATAACCCACAAGAGAATATAAAGTGGATTTTGTGGCATAAAAATGTCGGTATGTGCAAATAAATAGTGATTGAGCACTTACATGGGAAAAAGGACAAAAGTAATAAAAGTGCTTTCCAAAAAAAGGAAATAACCATCCAAGTGAATACCAAAATCATTCCAATAAGATGATATTAAATAGATGTACTTTCCATCAAAATAAAATAAATTATACCTTAAGGTCATACATAGAGCAATTAGATCACTTGACCCATCAACATTAATGAATAATCAACATGTAGGTGAGATACACAAAGCACTAATGAAATATAATAAAATAATGTATGCTAGAGGACATAACCTTAAACCTGATACAACATGGCACAAGACCAAACTTCCAAATATATAAGGTTGGGCACAAAACCCAGATATGGGGCACATGACCTACATCCCAAAACATAATGGGCACCTAACCTAAAAACTAAAGCATATTATAAAACCCTAGTACTTGTTAATAAACAATCATGCAATGTAGAGGAAAGTAAGGTTTTATCAAGATATTGATTATATATGATTGTCAAACATGGAACATTAAAGCATAAAATTCATCATGAGAAAATTAGGGTTTCAGTGCACACATAGAACAATATAGAGAAATTCCACCAATTAGGGTTCAGCTAGAGATATCATGAATAGGATTACAAACCTTAGATGCCAAGTGCAATATCAACTAAGTAGTATCAAAATATAACGAAATTTCAATACCACTGACTCAAAAGAATTTGAACAAATCTCAAAGAAGAGATTTCACATATATCCCTCGAATCAGATCAAAAGAGAGAGAAAGTAGAACAATTGCTCATTATAGACTTAGAGGGATGCAACATACCTCAATGATGTGTATCAACAAGTCAGGGTCCAAACCCTATATCCAAATTATACACTTTCACCTAGTAACACATTAGATATATAATTCAATAATTAAGGTGTATATTTTGAACCCTAGATTTTACTTCTTATTACATTGGATTTACGTTATGAAACCTAAAACATCAGATAGACGTTTTTAAGCATATTTTTACTTAATTTTTTTTATTAGTAGAGCACTATTTATGAATTTTGCAAGATAAAGAAAATTATTGAAATTTAAATTTAAAAATCATATCAGAAGGCCCCCACATCACACAATGGAATCTTGATGTGTGACATGGTATATTGGTACTTAGGTAGTGATTAAATCCCATGATATTAAAGTAGACCAGAATAAAAAAGAATTTGAAACCCATATGAATCTTGACATATATTGAAAGACATCAAGGGCAAAATTGTACATAGGTGAATTAATAGAAATAACTGCTCATGTGCTCATTCCATCAACACGAAGTACTCTGATTGTCAAACCAAATTTCAACTTTGCAATTTACTACATATCAAAACTAAGGGATGATTTCTCCCATCTGACCAGGTCCTCCAAATCTTAGATCGCCCCACAAACCACCACGAGATGGTCTTAAACCCTAAGAGGCAAGATCTGCCATGACTGGCTGGAGTAAGAAAATCAGAATTTCAACATATGAAAATAAGCATTAAAGAAAACTGAAACCTATTCTTGATGACTAGATGTCAACATCTAAGAAAAAAATAAAGAAAAAAAACTAGACATCATCCACCATGATCCTGAATAAGGGTTGCCATAAAGGTGATGATTGGGTGCACTGTGACACACAGGGATGAGTGTGAGTGATGTGGATGGGATTTGTCCCTCCTATTGGAGTATGATATCCAGGTCACTTGATAAGCGATACTGATAAAAAGCATGCACATGTACAAGTAAATCAATATATGATGTTTATGTCACATATATCTCAGATAGTATTCTTTAGATCAGGGTACATGGATTGAACATTGATACGATGATGATTCCATGCTTCAAGATTATTTTGGATATCAAAGATAAAGGAAGCATACAATGACTATAACACCTGACACGGATCATAGGTTGAAGTTGTTCTCCAATTTTTTTTATTATTTGGGTATAAATGATGTGTGAATGACACCACTCTTTGCTTATGATGTCATAAATTAGTCATAGACATTCACTGCCAACATAACATGGAACCTATGGGGTCACACACATAGTATACACCTAGAAGAGAAGCTTAGTCATGAATGATAATTAAATTGAGTACTAAAGTGTGTAGGTACTAAATTTAAACAACATTAGTTGAAAATTGAGTGACTGGACAATTGAATTGACCAATTCAAGTGTTAAACCAATCATTTTAGTGTGCCAGGTCAGTAGAACCAAGTTTGGCAATTTTGGACATTGAACCAACCGGTTCAGGAAGTGAATCGATTGGCTCAGGTCCTTGAACCAGCCAGATTAGGTTATGAACCGAGAGGGTTGGTGGATCAATTTGATTGATTCAAGGATTTATGATGACGTCATGTTGTGTATTAAATCAAATATTAATTGTCAATATAATCATGATTGGGAAACATGATGAAACGACCTATTCACTGGGTGAACCGATTGGCTCACATACCAACCGATCGGTTCACTGGTGAACTGACCATTTTGCATGTTGTAGGTTGTGAAAATTTGTGAGATTCTAGTATTTTCCACTGTCACATAGAGTGGGAACCCTAACCCTGGCCCTCCTATAAATAGAGGGGTATTGGGGGTTTCTTAGAGACACAACTCAATTGGCTTTGATGATTGTTGTCCTCTCTGGTTGTGGTAACCAATAGAGATCCTAAGCAAGTCCTACCCGATAAAGGGAGGGATAGTGTAACACCCCTCCCTAGGGTTTCTTACGTAACCAGAGGAAGCACAGCCTAATCCCCAACATTATCCATAATGTGGGGTACTTGGAATATTTGGGAGGAAATGTTACATACATGATCTCATAACAAGAAACAAATAACACTTGGCTTTATGAAAATGTAGATTCATACATAAGTTCTTGGAATAAAAGCTACATCAGTTTTCCAAAGATATACTAAACATAAACTAGATAATGATAGGGTCTCCATAGATGGACGTCCCACCAGGCAACAACTCCTTGGATCTCTGGGTCCTTGGTACTCTCAAGATGTTTCCTTCTCCTTGGCTCCAACTCCTGCGGACATCTCGTCCCCAGCCATGCAAAGGAAAACAAACATAGTAAGTAAGCAGCATTGGCATATTATAAGACACAAAAATAAATATACAAGTGACTTAACATAATCATGAACATGCATTTATCATGAATCATTTCTTATTGTCTTTTACATAAAGAAATTTACTAGAAAAATATGCTCCTCTCTTAATGCCCCGTAAGGAGCCCATGAATGCTCGGAAAGCCCATAATTGCTCGGAAAGCCCATAACAAGGTGCATATAAATCTGAATAAATTTCTATTATCCATGATCTTTCTTAAACTCTACTTATCTTCTTAATATCTTAAACTTAATCTTAATTGGGATTTCTCCCTCTTGAGCATGATTGGGATTTCTCCCCATGACCATAATGGGATTTCTCCCTCTTAAGCATGATTGAGAACTTATTCCCTCTTAAATCTTAATTTCTTGTATCTTAATCATAAACCATAATCTTAATAGGATTTCTACTCTTAGACTTAGCTTATAACCAACAACATTCAATAATCATATACTTGAAGAAAACATGAATTAACAATGATATTAACATAAGGTGCTTAACAATATTCATAAACATTCAATAACCAAGAGTTATCTATGCCAAGGGCATGGCCCGCTTACCTTGAACTAAAACACCTTAAGTCAAACTTGGTTTGACTGATTGGATCCTTTTTAATCACCTGAAATTAACATAATTATCACTTATCATATTCCATTAAACCCTAATTTGCTCATATAAAACTTGAGATGTTAAAACAGCAAAATCAGTCGATAAAAACCTCAAAATCGGATTCCTCATCGAAAATCCTTTCCAAAATGTATTTTTGCGTATTTTTCTGATAATCAGGCGATTTACTACGAATTTCTCAAGATTAAACCAATAGCAAATCGAGAAAAATCCACGTGGCATATTTAACAGCTATCGGGCCCGCGATGAGTTGGACCAATCCTGTTTGGCCAACTCAGCAGCGCGGATTGCCTCTGAGAACTTGCGATCAAAGCAAAGAGGAAGGGTGAAAACCCGGAATTACCCTTGCGATTGAAAACGTTAAAAACAACAAAGGCAGGGCACCGTGGTCATTTCATGACCCGGTTTCTTCCTGGCCTGCTTCTTCGCATCAGGTGCGAGTGAGCAACGCTCCAGGGAGCTCAGGTGAGCAACGATCGCGCCATAGGGCTGATCGACAGGGAAAAAAAATGATCGCGCTACCTTCTTCGAACCATGGCGAGGTCATTGAGCCAAAGCTCTAGCCCTGACGTCCACAGGAGCCCCAGACAGCTCCACCGCAAGACGAGAAACAGGGGAGACAAGATGGAAGCTGCTCGCGCAGACTCAAGTCGGAAATACACAGAATGAGGTTCGAGGAAGATCAGGCGGAGTCGTGCGGAGCTACTGGCAGCGCTACCTTGATCAGAGAGGCACTGAAGGTGACCTGGCGGTGAGCGCCGGCAAGGATAGATCCGGTCTTATAGGGCACAGCGATCAGGGAATTCTCACGGTAAACTAAAAACATGAGGGTGAAGAACAGACGTTGAGGATACTCACCGCACTCACAATTGAGCTGAGGTGGACCGACGAGGTCAGGCGAAGTCGAGGACGCCGGAGATGGCACCTTGAGTAGGTTGGGGAACCTCGGGGGTTTGGAGAAGCAATTGAAGGTGGGGGAGTGAAATGCGGAGGTCGGCGGTGCTTTTGGGGACTTGACCTGGTAGTGGAAAGGGTGATGGTGGCGGCTGCGCAAATCGGTGGAGGGGGAGTGTCCAGCCCTAATGGGCGTTTTAACTGTGGTCTACGACAGAAGATGAGCAAGGGATCATTGCGTGCGCGCGAGAGAGGGGAAGCCGACGCAACGAAAATTTCGCGAAACCGATCATTGATGAGGAAGAAATCAATTGTGGAAGGGAAGGCGTCGAACTGGTTGCAGACCAGCGGAAAAATCGGGGAAGAAGACGGGTTTTTGACCGTCAGATCTTGAGACAAGTCAACATGGGCCGTCCGATCGCGCCCAAGAAGGAAAACCGAGAAAACGGACGCGTGACAGTGATTAAACGGCCGGACCTTATAAAATCAAGTGCATAAATTGTAAATCTAATCAAACTATATACAAAACTTTCCTATTTTAATTGGAGGGTCAAACAAACTCCAAATGAGTCCAAATTTGGACCATAGGTGTATTAAAGGGTCTAGAACATTCCTATGCCATAAGATTTCGTGCTTGAACCCATTTAGGCCTAAGAAAATTAGCAAACCCTCATGTATGATTAAATGACCATAATTAATGCAAATAAAATCATTAGTTCTTCAAAATAAGAATTGAGAAACATAAAAACGTGCCCTAAATGTTATTTCCTTTCATTTAACAAGATGGTGACCATAAATCAAGAAATTAAACATGCAACTCACTAATAATCATATGAGAGAGAAAATATGACATAAAAGCATTTATCCTTATTTTCTTAAACAAAAGAGCATAGATACACATGAAAACATTTTCTTTAAATAGAACAAGAAAAAATAGAGCAATTGGACATAATAAGTGATTTTTGCAAAACTAATTATGGGAAAATTGCATTTGAGTCCTCAACAATTATCTAAATTAGAAAAGGGCATGCAAGGACTAAAATAATTGAAAATGTTGCATAATTGAGATTGGGGTGTTACAATACTACCCACCTTAAATAAATTTCTTCCTCGAAATTTCCTAGGATTTCTACCCACCTTAAGGGCTTCACATAGGCATACAAATCTTTCCGTACGATTCTTTATTATAAAAGAAGAACACATAAACAAAGCATTAAGATTAAACATAAATTACTCAACTACCCTTACCTTGATCATTTTCCTCTTCTCCATCAGACATTTGCATGGTGAAGAGCCTTGGTTTGACCTTGGGTGGAGGATTAGGGTTCCTAGCTTGGTTGTGGTTGGGATCCTTCTTTGCAAGCTTAGGGCAATTAGGCTTGATATGCCCTTCCTCACCACAATAGTAGCAAACAGAAGTCCCAAACCTACAAGGACCACCATGGTTTCTCTTACACTTGGGGCATGGGGTTCTCTCATTCTCAGGGGAAGGCTCAGGGGCTTTTCTCTTGTTGTTGGAGGGTGGAGGTGGTTGATGGGGCTGATGGTGACGATTGTTTTGGGGTACCTCTTTCTTATGATTCCTCCCAGGATGCTCCTCCAATTCTAGGGCTGCATCCAAGGCCGATTGCATGGTCCGATGTCCTCTACCAGACAAGGCAAAACTTAGGTCGGGTTTAAGTCCTCTAATGAACTTCTTAGCTCTCTTTAGCTCAGTGTACTCAGGACCATACTTTTGGAGCTTACGGAACTTCATGGCATACTCAGTGACAGTCATGTCACCCACTTGCTTAAGGTTAATAAACTCATCCTCCTTCCTCTCTAACATGGCTTCGGATACATAATGGTCATTGAAGACTTCTACAAACTCATCCCAAGAGTAAGGAGGGTCATCATCTTCCCTAGAGGCTAAGAGGTTTTCCCACCAAGTACGGGCTGCACCCTTGAGCATATGGGTGGCAAATCTAACCCTACTACGTGGGGGACACTCTAGGTCTCTAAAGCAATGTTCCATGTTGCTCAACCACTCCTCAGCCTTGGTTACTACATCGACCTCATCTTCACCATGGAAAGCATCGGGTTTAATCTTCAAGAAGTCTACGAGGGAGATCTCATGTGCTCTAGGTGGAGCTCTAGGTTGGAGGGCATTTGTCAAGGCTGCTACTAGGGCATCTAGGGTGATTGGTGGAGGGACGTGGTTCATGTCTTCAGTCTTATCACCACTAGAGGATCCGTGTGAGTTCCTTGACTCACCAACCTTCTCCTTCCTCTTAGGGGCCATCTGAAAGGGTAAACAATCATGATATTAGAACATAATATGAATCTCTAATGTTGCCTTAGTGGCCATCTATTCCTTGCTCTGATACCATTAATGTAACACCCCTCCCTAGGGTTTCTTACGTAACCAGAGGAAGCACAGCCTAATCCCCAACATTATCCATAATGTGGGGTACTTGGCATATTTGGGAGGAAATGTTACATACATGATCTCATAACAAGAAACAAATAACACTTGGCTTTATGAAAATGTAGATTCATACATAAGTTCTTGGAATAAAAGCTACATCAGTTTTCCAAAGATATACTAAACATAAACTAGATAATGATAGGGTCTCCATAGATGGACGTCCCACCAGGCAACAACTCCTTGGATCTCTGGGTCCTTGGTACTCTCAAGATGTTTCCTTCTCCTTGGCTCCAACTCCTGCGGACATCTCGTCCCCAGCCATGCAAAGGAAAACAAACATAGTAAGTAAGCGGCATTGGCATATTATAAGACACAAAAATAAATATACAAGTGACTTAACATAATCATGAACATGCATTTATCATGAATCATTTCTTATTGTCTTTTACATAAAGAAATTTACTAGAAAAATATGCTCCTCTCTTAATGCCCCGTAAGGAGCCCATGAATGCTCGGAAAGCCCATAATTGCTCGGAAAGCCCATAACAAGGTGCATATAAATCTGAATAAATTTCTATTATCCATGATCTTTCTTAAACTCTACTTATCTTCTTAATATCTTAAACTTAATCTTAATTGGGATTTCTCCCTCTTGAGCATGATTGGGATTTCTCCCCATGACCATAATGGGATTTCTCCCTCTTAAGCATGATTGAGAACTTATTCCCTCTTAAATCTTAATTTCTTGTATCTTAATCATAAACCATAATCTTAATAGGATTTCTACTCTTAGACTTAGCTTATAACCAATAACATTCAATAATCATATACTTGAAGAAAACATGAATTAACAATGATATTAACATAAGGTGCTTAACAATATTCATAAACATTCAATAACCAAGAGTTATCTATGCCAAGGGCATGGCCCGCTTACCTTGAACTAAAACACCTTAAGTCAAACTTGGTTTGACTGATTGGATCCTTTTTAATCACCTGAAATTAACATAATTATCACTTATCATATTCCATTAAACCCTAATTTGCTCATATAAAACTTGAGATGTTAAAACAGCAAAATCAGTCGATAAAAACCTCAAAATCGGATTCCTCATCGAAAATCCTTTCCAAAATGTATTTTTGCGTATTTTTCTGATAATCAGGCGATTTACTACGAATTTCTCAAGATTAAACCAATAGCAAATCGAGAAAAATCCACGTGGCATATTTAACAGCTATCGGGCCCGCGATGAGTTGGACCAATCCTGTTTGGCCAACTCAGCAGCGTGGATTGCCTCTGAGAACTTGCGATCAAAGCAAAGAGGAAGGGTGAAAACCCGGAATTACCCTTGCGATTGAAAACGTTAAAAACAACAAAGGCAGGGCACCGTGGTCATTTCATGACCCGGTTTCTTCCTGGCCTGCTTCTTCGCATCAGGTGCGAGTGAGCAACGCTCCAGGGAGCTCAGGTGAGCAACGATCGCGCCATAGGGCTGATCGACAGGGAAAAAAAATGATCGCGCTACCTTCTTCGAACCATGGCGAGGTCATTGAGCCAAAGCTCTAGCCCTGACGTCCACAGGAGCCCCAGACAGCTCCACCGCAAGACGAGAAACAGGGGAGACAAGATGGAAGCTGCTCGCGCAGACTCAAGTCGGAAATACACAGAATGAGGTTCGAGGAAGATCAGGCGGAGTCGTGCGGAGCTACTGGCAGCGCTACCTTGATCAGAGAGGCACTGAAGGTGACCTGGCGGTGAGCGCCGGCAAGGATAGATCCGGTCTTATAGGGCACAGCGATCAGGGAATTCTCACGGTAAACTAAAAACATGAGGGTGAAGAACAGACGTTGAGGATACTCACCGCACTCACAATTGAGCTGAGGTGGACCGACGAGGTCAGGCGAAGTCGAGGACGCCGGAGATGGCACCTTGAGTAGGTTGGGGAACCTCGGGGGTTTGGAGAAGCAATTGAAGGTGGGGGAGTGAAATGCGGAGGTCGGCGGTGCTTTTGGGGACTTGACCTGGTAGTGGAAAGGGTGATGGTGGCGGCTGCGCAAATCGGTGGAGGGGGAGTGTCCAGCCCTAATGGGCGTTTTAACTGTGGTCTACGACAGAAGATGAGCAAGGGCTCATTGCGTGCGCGCGAGAGAGGGGAAGCCGACGCAACGAAAATTTCGCGAAACCGATCATTGATGAGGAAGAAATCAATTGTGGAAGGGAAGGCGTCGAACTGGTTGCAGACCAGCGGAAAAATCGGGGAAGAAGACGGGTTTTGACCGTCAGATCTTGAGACAAGTCAACATGGGCCGTCCGATCGCGCCCAAGAAGGAAAACCGAGAAAACGGACGCGTGACAGTGATTAAACGGCCGGACCTTATAAAATCAAGTGCATAAATTGTAAATCTAATCAAACTATATACAAAACTTTCCTATTTTAATTGGAGGGTCAAACAAACTCCAAATGAGTCCAAATTTGGACCATAGGTGTATTAAAGGGTCTAGAACATTCCTATGCCATAAGATTTCGTGCTTGAACCCATTTAGGCCTAAGAAAATTAGCAAACCCTCATGTATGATTAAATGACCATAATTAATGCAAATAAAATCATTAGTTCTTCAAAATAAGAATTGAGAAACATAAAAACGTGCCCTAAATGTTATTTCCTTTCATTTAACAAGATGGTGACCATAAATCAAGAAATTAAACATGCAACTCACTAATAATCATATGAGAGAGAAAATATGACATAAAAGCATTTATCCTTATTTTCTTAAACAAAAGAGCATAGATACACATGAAAACATTTTCTTTAAATAGAACAAGAAAAAATAGAGCAATTGGACATAATAAGTGATTTTTGCAAAACTAATTATGGGAAAATTGCATTTGAGTCCTCAACAATTATATAAATTAGAAAAGGGCATGCAAGGACTAAAATAATTGAAAATGTTGCATAATTGAGATTGGGGTGTTACAGATAGCAAGGGAGAACAATTTAGAGAGATAAAATTGGTGACAAGTACACCAACAGGAGGGATAACTCCTTCTTCTCTGTTCTACAAGAATGATAGGAGTTCTAGGTGATCCATGTGGACTTACATAGAGGCGTGGAGGTTGTTGTCTGCCGCTAGGAGGACAATGTCATCCTGTTGTCCATGGTGAGACCTATAGGGAAATACGACGTCAGATAAGTAGTGGAAACAAAAAATTTATAGACTTATTTCCCATTAACCACCAGACCGCATCAATAAATATGCAATGGGAGGATGGTTTCAAAAAGTTATACCTGGTTTTGGAGGAATTCCAATGCCAATCATCGTCAATGTAGATGTGTACTTCATCTTGGATGGTGGTTGTCTAGCTCCTGGTCACACTGGGACTTGTTTGACTGCTCCTCCACAAACACCAGACTCAGAAAAGTGTTGCAGCAACTCCTCTGATCTCATCACAAAAAGTTGATGTTGCCCTTCTAGAAGTAGCCAAAGTACTCCTACCTCTAGAGTAGTCCACACGGAACAAATAGAAATAATGTCGTCCTACTAGAATGGATAGGAAGGAGTTTTCTCCCATTTGGTGTACTAGTCACCAACCTACTCTCACACAATAATGATCCTCAGTTGTTTTTTTCCTGTGGTTATCTCTCCCTAGTCGGGTAGGACTTGCTTGGGCTCTCTTAGTTACCACAACTAGAAAGGACAACAATTATATGAGTAACTGATTCTCAATTATCTATGTTGTAGTTGTGTTTAGGGAAGCCCCCAGTATCCCTCTATATATGGGAGGGGTTTGAGTTAGGGTTCCCAGTCCCCAGTCAATATGAGATAAAAGCAAGAGTGGAATGGACCAGAAGATCTTGAATTTTCACAACAATTCTGGAAGTTTCAAAACTCATGACAGCTGAAACGGTCATCTCGCCCAGTGAGACGGTCATCTAGGATGTAATACGGTCATATATTTAAGAAAGATGGTAGTTTCATACTTTTCTAGTCATATATGAATTGGAAAATTCATTTCTAAATTAATTTCATACATTAATTTACTTGCACCCCAAGTAAGTGCAATTGAAACATGTTTAGGAAAACTCCAGAACCTTCGTTCATCCCAACTAGGCCATCTCACACAAGAGATACACTCGTATCAGTCACCCATATGGTCGTCTGGTGAGTTTGAGTCGAGCTGATCGGTTCAAAAGCTTGAACTGGTTGGTTTAAAAGCTTGAACTGGTTGGTTCATAGAGCAGAACTAAGCCAATTCAATTTCTGATCTACCTGATAACCCAAATGGTTGTCTCAAAACTTGAGACACCCATCTTGTTGTCTAAATGGCCATCTCACTCCATGAGATGGTCGTTTGGAAGTTCAGTCAGCCAATATGTTGATCTATTTCTTGAATTGCGTACCTAAACACTTTAGCAATCAATCCAATTATCATTCAAGATCAAACTCCTCTTCTAGATGAGTTCCTATGTGTGTGGCTTTATAGGTTCCATATCATGTTGGCATTGAATGTCCATAATAACTTATGACATCACAAATAAAGTGTGGTTCCTAGTCGCACATTAGTGCTACCCAAGTGAATGGAAAGTTGAAAAGCAACTTCAACCCACAATATGTGTATGGTGTTATAATGTTTGTACAGTTCCTTTTTCACTGATATCCAGATTGACCTAGAGGCATCGAGTAGTCATCCTCATTATTATTCAATCTTTTTCCTTGAACAATAGCATACTACATGAGATATATGTAAGCTCAATATCACATATTGACTCACATGCGTATGGCCATACTTTTCTCACTCTCACTAATCAAGAGGCCTTGGATATCATACTCATATCAGAGGGACAAATCCCATATCTATCACTAACAATCAATCCCCATGTGTCAAAGTCACCCAATCATCACCATTATAACAACCCATCTTTTAGGAATGCATTTGATGATGTCAAAGTATACCCAATGGAAAGTGATGAGTGTAGTGATTTCAGGTCTAAGAACCACAACCACCACCATCACTATGAGAGATGACTATGACTTCCATGATGATGGATTCCATGTGTCCATCTCACGGTGGGTCTATCTGATAAACTATTCTCTAACATGTATGTCAAATACATATGAGATAACTGGATAAGAACATATCATTGCATTCATGATAGATCCAATTGTGAATGCATGTGGCATCTATCCATGTGTTCCTATTCTTCATAAGAATTGGGACACTAGGATCTTGAGAGACTAACTCCATGGATCATGGATACATTTTCTCTCATTGAATCTTGCATGTTGAACCCTTTAACATCTTGCCAATGTATGTACCTTTTCTTAGGTCAAGAAGCTTTCCAGATCTATCTCTACAGACCGCAATCCCTATTTGATAGGATGATTTGCCTAAACCCTTCATGTAGAAGGTACTTTCCTTGCCAGGTTTTAACATATGTAGGATAAGGATGTTATTCCTCACCATTATGTGGAATATAAAGATGCTCTCACTAAATCTTTTGTAACTACAGATTCCATCTTCATTCTGACTCAAGTCAAACCTTTTCAAATGGAAGATTCCATCTCTAAGATGCTTGCTTCAATCCAGAGACTGACCTTTGTAGCTTATAGAACTTATTTGCATTAATGGATTTATAAAACCATTAGACTGTGTCACGTACACATACTCTTAATTATTCCAATTAAGGAATGTGGTATGCCAAATCTCACTGTCATACTATGCTGATACAACAAACATGATCCAGATGGATTTAACCATGGTAACTTGTGAAAAACTTCATCCTATTCAACATCTTGAACTAGTTTGAAACTCTTTGCAACCAGTTTACATTATCATGTTGGTCTTCTTACACAACCCAAATGCACTCTATGGGTTTTATCCCTTTAGGTGGATCCAGCAAGGTCATGCCTTGTTGGTTACATGGACTCCATCATTGATCTTATGGCCTCAAGTCGGTTCTCAAATTCTAATCCCTCAATAGTTTCTTGGTAGGTTGTTGATTCATCTCTTTGATCAACTTACCACCTTCTTGAGTTATCATAATCTTTCAAACTCAATGTGTGTTCTACTAAAACTATGAGTTCTCTGTGTTACATAAGGAACTTGAGATTTCAAAAGAATTTGTGATTCTTCTTGTTCCTATTGTACCTCATAAGGTTCTATGTTTTCTTATTTGTATTAAACGTTTTGAGTTCTACTTACTCCCATTGATTCCTTTGGAACGATTTTCCATTTAGGAATTCCTCCATCCTAGAAACAAACCCTTTGTTGTCAGTTTGGAATATAAGTATTATTCAACAAGATAACATTCTTGCGATTTGTGGAGAAAGCCTTTTAAGAAACTTTTTTCTTATAAAAGCTTTTAATATTAATCATTATAAAAACCAATCAGGACTCCTCCCATTCCATATATCATACAATGTCTTTTGAACCATTTTAGATGGTACATTGTTTTAGTGTAAAGCATGTGCTCAAAAGAAATTTTAAGAGCAGCAAAATTTCATTGATAATCTCACCATGACTTAACAGGGTGTGATACCTTCTTTTTGACACATCATTATGTTTCAGTTGGAGTTCCATGTGATACACTATCACAATTTCTCTAGAAGGTCTGCAAACTCTTGGTTATAATATTTCAACATTGATCACATACATGTACTTTACCAAGTGACTTACGTACTTCATTCATAATGTCCTTTAACACTTCAAGAGATTCATACCTGTATTTCATTAAATACAAATTTCAATATTTACTGATCGTGTCAGTAAATATGATGAGGTACTTGTAACTACCTTTAGCATTCATTCCAAAAGGTCTATGTACATCAATATGTACTAGTCCTAATGGAATAATCAATCTCCCACTACATCTAGTGAAGATGCTTTTGTCATATTGCACAACAAATAAGACATACATGCCTCTATTGGTTCAATAACCAAAAGAGTCTAACAACCATCATATGGTTTCATAGAAATGCATTTCTCCTCTATGTGCTCTTGGTGTTAGTGCTATAGGTATTCAATTTGTTTGAGTTTAAGTCATTCAATACATGTGGCATACACATATACGTCTTAAGAACTGTCAAATATAGTTTGTAAGACATAGGGCATTTCCATAAGAGATCACATTTTTTAAAATGAAACATAATGTTATTGTCATACAAGACATATGATGTTTTCATCAATGGTAGGTACATAATAGAAATTCACTAATTCTATTATGTTTCCATGAATGACAACCTTTACCTATAGTGGCAGAAACCCTGACTCCATATAGTTCTAGCTTACTTCTTTCAGGTCTTGAAGTGGAGATCTCTATCTCTATCTTCTTCCTGAGATCCTATATGAGGATAGTTCTTTCCAATGTCTAGACAGGTGACAATGGTGGCACTTTCTTTTATCCTTTAAGTGAAAAAGATATATTCCTTTCACACTTACCCTTCTCCATATATTGAGTGTAGAAGAATTGGACTTTAGCTTAGCCTTAGAACACTTCTTAGCCTTGCTTTGGCCCTAAGACTCACTTCCACTGGTCATCATCATGGATTTGTCCTTCTTCTTTCTTGCTTTGGCATCAACATGCCAAGCATTTGATAAACTTACTATATGATTCATGAAATGCTTGCATAATCATATTCATGGGACCTAAGAGAAATCCCAGTCATTCCACATGTCCAATCATATTGAGAACATGGGTTCTACTGGACCTCCCTTTGTCAATTTGTACTCAATCAGTGCTTTGGAGACATTATACCTTCTATTCTTTACATGATTCTTCAGATGTGTTACCATCTATAGAATTTCCATGTTTACATATTATTCATGCAACTCATAGTTCATACAACAAAGCATTAGGTATTTAAATGTATATGGTATCATTGACATTCTTCCAATAAGCATCCATTTAGCCTTAGGTGCATTTGGAGTTGGTTCCTTTGGCATTGGTCTATCAAGGATATAGAGCTTTCGATCATTGATGAGAACATTTATCAAAGTCCTTAACCAATTGTAGAACTTTATCCTATTTTATCCTTCTTGAGAACTTATCGCAATTCAAATGTGTTTGTGTTTGACATTTGATTCTACAAAGAAATATTGCAACTTTTTAAAAACACATTTTTTATTTGGTTTGATTTGATATATTAACAATATTAATTAGGTCTTTAATTAACTATCGCTCCCACTATTTTATTCAAATTGATAGCCCTCAATATTAATTTGGAATATTGCAGCGTACAATATTCTAGTAGGTCGAGATCCTTATTTCATCAAGTCATGACTCAACTTTGGCTCATCACCCACAACTTGATTATTTTGGTACATCAATTGAATGCAACTCTTGGATAGATGATAAGAGAAACTCTTTGCCATAATCATCTGCATGCCTCTGCTACCTGGTCTCACCAAGTTATCACCAGTCAAGCCTGACCCAAAAGCCAAAATTATAATAATGCACCCCACTTTGGTGGAAACTACATTACTACCATCACACTTCCACGAGATAGATGGTGCACAATGCTTTGGCGTATACTATGCTTGGTTGATCAAGCTTTTCATTTGTGCCACTTTTGGAAGGCACATAAGACTTTGATACTATATTTGAGGGAGTTTGTATATATACATATACTTTATCCAATCACCAAATATATAGTACACATCATATACATTCTATAACCACAAACAAGAAGATATAATAAATAAAACACACAAGTGATGGTTATGGTCATATTAATGTAATTCCTTGGAGCAAGAAGGAATTACTACCACCTATGGTCCACATCATATGTAACCTGTTGTTGGTGAAGATATAAGCTTGAACCAATCTTGGTTGATTGGTTTAACTCTTGAACTGGTCGGCTCACCTCCTCGTCACTCAGTTGGGTTCTACTGAAGCGGTCGTTTGATTCTCAGGTGCAAATAACATATGGACACCTCCAGCTAATTGGTTGGGTCACCAGTCAATCAGTTCATCCTCCTATTATCTAGCCTCCTCAGTCCTCCAGTCGATCCGGTCATCTCACGAGCCACTCATTTTGCCTTTGTGCAGATCGTCATCTCACAAAAAAACATAAATTAAAACTATCATATTTCTTATTAGATTGTATATGAGGAAAACCTCGAGTTACATTCAAGGGGAAATAGGAAGAAGAATATTAATTTACATTTGGAAGGAGAGAGAGGCTCGGTATGTAGACCAATTAACAACATGTTTAAATAACCACAACCATGCACACACAAATCTGGGTTTTTGGCCATAGCCATACTTTACATCCACCATGAAAACTAGTTTTATGGCGACGTGTGTAAATTTGTATATATATATATATATATATATGTATGTATATATTTGTTTGAGTTCTAATGTGGTGATTTAGAAAGATGTGTACATCAACCATTTTTAATATTCACATTGCATGCAATAAAAAATATGATAAAACCAAAATCTGATCATGCTGATTATCTCAAAACATAATTAATTGACGTGGCTCTGAACCATTGTAGGAAAATACATCATCAGATAGGTAGCAGAAATAAAACAAATTACAAACATAGTTCCCATTAACCACTAGATCATGTCAATAACTATGCAATGTAAATGATGGTTTCATAAAGATATACCTGGTCCTGGAGAAAGTCCAACAACAATCCTCATCGATGTAGATGTGCACTTTGTCTTGGAAGGTGGTTGTGTAGCTTCTGGTCACACTGGGACTTGTTTGACTACTCCTCCACAGACACTAGACTTAGACAAGTGTTGCAACAACTCCTATGATCTCACCACAGACTGTGAGTTGATGTTTCCCTCCTAGTAGTAGAAAAAGGACTCCTGCCTCTAGAGTACTCCGCATAGACCAACTAAAACTCAAGTTGTCCTACTAGAACGGACAGGAAGGAGTTGTCCCTCCCATTGCTGTACTAGTCACCAACCTTCTCTCCCACAACAATGATCTTCAGTTGTTCTCTCCTATGGCTATCCCTCCCATAGCAACTAATTCTCAATTGTCTATATTGTAGTTGTGTTCAGGAAAGCCCCCAATACCCCTCTATATATATGAGGGGTTTGCGTCAGAGTTTCCAGTCCCCAACCAAGACGAGACTAAAGTGGGAGTGGAAAGGATCAGAAGATCTTGAATTTTTGCAATAATTTTGGAAGTTTTGCAAGCTGCGACAGCTAAAATGGTCGTCTCACCCAATGAGACAGTCATCTTTCTAAGCGAGATGGTCATTTCACACTTTCCCAAGCATACATGAATTGGCAATTTTTTTAATTAATGTCATCAATTAATGTTCACAGGGTAGAACTAAGACAATTCAATTTCTTCTCTTCCTGACAACCCAAACAGTTGTCTCAACACTTGAGACTCCCTTCTGGCATCCCAAATAGTCGTCTCATCCAATGAGATGGTCGTTTGGTAGTTCAGTTAGTTAATCTGTTGATCTATTGCGTGAGTTGCATACCTAAACACTTTAGCAATCAATTGAATTATCATTCAAGATCAAACTCCTCTTATAGATGAGTTCATATGTGTGTTACCCAATAGGTCTCATATCATGTTGGTAGTGAATGTCCATAACAACTTATGGCATCACAAGCAAAGAGTGGTGCCTAGTCGCACATTGCTACCCAAGTGAATTGAAAGTTGGGGAGCAACTTTATCCTACAATTTGTGTATGGTGTTATAGTGTTTGTATAGTTCCTTTGCCACTAATATCCATATTGAACTAGACGCATGGACTAGTCATCCTCATTATTATTCAAACTTGTTCCTTGAACCATAGCAGACCGCATGAGATATATGTAAGCTCAATATCACATATTGACTCACATGCATATGGCCATACTTTTCTCAGTCTCACTAATCAAGAGGCCTTGGATATCATACTCTTATCTGAGGGACAAATCCCATATCTATCACTCACAGTCAATCCCCATGTGTCAAAGTCACCCAATCATCATCGTTACAACAACCCATGTTTTAGGACTGCGT
Organism: Alisma plantago-aquatica; assembly: GCA_963693085.1. NCBI lineage: Eukaryota > Viridiplantae > Streptophyta > Magnoliopsida > Alismatales > Alismataceae > Alisma > Alisma plantago-aquatica. Next base: position 1,084,481,241 of record OY856412.1, on the reverse strand, counting down.
TTGATGATGTCAAACTGTACCCAGTGACATGTGATGAGTGTAGTGATTTTAGGTCTAAGAACCACAACCACCACCGTCATTGTGAGAGATGACTATGAATTCCATGATGATGGATTCCATGTGTCATCCTCACAGGGGGTTTGTTCGATACACTGTTCTCTAACATGTATCTGTGTGCTTGGTTTGATATTTCCATATCATGACCGATGAGATTCAGTCATCAACCAACTCACACTCTGATATTATGTGTCATTGTTGTCTATCAACCTTCCACAATGACAACTGATCAGGGACATAATGAGAATATTTATATGTACTCTTAACATCCGTATGATATCATTTCTATGAGTCTAATAATTAAAGACATACATCATCGAGTAATAATATTCTCTAGATATTTATTACGTTATTCATTATCTCACAACTGAATATACAAAATAAATTGGAAGATTGATTTTGTAATGAATCAAATTATTTATATGTTATGTCATTACAATCATCATATGATTGGCTCTCTGGACATACATACCAACAAGACCAAGAGATATTATAGATGTTGTCCTAGTACAACCAGGAGAGTTGCAATGAGGAATAGTCATTAGAATTTCTCTAGGACCAGGTATGAACTCGTTAAACCATCCTATCCATTATATAGTTGTTGTGGCATCCAACTCAAAAAAACAAGATTTACTTAAGCGGAAGCAAATCATTTGCAGCGGATTACTGAAAATTACTAAAAATTAAAACCATTTTACAAAGAGATCCTAACATAGGAAAAACTCTTTCATCAAGAACCAATATATAATGTTTACATTCTGGTTCAAAAGTACATAACTTGTACCATCTCTTCTCGAGGGTTACAACATCAGATGCCCTATTAACATTATGTACAGACAACATAAGAACCTCGAGGCATCAAGACAAAATATCATATCGATTCATTAAAATCACTAACTATAAACTATGAGGACCTGAGAGTACAGAGACAACACATAGAACTACTATCTATACAAAACTAGGCAGCCAGTGCCTCCACCTGAGTTATCACTGTTGTTTCTGATGTTGCTACTGCTTTTCCCTTACTATAGGGTTCCTGCTTCTTCTTCTACGTTTACCTAAAAAGTTGGATCCCACGGGGGTGAGACAATTGTAAATTGCCACAGCGAGAGATATAACTCTCTGCCATAAACATTATTATTGCAGTTTATTAAATTAAAACTAAGCAGAGGGATCTTATATATTTAACAGTAGGTAAATCATTGTATGAACATAATCAAATACTCTCCTTTCCTAAGGAGAACATTGCATCTACCCATGGTAGAGTCGTAATTCGTCAATCTTCTTTGCAAGGAATATACAGAGACATAATTAACATCTATCAACTAAAGATGCATAAAAGAAATGTAACATCAGCCAATGAATTTCCATATTCAATTCTAAAGCAAACATGCTATACGACTGATTATATTTTACAATCACACTTATTCCCTGAGGAGATGAGGTATACCGCTCATACTCCAACCGAACATTGCGAAGTTGAAATCGGTACCATACATAGGTCAATGGAAGAGCCGGATTCCCATGACCTCCCACATCCCAGTCAGTGTGGGACCACAAGCAGGACTTATGTCAACTGCTCAATATAGCTTTCCAGGGTATACTGGCAACTTCGCTATAGAGTTACAGTGTCAACTGCACTCTCATCGGCAATCGAGAGATTTAATGTTTATCTACATCGACCCGACATTAAGTATTATTGGGAGATGTGTACGAAATCTATCCCAATCATCCGGAGATTTGTGATACATCCAACCCGACACATGAAGGATTGAGAGGTTTAATGTTTATCTTCCATCAATCTCTTCACCAGGATGTAAGGATATTTTCACCCATTTACCCCCACATATTCAAAATATGTGTTCTAGGTTTTGCCGCAGAGAATCCATTTCACCATCACTAGTTTATTAACGATGATGGATCTATGGTTAGGGCTCTACATGATATGATTTCACTTGATTAATTAAGTACATTATCATATTCTTTAAGCATCAGCCAAGTTCTCAAACATAACTTATTAAGAAAAATGCTACAAAGAAACATGTACTATTTGCATGATTCACTTCTCATTCTTTATGAGGAATTGGGATCTCAGTCCCTTATTTCAATACTGGGAATTCTCATCCCTCCACCACATTATTACCATGCTTATCAAATTTGGGTATTTAAACCCTTAGTTCATTATTGAACATTGTTACCACTTATAAGATAACTATTACCTCTAGGTCCTCAGACCAAGGTATACTTGATACTTGTTACACAAGCATCACACCTGGCTCACCAGGCCATTAATTGTCTTGTCACCCTTCACTAGGAAACAACTTATTCACATGGCTTACAATGCCACAATACATTTTATTATTTATCAATGAGCAACAATATCATATTGGGTACACCAGGCCAAAGCACATGTTGTTACTTTTCAAATAGCAACAAAAGCATATCACAACATGCAATACGATAGTAATACCACCATACCCTCACCAGGGTTAGGGTTTACCATCAAATAGAGTTTTTCATCCTATTACCCAAATTAGGGTTAGGATTTCCCATTACACAATAATTAGGGTTTATGTTCATTTTATGAATTCTACCCTAATTTTATTGCTCTATTCCTCTAGGAGCTTCCTTTAATATCATGAACATATCACATGCTTATTACTCTCATCATATATCATTAATTATTATGAATACAAGGTATGAGCTCATTTCTCATCCTTGTCAGAGTATGATTACATCATACTCATTAGTTTGGCTTAATCCCTTTCTCAAGGCATATTAGCCTTTACTTATCAAAATATATCAAACTCATTACATTTCATTGTAACAGTTGCATAACACACTTCATGTGTTTCTTACCCAAATATATTGGATTGAAATGCATCAAGGTATAACAATCCTATGATGCTGCATGTGATATCTATCATGTCTTATTATATCGCTTCACTCATTACTTCTAATTATTGCTGAGTTTGTCAACTTATCTGGCATTAAGGTATTTCCTCTTAATACTTTTAATCACTAACCTATCTCCTTTAGAATGTAGTGCATAGGTCACACATTAGATTTGTCCAGCTATCTTTAATGATATGGACTTGTCTTATGGTTAGGCATTGTTGATATCATTATCAACTACTTTAGGTATCTCAACTTTCAAGATACTATTCAAGTGATTGAATCACAATTGATCACCATTCGGTTTTGGAGTTTCAACATCAATCGGTTTTGAAGTTTCAACATCAATCGGTTTTGAAAACCATGTGGTCTCCAAACGGTTTTGAACTCATTTGACCCAAAACGGTTTCAAGACCATTTGGGCTCAAATGCTCTCAAGACCATTTGTCCAAATCATTCTCAAAACCACAAGGGTTCATTAGCTCAAAACATCAATCAATGAATCATGATTTGTTACATTTAAGCCTTCAATCGATTGAGTTATTGAAATTCAACAATTATTGTCCCTTGGATTTTAATCCTTCAATCTTCACCCTTGACCATCCAAATGGTCTTGAGGTGCTTTGACCATCCCAAACGGTCTTGAGGTGCTTGCCCTCAAACGGTTTTGAGATCCATTACCCATTCAGTTTTGGACTCAATTACCCAATCGATCTTAGAGTCAATAACTCATTCAGTCTTATGTATTTTACCCATTCAGTTTTGAATAGAATTACCCATTTGGTCTTGAATGGAATCACCCATTCAGTCTTGAATGTAATTACCCATTCGGTCTTAGACTCAAGTGACCATTCGATTTTGAAACCGAATCACTCATTCAGTTTTAAACTCAAAATGTCCATTCGGTTTGAAACCGAATTAACTTCTTTGATTTGCAAACCGTTTGCCCATGTTGAGGTGTGTTCTTGTGATGATTTCATCATCATCGACCTTCATCCTTATGAAATCTACTACCATCTTCATGGTAATTTCATCAACTAATCAAAGATATTACAAAAAGAACCATTGAATCAATTGAATTGAGAAATTGAGTTCAATAACAATAGTTAATGGTTCAAACTATATAACCCGCCTCCAATTGAGATTCAAAGCTTGGAGATTCATGTCAAAAATGGTGGAAGAAGCTTTTTAAACTCCACCTAGGCTCGTCCTCAAGCTTTTTGGTGAAAAGATTATCTAGGGTTGAAGATGGAGTGAAGAAAAGAAGAAATCAAGCATTGATTTGTAATTTCCACCATGAATTCAAGGTGAAAGAGGGTCAAGAAGCTTACCAAAAGGTTGGGGCTCGTTCTCCTCTTTCTCCCAAGCTCCCAAGGTCGTTTTGCAAGCAAAGGGTGGAAGTGAATTCGAAATTCCCTTTTTACTCTATGGATAAATGAGCTTATATGCAATTTTTATTAAAAATTCAATTAGGAGAGAGAAAGTAGGAATTATCTACCCCTATACTTTCCACTTGCCCCCTTCTCTTCCTTATGGACGAGGATATCCTCTTTTCCTATTATTACTCTCAATTATCCACAATTTAAAGAAAAGCAAATCAAGCACCTTAATCCATTTAATAGTAATATCCATAAGTGAGTGGCTATTTCTTTTTCTTATAATAATGTGAGTGGGTTTTTCACATCCTTGAGATATTTCGTGGCCCTTGAAAAGCACAAGGACGTCCACACATATATGAATTCAACCATTTCAATTTTGGTTGAATTTCCTTAAATTATTTTATTTATTTTTGCATTGATTTGAATTAAGGTTTCCATTATGCTTAAATCTTGATTATTTTAATATCAAGATTCTCTCTCCTTCAAAGAGATACAAATGAGACACCCCTCTCATTTTATTTGCTCCACATGATCCAAAGCAACAGTAGGGACCATTTTAAAGTGGTAATTTGCATATTGAACCCTAGGTTTTGGGTAAATTGCACATTACACTAAAACTAGGTTTTAATGCACAAACATTGCTTTATCAGCTCTTTCTTGGTATTCAGGATATCACAAGCCATACCTATGCATCATATGCACTCTCATGATGCTTCAAAACATGAGGAACATTTAATCATGTAACCTTTGCAAGTTAACCCCTCAACTTGGGTAATTTGCACTTTAGTCCAAAACAAGCAAACATTGCTCAAACATTATTCAAACATGACCAAAATTGAAACATAAGTTCCTCTTGGGCCTTAATTACTTTTCAAAAGATAAAATTAAGGATCTAATTATCTTGTTTAAGCAAAAATTCTAGGGTTAAGGCATAACCCAGGTCATGGATGTTACAAATTATAAACCCCTAACTAGGATTTCGTCCCCGAAATCCCAAATAAAAGGGAGACAAATATTATTCCTACATCATATCATCATGTCTTCACATAACATCTCATTATTATGGAGACACCATAGAGCTTTAATCAATACAAAGTTCTTCCATACAAGATTCTCATATAATCTTTTACACATGACACATACTCCACTATCTTTCTCATTATTGACTGTGGAGTTTATTCTGTGTCAGGTAACATCTTTCTTATTCAAAGAAACATCATACATTCTTTATTAATATCATGTTTATGCAAAGCATAAACCCCTAACATATGATGTTCATACTATTTTATAGTCAAACTGATTTCTTGGTTGACCATTCCAGGTAGCCAACATAAATCATCTATTATTTCTTTATATACCAGGATCTCTTACCTTGGTATCTGTCACATGTGTTGAAAACACATCACATATTTATCTTCCTTTCATCTTGGAACATTACTTGTTACATATATCTTCACCTTGGAACCAAAGTCCAAGATAAATTGATACTTTTCTAAGTATCCATCACATTAACATTTTTATCTTATGCACATCAAGTGTCCTAAGACCCACTTGATTGCCATGTCCCTGAAAGGAAAGAAGACAAGGAATGATATCCCTCTTATAATTTCATGAGTTTTCAACTATTCAAGAATCATTTACTCTGTCTCATCCTAGTTTCCTTGCCTTCAACATAGGAATTTATAAGGATGTTTACATAACATCATTTCTTTCTTTGTTACTATCTAACATGTTCATGAGCATCTTATGATCTTGTCATATTTCCCATTTCCACATTATGGGAAAAAATCTTACAAACTTTATTGAACATGGATCACTTTCCTTGTTCTCTTTCTTATCTTATGAGGAGTATACTTTTTACTTCCTCATACACACATACTCATCTGAGATTATCTCAGATTTCTATTTCTTGTGATTAGGATATGACACATTTATCCATACCATATTTCAAATTTCATGATACTCATTAGATTGTCTCAAAATGACTACTTGATCAGAGCAATAAAAAAGATAACAATCTAAGAGTTTCCATACTTACTTTATCATCAATAGTTGTATACCTGGCCAGGGTATATAAATACTGAGATTAAGTAGTATGCACTTTGTATACTATCATATTCCTTTCTTTTCATATTATCACAAGCATAAGATTTAACATTCTTGGATTTCATTCAGGTATCTCTTCTATACCTCATTCTCTTTCATAGAGGTAAGAATAATATAAAACATCTATAATGTTTACTATGCAAAATGTAAGTCCTTATAGGATTAATCAACGAAAGCTCTATCAATTACTTTCTCAATTAAGCTCAGGGAATCATAAAATGACATATTAGGATGACATTATTTTGTCTAACATGTCATGATTCATGGCTGGTTCACTGCCTCAGGATGATTCTACCTTAGAGGTTGATCCACCATAACATTTTTGGCTGACCAATCTCTTGCCAGATGTCCTACCTGTCTACATTGGTAGCAAATTCTGGGCTTTACTTGGGGTCTAGAAGGTTCTTTACCCCTTCTGGGTAGCCCTTGCCTTGATGCATTAGACTTTGGCTGTACTGGTGGTGCCAAGAAATTTCCCTTTTTGGGACTACTAGGCCTCTGTTCCTGAGTTTGGATAGGCCTTTTCTCAATTCTTCTTTTATGTTTCCTTTCTGGACAGTGTTTAATAATATGTCTAGGCTGTCTACACCCATAACAAACCCTAGTTTCATGTTGTAACCTATTCTTTTTACCCTTATTCATTGCTCCAATATGCTGTTGTTGAGCAAGAATCCTATTGGAATTCAAAACTTCTTCATTGGGGGTTGGTAGTCTAGGTTGCATTGCTAATGCATGATCTACTATATGCATCATAGCTATCCTGAATTGCTCAAATAGAGCAGGGAAAGTTGGGCTCTCTATCATGGCTAGGTCAAATTGGGGATGTGCAGGTATATGTTCTTCTCTATTTTGATCCCCTACACCCCTTCTTGGTGCAACATTGCTTCTTTCTGCAGCAAACTCCTCATGTGACCCAACCATTTTCAAGTTCTTCTTCTCCTATAAGAGAAAAAGACACTATCAGATATACTAGAAGACACTAGAATAGACTCTACTACCTTAGTCCTATGTCTCTCTAGACTCAGCGAACCTAGAGCTCTGACACCACTAAATTGTGGCATCCAACTCACAAAAACCAGATTTACTTAAGCAGAAGCGAATCATTTGCAGCGGATTACTAAAAATCACTAAAAATTAAAACCATTTTGTAAAGAGATCCAAACATAGGAAAAACTCTTTCATCAAGAACCAATATATAACGTTTACATTCTGGTTCAAAAGTACATAACTTGTACCATCTCTTGTCAAGGGTTGCAACATCAGATTCCCTATTAACATTATGTACAGACAGCATAAGAACCTTGAGGCATCAAGCCAAAATCTCAGATAGATTCATTAAAATCACTAACTATAAACTCCAAGGACCTGAGAGTACAGAGACAAGACATAGGACTACTATCTATACAAAACTTGGCAGCCAGTGCCTCCACCTGAGTTATCACTGGTGTCTCTGATGTTGCTGCTGCTTTTCCCTTACTATAGGGTTCCTGCTTCTTCTTCTGAGGTTACCTAAAAAGTTGGATCCCACGGGGGTGAGACAATTGTAAATTTCCCCAGTGAGAGATATAACTCTCCGTCATAAACATTATTATTGTAGTTTATTAAATTAAAACTGAGCAGAGGGATCTTATATATTTAACAGTAGGTAAATCACTGTATGAACAGAATCAAATAATCTCCTTTCCTAAGGAGAGCATTGCATCTACCCATGGTAGAGTCGTAATTCGTCTATCTGCTTTGCCAGGAATGTAAAGAGACATAATTAACATCTATCAACTAAAGATGCATAAAAGAAATGTAACATCAGCCAATGAATTTCCGTATTCAATTCTTAAGCAAACATGCTATACGACTGATTATATTTTACAATCACACTTATGCCCTGAGGAGATGAGGTATACCACTCATACTCCAACGACCACTGCGAAGTTGAAATCGTTACCATACATAGGTCAATGGAAGAGCCGGATTCCCATGACCTCCCACATCCCGGTTAGTGCGGGACCACAAGCAGGACTTATGTCAACTGCTCAATATAGCTTTCCAGGGTATACTGGAAACTTCTCTATAGAGTTACAGCATCAACTGCACTCTCATCGGCAATCGAGAGATTTAATGTTTATCTACATCGACCCGACATTAAGTATTATTGGGAGATGTGTACAACATCTATCCCAATCATCGGGAGATTTGTGATACATCCATCCCGACACATGAAGGATTGAGAGGTTTAATGTTTATCTTCCATCAATCTCTTCACCAGGACGTAAGGATATTTTTGCCCATTTACCCCCACATATTCAAAATATGTGTTCCGGGTTTTTCCGCGGAGCACCCGTTTCACCATCACCAGTTTACTGACGACGATGGATCTATGGTCATGGCTCTACATGATATTATTTCACTTGATTAATTAAGTACATTATCATTATCTTTAAGCATCATCCAAGTTCTCAAACATAACTTATTAAGACAAATGCTACAAAGAAACATGTACTATTTGCATCATTCACATCTCATTCTTTATGAGGAATTGGGATCTCAGTCCCTTATTTCAATACTGGGAACTCTCATCCCTCCACCACATTATTACCATACTTATGAAATTTGGGTATTTAAACCCTTAGTTCATTATTGAACATTGTTACCACTTATTAGGTAACTATTACCTCTAGGTCCTCAGACCAAGGTATACATGATACTTGTTACACAAGCATCACACCTGGCTCACCAGGCCATTAATTGTCTTGTCACCCTTCACTAGGAAACAACTTATTCACATGGCTTACAATGCCACAGTACATTTTATTATTTATCAATGAGCAACAATATCATATTGCTACACCAGGCAAAAGCACATGTTGTTACTTTTCAAATAGAAACAAAAGCATATCACAACATGCAATACGATAGTAATACCACCATACCCTCACCAAGGTTAGGGTTTACCATCAAATAGGGTTTTTCATCCTATTACCCAAAATTAGGGTTAGGATTTCCCATTACACAATAATTAGGGTTTATGTTCATTTTATGAATTCCACCCTAATTTATTGCTCCACTCCTCTACGAGCTTCCTTTAATATAATGAACATATCACATGCTTATTACTCTCATCATATATCATTAATTTTTATGAATACAATGTATGAGATCATTTCTCATCCTTGTCAGAGTATGATTACGTCATACTTATTAGTTTAGCTTAACCCCTTTCTCAAGGCATATTAGCCTGTACTTATCAAAGTATATCAAACTCATTACATTTCATTGTAACAGTTGCATAACACACTTCATGTGTTTCTTACCCAAATATATTGGATTGAAATGCATCAAGGTATAACAGTCCTATGATGCTACATGTGATATCTATCATGTCTTGTTATATCACTTCACTCATTACTTCTAATTTGCCTGAGTTTGTCAACTTATCTAGTATTAAGGTTTTTCCTCTTAATACTCTTAATCACTAACCTATCTCCTTTAGCATGTAGTGCATAGGTCACACATTAGAATTGTCCAGCTATGTTTAATGATATGGACTTGTCTAATGGTTAGGCATTGTTGATATCATTATCAACTACTTTAGGTATCTCAACTCTCAAGACACTATTCACACCATTATTTAGTGTTGCATACATCACTCCTAAGAGTTCCCTATCCTCATCTTTGTAAGGTGTATAGGGTTAATACATGTATGTCAAGTTAATCACATGTATAGAGTTAGATGTATGATAATCTAGGCATCACCTTGTCCCTTATACCCTTACTCAGTAAAGTATCAACATTACCATTCATATGGTTTATTAACTTCAACCTTCATGGGTGTAACATTCTCATCTTACTTGATTATATTATCCACACCCTACTTTAGTGTATTGACCATAATACCATCATTAGGGTTTCATATATCATTACATGGCATCACCCTAGATTTGTGTCTCACATCACATCATTGCATCAGGGTTCCACATAACATCATTCTAACTTAGGGTTTCTCATGGCATTACCCTAGATTAGGATTTCACATGGCATCACCCTTAATTAGGGTTTCACATGGAATCATCATCATTTAGGGTTTGATATGGAATCATCCTCAATTAGGGTTTCACATGGCATCACCCTCAATTAGGGTTTCACAAGGCATCACCCTCAATTAGGATTTCATAGGGCATCACCCTCAACTAGTGTTTCACATGGCATCACCCTCAATTAGGGTTTCACATTAAATCACCCTTAATTAGGGTTTCACATGGAATCGTCCTCATTTAGGGTTTCATATGTAATCATCCTCAATTAGGGTTTCATATGGAATAACCCTAATTAGGATTTCCACTTTAATTACCCACAATTAGAGGTTTACTATTCATCCCAAATAGGGTTTCATGATCCACAACCCATAATTAGGATTTTCATATTATCACCCTTAATTAGAATTACAACATTACCCTGGATTAGGGTTTCATTCAGAATTGCCCTGAATTAGGGTTAGGGTTCATTAACTTATATAATTAGGGTTTTATGATCTCTTCACCATGGATAATACCCTATTCACCACATGATTAATACTCATGTATGAATTCTTCTCTATCATCCTCTCAATTTGATTAGGTTACATAAACCCTTTAAATCAAGTACATTCAACTATGATTGACATAGTGTATTGAATTATTGCTTTTATAAGCAACTAGGGTTTATATCTTTAAAGATACTAATCACCTTGGTACTTTAGGGATTCAACCTTTGTATCTAACATTGATTGATCTTACTATCAATTATTGGATCAATGGAACAATCACCACCTTCAATTTCCAAGTAATTGAATCACAATTGATTATCATTTGGTTTTGAAGTTTCAACATCAATCGGTTTTAAAAACCATTTGGTCTCCAAATGGTTTTGAAACTGTTTGACCCCAAACGGTCTCAAGACCGTTTGGCCAAATCAGTCTCAAAACCACAAGGGTTCATTAGCTCAAAACATCAATCAATGAATCATGATTTGTTACATTGAATCCTTCAATCGATTGAGTTATTGAAATTCAACAATTACTGGCCCTTGGATTTTAATCCTTCAATCTTCACCCTTGACCATCCAAACGGTCTTGAGGTGATTTGACCATCCCAAATGGTCTTGAGGTGCTTGACCTCAAACGGTTTTGAGATCCATTACCCATTCAGTTTTGGACTCAATTACCCAATCAATCTTGGAGTCAATAACTCATTCGGTCTTATGTATTTTACCCATTCGGTTTTGAATAGAATTACCCATTCGGTCTTGAATGGAATTACCCATTCAGTCTTGAATGGAATTACCCATTCGGTCTTAGACTCAAGTGACCATTCGGTTTTGAAACCGAATCACTCATTCGGTTTTAAACTCAAAATGTCCATTCAGATTGAAACCGAATTAACATCTTTGATTTGCAAACCGTTTTCCCGTGTTGAGGTGTGTGATTGTGATGATGTCATCATCATCAACCTTCATCCTTACGAAATCTACTGCCATCTTCATGGTAATTGCATCAACTAATCAAAGGTATTACAAAAAGAACCATTGAATCAATTGAATTGAGAAATTGAGTTCAATAACAATAGTTAAGGGTTCAAGTTATATAACCCGCCTTCAATTGAGCTTCAAATCTTGGAGCTTCACGTCAACAATGGTGGAAGAAGCTTTTGCAACTTCCCCTAGGCTCTTCCTCAAGATTTTGGGTGAACAAATTGTCTAGGGTTGAAGATGGAGTGAAGAAAAGAAGAAATCAAGCATTGATTTGTAATTTCCACCATGAATTCAAGGTGAAAGAGGGTCAAGAAGATTACCAACAGGTTGGGGCTAGTTATACTCTTGCTCCCAATCTCCCAAGGTCGTTTTGCAAGCAAAGGGTGGAAGTGAATTCGAAATTCCCTTTTTACTCTATGGATAAATGAGCTTATATGCAATTTTTATTAAAAATTCAATTAGGTGAGAGAAAGTAGGAATTATCTCCCCCTATCCTTGCCACTTGCCCCCTTCTCTTACTTAGGGACGAGGCTATCCTCTTTTCATATTATTCCTCTCAATTATCCACAATTTAATGAAAAGCAAATTAAGCACCTTAATCCATTTAATAGTAATATCCATAAGTGAGTGGATATTTCTTTTTCTTATAATAATGTGAGTGGGTTTTTCACCTCCTTGAGATATTTCGTGGCCCTTGCAAAGACAAAGGACGTTCAAACATATCTGAATTCAAAATTTTCAATTTTGGTTGAAGGTCCTTCAATTATTTTATTTATTTTTGCATTAATTTGAATTAAGGTTTCCATTATGCTTAAATCTTGATTATTTTAATATCAAGATTCTCTCTCCTTCAAAGAGATACAAATGAGACACCCCTCTCATTTTATTTGCTACACATGATCCCAAGAAATAGTAGGGACCATTTTAAAGTGGTAATTTGCATATTGAACCCTAGGTTTTGGGTAAATTGCACATTACACCAAAACTAGGTTTTAATGCACACACATTGCTTTATCAACTCTTTCTTGGTATTCAGGCTATCACAAGCCATACCTCTGCATCATCTTCACTCTCATGATGCTTAAACACATGAGGAACATTTAATCATGTAACCTTTGCAAGATAACCCCTCAACTTGGGTAATTTGCACTTTAGTCCAAAACAAGCAAACATTGCTCAAAGATTATTCAAACAGGACCAAAATTGAAACATAAGTTCCTCTTGGGCCTTAATTATTTTTCACAAGATAAAATTAAGGATCTAATTATCTTGTTTAAGAAAAACTTCTAGGGTTAATGCATAACCCAGGTCAGGGATGTTATAGTTGTTGACACAATCTTGCTATTATGGGAATTTGGATTTATAAAATTTTGTTTCCACTGCCTAGTCTATGCCCATATTTCCCAATAGTGGTATCAGAGCCATGCCAATTTATGGTTTGGGATAATCAATATGATCAGATTTTCAGTTTTCATCATTTATTTATTGCATATGATGCAAATACTTAATATGTTTAATATAAATATGTATATGATCAAATGTCAAATTTTATCCCAAACTAATATAAATGATATGATATATATGCATTTTACATGCGTCACCCTAAAAGTGAGTTTTGATGGTAAATGTATAGCATGGTTATGATTAAAACCCAAATATTTGTGTATCGTTAGATTGTTTCTTTTGTGCATTTTTTATCTCAATTTGCATATTGAGCCTCTACCTTCTTCTTCCTAATGTAAAAATATTATTATTTCCTACTTTTTATCCCCTCGAATGTAACCCGAGGTTTCTAATTACCATGTAATAAGTTTAATAGCAATAAGATAATTTTTTTATGCAACGACAAAGATAACAATCAACATCATGCATGTGGCCATTTCATGTGACGAGCCAAGTGGCCAAAGGACCAAGGAGGTCTAAACATAGGAGTGCAAACTGACTCCCTGGTGGACCCAACCAACTATTCGGAGGTGCCCAGACATTGTTTTGACAATAGGCTAGACATCCGCTTCATACGATCAACCGACTGGCCAAGAGGCGAGCCAACTAGTTCAAGGGTGAAACCTATCAACCCGGATTGGCAAGCACAAATCTACACCTACAATAGGTTCATGCATGTAATGTTGACCTAGGTGGTAGTAATTCCTTGTGCCTCTAAGGATTTATAATAGTGTAGCCATAACCATCACTAATGTTTTATATTACATGTTTATGGTGTGGGATATACCATGCATATAATATGTACTATATATATGTGGTGATTATGTAGAGTATATGTATTTTAAAATACAAACTCCCTCAAATAAAATATTAAGTCTAAGATACTTTCCATAAGTAAAACACATGAAAATATTGATCAACTAATAGTAGGTTACAACAGAACTTGGTGTGTCGTCCATCTCGTGGAAGTGTGATGGTAGATATGTGGTTCTGCCCAAGAAGGGTGCATATCTATCTTGTTGTCTTTTGGATCAGGCTTAACTGATTTACTTAATGCGATTGAGCACCAGAGGCATGAAGATGACTATGACAAGGAGTTTCACATACCATCTACCCAAGAATTACACATGATGCAATTGAAAAATGTTGTCTACCTTAATAATTGACTATGGAAACTGGAATTGGCCGGATACTAGTTGAATTATTTTGGATCTTAGCTCACTAGAAGGTTGTACGCTGAAATCTTCCAAATTGATATGAGAGAGCTATCAATTTGAAAAAAAAAATAGTGGGAGCTGTAATTAATTAAATACCTAATTGAAAATCAACAAATTTTACAAATAAAATCAAATCAAAATTGAGTTTTTGACAAAATTGCAAATTATTTTATAGAATTAAATGGCAACACACAACAATGCCTTTGCTCTACAATTAGTCCTTGAGAAGGACAAGTTAAATGGGAACAACTTCCATGACTGGTTTAGGACATTGAGAATTGTTCTCACATAGGAGAGAAAGATCTATGTCATGGAGACACCAAAGTCAGATGAACCTCTTCCCAATGCACCTAAGGCTGGCATGGATGTTTATAAGAATCATAATGAAGATGTTGTTTATGTCAAGTGTCTGATGTTATGCTCCATGAACTATGAGTTGTAAAGACATCATGAGATCATGGATGTTATTGAGGTGGTTACACATTTTAAGAACACATGAGAGATATGATGTCTCTAAGGCACTATTCAAATGTAACATGGAAGAAGGATATCTAGTAGGTCCTCATGTGCTCATGCTCATTGTGTATGTGGAGAACATGTCAAGACTGGGATTCCCCTTGAGTCAAGATTTGATTACGGATGTGATTCTGCAGTTCCTGCCGAAATCCTACAGTTAGTTTTTCGTTAACTACAAAATGAATGACTTTGACAAGCCATTGACATAGTTATTAGGCATGTTGAGGAAAAATGAGGCACAAATTAAGAAAGACAAGCCCAAGTATGTGATGATGGTAAGCAAGACAAAGTCAAATTAAAAGGGAAAATGAAAAGCTAGGAAGAGTTCTAAAGATGACCAAAAGTCCAAGTCTTGAAATCAAAGCAAAAGGAGGAGTAAAGAAGGGAGGAAAATGCTACCAATGTCACCAAGCTAGACACTGCAAAATAAATTGCCCGCTCTTCCTGGAGGAACTAAAGAATAATAAGGAATAGGTAGAGGCCTCTACTTTAGGTATAAACATTATAAGATAAATCTAAATTACTTCTTCATTGCGGTATGTGATAACAAATGTAGATCTGACATATGCTGATGTACATGATTAGATAAGTAGTAAATTCTTTATGAAAGGATAAGGATGGACTATGATGAGAAAGAGTTCTTGCAATTTCAGTTTGCATTTAGAATTTATGTTATCCCATTGGGCATGTAATAGAGTTAGTTGAACTTCTATTTCATTATGCCAATAAATGGAAACATTTTACTTTATGCATCTTGTATGGACAAGGACGATTAATGATTCTATTTCAAAGATGTGATCTTGTATGTCAATGCTCCAAATGTCTTATGATTTTTATGTAATTGGATCAAAAGATGAATGCTCATAAAGTAAATACCAAATGATTATAATTGATAACTCAAACAATCAACAAACCATAGCATTGTCATCTAGAGCGCACATATGAGAAATGCATTTATAGAATTGATATTGATGTTTATCTAGACTCTTTTGGTTATTGAATCAATAAGAGACATGCAAGTATCACACATGAGAAACATGACCATTCACCTCTCACTAGGTGTAGTGGGATAATAAACATTCTACAAGGACATGTACATAATTATGTACAAAAAACTTTTGAAATATATGCTATAGATAGTTGTTTGCACTTCATTTATTGATAATGTGGTGATATATATTCCATAAAATGTAAATCACTTGAATTGTTCAAGGAGATTACATCTAATAATTACAAAAATTCCTTAAGGGTGTTAAGATACTTTCTTATGATCAAAAGTTGAATACACTTTGTAGGAATAGTCTGAGGACGTTCTAGAGAGAATTTGATAGTGTATCATGACAAACTCTACCTGAACATGATGATGTATCATAATGAAGGAATCACATCCTAACGAGTCATGATATGATTATCATTTAATCTAATCTTCTAACTTCCTTTAGAAACCATTATTTACACTAAATAATGTACTGTCCAAAATGATTTTAAAGACACAATATGAGATATGATATGGGAATGTCAGAATATGTCTTAAGGATTGAAACCTATATGAAGAAATTTGTTTCTTTGAAAAGGTTTATCCATAAATCATAATTTGTTGAAAACTACTTTTCTCAAACCAATAAAAAAAGCATTTTTTGTTGGATGATAGAATTCCATGGAATCATTGGGAGTAAAGTACAACTCGAAAAGTTTAAATTCAACAAAGAACATTTGAACCATATGAGACACAATGAGAACAAAGAGAGTCACAAGTGGTTGTGGAATCTCAAGTTTTTTATGTAACACACAAAACTCATAGTTCTGGTAAAACATGTTTGAGATTAGAAGATTGTGAATCCTATAACTCCAATAAGTTGTGCATTGGTCATAAGATGATGACCCAACATTCAACTAGGAACTATTAAGGGACCAAAGTCTGAGTAATGGATAGAGGCCGTTATATCGAGAATGGAATCAATAAACACCAATAAGGTATGAACTTTGTGATACCACCTAGAGGGGTAAAACCCAAAAAGTGCAATAGGGTTTCCATAAGGAAGACCAAATGGATGACATAAAGGATAGATTGGTTGAAAGGTTTTCAAATCAGTTCAAAGTGATAAACATGATGAAATACCTTTACCAATGAATGTGCTTGTTATTGCAGCTTGTTGAGACTATGAGATTTTCCATATGAAGTTTAAAACCACATCCCTTAATAGGAACAAATAAGAGGATGTGTATGTGATACAACTTGAAGGGTTTATAACCATTATGCAAATAAAGTCTATAAGTTACAATTGTCAATCTAGAGATTGAAACAAGCATCCCAAAAATGGAATCTTTGATTTGACAGTCAAAGAGTTTGACTTGAGTCGGAAAAAAAGGATGCAAACTGTGATTACAAAATATTTCAGGGGAGCATATATATAAATATTCTACATATCAATGGGGAATAACATCCCAATAGTGTGAGCATTGAGATTTGGCATGAAAACATCTTCAGTAATGAAGGATTAGGTAAAACATCCTATGAGATAGGAATTGAGATCTATATATAGAGTTTTGGGAAGTTTCTTAACCTAAATACGAGCACATATGCTGGAAGAATGTCGAAAGGGTTCAACATGAAAGATTCAGTACAGAGAATCTATATATGAAGTTGGGATCAGTTTCTCAAGAATCAAATGTTCCAATTCTTGTAAAAAAATGGAAGAGATACCATATGCATTCACATGTGGATCTATCTGCAATATAGTGTACTCATCCCATCATCTTGTATGTGATGAACATGAAGAGAAGATATTAGTCATAACCAACAAAGGTCATTGGAAGACTTGAGCAGGGCAGGAATGGCCAGGCTCCTTTGGGACTTAGCAAACAAAAAGAATTCCCTATGGATCATATGGATCCATAGTAGATATCTTGAATAAGAAATAGTGTGGTCATGCCCCAATAAGACAACACACAGTTGGATGTGGAGAAACATCTTCAAATCCAGAGATAGAATGCTTCCCATGGTGGAGAAACAGTGTGGTCATGCCCCAACAAGACAATGCATAGCTGGATGTGGAGAAACATCCTCAAATCCATAGATAGAATGCTTCCCATGGTGAGATTCCACATCAACAATGGCAAGCCCTTTTCACTCTAGAAGGACCCCTGGGTCAATGGGACCTTTCTTACCCAACACATCCAAGACCCGCATGCCATGATGCTCAGAAATGGTCGAAACCAAAAGGAGAAGTTAATCTCTACTATCTCTGACTCTAAGTGGAATATACTTAGATTAAGAGGCTATAAGGAGATGGAGTCCATATGCTTGAATGTCAGTCTGAAGACACAAGTTGATGTATGTTACTTTACCAACCTGGAGAAGTTCTCTCTTAGGGGAGCTTGGAATCTATGCAAAACTCAGTATAAAAGAGTCGAATGGGCTTGTTGGTTGTAGAAAATTAGAGCATCACCTCAGATTGAAGTGGGTTGCTGGAAAATTATGCACGGTAATCTAATGACCAATGAAAACTTAAAAAGATGAGGTTTCTACATGACATCACGATGCACCTTGTGCCTCTGCCATGAAGAGACGTATGCCCATCTGTTCTGGCAGTGCGACTTCACCAAAGAACTCTGGGATAGAGCACAGACTCACCTCTTACTTAGACATCGAAGAAAGGAGGATCTACTACAAATTAAACACTCAAAAATAGCTTACTTAGCATTCTAGTGCTATATCACTTGTGGTGCAGTAGAAACTACAACATTTTTGAAGATGTAAAGACAAAAACTAGTAGTGTTTGGAAGAAAATCTATAGTGATTTTATTTCCTTGCATAGATAGGTCTTATTTGGAGCCTTACTTCCTCCACTTGTACATACCTTTTTTGATATGAAATAGAGGAATAACATGCTTACTGATAAAAAAGGTCACTGGAATGCCATAGACAACATCGATTAGTACTTGAGAAGCACTAAAGGATTAGTTGTTGCACTATGGTGAAAAGGAAGAGTTGGATGTAAAGGGTTACATCGATTCAAGCTTCCGAACTAACAAAAATGATCACAATATAAAAGTAAGCATTTAATCTTAGAAAAAAGTTATTAGTTGGAAATAGTCCTGAATTAATAGACCATTTTGTCATTTTTGTAATAGAAGTTGTATGTTATGGTGTTGTGAACACATGAGTGAATGTCATATGGATCTAGAAGTTCATAAAGATGAATTCATGAGATATTCCAACCATTGATGAAATAGTAGAAATACTATCACAACAATGGAGATACTTGTTATGCAAGGATCATCAAATAACATACAACAATAGTTCTATAACATCCCCGGATTTTGCCGTCTCGAGACTTAGAAGGCCCGAGAGGACAAATATAAAAATGTTATACAATCATTTCAGAGAGTGATGTGGAAGTATAATACACATACATGAACATACAACCATAACATTTCTCAACAATCAACATGTAAATTTATACAACATGAATTATTACACAATGATTTACAATTACATATTGAATGAAGATTCTACAATCTATGAACATGTATGCTAACATGATCTTTGACAATAGGTACAACCTGTGCAACTTGCTCACATCCTATTCCTTTATCCCGTCTAGCTCTGGACCAAGAAAATACGAGAAACAAAAACATCAACAAAAGTTGGTACGTGGAATTAAAGAGCTATACTATGCTGGCATATTGGAAATACTTAAAAGAAGAAGAAAGAGAGAAAGAAACATTATTTAATGGTAGAAAATCAGGCAATCCCAAGTTATTAATCACATTTAAAATGAATATGCATTACTGTGGTGGACTTAACACATAATCACATAAATGGTGGGCCCTTCCCCATGTACCTTGTACTCTAGGGATCTCCCCATATACCGTGTACTCTAGGGAGGTGCTAGTCAACATTAAAGCTTTCCCTCTCTAATTGGGAGTTTAATGAGAGCCACTAGTAACTACATTTCATTTATCCTCATTTATGTTCTTTTATGTTCAAGGAGGAAAATTGACAATTACTCATATATCTACATCCATCAATGTATTTCAATTACATGAAAGCAAGTATATATATATTTAGCATCCGACAAAATCTAGTCATATAATTAAATCCACGTACATGAGTTCAGAGATTCATAGCTATCCTTGATCATCTAGACAATCTGGTCAGCACCTGATTTAAAGAAAAGAATCATCATTAATATATGTACACCATATTCTTGGTATTTTAGATCCAAATTAGGGTTTAGGCCAAACCTTGGTTCAAGATGATCTAAACTTGTGTTTCATATTTTTCTACTGACTAGGGTGTCATTTTATAGGTCTAGTACATTTTTTGTAATTTTTTGATGACTGGTCTATTTTCTAGAATTCAAATAAGGTTAGAAAGAATTTAATTAGTCATCAATAGAAAATGACTAGATGTGATAATAATCAATTAGAGTCCATAAATCAGTTTTAATCACAATTAGGATTCTAAAAGAATTTTCTGAGAATTTATGTGGACTGAAAGCAATTTATTATATCTAATGAAGCCTAAAAGGAGTATAATCATTTAAATCAGATATGATCAGTAAATCTACTTCAATGGACTGAACTAGGGGTCTTATAACAAAGGGTACATTTTTCTGAGTCCAATTCTATTTTGTGGGAATTTATCAGATATCAGAGCTATTTATTGTGTATTTTCTAAGTTACATATATTTCTGATGATGCAAAAGGGCTTTACCTTAATGGGAAATTACAGAGCCGTTAGATCAGCTTGGTCGGGGCTACAGATTGTCACCACGTTGCCTGTCAGGGGGACAAATTGGTACAAATTCACATTGGGTCGGGATGAACTGGTAGCCGCTGGGCCGGTTGCCCACTCGCCCACTCATTCCCATCCGCCCGGTCGACCTTTCTGCGCTCGTCTTCCTCGACGTGTCCGCAGGGGGATCCCGCCTGAGCATAGCCGCACAAGATGCCACCAGAGATCTCTGTCTTCTTCTCTGGCCCTGGGGTGAGAAAGTGATACCTTTCTTGGCACCACAGTGAGGAAGGATTCTGGCCACTGGTTTCCCTTGATGGATCTGCTCTGAAGTTCCATGGCGGGCATGAGGTAGCAGTACAGAGGCAAGATGGGATTGGGGACTCTACCTTGTGATTGCCTCACCCTACTGAAACCCCCAACAAGCATTCACTGAACTAGATGATGCTATTTTGAGGTGGTGGGAGAGAAAGGAGATGCTACCCACAACTGTTGCTTCCATTGTCGCCACAGTAAAAGAAGAAAGGGGAAAAGAAGGCTCGTCCCTCCTCAAGGCCAGTGAAGAGATCTTGGAGGTCTGACAGAACCTTATGCGCATGGGTCTTGGCTCCGGTTGTGATGGGAGATCTCAAAGCCTTCTCTTCGTGAGCCACGGTGGACGATCTCTGAGGCCATGAAGACAGTAAACATAGGAGAAACATGTTGCCTATTGTATGGAATAAACACGGGGGAGCACAACTAAGTACCCCATGTCTAGGACCTATTATCAGAGATCCTCAGTCTCCATTGCTACCTATGAATTGCAGTGGAGAGGTGGAGAGAGTTGAGGGTGTGAGGGGTCATTCTCCCTTGATATTTCTAGTGAAACACTTAATCCTTGGGGTCGATGGACTTCTCCTGGCATCACGGAGATGGTGGTTGAGCTATTATGGGCTCAGTCTTTCCGAGAGTGGTGGATCGAGCAATAGTTGTGGGGCAAGCTTAGTTATCTGCAAGGAGTGGAGCTTGAAGATGAAGTCAAGGGTATCTATTTGTATCTAGCGGATACAAAGAGTCCACGGTTGTAGGCCAATGGTCACTCCCAACTGAAATTGTGCCCCTTTTATTAAGTGGGTTGGTTGTGTGACATCAGAGAAAATCAAACCTGATTTTAAAACCAGTTGAAACCTTAGTCATTTAATTAGAGTTCAAACATCAATACCTCCCAAACGGCTAGCCCAAAAGTCATGAAATTTTAACCATGAGTTAGTCATCACATAAAGCCTTGTATTATCAAGTTCAAACTCAAAATTATAACATTTTGTCTTACAACTAAATTCCTCAGATAACCTCATAAATAATTGTACTAACCTCAAATACAAGTTAATTAATAATCAACCCTTGACCAAACAAGTTCAACTTATATTAGTTGACCGCATCACGCCTCAAAGTCCTTTGCTAGATAATTTTTTACTTAGGTATGCCTCCAGACACTGTATTGGATATCAAACTCCTAAATTTAGGGTCATAGCATTCACCCCACCTTAAAAAGGAATTTCGTCCTCGGAATTCAGCTAACATCATACTTAAGATGATGTCAAAGTGTTCAACTTTGTAAATTTCACCACTTTTAGGTACCAAAGTTTTCATATTTCTATTTTTATCCCAAGTCGACATCTTATATTCTCCAGCATCTAGGGTGTACCCACCCCTTCTTATATAGGTTGAAGCAATACATTTCCTTTTCAAATTGAAACATCATTTAATGGCTTAGTCATAACTTGACATCATTTAATGGCTTAGTCATAACTTGACATCTTTCATTCTAGGATTTACATCCGTTATTACCCTAATAATTAGGGATTTATTTACTCAATTAGAGTTGTGAATGTATTACTAAGGGTTTCCTCTTTCACACCATTAAAGTGTGCAAGGTGATATCAAGATTCTACGTCACCTAATAATAGATCATTCATACTTAACATTACTAGTATGGATTTAGAATCAAAATCTTACTTAAATTTCATCAATATAGAAGAGATTACTTTACATGCCTAAGTATAGAGTTTCACCCTATGGTGTGAGATTTATCATCAAACTAGAAGCTTAGAGTTGTAAGATGGAGTTTAGGAACTATATTTCATGATCGTGTATCTATGATCCAAAGATATCTTTATTTCAAGCTCATTATGTCAGACTTACATCCTTCATGTATGATATAGAGGGAAAGATACCATAGTAAATCAAGGTTATCATGATTTCAAACTTGGATATTATATGTATGATGTAGGAAAGGAATATAGAATAGGTCAAGCTTTTGTGAGTGACTCCTCATGTATAATCATATATGTAGCTCAAGTGAGGTTTCTAGCATCATATATTTAGAAAGAGAAGTGGGGGAAACAATATTTATGAGTATCTTATGCAAAAAGCATTTTACTCTCGAGAACATTCATTTCATATATTACCTCACTTGTAGCTAATGATGAGCATCATCGACTTAAGTCACTCAAGCTAGGAGATAACTTAGTCAAAGAATTGACTTTCTCATCATGAATTTTCTAGCCATCATTTTTTACCCAACTCTCACATATATGATTGATTCATGTAAAAGGAATCAACTCATCTACTCAGGAGTAACCCAGCTTAGAACACATCATTTCACATATATCTCAGGGTAGGTCCTACGACCCTCTCCTTGTGGGTCTCACTCTCTCTAGAGTTCACCACATATCTTGTCCTAAAACTAGAGGTCCTCATTTGTAAAAGATCTTGAGGCTCATTCATATTCAACTTTATCTTAAAATTAGCTCATCTTAAGTGGAAAAACCTACATACTTTCATTATCAAGACTTAGCTCATATTTCTTTGAAATGGATCAGAACTAATATACAATTTGGACCAATATAACACAACATATATCATTAGTATCAAACTTATATTAATCCTCTTTTCTTATATCATTTATCAATATATCATCTACTCTAACTATCAAACACCTGATAAGGCTTTAGACATCTAATCTAGACTACTCTCTCATCTAGACTGATGTCATTCCCTTTCACATAGGTCACACGAACACTAACTACTCTCCAATGTGATGGACAGATTTTTATATTTACATATATTTAATAAAATATTATATAGTTTTTTCTCCGGGAAAGAAGACGTCAGAGAAAACTGTCGAGGCTCGAGCCGATTGGAAAACAAAACCAAATCAGCAAAACCGAGTGTCCAACACACAGTAGATAGTCTGGTGACATGTAACCTAGTGAAATGGTGAGAACATGGTATAGACTAGTGTAGCTATCCAACACATTTGAGCTCTATATGCAAAGGGTTTTAGACACTTGTCTAAACCTAGTTCTCGAACATCTAGGTTCTAACCTAGAGGATAAGTCAAACCTTATTCCTATAGAAAAACTTACTAAGTTTCTAAGATTTAAAGTGAGAGGTGAAATTTAGTTTTATGTTTCATGGTGAGCAATTGTTAGGTGTAGCTACTATTCATGCTCTGATACCAACTGTAACGTCCCTGGATTCTGCCGTCTCGAGACTTAGAAGGCCCGAGAGGACAAATCCAAAAATGTTAGACAATCATTTCAGAGAGGGATGCGGAAGCATAATACGCATACATGAACATACAACCATAACATTTCTCAACAATCAACATGTAAATTTATACAACATGAATTATTACACAATGATTTACAATTACATATTGAATGAAGATTCTACAATCTATGAACATGTATGCTAATAGGATGTTAGACAATAGGTACAACCTGTGCAACTTGCTCACATCCTATTCCTTTATCCCATTCTAGCTCTGGACGTAGAAAATACAAGAAACAAAAACATCAACAAAAGTTGGTACGTGGAATTAAAGAGCTATACTATGCTGGCATATTGAAAATACTTAAAAGAAGAAGAAAGAGAGAAAGAAACATTATTTAATGGTAGAAAATTAGGTAATCCCAAGTTATTAATCACATTTAAAATGAATATGCATTACTATGTTGGACTTAGCACATAATCACATAAATGGTGGGTCCTTCCCCGTGTACCTTGTACTCTAGGGATCTCCCCGTATACCGTGTACTCTAGGGAGGTGCTAGTCAACATTAAAGCTTTCCCTCTCTAATAGGGAGTTTAATGAGAGGCACTAGTAACTACATTTCATTTATCCTCATTTATGTTCTTTTATGTTCAAGGTAGAAAATTGACAATTACTCATACATCTACATCCATCAATGTATTTCAATTACATGCAAGCAAGTATATATATATATATTTAGCATCCGAAAAAATCTAGTCATATAATTATATCCATGTACCTGAGTTCATAGATTCATAACTATCCTTGATCATCTAGAAAATCTAGTCAACACCTGATTTAAAGAAATTAATCATCATTAATATAGGTACACCATATTCTTGGTATTTTAGGTCCAAATTAGGGTTTAGGCCAAATCTTGGTTCAAGCTGATCTAAACTTGTGTTTGATATTTTTCTACTGACTAGGGTGTCATTCTAGAGGTCTGGTCCAATTTTTGTAATTTTTCGATGACTGGTATATTTTCTAGAATTAAAAATAAGGTTAGAAAGCATTTAATTAGTCATTAATAGAAAATGACTAGATGTGATAATAATCAATTAGAGTCCATAAATCAGTTTTAATCACAATTAGGATTCTAAAAGAATTTTCTGAGAATTTATGTGGACTAAAAGCAATTTATTATATCTAATGAAGCCTAAAAGGAATATAATCATTTAAATCATATATGATTAGTAAATCTACTTCAATGGACTGAACTAGGGGTCTTATAATAAAGGGTACATTTTTTCTGAGTCCAATGCTATTTTGTGGGAATTTATTGGATATCAGAGCTATTTATTGTGTATTTTCTAAGCTACATGTATTTCTGATGATGCAAAAGGGCTTTAACTTAATGGGAAATTACAGATCCGTCATATTAGCTTGGTCGGGGCTACATATTGTCACCACATTGACTGTTAGGGGGAAAACTGGTACAACTTCACATTGGGTCGGGGTGAACTGGTAGCCGCTGGGCCGGTTGCCCACTTGCCCACTCATTCCCATCTGCCCGGTCGACCTTTCGGTGCTTGTCTTCCTCGACGCGTCCGCAGGGGGATCCCGCCTGAGCATAGCCACACAAGATGCCACCAGAGATCTCCGTCTTCTTCTCTAGCTCCAGGGTGAGAAAGTGATACCTTTCTTGGCACCGCAGTGAGGAAGGATTCCGGCCAGTGGTTTCGCTTGATGGATCTGCTCTGAAGTTCCACGACGGGCATGAGGTGGCATAGCAGAGGCAAGATGGGATTGGGGACTCTGCCTTGTGATTGCCTCACCCTACTAAAACCCTCAACAATCATTTACTCAACTATATGTTGCTATTTAGAGGTGGTGGGAGAGAAAGAATATGCTACCCACAACTGTTGCTTCCATTGTCTCCACAGAAAAAGAAGAAAGGGGAAAAGAAGGCCAGCGAAGAGATCCTGGAGGTCTGACAGAACCTTATGCTCATGGGTCTTGGCTTTGGTTGTGATGGGAGACCTCAAATCCTTCTCTTCGTCAGCCACGGTGGACGATCTCTGAGGCCATGAAGACAATAAACATAGGAGAAACAAGTTGCCTATTGTATGGAATAAAAACGGGGGAGCACAACTGAGTACCCCATGTCTAGGACCTATAATCAGAGATCCTCAGTCTCCGTTGTTACCTGTGAATTGCAGTGGAGAGGTGGAGAGAGTTGAGGGTGTGGGGGCTCATTCTCCCTTGATATTTCCAGTGAAACACTTAATCCTTGGGGTCGATGGAGTTCTCCTGGCATCACGAAGATGGTAGTTGAGCTATTATGGGCTCAATCTTTCCGAGAGTAGTGGATCGAGCAGTAGTTGTGGTGCAATCTTAGTTATCCGCAAGGAGTGGATCTTGAAGACGAAGTCAAGGGTATCTATTTGTATCTAACAGATACAGAGAGTCCACGGTTGCAGGATAATGGTCACTCCCAACTGAAATTGTGCCCCTTTTATTAAGTGGGTTCATTGCGTGACATCAGAGAAAATCAAACCTGGTTTTAAAATCAGTTGAAACCTTAGTCATTTAATTAGAGTTCAAACATCAATACATCCCAAACAGCTAGCCCAAAAGTCATGAAATTTTAACCATGCATTCGTCATGACATAAAGGCTTGTATTATCAAGTTCAAACTCAAAATTATAACATTTGGTCATACAACTAAATTCCTCAGATAACCTCATAAATAATTGTAGTGACCTCAAATACAAGTTAATTAATAATCAACCGTTGACCAAACAAGTTCAACTTATATTAGTTGACCACATCACGCCTCAAAGTCCTTTTCTAAATAATTTTTTACTTAGTTATGCCTCCAGACACTATATTGGATATCAAACTCCTGAATTTAGGGTCATCACTTTCACCCCACCTTAAAAAGGAATTTCGTCCTTGGAATTCAACTAACATCATACTTAAGATGATATCAAAGTGTTCAACTTTGTAAATGTCACCACTTTTAGGTACCAAAGTTTTCATATTTCTATGTGTATCCCAAGTCGACATCTTATCTTCTCCAGCATCTAGGGTGTACCCACCCCTCCTTATATAGGTTGAAGCAATACATTTCCTTTTCGAATTGAAACATCATTTAATGGCTTAGTCATAACTTGACATCTTTCATTCTAGGATTTACATCCGTTATTACCCTAATAATTAGGGATTTATTTACTCAATTAGAGTTGTGAATGTATTACTAAGGGTTTCCACTTTCACACCATTAAAGTGTGCAAGGTGATATCAAGATTCTACGTCATCTAATAATAGATCATTCATACTTAACATTACTAGTATGGATTTAGAATCAAAATCTTACTTAAATTTCATCAATATAGAAGAGCTTACTTTACATGTCTGAGTATTGAGTTTCACCCTATGGTATGAGATTTATCATCAAACTAGAAGCTTAGAGTTGTAATATGGAGTTTAGGAACTATATTTCATGATCGTGTATCTATGATCCAAAGATATCTTTATTTCAAGCTCATTATGTCAGACTTACATCCTTCATGTATGATATAGAGGGAAAGATAACATAGTAAATCAAGGTTATCATGATTTCAAACTTGGATATTATATGTATGATGTAGGAAAGGAATATATAATAGGTCAAGCTTCTGTGAGTGACTCCTCGTGTATAATCATATATGTAGCTCAAGTGAGGTTTCTAGCATCATATATTTAGAAAGAGAAGTGGGGGAAACAATATTTATGAGTATCTTATGCAAAAAGCATTTTACTCTCGAGAACATTCATTTCATATATTACCTCACTTGTAGCTAATGATGAGCATCATCGACTTAAGTCACTCAAGCTAGGAGCTAACTTAGTCAAAGAATTGACTTTCTCATCATGAATTTTCTACCCATCATTTTTTTACCCAACTCTCGCATATATGATTGATTCATACAAAAGGACTTAACTCATCTACTCAGGAGTAACCCAGCTTAGGACACATCATTTCACATATATCTCAGGGTAGGTCCTACGACCCTCTCCTTGTGGGTCTCACTCTCTGTAGAGTTCACCACATATCTTGTCCTAAAACTAGAGGTCCTCATTTGTAAAAGATCTTGAGGCTCATGCATATTCAACTTTATCTTAAACTTAGCTCATCTTAAGTGGAAAAACCTACATACTTTCATTATCAAGACTTAGCTCATATTTCTTTGAAATGGATCAGAACTAATATACAACTTGGACCAATATAACACAACATATATCATTAGTATCAAACTTATATTAATCCTCTTTTCTTATATCATTTATCAATATATCATCTACTCTAACTGTCAAACACCTGATATGGCTCGAGACATCTAATCTAGACTACTCTCTCTTCTAGACTGATGTCATTCCCTTTCACTTAGGTCACATGAACACTAACTACTCTCCAGTGCGATGGACATATTTTTATATTTACATATATTTAATAAAATATTATATAGTTTTTCTCTGGGAAAGAAGACGTCAGAGAAAATTGTTGAGGCTCGAGCCGATTGGAAAACAAAACCAAATCAGCAAAACTGAGTGTCCAACACATAGTAGATAGTCTGGTGACATGTAACCTAGTGAAATGGTGAGAACATGGTATAGACTAGTGTATCTACCCAACACATATGAGCTCTATATGCAAAGGGTTTCAGACACTTGTCTAAACCTAGTTCTCGAACATCTAGGTTCTAACCTATAGGATAAGTCAAACCTTATTCCTATAGAACAACTTACTAAGTTTCTAAGATTTAAAGTGAGAGGTGAAATTTAGTTTTATGTTTCATTGTAAGCAATTGTTAGGTGTAGCTACTGTTCATGCTCTGATACCAACTGTAACGTCCCCGGATTCTTCCGTCTCGAGACTTAGAAGGCCCGAGAGGACAAATCCAAAAATGTTAGACAATCATTTCAGAGAGGGATGTGGAAGCATTATACGCATACATGAACATACAACCATAACATTTCTCAACAATCAACATGTAAATTTATACAACATGAATTATTACACAATGATTTACAATTACATATTGAATGAAGATTCTACAATCTATGAACATGTATGCTAATAGGATCTTAAACAATAGGTACAACCTGTACAACTTGCTCACATCCTATTCCTTTATCCCATTCTAGCTCTGGACCTAGAAAATACAAGAAACAAAAACATCAACAAAAGTTGGTACGTGGAAATAAAGAGCTATACTATGTTGTCATATTGAAAATACTTAAAAGAAGAAGAAAGAGAGAAAGAAACATTATTTAATGGCAAAAAATCAGGTAATCCCAAGTTATTAATCACATTTAAAATGAATATGCATTACTATGCTGGACTTAGCACATAATCACATAAATGGTGGGCCCTTCCCCGTGTACCTTGTACTCTAGGGATCTCCCCGTATACCGTGTACTCTAGGGAGGTGCTAGTCAACATTAAAGCTTTCCCTCTCTAATAGGGAGTTTAATGAGAGCCACTAGTAACTACATTTCATTTATCCTCATTTATGTTCTTTTATGTTCAAGGTGGAAAATTGACAATTACTCATATATCTACATCCATCAATGTATTTCAATTACATGCAAGCAAGTATATATATATATATATTTAGCATCTGACAAAATCTAGTCATATAATTATATCCATGTACCTTAGTTCATAGGTTCATAACTATCCTTGATCATCTAGACAATCTGGTCAGCACCTGATTTAAACAAATTAATCATCATTAATATAGGTACACCATATTCTTGGTATTTTAGGTCCAAATTAGGGTTTAGGCCAAACCTTGGTTCAAGCTGATCTAAACTTGTGTTTGATATTTTTCTACTGACTAGGGTGTCATTCTAGAGGTCTGGTCCAATTTTTGTAATTTTCCGATGACTGGTCTATTTTCTAGAATTAAAATAAGGTTAGAAAGCATTTAATTAGTCATTAATAGAAAATGACTAGATGTGATAATAATCAATTAGAGTCCATAAATCAGTTTTAATCACAATTAGGATTCTTAAAGAATTTTTTGAGAATTTATGTGGACTGAAAGCAATTTATTATATCTAATGAAGCCTAAAAGGAGTATAATCATTTAAATCATATATGATCAGTAAATCTACTTCAATGGACTGAACTAGGGGTCTTATAATAAAGGGTACATTTTTCTGAGTCCAATGCTATTTTGTGGGAATTTATCGGATATCAGAGCTATTTATTGTGTATTTTCTAATTTACATGTATTTCTGATGATGCAAAAGGGCTTTACCTTAATGGGAAATTACAGAGCCGTCAGATTAGCTTGGTCGGGGCTACAAATTGTCGCCACATTGCCTGTTATGGGGAAAAATTGGTACAACTTCACATTGGGTCGGGGTGAACTGGTAGCCGCTGGGCCGGTTTCCCACTCGCCCACTCATTCCCATTCGCCCGGTCGACCTTTTTGTGCTCGTCTTCCTCGATGCGTCTGCAGGGGGATCCCGCCTGAGCATAGCCGCACAAGATGCCACCATAGATCTCTGTCTTCTTTTCTAGCCCCGGGGTGAGAAAGTGATACCTTTTTTGGCACCACAGTGAGGAAGGATTCTGGCCAGTGGTTTCACTTGATGGATCTGCTCTGAAGTTCCACGGCGAGCATGAGGTGGCAGAGCAGAGGCAAGATGGGATTGGGGACTCTGCCTACTAAAACCCTCAACAAGCATTCACTGAACTAGATGATGCTATTTAGAGGTGGTGGGAGAGAAAGGAGATGCTACCCACAACTGTTGCTTCCATTGTCTCCACAGCAAAAGAAGAAAGGGGAAAAGAAGGCTCGTCCCTCCTCAAGGCCAGCGAAGAGATCCTGGAGGTCTGACAGAACCTTATGCTCATGGGTATTGGCTCCGGTTGTGATGGGAGACCTCAAATCCTTCTCTTCATCAGCCACGGTGGATGATTGATGCGATGATTTTGAGTCGCATTTATAGACTTGTTTGATAGGTGTTTTATGCATTTATTAGTCATTTTCATGGTTAATGTTGCATAATTCATTCATTTTGGTCTATGCTACTTCTTTATGTCAAATTCCCTTTATTTAAGCATTTTGAGTATTAATTATCGAAAGAATATATTTTGTGTGGATTTATGTGGTTCCGTGTGTTAATTTTAGGAAAAACAAGTATCTACTGTCGTCGATACCATCGACGGTGGTCGATACCATTGACCGGACCACAGGTTGGCAGCCACAAGGACCAGAAGAAAGTCGATACTGTCGACAGGGATGTCGATGGTATCGAGATACCATCAGGTTTCTGGCGAGAAGTGCGTCGATACTATCGACCAAAATGTCGATACTATCGACTGGTGGAGCTACAACGACACAAAACGAATAAAACTGTCGCTACAGGTTCGTCGATACCATCGACCCGCGTCGATGGTATCGAGATGACATCAGGTGCACAGACGAAAGAAAAGAAGGATTGCCTCTATCATGCTAGGTCAATACCATTGACCCGCGTCGATGGTATCGACACCGTCAGATATGAGTTTGTTTCAGATTAATCTTAATCGGACGGCCGTGGTTAATTAGCGACCTAATTTGGTAGATATACCTAATGACGACACCCTTGACTAGGGGAGGACGTCATTAGTTGTTGCACACATCCCGGAGAGCAAGGAGAGAAAAACGGAGCATGAGAGCATGACCCAGTCGATCCGGATGCTGAAGAAGACGAATTCCACCACCGAAAGGCGGGAGAACGCAGATTCCATGCCAAGGATCGATTGGACCTTCTCCGTTTAGGGGTTTAATCACTCAATCACGTTTTCCTTCATGTTTCCCTTTCTCTTCTCCACATTGTACTCTGAGATGAACATGCGGGGCTAATCCCCTTTGTCTTTAGGACCAGGAGTATCCCGGGGATTCATTGTATGATGATTTTATAATAGTAATTCATATCTTATCTCTTAAATCTGTGGTATAATTTCATTTTCTCCAATATATTGTTATGGTTGATCACCATAATAATAACATAATGCCCTTAATTGCTTTGAATGAAGAATTAACGGTTGAAAAGAGACAAAATTTACATTAATTGACAAATCCCTTGAACAAGGTGGTGTAAGATTAATGGTGGATACCGAGAGGTCGTTCCTAATGCACCTAGTTTAGGGTATAGGTTACTACGACAGTGGAACCGACCTAGACATAGGTAGTGAATTGTACCACGACAGTGGGCAATTTTGATTTCAGGCCACTACCCGGATAGTGAGATAAAATTGAGTAGCTATATAGAATTTTATACAATGAAAACCCGCGGTGAAACCGTAACCCTAAATATCTTCTTTTGAATTGATTAAACCAACATTTAATCGATTGATTGATTTGTTTTATTTTTATTTTCTTTTAATTTTAACAACAACTCTCAAGTATTTAATCGGATTGGCTGATCGTGAGTAGTTAGTAGGAGTCCCCGACGATTTCACGTATCCCTGAGTTTGACTCGGGCCTCACAAAGGTATGTACTACTTCGACGCGTTCACTTGCGTTTCTGCGCACGGTAAATTTGCATCAAGTTTTTGGCGCCGTTGCCGGGGATACGACAATTTTTCGGCACTTCGAGTGATGTGAGAGGCCACTCTAGGCCACATTTTTTTTACCATTCCAAAAATTTATAATCTATTTTCTAAATATTTGCAATCATCAAGCACTGTACTAAATTTAATTTTTCTATTTTCAGGTATTGTGCATGGTGCAGACGCGTAGTACTGACTACGCGGGGCACGCACCAGAGGTTCCACTGACGGGACCTGACGACGAGGAAGGCCACAATCAAGACCATTTAGAAGAAACAGATTCAGAACCTGAACAAGAAGAGATGGACGAACCACAAACAATATGGGAGAAGATCAAGGCTTCTTCCTCATCCACTTCCAAGGGGCCGATCAAGAAGCAAGCAGTGGATATTCCAACATACAAGATTGATTCGGCTTTAATCAACTTGGTGAAGTCGAATGCTTTCCATGGGCTCAAAAATGAAGACCTCGTCACACACATAAGTCAATTTGTGGAGAATTGTGATATGATAAAAATCGATAGATTTCCACAAGATGTGCTCTAGTTGAAGCTCTTCCCGAGTTCTCTAGCGGGAATCACGTGAGAATGGTTAAATAACCTAGACGATGAATATGTGGAGTCTTGGGACCACATGGTGGAGGTTTTCTTCGAGAGGTTCTTTCTGCCCGAGAAGACCAATGACATGATCAGAAAGATCCACAACTTCACCCAACAAGCAGGAGAGACCTATTCTGAGACCTGGAAAAGGTTTCAGATCATGCTCAGGTGATGCCCGCATCACGGGCTTGATAAGGAGACACAAGTCAAGATCTTCTATTTTGCTCTCTCCGAGCATGATAGAAGCAACCTCGATTCAGCCGGTTCTGGATTCTTCTTGAATAACACGGACACTAGATGTTGGGAGATCTTAAAGAACATGGCCAAGAAACAATCATGGGGCGAAAGAGGCGCTGTGGAATAGGTTCGAGTGGTAGGTGAATCTAAAGCCATAAAGGAGCTGAATGACAAGTTAGATCTTCTAGCCAAGAAATTGCTAGCTAAGGAAGATGCATCCGAGGATGAGGAAGCCCAAGTCAAATTCATGCAACAACAGAGCTATAGAAACAATGATTATGCTTGGAGGAGGGATAAGAAGTTGTCATGGAAGGATCCTAATAACTTCCTACAAGATCTTGATGCAAAGCCACAACCTAGAGCTGAAGATAAAAGCACCGAATTGCTTAGTCAAATGGTGCAGCAGAATCAAGAAATGATGACTATGTTCGGTAAACAACTGCAGTCTCAGGGTGACATCTTGACCAAATTTGGGCAGACGCTGCAAATCCATGGAGCACAAATGAGGGTGTTAGAAACCACCGTGACCCAGATCTCAAATGAAGTGACGGCCATCAAGCATGCCAATCAGCAGAGACAGGCTGGGAATGCCGATGTGGTTCAAGCACATCATCAAGTTAAATACATGTCTGTGATCAATGAGGAAGAACCCCAGGTGGCAGAAACAAAGGACCAAAGAAAAATGATGTTTGATACAGAGGCTACACCGGCAATACCGTATCTTCGCATTCATTATGGACTACCAGGTGGATACACTCCTTTCAGGAAATCCCACCAAGAGCCCATGATGGTGGTGCCCCCGCCTAGGCAAGAAGAGCAAGTGAAGACCATCGGTCAAGGTGCAGAAGCATCCATTATGAGAGAGGAGCCACAACAAGTTATACCTGTTGATGATGTTCCGACAAAGTCCACGCCAGAGGGAGTCATTGAAGCAAGCTTAGGGGAGTTGGCCCCAAAAAGCTCATATGTGCCACCTCATAAGCATGTTAATGCGGCAGTTGTGTCAAGTCTGGACAACTCTAAGCCGAAGAAAGAGCACCGGCATTATAGGAAATTCTTGGAGATGTTCAGAAAACTTCATATCAACATTCCATTAGTGGAGATGATTGAGAAGATTCCCGCCTACGTGAGGTTTATCAAAGAAATCATCAATAAGAAGAGGCGGATTAAGTACACAGATGTATGTCGGATGAATGAAATGGTGAGCTCAATCATCCATGGGAGTTTACCATAGAAGAAGAAAGATCCAGGGAGTTTTTATATTCCATGCTCGATAGGCGATCGACACTTCCCACGAGCTTAGTGTGATTCAGACGCGAGCATAAATCTCATGCCACAC
This sequence comes from Alisma plantago-aquatica, assembly GCA_963693085.1. NCBI lineage: Eukaryota > Viridiplantae > Streptophyta > Magnoliopsida > Alismatales > Alismataceae > Alisma > Alisma plantago-aquatica. The sequence continues at coordinate 1,084,446,096 of OY856412.1, read as the reverse complement.
TCCACATTTAAAAAGCTTGGGTTAAAGGACATGAAGAAGTTAGAGGCAACCATTGAATTGGCTGATGGATCTATTGTAAGGCCATATGGAGTTTGTGAGGATGTACTCGTCAAGGTGGACAAGTTCATTTTTCCAGTAGACTTCGTCATCATGGATATGCCGCAACTTCAAAGTTGCGAGATGCTACTGGGTAGGCTGTTTCAAGCAACGGCCAATGTAGTAACTGCAATTGGGAGAGGTACACTGACGTTGGGGATTGGTCAAGATCGGGTGGAGTTCAAGCTATCGCACGATCCTTTGAGCACTTTCTCCACATTACCGAGTGGATGACAAGCTTCAAGTCGTATACCCTAAGACGTTAAATAAGGGCGCTTGTTGGGAGGCAACCCAACCATTGGTACCTTAGTTTAGTTCATTTACATTCGTAGTTTAATTTGTTTTCACTTAGTTTGTAGTGTAAAAAAGATACAGTGATCATTTGTTACATGTGCAGGGCTGAGGCAGAGTTGATACCATCGACCCTTGTGTCGATGGTATCGACCATGGTACAGGTTGGCGACTGTAGGAATCGCACTGCGTCGATACCATCGACGGCCTCGTCGATGGTAGTGACATACCAACAGGCAGATCGCAAGAAGAAGTCGATGGTATCGACATGGGTGTCGATACTATCGAGATCTCTGAAGATTTTCAGAACAAATCATCTCAGGAAAGTCGATACCATCAACAGGCGTGTTGATGGTATCGACACATTCATGCAAAGAAGGAGACGACCGGGCCTCGTGAGGGTTTGCCCTAATTAGAGGGTCGATACCATCGACCCGCGTCGATGGTATTGACGCGCCACGTCAACGATCCGCGAGGAACGATCAACAGCGATCGCAGTAGCCAAGAAGTCGATCCGGGGGATGGGTCGATACTATCGACCCGCGTCGATAGTATCGACGCGTCAGCAATCCAGGCCCCGCAGATCCAGCCATCGACAACCGTCGATACTCACAGAGGTATGGATCGTGTTACCCGAGTCGATACCATTGACTCGCGTCGATGGTATCGACGGGCGGACAGTAGCGCCGGCCACAGCTATATATGAGGAGTGTTTGTGACAGATGACATTGCACCTTCAGTGCAACTCTCCTTCACTTGTGCCGAGCGTGTTCCAGAGCTGTCCAAGCCCGACGACAAGCAACACCAAGCTAGTTCTTCATCGAGCGGAGATTCGATTCTCCGATCTTCACCGAGCTTCCTTCCTATTCTCCTTTCTTTCGACATCATGGTGCACGTAGCTGGTGCGTCGTCTTCACGCACGAATCCGATGGACATCCCCGAGTTCGTGCCACCTCCGACTACGTCAGTTGCACGCCCGTGGCTGATTCATCCATCTGCGGAGGTGAAGAAGACATATGAAGAGATTATGAAGAGGAAGATTGAGCCGACCCGTTATGTTGAACGGGACACCATCCGCAACCTCGGGTTCGAAGCGAACCTTACCTACATGTTGAAAGGACAGGCCCGACACACGGAGAGACGGCCTGATGAGCTGGAGTATCATGCTGATGGCCAACCATTCTTCGGCGAGTGGCCCATGTACAAGGAATTGGTGGCTGAGTTCATGGAATCACTGGACGTCTGCGTCATGCCCAACGACGTCATAGCCACCGACCGCGAGTGGATTAAGGGTCGGGTGTCATTCCGGTTGTACAGCAATGACTACACCCTTACACTCTGGCAGTTCAACGTGATCTTCAACTGGAACCAGTCACAGTCTGAATACCGGCGCCCGAACAACCGCACCGACTACGACGCCATCTTCGCCGAGCTGGTTACGGTGCCGCCGGGGAAGTCACTAAGCTACCATAATGCTGCGGTAGCTGATTTTGAGCACCCTTTCATCTGGATTCTGCACCGGATGCTCAGTTCGACATTGTTTGCTTGGGGTGATTTGGCCCTCAGCAAGATTCAGGAGACGGACTTATTCTTTTTGTATAAGCTCCTGAAGCATCAAGAATGCAATTGGGGTGCCTTCTTTCTGCAAAGAGTTTTGGCGGTGAAGAGGAGTACGAGGAAAGCGCCGATTCAGTTCGGCGGGCTCATCACCAAGCTGGCTTCATACCTCGGTTTGAATTTCCAGCAGCTCACTCCTCTGTCCAACAGGAGCAAGGTGAACTTGCAACATTTGCACCGGTCCAATCTCATTCTTCTTTGAGATGGTTTGGCATATGCGCACTGCCACATCAACCACGCCTACCAGGATTGCTCGCTACCCGATCCGGTCTTCAACATCGAAGGGGCGCAACACTTCCGATGGCCAATCATAGCCATCGCCGACTCCAATGAAGAAGGCGGCAACGACGACGGCAACGACGGAAATGACGACGAGGCTGAGGAGGAAGAGGAGGCATTTACACCTCTTCGAGCACGAGTGGCACCACGAAAGCGTCCTCAGATGCATCTGGGTGCATCTTCATCATCACAGCCTACGCCGCCACCACCACCGCCCTCGCAGCCAAGTGAGGAAGCCTATTCTATGCAGGGTATGTATACTATGCTGCAGGAGATACAACAAACGCAACAGCATCACATGACGATGTATGCCAGTATTCAAGACACTACAAACCGGCTACTAGACAATCAACGGGCAATGTTCGAGAATGAGCGTCTCCTCCTTGACAACCAACAACAAATTCATGATCGGTTGCAACGCATGGAGATGCAACAACAGCCCTTCTACGACCACTATTGGAGCCAAGATTACTTTGGAGGCTATCCACAACCTCCACGTAGGGCCCAGTTTGATCCAAGCTTCTAGGGGGAGTATCTGTCCTGGGACCCTACGGCTCCGCAGTACCCGCCTCCACCTGAAGAGTAAAAGCGGTATCTCTGTTCCAACCTTTAAGATTGTTTTTGACTATGAGGCCATAGTCGGATTCAAGCTTAGGGGGGTATTGGAATAGTTCTATCTTTCATTTTCTATATTTTTAGTTTTATTGCTTTTGTTTCCTGTCATTTGTTTTCTGCAATCTTAGTTTGTTTTAGGATCCACAATCTATCTAGTGTAATCGTGGATGTCTTTAATGTTGAGTCATCTCAGTTGCATGTGCATGGGGAATTGAGGGAAACTAAAAAATTTTGAGTGTTCACAAGCTTGAGTGTTGTTTAACCTTGATCACTTAACTTAGAAAATGATTGGGTTTGTCAACTTTAAAACAGAAAATCATGACTGTATATTCCTAATGATTCATGAAAGTAGACAGAATTGGTTGTTTGAGCCTAAACTGACCAAATGATAATGAGACTTTAATTTGAAGTAAGAGAGAAAAAAACTATTAACTACTACACAGGTCAGTAAGGAGGGACATATAATATTTTTTAAAGGTTCAGTCAACTAGTCTTGTGATCTGTCCACCTCATTGTTTTCACAATCCACCCAAGATTTGGAAGTAAAGTACAGTTTAAACCTTTTTGATGGCATGGCATGTAGATAGGACTTGCATTGTAGCCATCTTCATATGTTTGCATGAAAAATAAGAAAAAAAATTTAGAATAGGTATACATGCACATTACCCTTAGGTGCATGTCATGTAGTTGCATTCATAACTTTTATGCATAAAGTATGTCATGTACCTCATTTATTCTTTAATGGTGAGTTAATTTGTTCCATACCTCCGAAATAGTGCAAATATTCGAGCTATGCAGAAAATATAAGCCCAATAAGTATTCATTGTCAATAATGGATATAAGGGTTTGTAATGAAAAAAAAAGAAAAAAATCTGAAATTGAAAAAAAAAAGTTATTCAGAAGCAACAAGAATAAGAAGGAGAAAGGAACATAATCTCACTTGTATTTCAAGATAAGTGAGTACATGATGTAGCTTAATTAGATATCCATCTCATTTTGAGACAGATGGTTAGTGCATGCATCATTCCACCTAATCTTAGGCATTAGGGCATTTTTCATGTGCATTTGCATCATTTAGGGCATTTTTGTTGTATGCATGTTGAAATCGTATAATGCTTCCACTTCTTCCATGAGCCACCTATTTCATCCACCCGTTGCTCGGATTGGTAGGCCATCGTGAATTTCTCCTCACTAGTGAATATCAGGAGAACTGCTTCCATGTAGATGGTAGTTAGGGCGAGTAACGTAGTTTAGAAGATCACAAGATGCACTAAGTCTGGACCGACGAATTTTATTATGTTAACTGCCTTATGTGATAGTGTTCATCAGTTTGAGGTTAATATCTTTTATGGATGATTATTGTCACCTTTAGGGTAATTATCATTCTGTGGTTAGTGAGGGCCGGTATGCGAATGTCCGGTGGGAGTCATGTGGGATGTCTGTTGTGATGCTTTGTTCTTTAGTTGACTCTGGCAATTCTATTCTAAGGTTTAGTTGCTCGAGGGCGAGCAATGTTCAAGCTTAGGGGAGTTTGATGCGATGATTTTGAGTCACATTTATAGACTTGTTTGATAGGTGTTTTATGCATTTATTAGTCATTTTCATGGTTAATGTTACATAATTCATTCATTTTGGTCTATGCTACTTCTTTATGTCAAATTCCCTTTATTTAAGCATTTTGAGTATTAATTATTGAAAGAATATATTTTGTGTGGATTTATGTGGTTCCGTGTGTTAATTTCAGGAAAAACAAGTATTTGCTGCCGTCGATACCATCGACGGTGGTGATACCATCGACCGGACCACAGGTTGCCAGCCGCAAGGACCAGAAGAAAGTCGATACTATCGACAGGGATGTCGATGGTATCGAGATACCATCAGGTTGCTGGCGAGAAGTGCGTCGATACTATCGACCAAAATGTCGATACTATCGAATGGTGGAGCTACAACGACACAAAATGACAAAACCGTCACTACAGGTTCGTCGATACCATCGACCCGCGTCAATGGTATCGAGATGAGATCAGGCGCACATACGAAAGAAAAGAAGGATTGCCGCTATCATGCTAGGTCGATACCATCGACCCGCGTCGATGGTATCGACACTGTCAGATATGAGTTTGTTTCAGATTAATCTTAATCGGACGGCCGTGGTTAATTGGCGACCTAATTTGGGAGATATACCTAATGACGACGCCCTTGACTAGGGGAGGACGTCATTAGTTGCTGCACACATCTCGGAGAGCAAGGAGAGAAGAATGGAGCACGAGAGAACGACCCATCCGATCCGGACACTGAAGAAGATGAATTCCACCACCGAAAGGCGGGAGAACGCGGATTCCACGCCAAGGATCGATTGGACCTTCTCCGTTTAGGGGTTTAATCACTCAATCACGTTTTCCTTCATGTTTCCCTTTCTCTTCTCCACATTGTACTCTGAGATGAACATGTGGGGCTAATCCCCTTTGTCTTTAGGACCGGGAGTAGCCCGGGGATTCATTGTATGACGATTTTATAATAGTAATTCATATCTTATCTCTTAAATCCGTGGTATAATTTCATTTTCTCCAATATATTGTTATGCTTGATCACCATAATAATAACCTAATGCCCTTAATTGCTTTGAAAGAAGAATTAACGGTTGAAAAGAGATGGAATTTACATTAATTGACAAATCCCTTGAACAAGGTAGTGTAAGATTAATGGTGGATACCGAGAGGTCGTTCCTAATGCACCTAGTTTAGGGTATAGGTTACTACGACGGTGGAACCGACCTAGACATAGGTAGTGAATTGTACCACGACAGTGGGCAGTTCTGATTTCAGGCCACTACCCGCATAGAGAGATAAAATTGATAGCTATATAGAATTTAATACAATAAAAACCCACGGTGAAACCGCAACCCTAAAGATCTTCTTTTGAATTGATTAAACCAACATTTAATCGATTGATTGTTTTGTTTTATTTTTATTTTCTTTTAATTTTAACAACAACTCTCAACTATTTAATCAACTTAGCTGATCGCGAGTAGTTAGTAGGAGTCCCCGATGATTTCACATATCCCTGAGTTCGACTCGGGCCTCACAAAGGCCTGTACTACTTCGACGCGTTCACTTGCATTTCTGCGCACGGTAAATTTGCATCAATGATCTCTGAGGCCATGAAGACAATAAACGTAGGAGAAACAAGTTGCCTATTGTATGGAATAAACATGGGGGAGCACAACTGAGTACCCCATGTCTAGGACCTATTATCAGAGATCCTCAGTCTCCATTGCTACCTGTGAATTGTACTGGAGAGGTGGAGAGAGTTGAGGGTGTGAGGGCTCATTCTCCCTTGATATTTCAAGTGAAACACTTAATCCATGGGGTCGATGAAGTTCTCCTGGAATCACGAAGATGGTAGTTGAGCTATTATGGGCTCAGTATTTCCGAGAGTGGTGGATCGAGCAATAGTTGTGGGGCAAGCTTAGTTATCCGCAAGGAGCGGAGCTTGAAGAAGAAGTCAAGGGTATCTATTTGTATCTAGCAGATACAGAGAGTCCACGGATGTAGGCCAATGGTCACTCCCAACTGAAATTGTGCCCCTTTTATTGAGTGGGCTGGTTGCGTGACATCAGAGAAAATCAAATCTGGTTTTAAAATCAGTTGAAACCTTAGTCATTTAATTAGAGTTCAAACATCAATACCTCCCAAACGGCTAGCCCAAAAGTCATGAAATTTTAACCATGCATTCGTCATCAAATAAAGCCTTGTATTATTCAGTTCAAACTCAAAATTATAACATTTGGTCATACAACTAAATTCCTCAGATAACCTCATAAATAATTGTACTGAACTCAAATACAAGTTAATTAATAATCAACCCTTGACCTAACAAGTTCAAATTATATTAGTTGACCACATCACACCTCAATGTCCTTTGCTAAATAATTTTTTACTTAGGTATGCCTCCAGACACTATATTGGATATCAAACTCCTAAATTTAGGGTCATCACAAGTTCCGTCTCATACGAAATGTCGTACAGTGAAGAGATGAGAAACATGTAATATACCGGATAAAGGTAATATATTACTAACCTACTAGATTAGGACTTGCACAGTAGAAACATGATGGACATGTTTAGATCACTAAGAATAAGATTCGTGGGTGATTGGCTCTAAGTGCAAAAGGGACTCTATTGGTATGTATGCCTAGAGAGACAATCATACGTTGATTGCGACGACGTGTTACATAAATGATTTGATTAATGATAAAGACTAGCTTCCAATTCATTCCATTTCACTCAGTTATGAGATAGTGAGGAAACATAATGAATGTCTAGAGAATGACAATTACTCAATGATGTATGTCTTCAAGTATGTGACTTGAACAATGAGATCATACAGATGTTTAGAGTATGTACATTCTTATTATGTCCCAGGTCAGTTGTACTGTGGAAGGCAGATAGACAACAATAACACCAAATACTAGAGTGTGTATTGGTTGAAGACAAAATCTCATTATACATGATATTTGTGATATTAAACCAAGCACATAGATACTTGTTAGGGAACAGTGTATCAGATAGACCCACCTTGAGAGTGACACATGGAAACCATATATGGTGGTATTAGTCATCTCTCATAGTGAAGGTGGTGATTGTGGTTCTTAGACCTAAAGTCACTACACTCATCGTATGTCGTTCGGTGCACTTTGACACCATCCACAGTAATGTTGAATAACGGTTGCTATAAAGGTGATGATTGGGTGCACTATGACACATGGGGATGACTGTGGGTGATGAAAATGGGATTTGTCCCTCCTACTGGAGTATGATATCTTGACCACTTGATAAGAGAGTCTGAGAAAAGCATGCGCATGCACACACACACGTGAATCAATATATGATATTGAGGTCACATATATCTCAATCAATCTTCTCTAGATCAAGGAACATGGATTGAATACTAAGAGGATGACGACTACATGTCTCAAGTTTTTTCCAGATATCACAGACAAAGGAATTAGACAATCACTGTAACACCTAACATAGATCATAGGTTGAAGTTGTTCTCCAACTTTCCTGATTATTTGGATAGCAATGATGTGTGACTAAGCACCACTCTTTGCTAGTGATGTCGTAAATTAGTTGTGGACATTCAATGCTGACATAATATTGAACCTATGGGACCACACACATAGGATACACCCAGAAGAGGAGCTTAATCATGAAAGATTATTAATTTGTTTACTAAAGTGTTTAGGTACTCAATTTAAACAACGTTGGTTGAAAATTGACTGACTAGATAATTGAATTGACCGATTCAAGTGTTAAGCTGATCGTTTCAGTGTATAAGGTCAATAATCTCTAGACATTGAACCAACCGGTTCAGGAAGTGAACCAGTCGACTCAGGTCCTTGGACCGATCATCTCAGTTTGTGAATCGAGCGGTGGATTAATTTGATTGATTTAAGGATTTCTACTGACTTCATCTTGTGCATAAAATTAGATATTAATTGCTAATACAATTATGATTGGAAAACATGATTAAACGACCAGTTCACTGGGTGAAATGTTTGGCTCACATGACAACTAATTGGTTCATTGGTGAACCAACCATTTTGCTTGTTGCAGGTTGTGAAAATTCATGAGATTCCAATCTCTTTCACTCCCACATAGACTAGGAATCCTGACCCTGATCCTCCTATAAATAGAGGGTTACTAGGGGCTTCCCAAAGACACAACTAAATTTCCTCTGACAATTCTTATCCTCTCTAGTTGTGGTAACCAATAGAGAGCTCAAGCAAATCCTACCTAATAAAGGGAGGGATAGAAAAGGAGAACTACTTGGGGAGAGAAAGTTGGTGACTAGTACACAAATGGGAGGGACAACTCCTTGTTGTCTATTCTACTAGAATGAAAATAGTTCTAGGCGGTCAGTGTGGACTTCCATAGAGGTGTGGAGGGTGTTGTTTGTCTCTAGGAGGACAAAGTCAACTTGCTATTCTTGGTGAGACCTTGAGATGTTGCAAATGTTGTCCCAGTGCAACAAGGAGAGTTGCACTATTACAATGAGGAAAAGTCAAAGACTTACTCCAGGACCAAGTATGAACTCGTTAACCATCCTTCCTAATATATTGTCATTGACGTGGTCTTACGGTTATGGGAATATGCATAGATAGATTTCTATTTCCTCTTCCCACTTTGTGCCCATATTTCCCAACATGCTCTATAGAGGTGAGGAGTTACATAGAGATGAGGAGTCTGGTGGTTATTAGAAATAGGGAAATTGATCATTCATGTGGGTGAGTGTGAGGTTACGGCGATGAATCCCTACTGATTCAAGGGTCATCAACTTTGATCTTCTGTGAGGAATGTGTAGCCAATAAGAGATGGGTGATAGGAGGAGATCAGATAGAGAGAATGTCACATAGATCATTGTTGGATTGTAGAGTCCCACAGAACAAGGGAAGCATGTGAGAAAGAAGATCCAACATCCATGATTCTATCCAGCAACTTGAGTCCGACTTGGACTGGTAAAGGAGTATTTTTGTGACAGAGGCACTTTGAAAAATCTGTGACATAACAGATCTGACATAAAATGTTGATTCAAAATCAAATGAATCAAAATCCCAATGGCATTAGGATTAACATATAGATAATTTCTTCACAACTTAATTGAGATATCAAGGATTATCCAATTAAGTTGAAGTTGGACACCTAGACTAGTTAGGACATAAAAAGTTTGCTTTTGGGGTTAAATCTAGTTTTTGAGATTAACTAATACAAGTTTTAGTATTTGGGTTCTTACACAATTATCTCAATATTTATCAATATATATCAACATTATCTTCAGTATTTAGGATTTAGGATCCTACTAGCAATATCTTACTAGAAATTGAGTTTCATAACATTATCTTCCATGAGATACATTATTTTATTCAATTTCTCATAAAATATATTATTGTCACATTAACTTAAATAATGGTACCTTCATCATTTCTATTTACATGAAAATTCCAATTCTTACCCCAATACACATATCAAGCACATTAGGTACCATCCCAACCTTGTATGTGAGTTTATACACATCCAATCCTTATTAATCAAATTTAGGTCATTATATGTGTATCCGTGAACACCATGAAATATATCTTATATAATCATTCACATCTTAGGTCAAGGTTAAGTTATTAGGTAGATATGAGTGTATCATGATATGTGATGTGATTACATAACCTAAAGTCACTTAATGTGTCATGAATATTATCAAGGACAAAAACATTTGGGTTAGCCATTAAAGCATTTGGGGTACAAAAATCTGAATTACTCATTATTTGTACATTATATGTTTATTAGGGAACGAAGCATGTAATGGTACAACTCTAAATTGGTTTGTTAAAATCGAAAGGTCAAGAATAGTAATCTCCTATTCTAGGAATTAGGGTTTCTAAAAGTAAGGATAGCCAAAATTTAGTATGTTATAGGACTTGACCTCTTAAAAGAATTTCGTTCTTGAAATAAAACATATACATGGACTAGAAAACTATTACACCCCACCCCTTAAAAAGTGTAACCTAATAAGTCCAACAAATCATAGAGGTTAGACGATGCATCTATTGGACCATGTATATAATCTATGACATCATCACTTATTCTTCATTATCACCATACATAAAAATTTAGGTTCCAAGTGAAATCTACCCAATCATGTCTTCCACTTTGGGTGTCTCTACTTACCACCCACAACATAATTCTTGTTACATGATTCTACTCTTAAGTCAGATCTCATATATTCATTACATAAACATGGGTATCACACCTATACCTTGGGGAAAAGTACATTTTATCCTAACTAATGAGGGTTACCTCACTTATGATCGTCAAAATAAATCCATAGATTCTATATCCCTCTATCATCCTAACAAAGGTAGATATTAGTGTGTATATCTCACCTAGAGGGTGTCATATAGGTTAAGGATCCTGTAAGGAACTAATGGGAGAGGTAAAAACCTAAGGGAGATAATATTGAAATAGTCAAATAAACTGACTGCACTAACTCCAATACCATACTTGTAAGGAGTAGAACATGAGTGGGGAGCCACTCAACTTACTCGAGTTAAATAAAAGAAAACCATCCAATGCCAAATTTGATAATAGTTTTTACCAAAGGATGATTTACTATAATTCAAGTATGTAATGTAGCATTCACCATAAAGTGTAGCACTAGAAAATAAAATCTGAACTATTACAATATCTATCTCTTGCATTGTTTTTTTACCACATAGGGTGTACGTAAATGAAAACTATAGGAAATAAGCCATAGAGGTTAGATCAACTACTTCAATATACCTCCCAAGAAAGTCAACTAACTCTTGTATAGTCTTGGTTAACTTCTAGTTGCTCTCTACCTAAGTGGTTGTAAGCATACCATACAAGAGAAGACAAAGTGCATGTTGTCAGCATAAAAATATCGATGTATGCATACAAATAGTGATTGATAATTTATATGTGAAAAAGGACATCGATAATAACATGGCTTCCCAAACAAAGAGGGAAAGAACCATCCAAGTAAATATAAAAAAACATTCTAATAATATTATAACAATATATGTACTTGTCGTGAAATCAAATTAAAGTATACCTCAAGGTCATACATAGAGAAATTAGGTCACATGACCCATCAACATTAATGAATAATCAGTATGCAGGTGAGATAAGCATAACACTAGCAAAATATAATAAAACAAAGGTAGATAGAGCACATAACTCTAAACCTCATAGAGCATGGCACATGACAAAACTCCCCAATATATAAAGGTGGGTATAAAACCTAGCTGTGGGGCTTATGACCTTGATCCTAAAACATAGAGGGAACATAACCCAAAAACCAAAGCATATTATAAAACCATGTACTACTGAATCAACAAGCATGCAATGTAGAGGAATGTAAGGTTTAGTCAAGGTATTGATTAAATAAGATTGCCCAACTGAAAGTGGAACATCAAATAATACAAATCCATCATGAGAAACTTAGGATTGAAATGAACATATAGAAAAATATAGAGCAATTCCACCAATTACAATTTAGCTAGGGTTAACATGAATAGGATTATAAATATTAGATGACAAAGTGCAATATCAACTAAGTAGTTTTAAAATATAATGGATTATCAATATCAAAGACTCAAAAGAATTCAAACAAATCTCAAAGAAAAAAATTCACATATATCCTTCAAATCAGATCAAAAGAGATAGAAAGTAGAACAATTTCTCAATATAGACTAAGAGGGATGTAAGATACCTCAATAATGTGTATCAATAAATCAAGCTCCAAACCCTAGATCCAAATTATGCACTTTCACCTAATAACACATTAGGTATATAATTTCTTAATTTTGTGTACATTTTAAACCCTACAACTTTGACTTCTTATTACATTGGATTCAGTTTATGAAACCTATAACAACTAATAGGGGTTTTTCTAATCTCAAAACATATTTAACTTATTTTTTTGTAAAAATAGAGCACTAATTAATTAATTTTGCAAGTTAAAGAAAATTATTAAAATTTAAATAAGAAAATCAAATCAAAATGACCAAAAGGCTTGAGCATCACACATCAAAATCCTCATACATTACATGGTATATTCGGTACTTATGCAGTGACTAAATCTCACACGATTAAATTAGACCAGAGTCAAAATGACTTAGAAACCCATACCAATTGAGACATACATCAGAAGACATCAAGGGAAAAATTGTGCATAGGTGATCTATTATCTTCCTAATAGTGATACCTACTCATGTTCTCATTCCATCAACATGAAGTACTTCGATTCTCTAACCAAATTCTAGCTTTGTGATTTATTGTGTATCGGAACTAAGGGATGATTCCTCCTATCTGACCATGTCCTCCTAATATCAGACCGCCTCAAAAACCACCACGAGGAGGCCGGAAACCTGAGAGCAAGCTCTACATGACTGCCCGAAGTAAGAATAATAGAACTTCAATTGATGAAATAAGCATAAAGGCAAACTGGAACCTACTCCTAATGACCAAACGTCAACACCAAAGAACAAAATAGAGAAACAAAGACTTCAATTAGAGGAGTTGCTTCTCACGGTCAACCACAAAAAAACTAACGGGAAGAAAGTGGGGAAACAAGATGGACACCTCAAACGCCAAATTGTCGACCTTTAATGCATTGTACTGATCTAATAAATTGTCTTGGTATATTGATGGGAAATGTGAGGGATCTGAATGACGTGAGTGAGCTATGACTACCCTAGCCGACAAGATGGAGCTGAGAGAAGGTGTGTGAGAGAAAGAGGGGTGATGAGTGACAAAAAATGACATGGAGGAGATAGGGGATGGTGTGAGGATGAATCTATATAGTCAAATACTTAGAAAGAGATGAGGAGTCTGGTAGAGATGAGTGCGGCTGTAAAATTTTGTCCTAATCTATGAACCCGGTCTCGTCCGATCTGGAAAAAAAAATTAGATTTAATTTTGTATTTTATCAATTTGGATTGGTTCTGGGTTTTGGTATTAATGACTGAGTTGAAATTGGGTCGGTTTTGAGTGGTGATTTGTTCATCCTGAATTCAATCTAGGTTGACAATTTAGGAAAATATAAGTTCTAATTATGTACAAGTTACTATGTTTTATTTCTAATTGACAGAAGCATATGATCCAAGTTCGATTCCAAGTTACAACTTATGAAACTGGGTCTGAGTTCAGACATATCATCTTGTCAATTTTTTTATGCTGAGTCAGGTCTGGGTTGAGCTATTTTTATCAACCCAGTTGATGTCTGACCTAGAACTATCCCGAACCATTTTTTTGACATACCCTAGATATGAGAAACAGGGGAGCGACAATTCCTATGGTTGACTAGGATGTCAATGCGATGAATCCCTATCAACTTGGAGATCATTAGCTTTGGTTTCTATGAGGAATGTCTAGCCAACAAGAGATAGATGAGATGAGGGAGAAGAGATAGAGAAAGTGAGGGAGATCATCGTTGGATTGTAGAGTCTCAAAGAAGGAGGGAACCATGCAAGAGAGAAAAGTTAGAACCCACAATCTTGCCCAGCAACTCGAGTCCAACAAGGATTGGGAAATGAGTATCCATGTGACATGGACACTTTAGGAAATACATGACATAACATGTGTGGCATCAAATTCTGATTCAAAGTAAAATGGATCAAAGTCCTGATGACATTAGGATTAATTTAGAAAAAAATTTATCAACTTATATATGAGATATCTATGATTGTCCAACTAAGTTGAAAGTTGACACCTAGACCAATCAGGAACGAAAGAATCAGTTTTTGAGATTAGATTCCATTTTGAGATTATCTAGTTTGAGTTTTAGTATCATCAAGTTGTACACAATTATCTCATTATTTATCCATATATACATCAACATTATCTTCAATGTTTAGGACTTAGGATCTGATTAACATTATCTTACTCGAAACCCATTTTCATAACAATATCTTCAATAAGATACATTATTTTCTCAATTTCTAATTAAATCCATTATTTTCACAATAACTTAAATAATGACACCTCAATCATTTCTATTTACATGAAAATTCCAATTCTTATCCCAATACACATATTAAGCATATTAGGTACCATCCCAACAATTCATGCATGTTTATACACATCCAATCCTTTTTAATCACATTTTTATTATTATATGTGTATTAGTGAACAATGTGACATATATTTTGTATACTCATTCACATCTCAAGTCATGGTTAGGTTATAAGGTAGATATGAGTGTATCATGTTATGTGATGTGATTACATAAGCTAAAGTCACTTAATTTGTCATGAATATCATCAAGGACACATTCATTAGATGCACTAGGGTATAAGAATGTGAGTTACTCATAATTTGTATATTATATATTTGTTTGGGCACAACCAAACATGTAAGGGTATAACTATAACCATGTTCAATTGCATTTGTGTAGGAAACAAAAGATTGGAATTTTTTTGAAGAAACATAACACGTCATAAGGTTGGCAGTTGCTTCATTTCAGCACTCACTCTATTGTTACAAGTAATAAGGAAGCAAAAGAAATACAATCCCTGCAACAAGTAATACTTTGAAGGAACTAATTTGGGAATAGAAGAAATATGCCAAATGAATTGAAGCGGAAGTAATCATTGACTTTTCTTGGCTCAACTTATTGTTGAGATCAGTTTAAGAGATTGAAAGGTTTCATATTTCAATCTGAAAAGTGATGCAAACTGGAAAGATGGAGAAGATGAATCATGCGTGTACAAGCATATTAGGATAAAGATAGAGTGTAGGTTCATCATGGTTTTACAATAAGTCATCAATAGTGAACTATGGTCATCTCCCCCACACCATCATGATGTATGGATCCAATGCTTAAACACCTCGAGTTAGTTGAGATGCAACTCACTAGGAAATAATTCAGACAGTTTTGTGCAAAGCCACCTTCTGGACCATCCCATGACAATGGAATATCATCTATTGTGTGTTATATTATATTTTTTATATATAATTTTATTTTGTAAGTTGTGAATTTAGAATAATCATTTTTTTGTGCTTTTGTTTTCTTTCTTCTTACCATTCTTTTTTTTGTAATTCTCCTTTCCTCCTTCTAGTATGTTCTTTCTTATAATGTTTTAATCAATATTTTAGCATAATTCTCAATTATAACAAATGCACATACTTAATTTTTTTCCACCCTAATACAACAATGCATGTGAAAATGTGTTATTGTTTAACCGTATAGGTCATGTTTGGGTGCCACATTCAAAATATTTTTATAGACTTAAGTTTTGGGATTTAAATTTCATCAAATAAAAATTATGTCATTTGAAAGGAAAAAATTAGATATCAGAAAAAACAAAATGAGATATTTCTATAGGGGAGATATTGGTGTTTATATTACACCATGAAAACCACCAGAAAACTATGCAACTCCAAGAGGGACTAAGAGGAACCTATGTATTGCACTGAAGTCTATTTCCATCATAAAGAACAACCAAGGATTAGCGAGGAGACAACATACAAAGTACCTTACATGTTAAATGAAGAGTGGGGATTGGATATGTGTACAAGAAATGACCAAGGAAAGAGGAGACCTGGAGAGAGGGAGTGGTAGAGTAAGGAGGAGTAGTGGAGAGAGGGAGTGGTAGAAGAAGGGGGAGGGGTGCAATGGTGGTGAGGTTGAAAACTAGGAGAGGAGTTTCTAAGAAGAATGAGAATGCAAGGGGAAGAGGATGGAGGTGGCCAAGAAAGAGACACAATCAAAAGGGGGAGTTTGTGCTCGGAGATAGAATGGCATAGTGGAGTCAACTGTCTTGAAAGAGACCAGTCATAATGTGGTTTTAGAAAAATAATCAATATAGGTTTGATGTAGAAGGATGTATAAACACATCAAATATTCTTACAAAAGTATCATTCATCCCTTAATACCTTAGTAAATTACCAAACTACAACTTTGTAATGAATTTTATTTAGATAAAAAAATTCAAGTACAATCCCTCCTTTAGGTACTGCATCCCGACAACTCCTTAGGCTTGTACTTATTTCTGCATTTACACCCTCACATGACAATAGAAATGTAAATTTTAATACCAATTCTTTCTTGAGTGTGGGGTCCAGTATTGCTATTATAGATGAGTATGTAATATAAAATGGTGTTGTCATGATGTATTCAAAAAATTATGTGTATCCTGTGCATTGCATGAGTTTGGAAAAATTAGATTACTATGGAGACGTTCTATGTGACATTGTGCTAAAGAATAACAAGAAAATAAGATTACAGTTCATCGGTGATTTTTTCATGAGTAGGAAGTATAGAATGTAAATTCATTTGGTTAAACTCATTTTGGCTAATATAGTACCATACATAACATTAAGGGATAAGGTCACTAAAAAGAGAAGAAAAATACAAGGAGTGATGATTGTATTGTGTTTTTAGAAATGTTATAACATGGATTTTTCCCACTATCAAGTGGGTTCATCGATGTCCTCTACTTCCTTATACCATGGTTGCATCACACCCCCAATACTACAAATCCCAAAAAGATAAGTGATGCAGTGCATACATTGGTAGGAGTCAAGTTCCATTATGATCATATACAACCTTTTCAGAGTATACAAGGCCCAATCAATAATTCAAAAAAGTTAAGTAAAACTATATTTAGCCTTTTCCCTTCCCGCCACATTGCATATATGATACGAGAGGGACCAATTTGTATTTAATAAAGTCAAGACAAATGTTGAAAAACTTTATCATTGTCTTTTATATAGTTTTCTTAGAATACATAAGGACCAATTTGTCACTAGAAGTTCAAAATTATCATCTAAATCCTTCTATACTCTTGTATTGTTGTCTTATTAAAATAAAATATTAATTTACATCTCAGATGTAATTTTTTCATAGAATACCTCCTTTTCTCTTTTGTAGACAATATAGATTAGTTTACAAGGACAATTAAGTAATTATCAAAAATAAAGAAAACATTGTAGAAGAAATCATCAATGAGTATTCAAAAAACTAAAGTAAAATTGCATAAACCTTCAGTCCTTCCCACCACCTTTTCATATATAGTAAGATAGGGGTTGATCTACACTTAGAAAATTAAATTCATTCTCTCCCATTGTCTGTCATATACCTTTATTAGAACACATAAAGACCAATTACCATTTATTAATTAAGGAAAAAAACATCAAAAACCTTTTTTACTCTTGTATGACTGTCTTATTCATATTGTATTAAAATTATAACTAAAATATTTGCATAAAATAATATTGTTTTAATTTTCTTATAGTATAGATTTGTGTACAAGGATGATTTAATAATTAATAAAATTTAAAGAAAAAACTATACAAGAAAAGCTCGACGTGCTTTTTTATATATTGTATATAATTCAATATAGTTTGCTTAACATGATTTTCTTATGAAACTATAGACAAAATATATTTTATTAACAATGCAAGTTGTACATGTTTCATTAATTATTTTCATATATTACATTAAGATACATCTTGGATATTAGAAAATGAGTACAACTTTCTTGTAGTAAAATATTTGAAACAGTCAAATTCCTCCTAGACAAATGCAATGTTGCCTTACTCATGTTTTGGTTAATGCTACCTTTTTGTCTTGTAATAATCATTTCTATTTTTCATTCTAATTGTTTCTCTACTTACAATTATATCTTTGGGTCCTCAACATAAAGTATTGACAATGAGTGGCCACTCATGTGGATGCTTTCATTGACATATTGAAAGATCTTCATAGGGTGATGGAATACATCTTGAGAAATGCATGAGGAAGATAAAGACCTAGATCATGAATGAAAAGTGATCTTTATACAATATGGTGATTGTTGCTTTTTATTTTTTGAACTATAAGTCCCTTATTTGTGTGTCTTTAAATTTTTTATGTATCAAAAATATGTACGCATGGTTTGAATTGAAATGTATTGGTACTACAAGTCCCATATTAGCTCCTAAAATGAGAAATGTGCATGTTCATTGAGGTCTCCTCTTGTTTTATGTGATTATTCTAGAATTTGGATGTTTTCTGTGCTACGAATATCTTGCTTACATATTTGTGGGAAAAATATTTTCATGATACTCACTTTATGTGAGTTGTGTTATCATTGTTGGTTCAAATATAGTATTATAATGCTTTCTTCTTACCCAATGCCATAATTTTTTCATATATTTTTATGGTCAACACCATTATGATGTGATTTTAATACCCACAAGGATTATTAGTAGTAGAGCATATGATATAGAATATATAACACAACCAAATTTTTTATTGCATGCAATATTCAACATCAATTGAAGGATGAAAAATTATGGTTACATTTACATTACATTAGATAGTCTTCCATGCTTGAGGTGACACTACAAGGCCCCGAGTTAGTATAATGTAGTTTTATCTTTTTTTACCTCGGTATATATTAATATGACCTTGTTCAATATGAGTAATGTCTTTGATATATGTGTGTGAGACTTTTGCCCATGTTTCTTTGTTCTCATATGATACAATTTGAACTTTGGTCTCCTATGCATGCACTTACAGATGGATTCCACATTTTAGTGCATTATCATCTCTAGAAATAAAGGGAAGTAATCATTCAGAAACCAAGACTAACATTTTTAACAAAAATAGTCCAACGGAAAATTCCTAAATGACATATTGGAGGATGGACAAATTTTTTAAAGAATATCTTTGTGAAGATATTTCTCATACTAGTTTTAAACACATTTTAATAAATTCCATTTGTGACACTTATGATGATTTTAATGATCCTGGTGATTGCTCAATGAGTTCCTTAGTTAAATTTCATTAATTAAAGTAAGTGTTCAAAATTACGTTCCGTGATTTCTGGTAAGTTACAGACTTCAGATACAAAGATCCTGAATTCCATCTTAAAAGAGCAGAAAACAAGTTCCAGAATAACTAAAAACATGTCTTACACAATTATATTCTTCATTCACCGTAAATGACACACATAAAATTTTTAGGACTAGAAATGTTAGTGGTATGGAAATATTTATTGCCAAAACCGTAACTTAATATGACAAAATATGATAATCTATAATTGCACTATGTAAAATATTTTACTCTATAACCACCATTATCAATGCACTCTACAAATTAAAAAATACAAACACCATGAAAAAGAAATACACCACACCATGTGACAAAAAATGCAATTTACATAACATATTTTTATTATTCATGTTTAAATAATATGGTGTGAAAAAACTTTAACCATGCAAAAAGAATATAGTAAAAAATTCCCCAAAAAAATATAGTCAAAATTAATATTCTACATTATGTCAAACAATGACGAACTGAAAATTATATTTACAAACACATGAAACATGGATATTATGTGAATACTTTATATACACAAAGTGAAATAAAAAAGTGTTATCCTATAGTTTGAGAACAATATTTATATTAAGCTTACAATTAAATCATACAACAGTATTTTTTGAAGGAGTAACATCTATACTATTACCACTTTTTTGAGGTTATTATGGTTTAAAGATATTATAGTTATACATGGATATGATTCCTTTTTATGTCTTTTCCATACTTACTTATTTATATCACACTATAAAAATTAACAACATTTTTAATGATTTACATATATACACTTACAAAAAATCAATCACATAGAAGTGAATGGAACTTAAGTTCCAGAAAGTAAACTAGAGTTCTTAGAAAATGAGTTCCATATAACTTATGACTTACATAAAACCAATCGGAGCCTAAAAGGAAGAAGAAAATTAGACTTCCACAGAGGGATGACAGAAGTTGGAAAGTGAGAGAGGAGACTTGCGGGGATAGAAAGGGGAACTGAAGGCTTAGAGAGAATGAACTTGTAGGAAATGTGTATTAATATTACCATGAATTCTACTAAATTATTTTCTTGATTTTTGGGACAGCTTCGTGGGTATATATTTCTAATTCTTCTTTATAAATTAGAAATAAGTCTAAGTGAAAAATATACCTTCCTCTGTGCCTCTAGTGAAGATAATTTTTATATGAATGTCTATGTGTATATTTACTAGAATTCTCAAAAGAATAGAATGAATCAATTTCAACCTATCGCCATAGCAACCACATACCCATTGTTTCCTATCACCACAACTTCACTCCTTGTTGTCATTGATCGTGTCAAATACTTACCCATTATGTGCGATCATGTCCACCACAACTGCCAAAATGATAAGTGAGTGGAGGAAGTATATGTTTTTAATTTTTAATTATGTCATAATATTAAGAAACAAACAATTGTAATTAAATTAATAGGTTCAGGCCAGATCGAGATAAGAATTAGAAGAATAAACAATGTAGGAGAATATAAAACCTTAATAACGTACTCAAACCAGATCGCTCGTTGAAAATTGAACATGTTAGTTAAAGAAACCAGTGACCCACAATCCTTCTAGATAGGTGTTGTTCTTCTAGTCGACCTAGTCACAAACCTTATGAATATGTCTCATTCATGTTGATGACAAACGACGAGATGCACCACCAGTGCAGATCAGTGACCGCAAGAATCGCCACCTAACAGATCGCATCTCATAACTGAGAAAGCTTCTTGCTTCATCTTAACCCATGCTATATGCATGTCTAACATCCATATATCTAATAATCCCCCATAAAGTTCAATGTGTAGTGTGCTCTGACAATCAATCATGCATATTGTGTTTTCTATAGATATCTTTCCATTTAGACCTACTTGAGTTATCTAACTGTGACCCCCTGTAGGAACTAGGTGAACAAAAGTCTTGAACCTGAACCTTGGGTGCAAGAGTATAGGTTGGTAAAAACACAATAAAGATATGAAAGAAAAGAAAACTAATGCATTAAGGCCATGCATACGATTTTTTTTTATCATGATTGATATCAGGGAACAACCCAATTCCCTTGTTGAGGCCTATATAACATCAATCAATTAGTTAGAGTCTCAAAGGATGTATTGCTAACATCCTATCCTAAGACTTGATACCATTCAGAGAATAATCTCTTACTAACTTGCATTCATGACACTAATAGTTTTCCCAAGGGACAGAAACACAGATGCAAGTAGAATCAAAAGACATTACATAGTGTCATCTAATTCACCCGACAACTTGTTATTACCACATTGAACCCAATTTGTGGGATCTCCACTCTATTGGGTTGGGCTGCTACTGCATGTGAATAATGAGGGGTTTCAGTCCCATCTCCAACCTAGATTTTTCCACTAAGGCTAGAGTAAGACCTTTAATGAAAGGATCATCAACATTATCTTCGGTATCGACGTAGTCCATAACCATGACCACATTAGACACTAACTCCCTTACAAACTTGAGTCTGACTTGGATGTGTCTACGTGGATTCTGATTGTACTTGGAACTCTTTATCTTAGATATAGTCGTAGTGCTAACACAATGAACTGAAATGGAAGGAAGCAGCTTCTTTACCATAGGTAAACTAGACATAATTCCATGCAACCATTCAACTTCAAATCCAACTTCATCTAAAGCACACAACTCTGCCTCAAAAGTAGACTAAGACAATCGGGTTTGTTTCTTAGACCTCTATAAAATAGCTCCTCCTCTCAACAGGAATACATATCCTGGGAGACCGTTACTCCCAAAGTTCATGGAAATCCATCTTGCATCACTATATCCTTCAACCACAGAAGGATATTTTCCATAATGTAGACCAAGGGAACAAGTTCCCGTGATATACCTCAAAACTCTATCAAGATATTCCTAATAGGTCTTTTCGGGACAACTAGTGTATCTACTTAACTTGCTCACAACAAACACAATGTTTGTGTGATGCCTTACACCACAAAAAGCGAGATTACTCAAAAACCAAATGTAGAATTATAACTAAGCAAGTGGATTACCAGAAAACACAGGAAATTAAAATCAATTTTCACAAAAGCACCATAAGCATAGGCCTTATTATATATGGATCCATAACAATGCCACCTATATCACATAACATATATCATGGTTCTTACATCAGTATTCTCTAACATTCCTATCATTAACTGGTTACATGAGATACCTATTCCATATATATATATAGACATGCTATATATTACATACATGGCTCACAAGCCAAAAACATCGTATTGATAGCATATCCAAAAACCACATCGAGAACAACCCCAAGGACCTGAGTGTACAGGGACGACATCTAGGACTCAATCACCAAAACACTAGAAGCACATCCAACCTATCAGCTACTGCTCTTCCTCAGCTGCACGATCTTTACCTCTTTGTGCACAACCACCTAAAAGATGTGGAAACCCACAGGGTGAGACTCAATGTCCCAATGAGAGATATAACTCTCTGCAAATGTCCATTAAAATATAAATAATTAAGCAGGTAGATAAAACACTTTGCATGTAGAGAAGATTCAACTAAACAATATGTATCCAACAGATAAAGCATATTAAGAAAAACTAGGCAGTTACCACTGAATAAGAGAAGAATTAATATTCTAAGAAGAAATATGAAGAACATGTATAATAATCGATTTCTCTTGCCACCTTATAATTCAAGAAATCAGTTGAAAGATAAGGAAAAAGGGATCATCCAATGTTATTCACATTTGACCCTAAGCAAGTACACTACACAGTTGTGTTACTTCTTTTATTATTCCCCTATGTATTTGAGTCGTACCACCCAAATCCAACCGACCACTGCTAAGTTGAAATGGGTTCCATACAAGGTCAACGGAAGAGCTAGAATCTATGACCTCCCCAACACCTCTTGGTCAGCACAAGAGAAAACACCACAAAGACATATTAGTCAACTGCTACAACAACATATAGTCAAGCTGAAGGATTGGCTCATGCATGGCCATCCATATACAATAACACTTGTCCCATCTTGGTATAGGTAACAATGCTACAAGAACATGCTCATGCATGGATATTCTAAAAAGATGCATCACATGCAGTTACACTGTTGTCTATCACATATCATAAGGAGAACAACTCATGCATGGCCATCTCACACAACTTGTAATTGTGGATGCAAGGAGATACTCGACTTGCACCCCCACATATTCAAAAATATATGCTCTGAGTTTCCTGTAGGAATAATCATTTCACCATCCAGCACTAAGACTGACACTAGAATGGATCTATGGCACATGGCACCTGCATGATTAGAGTTTCACTTTATTAGTTATACCAATTGAGTGTCTTTTAGAATCAATCAATTTACAATGTAAATATATAAAACAAATTCTACAAAGATAAGGGAATGGTGCAACTCCAGAAGATATAAAATGTATAAGGAGTGAACTACTCATGTCATCACCACATGATACTTGTAGCACTGCCATTCATAAGGCCATCACCAATGTCACATCACTAGGGGATATAAATCCCTAAATCATATTACTATAGGATATCACCTCAACTAGCCATGAAGCATCCACATGGTCATAGGACCCATCACATTAATATGATCTCATCAAGGCTTGTAGACATCACCCTGTATCATATAATTATCACCACACCATACACAAGCCATGGCATTAATTTCACCTGCAAGGTTAGGGTTTCATAAACAAGAGAGAGATAGAACACTATTATTGCATCCAAATCACAAAAATAGGATTTACTTAAGCAGAAGCAAATCATTTGTAGCAGATTACTGAAAATCACTAAAAATTAAAACTTTTTGCAAAGAGATCCACACCTAGGAAATCTTTTCCATCAAGAACCATTGTATACCATTTACATTCTGGTTTAAACGTACATAACATGTACCATCTCTCCTCAGTGATTACAACATTAGCTGCCTTATAAACATTATATACAGACAACATACAAATCTCGAGGCATCAAGCCAAAATCTCAAATGATTCATTAAAACAATAAATATAAACTACGAGGACCCGAGAGTACAGAGATGACACATAAGACTTTCTAACTACATAACTTGACAGCCAATATCTCCACCTGAGATCTCACTACTGTCCCTGATGTTATTGCTGTTGTCCTTTCCCTGCAAAAGGATTTCTGCTTCTGTGTCCGCATTCACCTAAAACGTTAGATCCCATGGGGGTGAGACAATTGTAAATTGCCCCAACAGGAGATATAACTCTCCGCCAAAACATTGTTATAGCAGTTTATTAAAATAAACCGAATAGAAGGATTTATATATATAATCAACAACAAATAAATCACTGTAGGAATAGAGGAAGTAATCTCCTTTCCCAAGGAGAACATTGCATCTACACATGGTAGAATCATAGTTCATCCATCAACTTGTAATGAATACAAACAGATATGAATAACATCAATGAACTAAAGTTGTATAAAAGAAATGTAACATCAGCCAATGAATTTCTGTATTCAATCCTTAAGAAAACATGCTATACGGTTGATTTCATTTTACAATCACACTTATGCCCTAAGGAGATGAGGTATACCGCACATACTCCAATCGACCACTGCGAAGTCGAAATTGGTACCATACATAAGTCAATGGAAGAGTCAGATTCCCATGACCTCTCACATCCCGGTCAGTGTGGGACCACAAGCAGGACTATGTTAACTACTCAAAATAGCTTCCCAGGGTATATTGGAACTTCACTATAGAGTTACAAGGTCAACTGCACTCTCATCGGCCATCAAGAGATTTAATGTTTATCTCCTCGAACCGACATTAAATATCATTGGGAGATTAATGTTACATCTATCCCAACCATCGGGAGATTTATAATACATCCATCCCGACACATGAAGGATTGAGAGGTTTGATGTTTACCTTTCCTCAATATCTTCACCAGACGTAAGGATATTTTTCGCCCATTTACCCCCACTTATTCAAAATATGCATTCCGAGTTTTGTCGTAGAGAACCCGTTTCACCATCACCTAAATACTGACAATGATGGATCTATGGTCAGGGCTCTACATGAAAAGATTTCACTTGATTAATTAAGTACACCTTCATATTCTTTTAGCATCAGCCAAGTTCTCAAACATGGCTTATTACAACAATGCTATAAAGAGACATGTACTAATTTCATCAAATACTTATCAGTCTTTAAAAGACCTTGGGAACTCAGTCCGTTATATCAATACTGGAAATTCTCATCCCTTCACATTCTCATCACCATAATCATATGGTTATGGGTATTCAAACCCTTAACTCATCATTGAGCATCATTACCATCTATTAGGTAACTATCACCTTCAGGTCATCAGACCAAGGCATTCATGATACTTGTTACACAAGCATCACACATGGCTCTCAAGGCCACAAAATATATTGTCACCTCTTTCTAGGCAATAACTTACTCATATGACTCATGAAATCCATGCACATTTGTTACTTTTACTAAGCAACAACAACATTAAGGCACATAATTCCAAGCAACATTTATTATATAAATGTCACAACTCAAACCTGGCTATGTTCATCATCTCATAATATATGCATGGTTATTAAGCATAGTAAGAGTCATACAAGTCATTGATCACATCATGTGATTCAATAGTAACACCATTATTCCTTTACCAGGAATTAGGGTTTACTATCAAATAGGGCTTTTTATCCCCTTTACCCAAAATTAGGGTTAGGGTTCCCCATTTCTCATTAATTAGGGTTTCATGATTATATTATTTGTCCAATCCTCAATTCATTATTCCATACCTATGGGCATTCAAAGATATCATAATTGATTATTCAAGATCATTACTCTCATCATATAGCATTAATGATCATCAATTCAAGGTATGAGTTCAATTCTCATCCTCATCGTGGTATGATTACATCATACTCATTAATTTGGCTTAACCCCATTCTCAAGGTACATTAATTAACACTTATCAAAGTGAATCAACTCATTACATTTTATTGTAATAGTTGCATAACACACTTCATATGTTCCTTACCCAATTATATTGGATTTGAAGTGTATCAAGGTATATAAACCCTGAAGTGCTTAATTTGATCACTATCGTATCTTGATGTATCACTTTTCTCATCATTCAAGACTCTCTTGAGTTAATCAACTTATCTTGTATTAAGGTATTTCCTTCTTAACACATTCCATCACTAAACTCTCACCTTTAGCACATAATGCATAGGCCACACATTAGAATTGTCCACCTATCTTTAATGATGTGGACTTGTCTAATGATAAGGACATTTCTTACAATAAGGTTGCTTATAATCAACCACATGAAATATTTCACCTTTATAAGGTAATTCCATCTATCTCATTATTAGGGTTTCCTTATACCCTTACTTAAAATCAAGATTAGAGTTTCTTGACATATTGCCCATGATTAGGGCTTTATGTATTTATGACTCCACATTAGAGTCTCACATACCTTCACCCTTCTTAGGGCCTCTCATCACAACATAGTATTAGAGCTTCATGTGGTGTTAATTCTTAATCAGGGTTTCTCATGGAATCACCCTCAACTAGGGTTTCACATGGAATCACCCTCAACTAGGGTTTCACATGGAATCACCCTCAACTAGGGCTTCTCATGGAATCACCCTCCACTAGGGTTTCACATGGAATCACCCTCAACTAGTGTTTCACATGGAATCACCCTCAACTAGGGTTTCTCATATATCATTAAATGACATCACCCTGAATTGATTCTCACATCACATCACCACATCAATGTTCCATATACATCATTCTAACTTAGGGTTTCTCATGACATTACCTTAGAATATGATTTCACTTGGAATCATCCTTAATTAGGACTTCCACTATAGTTACGCACAATTTGGGTCTACTATTCATCTCCATTAGGATTTCATTCAATTGTCCATAATTAGAGATTCACTATTCATCCCAATTCAGGTTTTACATCTAATTTCCCTAAATTAGAGTTATGCATATCATTAACCTGGATTAGGGTTACATCCTCACCCTAGATTAGGGTTTCATTTAGAATTTCCCTCTATTAGGGTTAAAGACCAATAACCTTGTCAATTAGGGCTTATATTCATGATTAGGGTTTTGTGATCTCTTTGCTAAGGATCATACCCTTAATCACCACACGAATCATACTCATGTATGAATTCCATTCTTTCATCCTCTCAATCTTGATTAGGTCATATCAACCCTTCAATCAAGTGCATACAACTATGATTGACATAATGCACCAAATTATTGCTCTTATAGTGATTAGGGTTTTTCCCCTTTAATAGTACTAATCATTTAGGCACTTATAGGTCTTTAACCTTTGTACCATCTTTGATTACCATCACTATCAATCCTTGGATCATTGTAACAATCATTACCTTCCATTTCCAAGTGATTGAATCACTAACAACCTTCAAACAGTTTTGAGGTTTCATCACCAAACGGTTTTGAAACCGTTTGGCCTCCAAACGGTTTTGAAACCGTTTGACCCCAAAAGGTTTCAAGACCGTTTGGACTCAAATGGTCTCAAGACTGTTTGGGCCAAATCAGTCCCAAAACCGCAAGGGTTCATGAGGTACTTTCATCAATTAGTTGATTATGATTAGAAACATTGAAGCCTACAATCAATTGAATTATTGAGCTTCAACCATAATTGGCCCTTGGATCTTTAATCCATCAATCACCACATTTGACCATCCAAATGGTATTGAGGTTCTTGACGTCATTCGGTCTTGAGGTGCTTGACCTATAAATGGTTTTGAAACCGTTTGCCCATCTCATCATCAAAATCCATAACATCCAATTAGGGTTTTGATCATTGGATTGATTATCAAATCAACAATTGATTGCTTTTCAATTTGGTATCATTGGATCATCAAATACTCAACCCTAGACCTTCAAATGGTCTTGGTTGTCCTCCAAATGGTTTTGAAACCGTTTGGGTTAACCAACCCAAAGACTCAACACAATCAATTACAAATCAGCACTTAACCCGATTAGGGTTTGCCACTTGGTGATTAATTATGCATTGAATTAATAAATTGGATCCTTTAGATTATCATTCAACATGTATTAGGGTTCTGACCTCAAACAGTCAACCCTCTCAAATAGCCAACTCCCTCAAACGGTTTGGGTCTCAAAACACCAAATGGTTTTGAAAGTGTTTGGTCTCCAAACGGTTTGGTGAAACCGCTTGGACCAACAAGTTGGAAACCGTTTTCCTTGGATATTTGGGGAGGTGTATGCTTATGATGATATAATCATCATCGATCTCTAAACTCACGAAACTTTCTGTGATTTCCATGGTGATTGCACCATTCAACCAAATCAATAATCGTGAATGAAGAAAGGATCATTATTTGATAAGGAATTGAATGCAATAACAATAATAAGGGTTAAAGTTATAAAAACCACCTCCAATTGAACTTCAAAGCTCCAAGCTCACGTCAAAAATGGTGGATGCAACTCCTTTCACCATTCCAAGGCTCGTCCTCAAGGTTTGAGTGAAAAGGAATGGTTAGAATTGAAGAGGGGATCGAAATAGGAAGAAATCTTGCATTGATTTGTGATTTCCGCCATGGATTCAAGGTGAAAAGGGATCAAGGAGCTTTCCAACAGGTTAGGGGTCGTCCTCCTGATCCTCCCAAGCTCCCTTGGTCGTTTTCCAAGCAAGTAGAAGAAGTGGGGTCGAAAAAGCCTTTCATTTGGCTTGTAAAGAGTCTTTTTATAAAAATTCAATGAGAGAGAATATGCTTTATAAAAATTCACTTGATCCCAAAAATAGAGCCGCCTCTTCCCCCTAAACTTCCTTATATCCGAGGCTATATTTATTTCCTCTTATTCCTCTCAATTATCCATGATTTAAAGAAAAGAAAATTAAGCACCTCAAATCATATTATACTAATATCCATATGTGAGTGGATATTTCTTTTTCTTATAAAATTGTGAGTGAGTTATCCACTCCCTTCAATATTTTTGTGGTCCTTGCAAAGCTCAAGGATGTACACACACATCTGAATCCAACCATTTTAATTTTGGTTGAAGGCCCTTCAATTAATACATTTATTTTTGCACTAAATTGAATTAGGGTTTCAATTAGGATTAAATCTTGATTATTTTAATATCAAGATTCTCTCTCCTCCAACTTAATTCAAATGAGGCGTCCCTCTCATTTTCTTTTCTCTACATGATGCGAAGAAACATTAGGACCTTATTGAAGTGGTAATTTGCATATTGAACCCTAGGTTTTGGGTAAATTGCACATTACACCAAAACTAGGTTTTAATGCACATACATTACTTTATCAGCTCTTTCTTGGTACTCAGGCTTCCATAAGCCATAAATATACATCATATTCACTCTCATGATGATTCAACACATGAGGAACATATTATCATGCAAAATTTTCACTTAAACTCCTCCACTTGGGTAATTTGCACTTTAGTCCAAAACAAGCAAAACATTGATTTCAACAATGTTCAAAAAGGACTAGAATTGCAACATAGGTTCCTCTTGAGCCCTAATTACTTTTCACAAGATAAGATTAAGCATATAATCATATCTCTTAATCAAAACACCTAGGGTTAAAACATAACCCAGGCCAGGGATGTTACAAATTATAAACCCCTAATAAGGATTTTGCCCCCGAAATCTAGTTAAAGGAAGACATATATTATTCAATCATCATACTATCTAGTCTTCTCATAACATCTGCTTATTATGGAGACACCATAAATCTTCAATCAGCACAAAGCGTTTCCTTACAAGATTCTCATAGAATCAACACACAAGGCACATGCTCCACTATTCCTCATCATTGACTGTGGAGTCAATTTTGTGTCAAGTAACACTTTTCTTGTTCAGAGAAACATCATACATTCTTTATTAATATCATGTTTATGCAGAGCATAAACCCCTAACATATGATGTTCATATTATTTTATATAATCATACTAATTTCATAGTTGACCACTCCAGGTAGCCAACATAAACCATCTGATATTTCTCAGATACCGGAATCTTTCACCTTTGTATCTATCACATGTATTGAGAACACATCACATATTTATCTTCCTTTCATCTTGGAACATTAATTGTTACATATTTCCTCATCTTGGAACCAAAGTCCAAGATAAACT
Organism: Alisma plantago-aquatica; assembly: GCA_963693085.1. Lineage (NCBI taxonomy): Eukaryota > Viridiplantae > Streptophyta > Magnoliopsida > Alismatales > Alismataceae > Alisma > Alisma plantago-aquatica. The sequence continues at coordinate 1,084,415,624 of OY856412.1, read as the reverse complement.
GATACTTTTCTAAGTATCCATCACATGAACATATTTATCTTATGCACATCAAGTGTCCTAAGACCCACCTGATTGCCATGTCCCTGAAAGGAAAGAAAACAAGGATTCATATTCCTCTTATTAATTCATGTATTTTCAACTATTCATGAACTATTTACTCTTTATCTCATCCTAGGTTCCTTGCCTTCAGCAAAGGAATTTATAAGGATGATTACATATCATTATCCCTTTATTTATTGTTATCTAGCATGTTTATGATCATCTCATGATCTCATCACATTTTTCCCATTTCCTCATTATGGGAAAGATCTTTATTATACTTACATCTTTATTGAACAAGGTTCATCTCCCTTATTCTTATTCTTATCTTATGAGGAGTACACTTTTAGTTCCTCATACCAACATGCTCATCTGATATTCTCTCAGACTTCCCTTTCTTATGCTTAGGATATGACACATTTTTCATTCCATATTTCTAATTTCATGATACTCATTAGATTGTCTCAGAATGACTAGTTGATCAGAGCAATCAAAAAGACAACAATCTAAGAGTTTCCATACTCACTTTATCATCAATAGTTGTATACTTGGCCAAGGTATATAAACACTGAGATTAAGTGGTATGCACTTTGTATACTATCATATTCCTTCTTTTTCATATAATCATAAGCATAAGGTTTAACATCCCTGGATTTTATCCAGGCATCTCTTCTGTACCTCATCTTTTCTTATAGAGGTAAGAACAACATAAAACATTTGTAATGTTTTACTATGCAAAACATAAGTCCTCATGGGACTATTCAAGGAAAGTCCAATCAATTACTTTCTCAATTAATCAAGGAATTCATAAAATGACATATTTGAATGACATTATCTTGTCTAACCTGTCATGATTCGTGGATTATTTACTGCCTCAGGCTGACTCTACCTCAAAGGTTGATTCAACAGGCTAAGGTTGAGCACAGACTCAATTTAAGTTCAGAAATTCATCATTTCCTTTTACTTCAACCTGCTGATGCTGATCACAAATCTTGTTGATATCTAAAAACATCATCATTGGGGGCTGGTAATCTAGGTTACACTGTCAATGCTTGATCCATTATATACATTACTGTTGCCCTAAATTCTCCAACAGTAATACTTAATGAAGGATTTTCCTATTATAGTTGGATCAGCTAGGGGATTCTCAAGCAATTGTCTCTCTCTTGCATGCCCCCATGCACCTATTCTTGGTGCAACATTGTTGCTTTCTACAACAACCTCCTCATGTGACCCAGTCATCTTTAAGTTCTTCTTCTCTTATACAAGAAGAAGACACTGTCAGATACACTGGATGACACCAGAACAGACTCTAGTACCTTAGTCCTATGTCTCTATATACTCAGCGAACCTAGAGCTCTGATACCAACTAAATTGTTGCATCCAACTCAGAAAAATAGGATTTACTTAAGCGGAAGAGAATCATTTGCAGCGGATTAATGAAAATCACTAAAAATTAAAACGTTTTGCAAAGAGATCCACGCATAGAAAATCTTTTCCATTAAGAACCATTGTATAACATTTACATTCTGGTTCAAACGTACATAACTTGTACCATCTCTCCTCATAGATTACAACATCAACTTCCTTATAAACATTATATACAAACAACATACAAATCTTGATGCATCAAGCCAAAATCTCAAATTATTCATTAAAACACTAACTATAAACTCTTAGGACCCGAGAGTACAGAGACGACACATAGGACTTTCTAACTACATAACTTGACATATAGTATCTCCACCTGAGATCTCACTGGCTCACTGATGTCCCTGATGTTATTGTTGTTGTCCTTTCCCTGTAAAAGGATTTCTACTTCTGTGTCCGCGTCCACCTAAAAAGTTGGATCCCACGAGGGTGAGACAATTGTAAATTACCCCAGTGGGAGATATAACTTTGCGCCAAAACATTGTTATAGTAGTTTATTAAAATAAATCGAGCAGAAGGATTTATATATATAATCAACAACAGATAAATCACTGTAGGAATAGAGTGAAGTAATCTCCTTTCCCAAGGAGAACATTGCATCTACACATAGTAGAATCGTAGTTCATCCATCTACTTGTAATGAATACAAATAGATATGAATAACATCAATGAACTAAAGTTGTATAAAAGAAATGTAACATCAGCCAATGAATTTTTGTATTCAATCCTTAAGCAAACATGCTATACGACTGATTTCATTTTACAATCACACTTATGCCCTAAGGAGATGAGGTATACCGCTCATACTCCAACCGACCACTGCGAAGTCGAAATCAGTACCATACATAGGTCAATGGAACAACCGGATTCCCATGACCTCTCACATCCCAGTCAGTGCGGGACCAAAAGCAGGACTATGTTAACTGCTCAAAATAGCTTTCCAGGGTATACTGGAACTTCGCTATAGAGTTACAGCGTCAATTGCACTCTCATCGGCCATCGAGAGATTTAATGTTTATCTCCTTGACCCGACATTAAATATCATTCGAAGATTAATGTTACATCTATCCCAACCATCGAGAGATTTATGATACATCCATCCTGACACATGAAGGATTGAGAGGTTTGATGTTTACCTTTCCTCAATCTCTTCACCGGACATAAGGATATTTTTTGCCCATTTACCCCCACATATTCAAAATATGCGTTTCGGGTTTTTCCGTGGAGCACCCGTTTCACCATCACCTAAATACTGACGATGATAGATCTATGGCCAGGGCTCTACATGAAAATATTTCACTTGATTAATTAAGTACACTTTCATATTCTTTTAGCATCAGCCAAGTTCTCAAACATGACTTATTACAACAATGCTATAAAGAGACATGTACTACTTTCATCAAATACTTATCAGTCTTTAAAAGACCTTGGGAACTCAATCCCTTATATCAATACTGGAAATTCTCATCCCTTCACATTATCATCACCATAATCATATGGTTCTGGGTATTCAAACCCTTAACTCATCATTGAGCATCATTACCATCTATTAGGTAACTATCACCTTCAGGTTATCTGACCAAGGCATTCATGATACTTGTTACACAAGCATCACACATGGCTCTCAAGGCCACAAAATATCTTGTCACCTCTTTCTAGGCAATAGCTTACTCATGTGACTCATGAAATCCATGCACATTTGTTACTTTTCCTAAGAAACAACAACATTAAGGCACATAAGGCCAATCAAAATTTTTTATATAAATGTCACAACTCATACCTGGCTATGTTCATCATCTCATAATACCTGCATGGTTATTAAGCATAGTAACAGTCATACAAGTCATTCATCACATCATGTGATTCAATAGTAACACCATTATTCCTTTACCAGGAATTAGGGTTTATTATCAAATAGGGATTTTTATCCCCTTTACCCAAAATTAGGGTTAGGGTTCCCCATTTCTCATTAATTAGGGTTTCATGATTATATTATCTGTCCAACCCTCAATTCATTATTCCATACCTATGGGCATTCAAAGATATCATAATTGATTATTCAAGATCATTACTCTCATCATATAGCATTAATAATCATCAATTCAAGGTATGAATTCAATTCTCATCCTCATCATGGTATGATTACATCATACTCATTAATTTGGCTTAACCCCATTCTCAAGGTACATTAATTAACACTTATCAAAGTGCATCAACTCATTACACTTGATTGTAATAGTTGCATAACAGACTTCATATGTTCCTTACCCAATTATATTGGATTTGAAGTGTATCAAGGTATATAAACCCTGAAGTTCTTAATGTGATAACTATCATATCTTGATGTATCACTTTTCTCATCATTCAAGACTCTCTTGAGTTAATCAGCTTATCTTGTATTAAGGTATTTCCTTCTTAATACATTCCATCACTAAACTCTCACCTTTAGCACATAATGCATAGCCATACATTAGAATTGTCCACCTATCTTTAATGATGTGGACTAATCTAATGATAAGGACAATGCTTACACTAAGGTTGCTTATAATCAACCACATGAAATATTTCACCTTTATAAGGTAATTCCATCTATCTCATTATTAGGGTTTCCTTATACCCTTACTTAAAATCAGGATTAGAGTTTCTTGACATATTGCCCAGAATTAGGGTTTTATGTATTTATGACTCCACATTAGAGTCTCACATACCTTCACCCTTCTTAGGGCCTCTCATCACAACATAGTATTAGAGCTTCATGTGGTGTTAATTCTTAATCAGGGTTTCTCATGGAATCACCCTCAACTAGGGTTTCACATGGAATCAACCTCAACTAGGGCTTCTCATGGAATCACCCTCAACTAGGGTTTCACACAGAATCACCCTCAACTAGGGTTTCACATGGAATCACCCTCAACTAGGGTTTCTCATATATCATTACATGACATCACCCTAAATTGATTCTCACATCACATCACCACATCAATGTTCGATATACATCATTCTAACTTAGGGTTTCTCATGGCATTACCCTAGAATAGGATTTCACATGGAATCATCCTTAATTAGGATTTCCACTATAGTTATCCACAATTTGGGTATACTATTCATATCCATTAGGATTTCATTCAATTGTCCATAATTAGAGATTCATTATTCATCCCAATTAGGGTTTTACATCTCATTTCCCTAAATTAGAGTTATGCATATCATTAACCTGGATTAGGGTTACATCCTCACCCTAGATTAGGGTTTCATTTATAATTGCCCTCAATTAGGGTTAAAGACCAATAACCTTATCAATTAGGGCTTATATTAATGATTAGGGTTTTATGATCTCTTTGCTAAGGATCATACCATTAATCACCACACGAATCATACTCATGTATGAATTCCATTATTTCATCCTCTCAATCTTGATTAGGTCATATCAACCCTTCAATCAAGTGCATACAACTATGATTGACACAATGTACCAAATTATTGCTCTTATAGTGATTAGGGTTTTTCCCCTTTAATAATACTAATAATTTAGGTACTTATAGGTCTTTAAACTTTGTACCATCTTTGATTACCATCACTATCAATCCTTGCATCATTGGAACAATCATTACCTTCCATTTCCAAGTGATTGAATCACTAACAACCTTCAAACAATTTGAGGTTTCATCACCAAACGATTTTGAAACTGTTTGGCCTCCAAACGGTTTTGAAACCGTTTGACCCCAAATGGTTTCAAGACCGTTTGGACTCAAACGGTCTCAAGACCATTTGGGCCAAATCAGTCCCAAAACAACAAGGGTTCATGAGGTACTTTCATCAATTAGTTGATTATGATTAGCAACATTGAAGCCTACAATCAATTGAATTATTGAGCTTCAACCATAATTGGCCCTTAGATCTTCAATCCATCAATCACCACCTTTGACCATACAAACGGTCTTGAGGTTCTTGAACTCATTCGATCTTGAGGTGCTTGACCTCTAAATGGTTTTGAAACCATTTGCCCGTCTCATCATCAAAATCCATAACATCCAATTAGGGTTTTGATCATTGGATTGATTATCAAATCAACAATTGGTTGATTTTCAATTTGGTATCATTGGATCATCAAATACCAATACATACTCAACCCTAGACCTTCAAATGGTCTTGTTTGTCCTCCAAATGGTTTTGAAACCATTTGGGTGATTCTCAAACGGTTTTGAAACCGTTTGGGTTAACCAACCCAGACACTCAACACAATCAATTACAAATCAGCACTTAACCCGATTAGGGTTTGCCACTTGGTGATTAATTATGCATTGAATTAATCAATTGGATCCTTTAGATTATCATTCAACATGTATTAGGGTTCTGACCTGAAATGGTCAACCCTCTCAAATGGTCAACTCCCTCAAACGGTTTGGGTCTCAAAACACCAAACAATTTTGAAATTGTTTGGTCTCCAAACGGTTTGGTGAAATCGTTTGGACCAACAAGTTGGAAACCGTTTGCCGTGGATATTTGGGGAGGTGTATTCTTATGATTATGTCATCATCATCAAGCTCTAAACTCACGAAACCTACTGTGATTTCCATGGTGATTGCACCATTCAACCAAATCAATAATCGTGAATGAAGAAAGGATCATTATTTGATAAGGAATTGAATGCAATAACAATAATAAGGGTTCAAGTTATAAAACCCGCCACCAATTGAGATCCAAAGCTCCAAGATCACGTCAACAATGGTGGATGCAACTCCTTTCACCATTCCAAGGCTTGTCCTTAAGGTTTGAGTGAAAAGGAATGGTTAGAATTGAAGAGGGGATTGAAATAGGAAGAAATCATGCATATATTTGTGATTTCCACCATGGATTCAAGGTGAAAAGGGATCAAGGAGCTTACCAACAGGTTTGAGGTCGTCCTCCTGGTCCTCCAAAGATACCATGGTCGTTTTCCAAGCAAGGAGAAGAAGTGGGGTCGAAAAAGCTTTTCATTTGGCTTGTAAAGAGTCTTTTTATAAAAATTCAATGAGAGAGAATATGCTTTATAAAAATTCACTTGATCCCAAAAATAGAGCCACCTCTTCCCCCCTCAAATTCCTTGGATATGAGGCTATCTTTATTTCCTCTTATTCCTCCCAATTATACATGATTTAAAGAAAAGAAAATTAAGCACCTCAAATCATATTATACTAATATCCATATGTGAGTGGATATTTCTTTTTCTTATAAAATTGTGAGCGAGTTATCCACTCCCTTGGATATTTTAGTGGTCCTTGAAAAGATCAAGGACATCCACACACATATGAATCCAACCATTTTAATTTTGGTTGAAGGCCCTTTAATTAATACATTTATTTTTGCACTAAATTGAATTAGGGTTTCAATTAGGATTAAATCTTGATTATTTTAATATCAAGATTCTCTCTCCTCCAACTTAATTCAAATGAGGCGCCCCTCTCATTTTATTTTCTCTAAATTATGCCAAGAAACATTAGAGACCTTATTGAAGTGGTAATTTTCATATTGAACCCTAGGTTTTGGGTAAAATGCACATTACACCAAAACTAGGTTTTAATGAATATACATTGCTTTATCAGCTCTTTCTTGGTACTCAGGCTTCCATAAGCCATAACTCTGCATCATATTCACTCTCATGATGCTTCAACACATGAGGAACATATTATCATGCACAATTTGTACTTAAACCCCTCAACTTGGGTAATTTGCACTTTAGTCCAAAACAAGCAAAACATTGATTTTAGCAATGATTAAAAAGGACTAGAATTGCAACATAAGTTCCTCTTGAGCCCTAATTACTTTTCACATGATAAGATTAAGCATATAATCATCTCTCTTAATCAAAACACCTAGGGTTAAAACATAACCCACGTCAGGGATGTTACAACTATATTATGATAACCACCTACAAAGAGAGAGATTCGAACGCATCACTAATCCCCAAATTAGGGTTAGGGTTTCATACATAGACAATTAGGGTTTTATAGTTACATTCAATCACCAAACCCTAGATACACCATCTCCCACTTTCTTGGAACATATTAGGGTTAGGAAACATAATTAGGATTAATCAAACAATCATTCAAACAACACTATACATAAATCATCACTTTCTTACTCATACACATGTCTGTACCTTGATCATCCATCACATATGTTTCACAACCTCTCATGAAACAGGTGTCTCGACCACCCTTAAGCAAAGTGTCTCAATCACCTTCATGCAAGGTGTCTCTACCGCAATAAGACTAGGTGTCTCAAACACCACACTAAAACATGTCTCGACCACCTCAAAGGGAAGCATCTCGACCAAAACAGAAGCAAGGTTCATGACCAGCACAAGGGCATGCATCTCGACCAAAACTAACGCACCTATCTCAACCAAAACAAAAGTGATGTCTCGACCATCACCAAAAAATGCCTCGACCCAAGAAAAACATGGTGTAGTGACCACCAAGGAAAGAGACCATAATCAAAATAGAGATTAACCAAGGTTAAAATACAAGAATACCATGGCTGAAATAAAAGATAGCATCAAGGAAAACCACCATCATTAAGGAGAAAAACCTCACAAAAAATGGGCACAAAAAACCGTAGAACATATACTTGTGAAAACTGCCATGTAAACCTCATGTAGGAGAGATATAATCAAGTTTAAAACATCCTAATAGAGCCTATAGCTCCATGTTATAGTAATGTACACGAACCTTAAGCAGGTGATCAAAACCAAGGTCAAAAGATAGATAAAGGTCACACATTCCATCATCTTCTCAAAATCGGGTACCATAAATTAGGGTTTCGGATTCTCATCAAACCAAGCATGATAATCATCATTATTCAAGTTATAGGGTATGGTATCACCTACTAGCATGTTAAGGGTACGTTTTAGAGAGAGAAATAACAACATGTATGTAAATAAAAGTGCAATAATAGAGAGGGTAGAGTGTTATATAACCTGCCTTAAGTGTAGAGGCAAGCTCCAAGCATACAATCACCGTGGATGATGATGCTCCACCAAAGGCTCCACTTTTGGCCCAAAGGTCACCTTAAGAAGAAGAAGAATATACCAAGGTCAAAGATTGATCAAGAAAAGAGGGGAAGAGGCCCTAGGCCAAACCAAAAAAAGAAGAGAGAAAGAGGGAAGAAACTTCCTCTCACTTGGATACAACCTTGTCAAAACATTGCCTATAACCCTTGTGATGAGGGATTCCCCTCCAAAACGACCACCATGGATGATTTAAGGTATATGGCAGAGAAAAGAGAAGAAGATGGGGTAGAATATCAAAGGAAAACATCATCAAGGAAAGGCATACACTTACCTAGGTTGAATATGACCAAACGTCACCACATGCAAGGGATCTCGGTCACCAAATCTCCAAGGATCAGTCCTTCTAGCTCCTTAAGGTTCCAAGGACGAGCAAGAAAGGAAGGAGAATGAAGAGGTTCGAAAAGGGTTACTTGCATGGGGTGAAGAGGATTTATATACTTGAGGAGGAGAGAAGTAGGGTGGAGATGAGGTGTCAACATGAGAGGGCTCCAAAGAGACACTTGTCCACCCAAGAAACACACACGCAACCACTATATGAATGCATGCACAAAATGGTGATACAACCAATGTTGGATATCGACCTATTAAGGTCACCAACACATTGGTCACAGTCGAGACACATCAAGAGGTTGAGACAACACCAAAACAACTTGTCTAGGTCGAGAGAAAAGGTCACCAAAACACTCAAGGTCAAGATAAACCACCAAAGGACAAACCATCTCAAACCAGCCAATCCAATACCATCTTGGTTGAGACAAAACCAAGAAAAGGTAGTTGTCTCGGTTGAGACACACACAAGACACCCATCAAGTTCAAGACAAAGGTCACTCACTCAACCATGGTCACATGGTCGACACCAAGCAAACCCAAGAAACCCTACTCACCTCTAGAGATGTCACCACTCATTCAAGGCCCACCCAAGGTGCCCCAAAGAATCATACTCTCTTTGATGAAGCCAGAGAAGGGAATGTACATACTAGGCATGGAAAATTGCAAGATAACCCTCACAATTGGGTAAATTGCAATTTGACCCAAAATAAGCACATAAAGCACAAACATCATCCAAATAAGCTCAATATGGAAACTTAATCTCTATAAAAGCTCTAAAAGAATCTCAAGGGATTAGATCAAGGTTTTAAGAACTTAATCAAGAAAAATAAATAGGGTTAGCCCAAAATATAGGTTAGGGATCTTACAGTTTGGACATGTGTAGTTTATAAGATACATCAAACTTCCAATAATCTGAGAGTGTCATAATTGAGACACAAGAACTCCATTATCATTCTAGAACAAGGCCTTAGATGAATCATATGGAGTTTTAATAGGTTTATGTGATGTGTTCTCAAACCTCTCCAGTATCTTCTCAATATAGTGAAATTGAGATAGAGTTATACCGTCAGTAGACCTTATGATTTTAATCCCTAAAATTACATTAGTGACACTCAAATCCTTCATCTCAAACTTTCTACACAAGAATGACTTTGTCTAATTTACTACTTTCACATGAGAACCAAAAAGAAGGATATCATTGACATATAAAAATAACAAAATGAATCCACCATTGATGATTTTACAATAGAGACACTTATCAAATTCATTAGAAACAAAGACAAACGATGATATCACTGAATCAAACTTCTCGTGCCATTTCTTAGGGGCTTGTTTCAAGCAATATAATGACATAACAAGTTTACACACTTTGGACTCATTTGCATGACCCAAAAATCCCTCAAGTTGTTCCATGTATATCTCTTCCTAAAGATCACCATGTAAGAATGTTTTCTTCACATCCATATGATGGATCCTGAGATTATAAATGGAAGCCAATGTTATAAGCACTCAGATTGTGGTCATACGGGAAACTTGAGAATAGGTATCAAAATAATCTATTCCTTCACTTTGTGAGTAACCCTTAGCAACTAACCTAGATTTATAATTATTGATTGTCCCATCTCCATTAAGTTTCTTCTTAAAGATCCATTTGCATCCAACTACAGAACAACCAGGAGGCCAATCCACCAATTCTGAAGTTCCTTTTGAAAGAATTGATTGGATTTCATCAGTAGTGACTTCTTTCCAAACCTTAGCTTCTGGATATTCAATAGCTTGTTTGAAAGTTATAGGGTCATCCTCAACATTGTAAGTGAGAAAATTAGTTCTAAAGTCCTAGGATATCCCATGCCTTTTACTTCTCCTTGGTTCAACCATTCTTCAATATCATCAAATTTAGAAATAGCTTGTTCTATGTCACCCCCAACATTTGTCATCCTTTCCACATGCTCATGAATGGAACATGTGGTGAATGAATCCTCTTGGGATACTCCATTGGGCACACCAAATTTCATGTGAAACACATCCACAAAGAATGTAACATCATGTAATTTGACAATTGTATTGACATCAATGCTTAAGATATCATATTTTACAATCAAGAATCTATAGGCATAAATTGTATCTACATAACCCAAGAATATGTCATCAATTGTTCTCGGTCCCAATTTCTTCCTTCTGTGTTCAGGGACAAGTACCTTAGAAAGGTGCCCCCACACTCAAAGATATTTATGGGGAACTCTATTCAGAATATGTCAATCTGTATTCAATGCTTCCCCTCTACATGAAGTTGGGTAGACCTGAGGTTTGGATTAAAGAGTTGACCAATCCATAAGGCTTCAGTTTTTATGTTCTTCTATACCATTAGACTATTGTGGAAAATGTGCAGTAACCTCATGAACTATACCATGGAATTGACAAAATTCCAAAATTAAGTTTGAGGTATATTCTCCTCCCCTATTAGACCTTAACCACTTAAGTACTTTAGTAGTTTGAGCTTCTACTTCTTTCTTATAAATTTTGAATTCATATAATGCCTCATCTTTACTCTGAGTAAATAGACATAAAAAAATCTACTAGCATCTTCAATAAATGTTATAAAATATTGATTGTGATCTCTAGTAGCAATCCCATTAAATTGATAGATATGTATATGCACTAAATCCAATATTTCCAAATTCCTATTCACATAATAAAAATGTTTCATAGGTAATTTAGTTTGCATAAAGATTTCACATTTATTATTTCTAATGTTGGATTTAGGAATTGAATTCAGATTTATCATACGTTTCATTGAGCCAACATTAACATGTCCCAAACATGAATGCCAACCATCAGATCATACCATACTCAAGCATACAAAATTATTATCATTCAAATTTCAAATTGCATTTGAAACAAGTTCAATAAGAATCTTAAATAAGTTCTCTATATCACATAGATACCCCTTTCCAAAAAAATAAAAAATAACAAAGGTGAGTAATAATAACCTTATAACATTTACATTCTATTCTAAAACCATCTCTAACTAAAATTGTGCCACTAAGAATGTTGCGTCGAATTGATGGAATATGACTGACTCTATGGAGTGTCAGAATGTATCCCAAAGGAAACTTTAAGTCCACCCATCCTTCGTCTTTGATTTCTAAAGTGTTGGAATCACCCACAGTCATTGACCAACCTCTAGAGGCCTGGTAAGACACAAACATGGACTTGTCTATACACACATGTACATTAGCCACAGTGTCTATTATCCATTATAGTGGTTCAAAAAAAGAAATAACTTCCGGTCTAATAGACATGTACCCATCATTGAGGTTCAAGGATGCAATCATCATGTTGACCACAACCTCCTCAGTTGTACATGCAACAACTTTCTTTGCCTTCATCAAAGCACAATCCTTATTCCAGTGGCATACATGTTCACAAGAACAATAAGGTTTGTTCTTTGATTTCTTCTAGATCTTGGCATTAGGTTTATGTATATTCTTTATTTTCTTATCTTTGATTTTAGTTGTAGTAAGATTGACACTAGGGCTTGCATCAGTTGACACCTGTACAGACTTCTCTTTTAAGTATTCTTCTTGTTTATTAATATCCCTCATTAGATCATCCATTAACAAATCTCCTTTGTGATGCTTAATAGTAATCCCAAACGATTCTTAAGATTTAGAAATTTTTTCTATGATGGGCATACCTACATATTTCTCAAGAAAATTACTATTTACATCAGATAGCTCATGACACAAGAGATGAAAGTCATGTATTTGATCAGAAACAAGCTACTCTTCAGTCATCTAAAATTTAACAAATTTAGACACACAATAACTTTCAGCACCATGGTTTTCAGTACTCAAATTCTTAACTAATACTTCCCACAAAACTTTAGAAGTAGTAACAAACTGCTTCGAGTATGAGTCATATAGTTTATTATTTCAACTAAAAAAAATCATCCCTCCATACATCTTATCTCCCTTCTTCCAGTTTGTAATATTTAATACATTGTCAGAGATATTGTCATTAGATTTAGGTTCCTCCTCTTGTATGTCATGATAAAAACATGTAATATTATGTCAAATTTACATCTAACACTATCATCGGGCAAAGTTGGTACCAACAAATTTCTTAGGCATACTTCTAGCTTCAATTTTATTCGTAGAACCACCAATACTGATCATAGTTAATTAAAGACAGAAAGAATGATTTTTTAAGACTATTTTTAATTTTTAATTATATCTTTACATGCATCAGCAAATAGTTACAATTAAATTAACAAGTTTAGGCCAGATCCAGAGAAGAAGAAGAAGAATAAACAGTACATGGGAAAATACAACCTTAGTTAGGAACTCAACCCAGACCGTTCATTGAAAATCAAACCTCTTGGTTAAAAAAATCAGCGGCCCGTAATCCTTCTATGTAGGCATCGTTCTTCTAGTCGGTCTGGTCAAGAACCTCATGAAGACTTCTCGTTCGTGTTGATGATGAACGATGCGGATGAATGACAAGATACAGAACCAGTGCAGCTCACCAACCACAGGAACCACCGCTAGATAGATTGTGTCTCGGAAGTGAGAAAGGAGCTTGCTTTGTACATGAGAAAGTTTCCACGCAACAACTATATATGGAGCAATGGCAGGAAGACACCGATTAGGATTTGCAAAACACAAACGAAACAGATGATGACTGATATTCATTTGAGATGTGATGTATTTAATCCTAATGATAGGAGGCTTATTTATAGTTTTACACGCACGAAAGTCCTATTACCATTAAGACGCAATCACTTGATCACTATTGTACACGTTATAGAAAAATCCACAAGGAAAATACTTTTCAATTAGGATTAATAAATCCATTTTAAAATAAATAATTAAGTTAATTAATAATTAACTAATTACGTAATTGTATCCTAGTGTAAAAAGAAGACGAAAGATCATTCTCACAACCCATAACCCACAAGCCTGAGCCCGTGCCCGACCTGACCAGGTCAGGCCCCGCCGGGCGTAGCACGCGCAGGCAGATGCATGTGTGTTGTGGTCATCATACCCACAAAGGAGGTGAATATACTCTCTCCTAAGAACCTTTGAACACTAGTATCACATGTGATCGTACAGATCAGGACCACAAAAGTACTAGGAGTGAGCAATGTGGGATAAAAATCTTCCCCATTGTACTAGACACAAAACTACATTTCCTCCATGTACTAACTGCACTACATTAGGTTTAATTCATACTATATACATGGCTAACAACCATATATCTAACAGTATATATATATCTCTCAGATTAAAATTATCAGGGACATGTTGAGAAACTTGCAACGACCCATGCTCATGACAATCAGTTCTAAACCACTGCTTCGCTAAATCAGTTACATGTTTATAAATTAGAAAGCAGCCACCCTCTTGATGATCAATTCTTAACCATTGCTTGGCCACCTATACAGTCAGGATGCAACATAAATTGTCAAGCATCTGATCATAGTGGGTGTTCCACGTACTAAACTTAAAGATGCATGCGTTTAACCTTCTCGTAGACATTCTCAAATTTGAAGGATGGAGGTATTGGATTATGTTGTATTTAAATTGTAGCAAGCTATATTCACTATAAGTGCAAGTTGTCTCATCCTGATTAGATAACATGCCTCAAATGTCAGTATCATCCATTGTTTCTACCTCGGTAGAAGTACCTCAAGAATTCTTCTCTAGCTTACATGACATATTTCTTCATGTACGAAATCAATTCTTATATATTTTTTTTACTTTTATAGAAAAGCAAATAATGTATAGTTATGCCATGACAGTCATGTACATGAACGACAAGGCAATGATGACCCAAATAGTTCCCAGTGAGACGGAGTTAGTGTCTTTGCTTCTGTGTAACCATTATGCACACATGTCAATACCTAGATGCTGCCATCATCACAGCTCGACGAGGAGGAAATGATGGTTAGCTGCTTACAAATATAGCACTCCTCATTTCCATTACAAGCTAATGTGGTACGGTGTTTTAGACTGCATTGGTGATCCTTCCCAATAAAAGAAAAGGTATTCAATTGTATATATCTCGTGTAAACATCATATAGACTCAATGTTGAATTTTTCCAGCGTTGCAGACATTTTCAAGGCCACAGGGAGAAGACAAAAAATGGGCTCTCTGTATACTCTTATTTAACAAATTTAAATAAATACAGGTTTAGTCATAATTGTCAAACTATCATATAAAAAAATAGTAGCATCAATGCGAACAGATTTGGATTGCAATATATAAAATATCATACCAAATAACACTACCCTATAACAAGATGTGTTTAAAAAATAAAATTATGGGCCCCCGTCTTTGTTGGGCCCCTGGCCGTCGCCCATGTTGGCCACCCCAATGGGCCGGACCTGATTCTACCACATGGTGGCAAACCATCAATCTTACCAACTTAACAACACCGTCTTGCCATAGATTATATGTTGTTAGGTGTACACCTGAACTAAATAGTTTATGCTAAAACTAACTTAAGTCTCATCCTTTTCATTTTCATAAGATACTTTGGTTACACTATTTTAAGGAGTAGTGTGTCATGGTGAACGCCTACATTTGATTATTATCTCAACTATAACATTAAATAATATTTGGTTGAATGACACAAGTCATGTACCATATAAAGTAACATATAACTATTTGTTACTCGATGCACTTAGGTATATGAGTTCTTGTCACGGGCTAAATATGTTCCCATATATCTTATTTCAAATACATGTCTTCTTAATAGACATACAATTAATGCAGTATAGTGCATGTAAGTTTGTATTATCAATGCCAATCATGTAATTTTATTTTTCGCAATTTTTCTATCCAATTTCTTACACTCTTCTTAGCACACTCTCCCAATTTTATGTAGTTTTCCTATTATTTATCTCTTCAATGATGAACATCTACTAATTTCCCAGGAGTCTTTCTTTTTGTTCACTTGACAACTCATTTAGTCAACCCAAATATGTCTCTCTCTTGGTACGGTAACTTCTTTGAATTCCATCTCTATAAATTCTACTTCATTTTCTCTCCTTCCCCTTGATAAACCTATATTCCACAAACTAGTTTGTTAAAAAATAAGCATCATTCTTAATTGGTAACTGATAGCTGCATGTTTTGTTATGACATTAATTATCCTCCAACAACTAAATCATCAATCTATGTCAATAACTAAGATCTTTAGTAAAGATTATTCCATCTTATTATTTATAAATATGTAACTTAATTCTTTGTCAGTTCAAAAAACCATCCAATACAACATGAACCAATATAATTAAAATGTGTTTACTAGTCTATACTACTATCTAACTAGAGAAAATTTCATATTAGTTACAAGTACGTCATTTTCAGACTAACAAATTATTTTAACTAATCACATTGCAGCAAACTCAAAATACTACAACATCCTTGTTTCTCTCACCTCTCACATTTTTCGACAAGGTATTTGTTTTATCTATTTTCCTCTCACTCCTATTAAATAGACACGTTGTAAAGAGTGGAATTTAAGAGGGGATACACTCCTTATTTAGTTGAAAAATAAACCTATCCAATCCAAACACACAAACAACTATGATGGACTAGGTGAAATTTTCATTTCTCAAATAATGATATACAAGGGACATGAGAATATAGCAGAGAAAGAAATCACAATTACATATATATTTAAAATATTGATTGACACTTTTCCGCTCCCATTAATGGTGCCATGACATAGATAAGAAGCTACAAACTTAACTTACACAAAAGTACAGTTGCATTCGGCAATCTGGCCATCTCAAACTGTCATCAAAATCCTACAATCCCAAACATGTCCCCACTTGAGCAATTTTCCTCTATCACACCTATATCATGGTGGGTTGGAAATAATACCCATAAAAGATCAAATAAGAGATACAGGGCATCAGCATATACTAATATGTATTGAGTAAAAACATTCATCATTATTTAGGGCAAGATGAACAATAAAGAATATATATATAACAGGTCTAATCAACAAGATCGTTCAAGAGGAGGTATATTCAAGAGATTTATCAATTCAAAATTTGAGGTATCTGTCGTAGGAAAATAACATCATCATCTAAAAGAAAAAATTTCTTTAAATATTTCAACAATATTAGAATAATCAACAGTCCATACAAATAGTCATAGACTAAGATTATTAAAGTAGGGATGAGACACTATAGGATCTCAAGCCAAAATATGGTTGGGAAAGTGTACTATGCACAGAATAGCATGCCCATGTAAATAATGAATGGAAAAACACACTTGTAGAAGGAAAAAGCATGTTTCAACATATGGTTGTGCACATGTACCACTACTACTTAATATTAGTTTAAGCAATGCACAAATAGGGAATCAAACTTAAGTTTAGTGTATGTCATCTCAGTTCAATTAGAAAGGATGAAAGCATCCATATATAAATATATTTGGCTAAAATACCATCCATAATTGAATTCACAATTCTAATAACCAATCGGGGGTGTAATGTAAAAAAAAAGAGGATCATCAAAAGATCTCAAGATTTAAAAAAAGAATGAAATTTTTTAAGAAAGATACCTCATGTGGGTAACTAAAGTTTGATTACAATAATTCCCCAATAAACCTAGAGGATGCACATACTTCATAATCCTTTAGAATATAGGGTCAAAACCTAGGTCCACATTGGGTCTTAAAGAACCTAATAACATTTGTTAGATTAGGGTTTTCTTCTATTGAATATACAAAACCCTAAAAATCACATTTTGATAATATTAGAACAAGGTCATGAAACTAACGTCATTGAATATGAATATGTTATGATTCCAAAATATATTTTCTTTCATTTTCCATGCCTTCCTAGGGTGACTTGGGGATTTTTTGAGTTGATACAATTAACTTATTTTCAAACGAAATATCCTGTGAAAAACCAAGATATCCCTTCATCTGGTGTCACACACGCAATCATGTGAGAGGGCTATTATGGTAAAATGGAAATCAACATGATGTGTGGTTAGAAATAAAAATGCATGCAATATTACTAAATTTCCCATGCAAAAAGAATTTCCCTACTGAAAGGCTATGGACGATAAGGAGAGTTGAGTCACGCTTCCCAAACTCAACCAACCTCCTTATTGCTAGCGTTCAACCAAGGAAGCAATACCAAGTCTATTGTACAACTCCTATGAGGTGGGAGCAAGGATTAGAGGGAGCTCGGACCATTTGCTTGCCACTAGAAGTCCTTGAACAAGCCTATAAAGCCAATGAGGGCAAAGACTAAAGGAGAATGATACTGCCATGGTGGACAACATACAACTTCAAGGTGTGGGATCAGAATCAGGAGAACACCATCTCATCACATCCATAAGAAACTAAAATACGCACAAAGAGCCTCAATCTATCTCTTGTAAATGACAAATTCAAGTATATAGAATCCTAGAGAGGATTCAATGGTTCTGCCAAAACAAGACACTAGTAACAACAATTCAAGTAGAAGATGTGGGAAGACAATTCATCTAGGAAAAACTAGATTTTTTTGGCATAACTCCACCAAATGAAGTGGGGAAGCAAAATATATTTTGCACTATAACTTCAAAGAACTAAGAGGGGGGTTCATCTACCACCATCCCGGACTAAAAAATCATGCCAGTTGGGTTGGAAACTTCAAACCACACCATTGGAAACTAACAAAAACCAATTTCCCTCCTACATGCTCCAAAGCTCCAAGTATGAGGAGTTGGACCAAGGTGTTGTCTACTTCTGAGGACCTTACGCCAAAAAAGTAGAAGAAGATTGGGTTGGTTGTGGTGGTTCTAGGGTCCCTGACCTCCAATTGATGGTGATATGGAGTTGCAAAAAGCTTGAGGAAAGTGTATATATTTTTAGTTAACACTCCTAAATGTGTTCCATAAAGACCCAAAACTAGACAAGATAAAAAAGACTATGATTTTGGGAAATTTTTATATATCCCATGACAACCTTGTTGGGGATCAATTGATGTACAATTGGAAATGGAAGATAAAGACAAAGAAATCTTGGAAAAAGTTTGGGATTGGAGTGCAAAATAGTTGTGATTAATCTTTTGGTATTGAGAATGTGACAATGAGTTTGTCTCAAGGTGGGACTTGAACTCCTTAGTGCGAGATCTACCTTTAGTGGTTGATACAAAGTTCGAAAAATAGGCAAATAGGGAAAGGAAAACTTTGGCATGGCAAATATTTTAGAAAATAAAAATTTGATTTTGGTCAATGTTATTTCCTTATTTTATTCCCCTTATCTTTATTATATATTTTATTTTAGGCCTCAAACATCATCCATATAATATGAAAATGGATACCTAGCTTAATTGAGGCACACAGAAATAAAAAATCTAGTTAGTTTCTAATTTGAAAAAGTTTTGTTAGATCATTTAGTAGATTTAATATCTTTAACATCATCTTTTTTATATTTTATTAATGTTTAAATACACTAACATTATCCAAATGAAGTAACGCTTAAAATGTAGCCTAATTTTGAAGTTTATAATTCAAATTTAGGATATATGTCCTATTTTGAGACCATATATAAATCCATCTATCTAGATAGGTAGTTTTGTATTATTTAGTTGAAAATTATCATAAATATTAATTGGTTATCTTGCTTGGAAATTGTTATTGTTTATAGATTATCCCAAGATAACGGAACTCTCAACTATTATATCTTTCCTTGATTATCTCATATCACTCAAACTTCTCATTTATGTATTTATTTTATTGTACTCTAGGTAATAACAATTTAAGTTACCAAACTCATGTTAATTATTTATATAATATGATTACTAACGCCCATATACAACTAAGATGGAGGAATCAATTTTCCCATTACTTTCAACTTTTGGTGACTTCTAATTATTAATGTCACAACTTGTGCCTCAAGATTGTAATTAACATAATTATTCTTTTCTTAAGAACTTATAGTCATACATTTCATTTACTTCTCTATTCATGTAAATATAGGACGGTCCTATAGTGAATATATAAATGAAAAATATATTATATACTAAGTTTGCATTCTAACCCCTTTCTAGAAGTATCAGTGTACCAATTGCATTATGGCCTTCTAAGAAAGAACATTTAACTTAAGCACTACATCCATAAGCACCTAATGTACCATTTACCACCTAAGTCAGGAATAAAGGGTTCAAATTGAACTTCAAAATAAAAAGGCATAATAAATCCAAAGTTAGGGAAAATACTTAAGTTTTGGTATGTTACAATACACCACCCCCTAAAGAGGATTCACTCCCAAAATTCAAGAAACCATAACCTAGAGTGATGAATCACCCGTTAAGAAAGATGTAACTATGTCATCCTAACAATCATATGTCCACTATTTTTCTCATACTAAAAGCTAATCTGAGAGAACTAAACAAAACCTAGGGTTCTCTTAACATTTCATACTTATTGGGGTTACCTAAGTCATCACTTTTTTATTAGAATTACTTCCACAATACTTTATTAAGTATTGAAATTTCAGACCTTAAGTCACTAGGGTTTACTAAAGTTTCTTGTTTACACCACATAAGAATTTGTAATCAAGTTACATATATGCTACCTTTTATATTCAATAGCATGTCCAAGTTGAGGTTCTCTTTTTTTCTAAGTCTTAGAGTATTAGATAGAATTACACGATCATAACCATTATGTTCATGGAACCTAACATGATTAGGAAATACAATATCATGTGAACTATTATCAAGATTGTTATCATTGTCATTATCATTATTTTATTTAATCATATATTTTTCCATTTTTTATTTAAATAATTTGAGTGTGAAAATACTTGAACCATATGAAAAGAGTACATGTTTTCCTTTGGTTTTTTAATATAAGGTTAGATTTTAATGTTGAGTATGTTTCATACATTTTACCACTATGAATCCAACATCCTATGTTCAATGACCAAGTTCTTGGATATTGTCAATTAGGCAAATTAAGTTTAAGGTGTAAGAATAGGGTTTATCTAGAAAAACACATTAAACTATTCGTATGTGAGAATTATAGTTTATTGTAGGTAACTTATTGAGCTGTTCACCCATGGCCTTGGTTTACACACTTACTAAAAATATGAATTGGGTTAATTATTATTAAGGTGTACATAATTTTATTCACTTTAGTTTTTTACAATCACAAGGGACAAGGATGTACATTTGTTAGTTTTAACATCCCTACTAATTTAATTAAGTTTCTTATTTAAGGTTATCATTACCTTTAAACAAGACGGGGTAAAGGGACACTAAGTTCACAAACATTGAATACTTCTCTATTTTTAATGACCTATTAGAAACTTACCTCACTTATGATCACCATTTTAGATAACTGAAAAGTAATATGTAAAGTTTTTCTAAAAAACTTAGTTAAGATTCAGATGGTCACCTTAGTAGAGTTCATCATTTATCTTATTCAGGTGCTAGTTATATTTAATTAGAATTACTTGAGTAAGTTACTAAAGAGTTAGTTAAAGTACACATTATTAAGTTCAAAAAAACTCAAAGTTGAAATAACAACCTAGCGTTTGTAGGTTACAAGAGCATACCCTTAGAATGGATCAATCTATAAACCAACTAACCACTTAAAGTGGTGGAAAGAGGTAAGCCAACTAAGTCATATATGTATCTGAAACTTCTTATTGCTCTTTTATCCATGCTAAGGTCTAAGGTTTATGTGTTGACTACATCAGTCAAGGGGTTCTCTTCTAAGGGGTTTCTCATTATTTAATCTACTTTTTAGGTTACTTGGTTAATCATTGATAAAATCCCAAATACTTTTATTTTATGTACATATAACATAATAATAAAAATACATTTACAAGGAAAACTTTATGAGGTAAACCTACAACAGTGCCAAAATCAATGTGAAGCCAAGTCACCAACTTAACTAAGACTTTGTTCATCACACCCTTCCATTGAGAGGGTTTACTTCTCAATGCATCTAGAGGGATATATTAACCATATTTAACTTATATAATTGAGTATATGTAAAGGGTTTTTTACATCATAACATCTACTCCTACTAGATCCTAATAGGTCACAACAACCACCACATACTAACTAAATCTTATTCATAACCTTTTCTAGATAAGAACATAGAGCCACATCCTGACACAACTAGGAGTCACATAGACACTCAACGATAACTACAAGACATTAGGGTTTTCCATCTTTGATGGATGACTTCCATTTGTTTTTGCAAGAAAAAGGTGAAGTATATGATCTTACACTCTCATCATATGATTCATTAGGTAATATTATATTCATATGTCATATGGAAAGAACTAGGCACCCACTTAAATTGTGAAGATAAGGTAGGCAAAACCTTAAGGGTCTTCACTAGATATTCTATTATAATCCTCGTGTAACTCTTTGGTATGAGGGATATTGTAACTTAAGGTTATATATATATATATATATTTTAAGGACTTATGAATTATAAGGAATAAACTCCATGTCAAAGGCGAGACCTTCCTAAACCTAGTGGAGTCAATTCATGTTAGCAATAGAACAAGGTGTATCATCATCAAACTTAATATATAGTTCAAACTTGATTTTCTATGTGCACTCAGTCCTTAAAGTGAACATTATATCACACTTACATTTTTTTCTTTAAACTTAGTTTCTATTAGCAATATGACTTGACCTTTAAACTACTATCTAACATTTTATACTTCACCTTTAATATTCAAGTTATAAATATAAGGATAACGATTGGTTGAGGTTATGAAGGTGGTGAAGCATTGTGATGTATATACTCAACACATTCTTTGGTTCTTACATATATACCTCACATGTCTCTTTATCAACGATATCTCTAGATTGGCCATCCATCTCCAAAAAAATTAGAAGTTTTATTTTCTAATATTTTGTATGAAACTTTACAGTGTTACTCAAGTTAGTTGGATAAAAACTATTGGTTTACTTTTATAGTTGTCAATTAAGAGTTATGTGGTTCTTTTTGATGTCTAAGGACCATGTCATATTCCTAATCCTTCTAGAATTTGGTGTTTTTTTTACATTTATACATGACTGGTCATGTGTGCCTTGGTTTCATATGATAGGAAGATTGAAGAATATAATTGTGTTTTCTAATTTCTTAAGTAAGATTTGTAGTCAATTTTCTATTACTCAAAAATTGACCAACATTCACAACACTCTTATACATATGTGACATGAATTTTATGAAGCTTGTAGACATTGGGAAATTTTACATTGAAATTCATGTGCCTATAGTATATAGTGAAATTCTAAGTACAATAAAAAATATATATATTTTTCATATTTTTCAAACCCTCCTTCAAAAGTATAGGTTCCAAAAACCCATTCACTCAGATATATTCTCATAGCTAATTACTTATCAGCCACATGTGTTTTCTACACTCAAACATTCTATTCCCTAGAACCTAATTTACCCTCAAGAACCAATATTTTAAATTCTAACTATGATTTTTGGGTTCCTTCCTTTGTTCAAAAAACAACCCTTTTCTCAAAAAACATTCTCCTTAAACAATCCAATGTTGTTTCATTGATTATTCTTTCATCTAGAAAGGTTATAATATGTATGTATGCCATTGCACATCATGAATATTTACATTTTGATGTTATTTTCTTTAAAAACACACCAATTTATTAATAATGTAGTTGTGTGAATAGAACTCATTCTTATTTTTGAATTTCAAACACTAAGAAGTTAATTGCAACTTGCTTAAGGAAAGATCTACAATACATAAAAGTTAAGAGATTAGGTCACCAATGCAACCATAAAAGAGAAATATGTATAGTGATACTATCTGGAAATTGCATGGATATTCTACTTGTAGTTTTTCACAATAGTATTTGAACCTATAACATATCACCTTTTTATATATATACAATTTACAATTGGTGATGTATTTTGTTGATCAACATCCACCTCCTTTTCAGCTCAGGATAACTATTATATTCTTATCATATGTCGAAAGACCACACACTACCTCTTATTTGGGGTCTGAAGAAGAGAACCATCACATAAGTCTTCTCATTTTTCCTTCACACACAACCTTTATACAATAAGTATCTCTAGATATATCAAACCAAATATGGAACATGAAGCAAGAAGGAAATTATATATTACTCTCAAATATTGCAAGTACATTCTAATGTACAAGTGATGAAATGAAAAATCTACTAAGGTTTGGGAAAGGTCTATGTTGTGGTGTAGAACACTTCACCTATAGTAGTCTTAGAATTACTTTCAAGTAGCATTTTATACCAAACAATAATTCTAATATTGATCAAATGACATAAGAAAGCAAATTCTCAAGTTTGTTTTGTCTTTCCTAAGGCAATCATTGGTACATATAACACTTAGTAAAGTATAGATGATTTTTGGTAGGATTTATATGATCTTAGTGCATAACTAGTTATTATAGTATAATAGTTAGGATCAAATAACTAATAACACACTCATGAAAAAAATTTGTTGACTATAGATCGGTCAAAGAACACTTCGATTGGGATTTTTATATTATATTTTGACTGAGACGTAGTCCACACCACCATTGGTATAATATCTATATCATGATCAAAATATAGGTAGACCAACACTTTTCTATTTGAATTTTTGTTCGACCAAAAAACAATGCCTCTAGGATGTCATACATTTTGGAAAACATCTCAAATGACCATTTGAATAAAATATATACATCATAATGGGGTAAAAATATTTGAAAATAGGTTTATAGTGGTATTTGGTCACTAATCACTTGTTCTTATATGAGTTCTCCAAAGTTGTACAATCAGACATGTGCAAGCATAAATCTAGGTACTACTTTATTTACAATCATCCAAACATTACAAATATGAATCAATTTAGCATATATTTATTTCCTATATCTTGTCTATCTTCCCATATTACTTCAAACACCAAATGAACATGCTAACAACAAAAATGTAAAATACTCCCAACATCAAAATTAGAATTTGGCACTATTAAATAAGCCAAACACTTGCTCCACCCCTATGACACAAAATATTTTCATGAGATCAATTTGGGATAGAAAAAGTAGATCATTATACCAAATATTTTCTAGACATAGAAAACTTATCACATGGATTTTTCTCCTCCTTTGTAGAAGCCAATAAGTAGGAAAAAATAACAAAGGATTCCCCTCAAGGAGACACACCCCTCAAAAAAATTACCTAAAGAAGGGATAAAGGAGGGAACATACACATACGTTGAGATATTTACCAATAGAATTAACATTCCATGAAACAAAAAGATCCACATTTGATCAGGTAACAAATTATAAAATATGTCCCCATAACTAATAATGACAGCCTCATGGTTCATCTGAAGGGCCATTAATGGAGTGGCTAAGGTTTGAACCCTAGTAAAAAAATATTTGATTGACCTTCCTGACATACATTCTTGGGTTTGTGTGGTTATTGGTAATAAGGGAGTTATACATATTATCTTGTGATAAATATATCTCATAGAGAACAAAAGATATAGAAAGAGATTCTACAACAATTATAAGGACTTTTATGTCCTCCATTGACAAAAGATGCCTAAGAAACAAAATTCAAGAATATAGCATAAAATATATCACAAGATAACCCCCCAATCACATACTCAAATAAAATGATCTAAATAGAAAACCATTAACCAATATGAATATAGAAAGGTCAAACTCACCAAATCATGTTACATACAACATTTTAGACCTTAAAGAACAAACAATCACAAAGACGGACAATTCTAATGATCAACTAATTCCATTACAAATATTGTAAGATAACATTTCAGTCAAACTTTAATTCGACTAAATTTCCATTCAGTCTAACAACACTTTGATTGAGAGGTAGAGTGTTGGAAAAAGTAGCCAAACAAAAGTATTGACCTCAATCCATTAAAAGCAAAAAGTGAAATACTGATTAAAAGATATTCAAGCTCATGATTAAACACCACACCTACTAGCATGAGGTTCTAAGAACCCTAACTATGCTAGAATTTGTTTTGTGAAGGCATGAAAAGGCGTAGTTACAAAATCTCCCAGATGAAAAATGGTAAACATTGCTAATAGAAACAAACTATTGGAATTAGATTTCTCAAAATTGGTAGGACTTCTTCATGTGTTGGTTCTCATTTCTCGAAAAATATTCAAGTCATAGTACCAACATGTCTTGACGTAAATGCAAGATATGGTTCAATATCTTTCTATTGCTTGAATAATTGTATAGAGTGCTCTTAAATGTATTATTTTTCTTAACCAAAATCAAAGAATCCTTTATAGTAGAAACCAAAATTTTTAGTACTAGATAGGTTATATCCAAGGATAGAGATATTATCAAGAAAGTCAATGTTCTCTTACAAAGTAGTGTCCTATTCCTTATGAGAACACAAATAGGTTCTTTTTCTACCATTTATCCTTTTAATAAGAGTGGAAACTTGAGTTATAGATAAATTTTAGAAAGTATAAAGTCATAAATTATTTTCTTTTCATTATAATAATGGTCATTAACCTCACAAAGTACATCATTTATGCAATCAACAATTAAAGAAAATTATTTTTTTCTTTTATATTTTCAACTTTCGTTAATGTATATTTAACAAGTTCAATAAGCTCACATCTAAAATAAGTTTAAAGAGATATTGTATCAACATCATCACTTGAAGGTTGTTCTTTTTCTCCCTCTTGCTCATCATTTTCATCCTATATGGAAATGAGGCACTCCAGTACATGGTGGAAAGCTTCCTCGTATTCTCAAATTCATCCTTTGTATAGATTGGAATCACAAGATGTATGACAAGACTTATTCTTGTCTTTGGATTTATTATTCATTTTCCTATTGAGTTTTAGGTATTCATCATTTGATGTCCATTATCCACCCAATAAGTAAACCTATTAAAGAAAGAATTATGGTTTTTTGTTGGAATAAGAATTAATGTATTTCTTACCTTTTAAGTGGTTAGTTTCCTCACTATTATTCTTAACTAGAATAAGAGTGTGAAGACTTTGAAGCCCTTAATTTGAGATATATTCTCTTTTTATAAGAACTTTTTTCCTCGACGTATATGTCATGGTCTGTTAGATTGACCAAATAAGTCTTTAAGTTCCCAATATGCTCATCAAACTGTAAAACTATAGGATTTTACAATTTTTTCTAGTCATACATTTCTTTTCGTATTATTGATTAGAGAACATAATATTTCACCAACTTCCACTTTTTCCTTAATGTCCACATGACATATTATAAATAGTTCCATGATCCCCATTATAAATAACTCTAGTGTATGGTAAAGAATATTAGTCTTATTATTTTTAATTTCTTAGTTTCCTCATGAATGGTAGACATTTTTAATCATATATCATAATTTGTCTCACATATTGTAACTTTATTGCATCACTATGAGAAAGAGGGGAATATTCTATATGGATTTAAAATTAAGAGTAGAATGTATAACTCTATATCCATCCCAATATTCAAGCACCATTTTTGCAAGAACACATGGTAAAAGGATCATATTTCACAAGATCAAAACAAATACCTTAGAGGTAGTACTACTTATTTTTCTTCCAATACATGTAATTGGAGAAATAAATGAGACTTGGATTCAATATGTTCACTCCTTCAAAGTTGAAACCAATGAGCATATTCTCCCCTTCGCATGATCACTTTGAAGACCTAATTTGATAGTGATTGCATTCCTTATATGTGGAATGAATATAGCTCATTCGAATATATGGAACTTTAAAAACAAAGAGGTTAACTAAAATTTGCATAAAATAATATGTGAAATAGAATTAATTAAAGCAAGTAGTTGACAAATGCAACCACAAAGTATGATGTATAGTCATATTTTTTTCAAAACATTTATCTCCATAAGTAGTATTATACTAGGAATTCTCAACATGTAAGTTATTATGTATTCTGAATAAATAAAAATTACAATTAATTATATATTTGGTGGATTAAGAATAACCATAATTTCAGGTCAAGGGTAATTATTTTCTTGTTTGTAGAATTACAAAATACCATACACTACCTCTTCTTTGTAGGATAAAGATGAGTACCACTTGAAGAACCACCTTCTTCTCCTCTTTCCTTTAAATGCAATCTTCTCATAACAAGTATCTTAAAAGATCTCAAACCAGATAGGAAGAAGGAATAAGTAAATTACATCTCACTCTCAAATATTGTAAGTATATCCAAATAAGCAAGTGATGAAACAAAAAATCACTTACTTTTAGACATTTTTTTATGTTGTGGGTTAGAGCACTTAAACTAGACTAGGTTTAGGCTTATTCGAATGCAGATGGGAATAATTAATTGAATATCATATGGAAGATATTTTCTCAAGCATATTTGGGGGTTTCATAAGGTACTCCTATATATAGATAACACTTAGGAATAGTATATATTTATTTCTCAACTAGTTGTTATAGGATAGGCATTGGGATTAAAATGACTAACATTGCACTAAGTAAAAAGTCTATAGACTGTAGGTTGGACAAAATATTAGAAGGCTTCTATATCAAGATATACATAGACTAAGACATTGACAATAGCATGAATGGTGTAACGAATATATCTCAATCAAACTGCATTTTGACAAACAAGCTTTTTAGACAAACTATAGTTTGATAAAAACAATTTGTCCAAAAATTAGACAAATAGTTCAAACCATTTTTAGAATGAAAAGTACGATGCAAATGGGAGTATAAAAATATAAAACTAGGTTTAGGATGGTGTTTGGTCTCTTAGTACTTGTTGCTACATGAGTTCTATCAAGTTGTAACATTTCACCTCTATAAGTCATATATCTAAGCACAATAAAATTTACTAACATCCAACCATTATAAATATATGTAAAAATCTATTATATACTTCTTTTTTGGATCATGTCTAAGTTTTTTGAACACCTAGAATACTAAATCCACATGTTAAAAAATGGGGAATTA
This sequence comes from Alisma plantago-aquatica, assembly GCA_963693085.1. Taxonomy (NCBI): domain Eukaryota; kingdom Viridiplantae; phylum Streptophyta; class Magnoliopsida; order Alismatales; family Alismataceae; genus Alisma; species Alisma plantago-aquatica. The sequence goes on along the minus strand of OY856412.1, from coordinate 1,084,386,799 downwards.
TCACATCATCAAGATTATAATGTTGCAATAGCCAAAAAATCAAGAATTTTTCCTTATATGCCACAAAGTATCTTCACCAAATAGTGATAATATGCTACCTTAAATATGCGTAGACTAGCTAAATCTAATGCCTGGAATGTATCCTCTAATTTTTCCATTCCCTTTCAGGTTGATAAACTTATAAAGAGGAAAAAACCTCAAAAAATACTTCCTATTAACATGTTGCCACCTATGTTGGCTAAATGGACATCTATAAATCCCTTTGTTTTGATTATGACAAACATTTCATTCTTATTAATCTAACGAGCTACTTGAGTGTGCAGGATGACAAAGCAACAAGGGAAAATCTACAAGCTTACATATTTATATTTTTCATGCAATGTAATCACTGTTGTAAAAACTTGTACAAAAATATAATGTACAAGTACTTAGAATTGCATGTAAATCAAGCGTTAGATTCTCCCTAGCTAAACACCACAGTTAGACAAGTCATCCCATTCAAATAGGATTACTTATGCACACTCACACACATAATTAGTGCCTAAATTGAAACCTTGAAACAGGATCAATCTCGGTCGACAAAATCCTCGACCGAGACACTCTCGGTCGACAATCTTCTCGACTGAGAAAGATCCAAAGTAGCCGTTAGACACAACAGAAAAGTTAGTTGGCAGTTGATGAAAGACGTTGCAAATCACTTGTTCCAGAGAGCTTGTCGGTCGACAAAAGTTCGACCGAGTAGGTATCTCGGTCGACCATTTGTCGACCGAGATGGTCTCTGACAGCAACTGCAGAATTAATTAATTATCCGTTGTTAAAGCAACAACTTTGTACCTAACGGCTAGTTAAGCACTTAGAAACCCCTAGAAGTTGTCTAGAACGTCCTTAAGCATCCTTAGGCCATTCCTATAAATAGTACAAGCCATAGGACACCTAGACTCACTTGTTTTACACTTGCTACACTTGAGAAAATACTTGAGCATACTTGAGCAATCTGTTGCAAGCAAATTGAGCACTGTGATCATTGGCCTACTTTCTCCTTAGCTCAATTTCGTGTCCTATAGGCTAGAATCTCCTACCTACAGCAATCACAAGTTCACACACTTGGTTAGGAGATCTATACGCTTGATCTAGGCATATCAAGCCTTGGGCTTAAAGGATAAGTTGTAATTTTCTTTTTCTTTCTTGTTCCTTTTTATTATTTGTACTCTCCTTGCTACTCCTAGGGTTGGAGGCAGCGGATCGGAGAGAGTTGACTTCTCAGGTGGATAAGGGGACTTCAAGCTACTTCAAGAAGGCTATCGCAAGGGAAGCTACTTCAGAAGGCTGGTGCAACAGGAGTTGGTGCATCTACTTCAAGGGAAGGCTGCTTCAAGGTTGGGCGATTACTTCTAGGTGAAGGCTGCTTGAAGGGTTTGGGAAAAGAAATTGTATTTTATGTAAAGTCCTTGCGAGGTAATAAAATAAATTTCTTTTCAAATCCTGGTTGGGTAAGCAACCAGGTAGTGGACTGACGACTATAGTACTTGCTATAGTTGGAACCACTCTAAACCATGTGTCTCCTTGTCCAATATCTTCATTGTGGTTGTTTGAGTTTAAATTAATTATTAAAATCTTTATAAAACTCTATTCACCCCCCCTCTAGTAGTTTTCAATTGGTATCAGAGCGGGCTTCAAGGAACCCTAACCAGGTCTTGAAGAATGGAGGGAAATGGTGAAAGGTGTTGTTTGGACAAAACCACAACATGCTGCAATTGGTGTTTAGGAACAAGCCACAAAACAACCGGATGCCCATGGAGATCAAAGGAAGAGCACAAAGAATGTCTTATTGCTACAACTAGTGAAGAAGAAGAAGAGGTAAGTCTTTTTGATTTATCTAAGGAAGAATTAGTTGCTATTATTGAAGAGACACATAATAAATATGTTGAGTGCAAAAAGAAATTAAAGAAATCAAATAAGGAAAATGATGATCTAAATGTTAAACTTCTTGCTCTTGCATCTGAAAATGAGGATCTCAAAGAGGGAAATAAATTTTCTGATCTTAAGTTAAAATCTATGGAAGCCGATTGCAAGCTCCTTTCTGTTGAAAATTCAAACTTACAGACTCAAGTAAACGATCTTCAAAAACAACCATTATTGTGCACCCATATATATTATGACACTATTGTTAAAGAAAGAAATTTATTGACATCTAATCTAGACCAAGCAAAACTAGATATTAAGAAGAGAATGGAAGAGATTACCAAGTTACAACAAAAAGTCAGTAATTTAAATAATAATGGCATTCTTGATCAAATCTTAGATAATTCCTATCATCAGATTGGGAGAAGAGGACTAGGTTATAAGCCTAAAGGAAAGTCCTATCAACCTAGTTGGAAAAAGTCACAAACCCATCAATCTATATATGTACCGAAAGGAACAAATACACTTTTACCAAAGAACAACCCGAACAAAACCATAGAAAACGACTTGAGGTTGATTCTATATGTTGCCATTATTGCTCACGTCTTGGACATTACTCTTTTTCATGTCCTTATAAGAGAAAAGATGTAGAGTTAGTTTGGGTTCCAAAACCTCCAAACTAAATGAACAAAATCAAGTTGAGATATGACCAAAGACATTAGTTGCATATTTCTATGTCTATCTCAACTCTACATAATTACAAATGTAAATGAAATTAATATTAGTTTTGTTCCCTAGATGATTTAAAGTTTAAGTCAAATGAAAAGAAAATTCCTATTTTCATATGATTTTTCGTAAAAGTATTTTCTGGTCTATTCATATACTAATCATAAAATGGAATTATCATTATATGTTGTTATTACCATTATACCATGCTTTCATCATTGGGTGCGCATAGATAATTGTATGCATGGATCCATGAAAATATATAAGCAAGCAAAATAATTTATTAGTTATATGTTATTTCTTGCAACAAAATCTCTAACTAAGACAGGTGCTCTAGATTGGCAAACACTGGTCCAGTATTATGGAACTGAGCCTTTTCTTGGGAAAGACCCTGACATTGATGTAATCCTTAAGTCTTTCCAGTAAATGTTGGAGTTATTGTAATGATATCTTTTGAATAATTGTAATGGGTCATCTATATATGATGTGTCTATCTTTTTATGCTTGTGATACATGCTTTTAATAAGATTGGCCATCTTTACTTGACTCCAATGGATATTTTTTACGTGAGACATATTCAAAATATGGATTATAAGATCATCATTGTAGAACATACCAAATAAGGGGAGTAATAAATAAAAATGCAACCTTTATAATTGTGGCAAAATTGACAAATTACTTAAAACAGCTATGAAACAAATCCAGACACATTCTCAGTCGAGAAACTGTTCGACCGAGAACACTATCGGTCGAAAGATCGTCGACCGAGCAGGTTTCTGTTGTCAAGTTTGCAATAAAACTGAATATATTCGCAAATTAATCATGTTTCTCCTCATCATGTTGAAGATAAAATTGGCAAAACCGCTTCCACTTTGGAAGATGTTTTCTTTGATATTGGTGCTACTTAAACACAAGCTCTTGGTTGTTATATGGACATCATTTTAATGTACTTAATCTTAGTATACTTTTGATAAAGGTCAAAATCAAAACTTAAAATCATTTGTGACCTTAGCAGCCTTAAATTGCTTTAATTGTAAGATTAAGTGGGAGCTCATAAAAACAAATTTGATTATTTGATTAAGAAGCTTACAAAAACATTATTTGGAGCTAATTACGACCTTAGTATTTTTTTTGTTATGAAGAAATCTATGAATTTCAGAAAAATGATATAACTTGTACTTAAAGGAACTCTCTAAACAAATCGGGACTTAACATCCCTTGCATTTGGATGGATACATTTTTATGTACTCTGAGATTAAAGGATTCTCATATCATTTTATGGGCTTAACATTCCTTGTAAAATGGATGAGAAATCAATACATATGCCATGTATCTAACAGGATCTCATATCATTTCAAGGCTTAACATCCTTTGCAAATGATTGAGAAACAAATTGTGGCTAAATTAGAAAAATATGATCCATGTTCCTAATAGGATATCTAATTAAGGGGGAGTTTTTATTCTTAACGGTTATCTTTTTGAAATGACAAAGGGGGAGAGATAAATATAAAATTAACATTTAGTTTCATAAATAAACTCTTGGCTTTACATTGAAAGTTGCTATATTCCCAAATGATCTGGATTTCATGTTCCATAATTCATGGGGAATAATAAGCACACATTTTATACACAAGAGAAAAAGCTACAAAAGGTAATCTAAAGGTATGAAACTCATATATTTTATATTTCCTTTATTTATATTTTGGAAATGTTTGTCATCTTCAAAAAGGGGGAGATTGTTGGCTAAATGGACATCTATAAATCCCTTTGTTTTGATTATGACAAACATTTCATTCTTATTAATCTAACGAGCTACTTGAGTGTGCAGGATGACAAAGCAACAAGGGAAAATCTACAATCTTACATATTTATATTTTTCATGCAATGTCATCACTGTTGTAAAAACTTGTACAAAAATATAATGTACAAGTACTTAGAATTGCATGTAAATCAAGCGTTAGATTCTCCCTAACTAAACACCACAGTTAGACAAGTCATCCCATTCAAATAGGATTACTTATGCAAACTCACACACATAATTAGTGCCTAAATTGAAACCTTGAAACAGGATCACTCTCGGTCGACAAACTCCTCGACCGAGACACTCTCGGTCGACAATCTTCTCGACCGAGAAAGATCCAAAGTAGCCGTTAGACACAACAGAAAAGTTAGTTGGCAGTTGATGAAAGACGTTGCAAATCACTTGTTCCAGAGAGCCTGTCGGTCGACAAAAGTTCAACCGAGTAGGTATCTCGGTCGACCATTTGTCGACTGAGATGGTCTCTGACAGCAACTGCAGAATTAATTAATTAGCCGTTGTTAAAGCAACAACTTTGTACCTAACGGCTAGTTAAGCACTTAGAAACCCCTAGAAGTTGTCTAGAACGTCCTTAAGCATCCTTAGGCCATTCCTATAAATAGGACAAGCCATAGGACACCTAGACTCACTTGTTTTACACTTGCTACACTTGAGAAAATACTTGAGCATACTTGAGAAATCTGTTGCAAGCAAATTGAGCACTGTGATCATTGGCCTACTTTCTCCTTAGCTCAATTTCGTGTCCTATAGGCTAGAATCTCCTACCTATAGCAATCACAAGTTCACACACTTGGTTAGGAGATCTATACGCTTGATCTAGGCATATCAAGCCTTGGGCTTAAAGGATAAGTTGTAATTTCCTTTTTCTTTCTTGTTCCTTTTTATTATTTGTACTCTCCTTGCTACTCCTAGGGTTGGAGGCTGCGGATCAGAGAGAGTTGACTTCTCAGGTGGAGAAGGGGACTTCAAGCTACTTCAAGAAGGCTATCGCAAGAGAAGCTACTTCAAAAGGCTGGTGCAACGGGAGTTGGTGCATCTACTTCAAGGGAAGGCTGCTTCAAGGTTGGGCAATTACTTCTAGGTGAAGGCTGCTTGAAGGGTTTGGGAAAAGAAATTGTATTTTATGTAAAGTCCTTGCGAGGTAATAAAATAAATTTCTTTTCAAATCCCGGTTGGGTAAGCAACCGGGTAGTGGACTGACGGCTATAGTATTTGCTATAGTTAGAACCACTCTAAACCCGGTGTCTCCTTGTCCAATATCTTCATTGTGGTTGTTTGAGTTTAAATTAATTATTAAAATCTTTATAAAACTCTATTCACCCCCCCTCTAGTAGTTTTCAACCTACAATGATCAAACTAAGATAAGTATATATAGAGGTTTGTTTTCCAATTGCATTAACTAAGAAACAAAGGTCATGTGCACAATATTCTATTTCACATGTTTCTCTCTTCAACTCATTTGAATCTTTTATTTCTAATTTTAGTGTATCTATCTCATTTATATATAAACCACAAAAGGAATACATTAAAATCTCACAAGACATGGGTCCTTAGTGATCTTCCACCATCATATAAAAATAGTGGGTTTATTTTTTGGTTTCAATGTCAACCACTTTATTAATGAATCATTTGAAAGGATAAAAGCATTCCTTGTTTCTGAATGACACCCTTAGGAATCCAGGATGAATACCTTTGAAAATTAATCTCCTATGTCCAACTTAAATAAATATGTGTTCTTATTTTAAATGCAGTAGATCAAGAATGGAAACATCAACAACTTGACATGAAAATTTCCATCTTATATGTGATACTAAATGAAATTGACTATACTAGAAAATCAATCTAGATTACATAGTGAGGGGCATAATGAAGTATATAGAACCATTGAAGAATGTATGTAGACTAAAACATATTTTGAGAGCCTAGTTTAATAAATAATTTCAAACTTTGAGTCTTTTTGGATTTAGTCAATGTCAATGTGATCATCTTGTATTCAAAAAAATATGTCCATGAATTGTGATTATTATTTTATATGTAGATGATTTATCATTTCCAAAGTTTAAATATAGGGATAGACAAAAATAAGCATAATGTGTTGTGCCAATTCATCACCAATGATGGTAAACTACTTTTGAAAAGAGGTTGTTCATAGAAAAGTGGGTTAGCTTATCCTAAAATAAATGCATGATTGACATCTTACAAGAAACAAGCATTCTTTGTCAAATATAAGGTGTTTTTTCACTATATCCAACTCACAATCTACATTTAACTACACCCACTTTGTTTTCTTAATTAAGCCAAGAGGAGTTATATTCATCCTACCCTCTTCACCCTAGGGCATAGAAAAAATTGTTACATCATCAAGAACAAAATCCTCAAGAGAAAAACTACACGAAGGTTCCTCTATGCAAACTTATGATCCATTGAGTAGTGTAGAAAAAAATCTTAAACAAGAAATGAGAAACAAAAATCTATGTACCTTTCAAATTTGTTTTGATGTATGGGATACTCCTCCTATCCATATAAATAAGTCCCCTTATACATATTTCCATATAAACAACTACATTGAAGATTTGAAGGCTATGCATCAGAGTGCTCAAAACTCCAATCTTTGTAGGCACCACATTCACCTTTTCATGTATTTCCAAATAATCACCTCTTCTTTTAAAAGAACCTTAATATCTCTCATGTATGTGTTGATCTTCCAAGGGCGAGGTTTTTCCACCCATACCATATCTACAAAGTTGGCCTCATCATGTCAAGCAAAAAGATATTGATATTTGGTTCACTGCATATTTGTAGTGCCGCAATTATTGTCTATGTGAAGATTTCTTCATAGTCATTTGCATTCAACCACATCATATATGCAAGCTTAAAAATGTCTCCTCTTCCTCTTAGCACTCTTGCAATCCATATATTTCTATTTCTACCCAAGATCTTACTCCAACCCTTGACCACATGAATCTTAAGGTTGGTGAAGTCATGAGGGTGCCATTTCACCAACTCGAGGTGACTCATCATGGGTTTTAGTTCCACAAAACCATGTATTGTAGCAACATGTAAAAATGTAGACCATCCATCCTTTTGAAAGTTGTTTGTTTGATGGTATTGTATATGATGCCAATGATCTCTATCCAGCCTCTATCTAAGTTAGTAGCCCTTCTGTTAAACAACAATGATCACCGAATTTTCCAAAAAAAAATCAAGTTTGGTAGGAAACCAGTAAACCATGTCTTTTTGTTTGAGATCCCACCTTTTACCAGAAGGCCCAAATACAAGACAAAAGGATGTGTGTTCTCCTATACATTTGTAGTTGCAGGAGGTGTTCACATTTTTCCTGATATGATGATGCTAGTTCACTCATTAGTATAACGTCATCAATTGCTCCTTGTTGAGGTTTTTTTGAAGCATGGGCATCAACATGCTAGGAGAATATTACACCTAGAAATTATGTCATGTATCGGTAAATATATATGGAGAATATGACACATTAGGTAGTTTTATCTAGGGACACTCCTTGCACTATATCCACCAAGAATTATGTGATCCCTCACTTATTATTGGTTTGATCACTTCTTTTGCTTCTTTAAGGAAGAAGATCCATGTAAGCACAACACTATATGATCTTGTATTTATCATTATTTATTTCCTAAAGAAATCCTTCCATTATCACCCTACCTTTCATATTAATAAGAAGATCAAGGGTATGCCAATCCCTCCCCTAGCACTCCATCCATATTTGTCACAATTAAGTGTGCATTCATGTCCCCTACATGATGCTCAAAGGTGTGAAGAGGTTTCCCACACTCATCGAATAGACAACATGAAATGTGACCATGGCATGCCTACCGTCGACAATGTAAGGGGGCATGAAGAGTGTATCCCTAGTCTTCCTATGTTAACATTATAGAGACACACAAAGCTTCAAGTAATAAAAATAATTCTTATCAATGGTTGTATGTACATGATGATATTTTCCCCTACAATATTTTCCTCATCTTGAAACACCAACCATAATTTCCATTCCACCTTCAGGAAATAATCTTAGTTCAATTCATGTTTCCTCTATAAGTCTAGACCCTCATCAACCATTGGATTGATAAGCCTCTTCCAATCCAAATAGGTCATGTGTGATGATCCATATTAGGTGCTCAAAATAAATTTGAGATCACAGTGTCGATCCATTTTGGACTTTGCCTAGTAATTCAAGAGTCGCCATGGTATCTAGTGAAGTAGGAGAGACCAAAATATTCTCGATCAAGGTCATATAAGACTTTCCATGAGACTACCTTCTTTTAGATCTTGTCCACTGATGGAAGGAAACTTGTAAGCTGCTCAATGTCAATGCTAAGGGGACACCCATGTAGTGAATAGATTCAGGTAGCTTCTGCATGTCCAAAACCTATTGAGATGTCTCCATTGTTCTAAAATCCTCTTCTTGGAGGAGGAAACTTGACCTACCATGATTCATGTAGTGTCCTGAACATTCTCATACATCTTGAAGAAGGCTCAATGATTGTGAAGAAATAAGGAGCATCATTGGTAAAAATGATGAAATCATTGGCATACAACAAGATTGGGGCAGACATGCTTCTAGAAAGATAGTAAACCTACCAAAGTTATCTACATCTTACTCTTCTATGAATGATCTATAAAAGGCCTCCTAAAAAAGGATGGACAAGGATGGAGATAATGGATTTCCATATTTGAGGCCCATATTGACTAGGAAGAAACCTTATGTGGTTCCATTGATGGAAATAGAAAGCCAATAATCAACATAGAAAATCGGGCACAGATTAATTATATCCTCCATGAACTTTGACCTCTATGGCACTACTCATAATAAGTCTCATTAGACCAAGTCATAGGCATTGGTTTGAAGATAATATTTCGGTGAGGAACTTGACCATCTAGGTCATTTTCAATTGCTATGGCCATATGGATATGGTTTATGTGTATCTTTCCTGAATGAAGACCCCTTGATCATCAAATCTCATGTTGTCACACAAGTTTGATATTTTGTTCTTGAGACTACTTGCTAAGCTATGATGAAAAACAATTTCAACAGTGATCAAGAAAAAGTAATTAGTAACGTCTTATGCATCCTCCATCTTTGAAATCAGGCACATTCACCCTTGGTTTTAGATACCATAGAGTTTCCCACCTTCAAAGAAGAATCTCATTATCCCATGAAGTCATTATTTATAATCTCCCATGTTTCCAAATAAAATTGTATCACAAAATTGTCAGACCCTAGCATGCTATATAGATCCATATACATGATAAAGAAAAGGATATCCAATTTTGATGGAATGGTCATGAGGACACATCACGATCTACATTTAGCATGGACATGATACTATTGGGATCTCCTTTAGCTGTAATAGGCTCACAAGGGACAGTCCTAAGAAAACTCATCAAATACTCTTACCACCTCTTTTGCAATCTCCTCAGGTCCAATGACCTTAGAACCATCACTCTTGGTATTGATAATGACTTTTCATATATATTTTTCCTCTTGATGCTAGCATGGTAGAATATTGTACATCTACCACCACCTTTTAAACATCTAATATTAGAATCTCCTTCTATAAAAGTTCCTCCTTTTTCAAATCCATATCAAGTTCCTATTTGGCAACAAGGATAATGCATGTGTCTAACTTAGTCAGTTGCTAATCAAATACAATTTTCAAGGAATGTATCACGGCATCCATATTCTATTTGTGTTGGTTGAAGTCAACAAAAACATCCCCACCCCAAGTTTTCATGTATCTCCTAAGATGTTTCATCTTGGTGAAGAAGAACAATAATGGATTCCTACATTCCTCCAACAACCATCCTACCTCAATCGCTCTTAAGAAATCATCATAAGACATCCAAGTTTTAATGAAAGAAAAATTAGAAACACACTGCATCATGGTTGTGGGCTCCATATTCACAAGTGAGGGGCAGTGGTCTGAGATCATATGTCCCTAGGTTTTCTATTCTAGGTTTGTTTAAAAGTGTAACCAAGACTCATTAATGAATCCCCAATCCAATCTCTTCCAAGCATAAGGAATGTGATGTGTGTCATTTTCATAACAAAATCACAAGGGAATATTATTTCCTATAATTTAACCTTTAAAGTGGAAATCAACTCACCAAATAAAGAGAACAAGTTAATTGCATTTCAAAAGGGAATTTAACCCAAGAGATAACATAATTAAGAATTGTATTCGAACTTGTTTCTAAGATTAACATTTAAGAGCCAATTGGTGGAGAATGATTTATTGGTATGTATGACCAGAGAGCCAATCATTTGATGATTATGATGGCATATGACATAAAGTATTGGATTAATAATAATAAAGGAAAGCTTCCCATTCTTTTTTACACTAAGTTATGCGATAATGAGGAAACATAATGAAAGTCTAAAGAATGATATTACTCAGTGATGTATGACTTCAAGTACTTGATTTGAACAATGAGATCATACGGATGTTAAGAGTGTGTACGTTCTTATCATGTACCTAGTTAGATGTTACTATGGAAAGCTAATAGACAACAGTAAAACATAAGACTAGAGTGTGTGTTGGTTGATGATAGAATCTCATCAGTCGTGATACGTGATATTAAATGAAGAACATAGATACTTGTTGAGGAACAATGTATCAAACAGACCCACCTTGAGAGTGACACATTCAAACCATAAATGGTGGTCATAGTCATATCTCATAGTGAAGGTAGTAATTTTGATTCTTAGACCTGAAGTCACTATACTGATCACATGTCATTCAATATACTTTGACAACATCCACCATAACCCTAAATAAGGATTTCCATAAGGGTAATGATTGAGTAGTTGTGACACATGGGGATTGAATGTGAGGTATGTAGATGGTATTTGTCACTCCTACTGGAGTTTGATATCCTGTCCACTTGATAAACGAGACTAAGAAAAGCATGTTCATACACATGTGAATCAATATATGATATTGAGGCCACATATATCGCAGACAGTCAACTCTAGATTCAAGGAACATGGATTGAACTTTGAGAGGATGATGATTCCATGCCTCGAGTTCATTCTGGGGATCAGAGATAAAGGAATTATATAATCACTGTAACACCTTACATAGATTGTAGGTTGAAGTTGTTCTTCAACTTTCCATTTACTTGGGTAGCACTTATGTTTGACTAGGCACCACTTTTTGCTTGTGATGTCATAAACTAGTTATGGACTTTCACTGTCAACGTGATATGGGACCTATAGGGTCACACACATAGGAATTCACCTAGAGGAGCAGTTTAATCATGAATGATAATTGAAAATAATGCTAAAGTGTTTAGGTACTTAATTTGAGCAACAAATTAACTGATTGCACTCCCAACTGATTGGCTCTCATCTGATGAAACAACCAATTGGAGTGTCAAGTTGATTAGAAACTGAATTGGCTGAGTTTTTCCTGAACTGGGGAGTGAGCTGACCGGTTCACCTAGTGAACCGATCAGTTGGGGTTGTGAGATGTCCAACTTGTAGGGCGAGATGCCCAGTTCATGGATAAATTTGATTGCATCAAGGAATGTGATGAAATCTAGTTATGCATTAATTAGATTTGAATTGTCAATTCATATACGATTGGGAAACATGGCTAAATGACCATTTCATTGAGTGAAATGATCGGCTTGCATGCCAACCAATTGGGTCTCTTAATGAACCGAATGGTTCACCACTAGCAGGTTGTAAATTTTGTGATATTCTAGTCCCTTCCACTCCCAGACTGATTGTGAACCTGACCCTAACCTCTGTTGTAAAGAGAGGGGTACTGGGGGCTTCTCAGACACAACTCAATTGCCTTTGACAATCGTTGTCCTCTCTGGTTCTGGTAACCAATAGAAAGTCTGAGAAAGTCCTACCCAATAGAGGGAGGGATAGTAATGGAAAACAACTATGGGAGAGAAAGTTAGTGACTAGTACACTAATAGGAGGCATAACTCCTTCCTATCTATTCTAGTAGAATGATAGGAGTTCTAGGTGGTCTTTCTGGACTACCATAGACGAAGTGGTAGTTGCCCATCACTAGGAGGATAACATCATCCAACAGTCAATGGTGGAGCTGTTGTTGATGTTGTCTAAGTCTGCTGTCCGTGGTGGAGACCAGGAGCTACTACAGACTAGGAGTGCATGACTATTGCAATGAGTTATAGCCTTTGGACTTATTCTAGGACCAGGTATGAACTCGTTAAACCATCCTCCCCATTACATAGTAGTTGACGTGATCTTGATATTATAGAAAATAAGGATAGAAAATTTTTGTTTCCACTACCTACTATGTGCCCATATTTCCCTATAGTGGCATTAGAGCCACATCAATTTACTATGATTTGATATAATCTATATGATCGGATTTTTAGTTTTTATTGTTTATTTATTGAATATGATGTGAATACTTAAATTGTTTAATGTGCAAATCTGATCAAAGACCACATATAATCCCAAACTAATATATATATATATAATATAATATAATATAATATATATAGGGCTCATCTTTAATACCTACATGGGTAGCTACCCGCCCACCCTTCCAGTCACTTTTTTTTAATCACAATTGTAGAGGAGCGTTTTATCTAGCTCCCAAAAAATTTCATCCAAAAATAATATCATTTACCCCACCAAAACCAAAAAACACATCCATATATTTACATATTGTATATTGTTTGTGCAGTTACTTTTTTGGTGATATTGTTACTTTTTTATCAATATAGTTACTCTTTTGATCTCAGAGTTACTTTTGTGGCCATAAGAGTTACTTTTTGGGTTTTCGGGTAGAGAAACTCCAGGATACCCGTGCGGGTATTAAAAAAGGCCATATATATATATATATATATATATATATATATATATATATATATATATATATATATATATATATATATATATATATATATATATATATATTGTATGTCATTTATAGGCATCACCCTAAAAGCAAGTTTTAATGGTGGATGTGTAGCATGGTTATGGCCAATAACCCTAATTATCTATGCATGGTGGTTGTGTGTTTACTTCCCAGTTTATCTCTATTTGCATACCAAGCCTCTACCTTCTTCTTTCTAATGTAAAAGTATTATTCTTTCCTACCTTTTCTCCCCTCGAATGTAACTCAAGGTTTCTCATTATCATGTAATAAGTTTAATAGCAATAGGATAGTTTCCTTTCTTGCGGTGATGAAGATGACAATTAGCATCAAGTGAGTCGACATGTGACCAGCTGATTGGCTGGTGGACCGAGGAGGACAGACATCTAGAGGCACAAATTGACCAACTGGTCAAGCAAACTGATCGTATAGATGTGTCCAAACATCAGTTGGACATGAGGCCAACCGATCATTTTCGATGACCAACCGACTGGCCAAGAGGAAAGATGTCTGGTTCAAGGGTTGAATTGATCAACCTAGATTGGCAAGCATGGATCTTCATCAACAACAGGTTTCTACATCATATGTAGACCCTAGGTTATAGTAATTCCATGTTGCTCTAAGGAATTACATTAAAAATGCCATAACCATCACCTTTTGTTTTATATTGCATGTTTACATTGTAGGATATAACATGTATATGATACATATTATATATATGTGGTGATTGGATAAAGTATATGTATTTATATATATTTACAAAGTCCCTCAAATAAAATATTAAGTCTTAGATTCTTTCCATTAGTAGAACACATGAAAATCTTGATCGACTGAGCACGGGCACCCCAACAGTGGTGTGTTGTCTATCTCGTGAAAGTGTGATGGTAATGTGTGATGGTAATAATGTGGGCATGACAATAGGGGTGCATTATTATCATGTCGACTTTTGGGTCAGGCTTAATCAAATGACCTTAATGAGATTAAGTACCATAGGCATACAAATGAATATGGAAAAGAGTTGTGCATATCATCTATCTAAGAATTGCATAAGATGAAATTGAAAATCGTTGTCTACCTTAATAGTTGACTATGGATGTTGGTGTTGGCTAGGTAATAGTTGAATTATTTTCAAAATTAATATGTGATGGCTATCAATTTGATTAAATAGTGAGAGAAATAGTTAATTAAATACCTAATTAAGATCATCAATTGTAAATGAAATGAAATCAAAAATATGTTTTGATAAAAATGCAAATTCTTTTTATAGAATCAAATGGAAACACACAACAACAACTTTTCATTACAATCAATCCTTGAGAAGGACAAGTTAAATGGGAATAACTTCTATGACTGGTTCAGGACATTGAAAATCATTCTCACACAAGATCTCAAGCTCAATGTCTTAGAGACACCAGATCTAGATGAATCTGTTTGCTTGACTAGGATTTCGATTTTTATAATGTTTCCTGTTCTGATTTCAGTTATATATGAACCTGTGATCATGTGTACATTATTCCTAAGGTATTATATGACTTGGATCAGGTTGTTTTGACAACCTATGGTGCTAAGCACCTGTCAAACAATGATCAATTTTAGGGTTTAAAGCTGATTTCTTCTATAAACCATGACTCGATGATGGTACCATTGCAACAACCCTATGGTGTTGTCTTCATAACAAATCATGGTCATGAACAAGGGTGTCAAATGATGGTGACAACCCCTGGTCACCCCATTAGGTCAGTTTTTGGATCAATTAGAAGTATAATGATCAACCATTAAGTACCCTACTCATGTTGTCAATCAATGATGACATCAACTTAATATTTGATGTTGATTAATGAATATAGTGTTGATCTAACAACCTATAGTGATTTAATGATCACTAATGATGGTGGATAAGGTCTCTAAAATCTATGGTGAGTTAATCATATAGTTTTAGCATCAATTAAGCCTTAGACCAATAGTTTCTTGGGTCACTTGATGCAATGGTCGAACCTATACTGTAATTGATGGTTTTAATATATGAACTTGACCCAATGGTCAAGATCTAATATTTATTCCTCCAATAAAGTGGAATGATGGATAATGTAATATGTTGGTCCTAATAATGGGATTTATATGGTTTCCTTTATATGATCAACTTAAGGAGATTACTTTTTGGTCCTAATAATGGGATTTAGATGGTTTCCATTATATGATCAACTTAAGAAGCTTACTTGTTGACAATGGATGGCTTGTTTTAACTGAACATTCAATTGTGGGTTTTACCCTACTCTCAATGGAACTTTTTGTGTTGTTAATCAAGGGATGTCTAGGGTTAGATGGTGACTCTTTCTAGAGCACAAATCAAGGACTTCATAGGTGGTTTATCTAAGGTTTTTACTTATGTAAACAACCAAAGGTCTTACCTTTTAAACATCCAATGGTTCTAGGTGACATTGTGGTATGGTGATACAGGTTGAATGATGATGGAATAAATGGAGGGTTACCCTTAATAAGGTAGTATTACCTATTCACTCATATGAATAGAAGGGATGATAACCATATTGTGTTGATATGTAACCCTAATGAGGTATAATATGTTATACCTAGATTTAATATAACTAAATGATGGTAATTGGGTATGAATAGTCCTTCAATGACTAATGCAATCATGGAGTTCTCTGTTACTATTGTTTAAACCCAAGTATGATTTAACCCAATCGTTATACCTTGATTTATGTGTGGGTTCATACTTGAGAATGATATGGAATGTGATGGTGATGCTTCACCTTATGCATCCATGATCCAATGGGGATGTTGTGAGTTAGGGTTTGGGTATGAGTGCCATTTAGTAACTTTGATATAATTGATCCTGTTGAACCTAACTCTAATGAGAATAGATAAAGATGAGTATTCATGTTTAATATTCTTATATGATGGAATGATGGTGGAATAACCTCCTTAACATAATCATAACCTTGGTATGTTAATCGGTGTTATCATAGACACATGGTTGATACTTTCTTATGCAAAACATGTGAATTATGAATATGATGAGAGTTAATCATATCTAGATTCATTGCATGTTGATGTAATAAAGGAATGTTCTTAATGTTAATATAACCCTGCTATGATTGTTTATGAATATAACCTAGTTCATTAATGCAATATTGTGTTGATCTGGTGTATTATATATAAGTGATGTTGTTGAGCCTTGTTATAAGGCATGCAAAGATAATGATGATCTTGCAAGGAATAATATGATGGCATTAATGATCTTTGGGCATGGTTGAGCCCTGGATGAGGTGTAATCCTCTTTTTTTTATAAGGGTTAATACCCTGTGATATTGTGAAAAGGATTTATATCGTGTGATAGTATGATGGTCTTAATGACCTTTGGGCATGGTTGAGCCCTGAATGAGGTGTAATCCTCTTATGTTGATAAGGTTTGATACCTTGTGATATTGTGAAAAAGATTATTGTCTTGTGATAATATGATGACTAGTGTGGTCTCATGAATGGAAAGTGAATAGTATGATGTCATGATGAGATGAGAAATTATATGCTTGCTAGAAGTGAATTAGGGTTTGTATGTCCACTCGTTTGATGCAGCCTTAATTCACCCAATTGGCATAACTAATCAAGTGAAACTCTAATCATGTAGCGCCATGTGCCATAAATCCATCTGAGTGTCAGAATTTGCCAGATGGTGAAATGTGTATTCCTAAGAAAAACTCAGAGCGCATACTATTGAGTATGTGGTGGTGGCAAGTTGAGGATATATCATTGTCATCCACAATGCAGATTGTGGAGGTTGGGTATGGTCATGCCTCATACATCTGTTGTGATTGAGAATGGTTGTGGTCGTGTGTCGGTGATTATATATGTGACAAGATTGGAGGACAACTGTGGTTGTACCTCGGATGGTAGGGTATGCGTACCCACCTCCTTTCACTAGTATCATGACCTGTACCAAGGATGGACTAGGCTGTTAGCAGCCTGACCTTATGTGTCCATGTGGCAGACCCGTACTGACAGGGGGGCGGAGAAGATCTTAGGAGTCTGAATCTTCCTAGATCTTGTATCACACTGATTTTGACTTAGCAGTGGTTAGTTGGATTTTGAGTGGTATCCTCAAATTCCTCAATGCATAATAAAATATGTAATACAACCGTATAGAATATCTGTTTAGGGTTATACATGATGCTTCACATTGGATGATAACTCTTGTTTGTTCTCTTTACATAAAGATGATGCTTAGTGCAATTAAGAGATAGTAGATATACTTATGTTGTGGATATGCTTAAGATTGTAGATGTGTACATACAAAAGCCATGATTATGGTTATAACTATACTGCTACTGCTAATTATAATCATGATGCTAGTTATCTCATGTTGTTAGTTATGTTTAGCATGCTAGCCATGCCTTTATAACTAGAGATGCATATACTGCTGATCATGCTTATCCAGATAGTTGTGCTTATGGTGTTAGCTATTTTTATGATGTTGATATGTTCAACCTATTAGACATGCTAATGTTGTTATCTATGCTTATGTGGCTAGACTTATTCATAATGATAGAGATGCTATGTTACTAGACTTGCTCATGATGCTAGATATGCATATGCTAATGAATTGCTTATGTTATCAACAAGATAAAGAATGATAGTCTGGCTAATGATGGTAGTTATTATCTGCTCCCTTGTGTATTTTGATAATCATCAGTGTTGTTGAGCTTATTTTTTATATCTAATTAATTTTATTAATTTTTTAATTACTTAAAAATGTTATAATCAATAAACGTTGTTGGAGGTTATATCTCTTACTGGGACTGGGTCTCACCCTTGTGGTTTGCCACATTTTTTAGGTAATTGGAAGTGACGAAAATAAACATGTGGTAGCAATGAGGAGATATTGTAATGAATCTTTGAGAAAGTTGATTAGATGTCAAGTGTGTCCTAGAGTCATCCATGTACTCTCAGGTCCGGGCAGGAAAAGTTTGTATATGGTGTTTCAAATGAATTGGGATTTTTTTAGCATGTTAATGCTTGTTTGTGTGACATATACGAATATTGTTCTCCTATATATATATATATGTTGTGGCTAAGGTGAATGATCAATTTGTATCAAATTCTTGGCATAGTATGGATATAAGAAAGATTTTGGGATCTTATGCAAATGTTTATGAGCGGGTGCTGACGCTGAAATCGGTTATAATTTACCCATATTTTTGGGTATGTGATTAATTAATGATTGATTGCGTTTTATGTTTTGAGTAATCTCATTTAGTGTATTAGTTCTCACAAGAAACCTTCCCTTGCTTCATGGAGATACCATCTCTAAAGCTCAAAGTACCAATTCTTATAAAGAAAGGGAGTGCATGAATTTGATTCTATATGCCTCATCATTTGGATCAATTATGTATGCAATGTTGTGTACCCCTCTCGACGGCCCATATTCCTTGAGCATGATGAGCAAGTATTAGTTAGATCCAAGTGATTCTTACTATACATCTTTAAAGAACATCCTCATGTACTTGAGAAGGACTAAGCATTAGTTCTTGATCTACGATGGATAGGAAGAGTTGGTGCTATAGGGTTACACCAATGTAAGCTTCCATACTGACAAAGATGATTACAAGTTACAATTAGGATTCAAATTTTTTCTAAATAACAGAGTTGTAAGTTGGAAGAGTTCCAAGCAAGAGACAATTGTTGATTCTACAAAAGAGGCTGAGTATATTGATACATCGAATGCAACAAAATAGGTTGTATGGATCAAGAAGTTCATTTCTAAACTTGGGGTCGTTCCAAGCATCAACAAAGCAATTTAGCTATATTCTAACAACAATGGAGATATTGCACAAGCTAAGGAACCCATATCGCATCAGCACTCAAAACATATGCAAAGTTGGTTCCATCTCATATGAGAGATCGTATAATGAGGAGATGTAAAGATTTACAGAGTAACAATTGAAAGTTTGTTGGTATGAATGCCCACAGATCCAATCATATGATAATCAATTGAAAGACACTTTCACAACAACAACATGATGGAAATGTTAGATCACTTGGAATATGATTCATGGGTGATTGACTCTAAGTGCAAGTGGGAGTCTGTTAGAATTCATGCCCAGAGAGGCAATAATATGATGGTCATAGTGTCATAATATGTGAATGATTAATAAATAAAGGTAAGCTTCCACTTTATTCTATTTAATTCAGTTTTGAGATAATGATGTAACATTGTAAATGTCTAGAGAATGATATTACTCAACGATGTATGTATTCAAGTACTTGACTTGACCAATGAGATCATATAAATGTTAAAAGTATATACAATCTCATTATGTCCCTAATCGATTGTTATTGTGGAAGGTAGATAGATAGTAGGAACACATAAGATTAAAGTGTGAGTTGGTTGATGATAGATTCTCATTAGTCATGATATGGAGATATCAAACCAAGCACACATATACATGTTAGAGAACATTGTATCAGACATGCCCACCTTGAGACTGACACATGGAAGCCATTGCCATGATAGTCATATTTATCTCTCACAATGTTGGTGGTGATTGTGGTTCTTAGACCTGAAGTCACTACCCTCATCACATGTCATTTAGTATGCTTTGACATCATCAAATGTAATCCTGAATAAGGGTTATTATAAAGGTGATGATTGGGTGGTTGTGACACATGGGGACTGACTGTGAGTGATCTAGATGGGATTTGTACCTCCTACAAGAGTATGATATCCTAGGCCTCTTGACTAGATAGACTGAGAAAAGCATTGCCTTGAACATGTGAGTCAATATGTGATATTGAGATTACATATATCTCATACAGTCTTCTCTAGTTCAAGGAACAAGGTTGAATGCTGAATAGGATGACTACTCCATGCCTCAAGTTTAATCTAGATATTATTGGAAAAGGAACTATAAAAGCATTGTAACAACATACACATATTGTAGGTTGAAGTTGTTCTCCAACTTTCCATTTACTTGGGTATCATTGATGTGCGTCTAGGCACTGCTCATTGATTATGACGTCATAAGTTGTTATGGACATTCACTACCAACGTAATATGGGATATATAGGGTCGCACAAATAGGTCTTGACCTAGAGGAGGAGTTTGATCTTGAATAATGATTGGATTGATTACTAAAGTGTTTAATTAGGTATTCAATTCAAGAAAGAAATCGATTCACTGATCTCCCAACGAATCACCTCATGTGATGAGACGACCGTTTGGAGTGTCAAGTTTATTAGAAATTGAATTGGCTGAGTTCTGCATGAATAAGGGCACCAACCAATTGTCTCACTAGATGAACCGATCGGCTCACTGGGTGAACCGATCGACTCAAGTTGGGATATACGACCAGTTCACCTAGTGAACTGATCAGCTTGGTTGTGCCAACTAAAGGTTCTGGTGATTTCCATAATTTGTGAGAAAAGTTGATCGTTTCACTTGCTAAATTTGATTGGTGCAAGGAATTAATGTTTAGCATTAATTAGAAATGAATTGCCAAATTTATATGTGATACAAAATAGGAGAAATTATTGATTTGCATGGTGAACCAATTGGCTCACATGTGACCCGACTGGTTCATTTGTGAACTGACCATTTTGACGCTTGCAAGTTGCAAAAATTCAAGATCTTCTGATCCCTTACACTCCCACATAGACTGGGAACCCAGAACGTAACCCTACCTACATATAGAGGGTTCCTGGCGGCTTCCCAAAGCACAACTCAATTACTTCTAAAAATTGTTGTCCTCTCTAGTTGTGGTAACCAATCGATATCCCAAGCAAGTCCCACCCTCTAAAGGGAGGGATAGAAAGGGAGAAACAATTGTGGTAGAGAAAGTTGGTGACTAGTACACTGACGAGAGGGACAACTCCTTCTTGTCTATTCTACCAGGATGATAGGAGTTCTAGGAAGTCCATGTGAACTTCCACATAGGAGTGGAGGCTATTGTATACGTCTAGGAGGATAACATCAACCTGCTATCTGTGGTGCAAACCAGGAGGCACATCAGTCAGACGAGTCCCAATGAAACTAAAAGACAGTTGTGAAACTACAATGATGATAAGATGTCACTAGACTTTCTCCAGACTATGTATATCCTCAAGACCATCCTTTTTATTATATAGTTTTGATGCTATACTCTAATTTATGGGATATATGGTAGTAAATTTTTTGTTTTCTCTTTCTATTTCGATGCCATATTTCCCTACACAAACATCCCACCAATAGGGCTTAGCTACTCACAATCAAACACAAGAGAAAAAAGGAAAGAAGAAACATGTAGAAGGCCATGTTAGCTCATAGAAGATCCTCCTTCCCCACATACTTGCTATAGAAGCTCAAGCCTCCCTCCAAGATGGAAAATGGCATGCAAAGGTAAGGTTTGGTGGTGGAAACCCTAGACAATTAGGATTTTTGGGTGAAAATGAGGTAGATATGAAGTAATGGAGGGAGGAAGGTAGGTGGAGGTCTTGAATGCAAAGGGGGATAGAAATGAATGCTAGAGGTGTCTATAGGAGTGTCTAACCTCAAGCTACAACCACCACCTATATATATATAGGTGGTGGAGAAACATTAGGTTAAGTGGGAGATAAAATGGGTAATGCAATATAGAAAATTGGGTAGATTTGAATGTAGCACGGCCGTGCTGGGCATTGAGTAGAACAGTCATGGTGGATGGGAATAGATGTGGTGGAAAAATGGAATGAAATAGATAATTGTGGTCATCTGGGTCTGCTAGCACAACCATTCTGGCCAGCATGACCATGTTGGGCTCTACAACACGAACCTACTGGCTAGCACGGGCCTACTAGGATTCTAGGTCATTTTTTGAAGGTTCTGTTGATTGGGGTATTTACCAGAATGGCCATTACATGGTAGCATGATAGTTCTGGGGTCCTTCCCTGCATTGTGGTCTTAAACTTTGTCATCCATGGAGGTTATTGCTTCAATACATTCTTTGATCACTTTGGGTTGGTTGGGAGTCATTTTAGCTTCATTTTGGACTTCTTTAAGCAAGGGGAAACCCTAGATTCAACCTTCCTCTCTCCCTTCCATTAAGTAGTGGTCAAAGTACCTACAAAACATGCAAAACCATCCATAAGTGTATTTGATATAAAATCACACAATAGGGAAATTATCTTGCATTCTAGCATTTTTAGATGTGATTAAGATGCAAAATGACAAAAGATGGAGCCCTAGAAGAGGTTGTATCACCACCCAAAACTTAAAACATACTTGTCATCAAGTATGCTCTAACTTAATCTCTCTTCAATTTCTTTCAACAAAAAAGAATGATAATTGCATTGGAATATATGATCATTGACTAAATGGGCTTAAAAGTGACTAAGTACATGTGTTCCACCTCTCTCCTCTCCACTTTCACAAATCAATCATGAAAAGAGCATTAAGCATACAAACTTCAAATATAGAGCATAGAATGCACAATCAATCTATATGTCTTTCATGTAGCTCCAGGTAGATTGTTTCATGATGGAGTTAATCAAAGATGACTAGGAGTGTTGTTTCACTTTTATGCATTCAATCATATGCTTCAAACCACACTAAGTGACTCACATGGCTGTGGAAAAGGGCAAAGTGAGCTAGATTTGAGGTTCCTATCTCAATGGGTATGAAATAGAAGAAAGGATTGTGGTAAGAGATTGGAATGCTATAACACTCATCTTTTCTTTATTTAGATGCTCTTACACAGAAGCATCTATTATTTTCTTTTTGTCTTTTGTTTTCTTCCATTTCTAAAGAGGACAATAATTGTCAAAGGCAATTGAGTTGTGTCTAAGAAGCCCCCAGTACCCCTCTATTTATAGGGGGGTTACGGTCAGGGTTCCCAGTCTGTGTGGGAGTGGAAGGGACCAGAATGTCACAAAATCCACAACCTATGAGCGGAAAACCGATTGGTTCTCTAAGAAAAATAGTCAGTTGGCATGTGATCCGATTGGTTCATCCAACGAACTGGTTGTTTCACCATGTTTCTCAATCACATATGAATTGGCAATTTGAATCCAATTAATGCACAACATGATGTCAACACTAATCCTTGATGCAACTGAATGTCTCCACAAACTGGGCATCTCGCCCTATGAGTCAGTCATCTCACAACCCCTAATGATCGGTTCACTAGGTGAACCTGTCGCCTCACTCCCCAGTTCAGGAAGAACTCAACCAATTCAATTTCTAATCAACCTAACACTCCAACCAACTGTTTCATCACATGAGTCAATTGGTTGAGAGTCCAGTCAGTTGATTTGCTGCTCAAATTGAGTACCTAAACACTTTAGTAATTGGTTCAACTATCAGTCATGATTAAACTCATCTTCTTGGTGAATCCCTATGTGTGTGACCATATAGGTCCCATATCATGTTGGCACTGAATGCCCATAACTAGTTTATGACATCACAAGCAAAGAGTGGTGCCTAGTCACACATCAGTGCCACCCAAGTGATTGGAAAGTTAGATAACAACTTCAACCCACAATTTGTGTAAGGTGTTATAGTGATTATATATTTGCTTTGTTTTTGATATATGGAATGAACTTGAGGCATGAAATTGTCATCCTCTAAACATTTAATCCATGTTCCTTGAATGTGACCTCAATATCATATATCGATTCACATGTCCATGAACATGCTTTTCTCAGTCTTGATTATCAAGTGGTGAGGATATCAAACTCCAGTAGGAGGGACAAATCCCATCCACATCACTCACAGTCTATCCCCATGTGTCACAACTACCCAATCATCCCATTATGGAAATCCTTATTTAGTGTTACATTGGATGATGTCAAAGTATATCGAACGACATGTGATGAGTGTAGTGACTTCATGTCTAAGAATTACAATCACCACCTTCACTATGAGAGATGATTATGACCACCATTTATGGTTTCCATGTATAACTCTCAAGGTGGGTCTTCCGATACACTATTCCCCAACAAGCATATATGTGCTTGGTTTGATATCACATATCATGACTGATGCGATTATGTCATCAACCAACAGACACTCTAGTCTTATGTGTTAATGTTTTCTATCAGCTTTCCATAGTAACATCTAACTAGGGTCATGATAAGAATGTACTTACTCTTAACATCTATATGATCTCATTATTAAATTCACATACTTAATGACATACATCATTGAGTAATATCATTCTTTAGACTTTCATTATGTTTCCTCATTATCTCGTAATTGACTGAAACATAATTTATGGGTAGCTTGACTTTATTATTTTCAACCAAATCCTTTATGTAATATTCCATCATAATCATTATATTATTGGATCTCTAGGCATACATACCAACACACTCCCCCTTGTACTTAGAGCCAATCACTCATGAATCATATTCTTAGTGATCTAAACATGTCCATCATATTTCTACTGTGCAAGTGATAATCTAGAGGGTTAGCAACACTTTCATTTTAGTCTGTATATTATAGGTTTCTCATCTCTTTGATGTGAGATGATATTTCTATAGTATGCAATCTGATATTCCTCGCCTAACTGGTGGATCCACTTTTGTCAATACTGTGTCATAAATGGTTAGAACATCTTTACATCTATATGAACTTCTAGATCCACATAGTACCCACTCATGCGTTGATAACACCAGGATACTCAGCTTCTATTGTAAAATTGAATTATTAGTCTATAGTTCGGAACCATTTCAACTCACAACTCTTTTCTTAAAATGAAACATATTTTATATTGTGATCACTTTCTGTCATTTTGGAAGCTTGAATTGGTGTAGCCCCTACACCCAACTCTTCCTTGTTGCTATAATCTAGAAACTAATCCTTTAGTGCTTCTTAATCTCTAATAGATGTCTTTAATGAAATTCCATTTACCCTCATTGGAATCTAATATCATCTTGTCATGTCCAATACATACAAGACTATGGGATGAGTACATTTTATATAGCATTCATGATGGATCCAATTTCTATTGCATATGTCATCTTACTGCTGTCTTTCCATTCTTCATAAAAATTGGAACATAAGGTTCTTGAGAGACTAATCCCATGAATCATGGTCAAATTCTCTCACATCA
The DNA here is from genome assembly GCA_963693085.1 of Alisma plantago-aquatica. Classification (NCBI taxonomy): domain Eukaryota; kingdom Viridiplantae; phylum Streptophyta; class Magnoliopsida; order Alismatales; family Alismataceae; genus Alisma; species Alisma plantago-aquatica. The sequence continues at coordinate 1,084,361,372 of OY856412.1, read as the reverse complement.
AATCCTTCATGCTAAACTCTTTTAGCATCTTGATATTACTCATACTGACGTTATGAAACTTTTAACTATCTGTATAGATCTCAATCCCCATCACATAGGATGTTTCACCTAATCCTTCATTGTTGAAGATGTTTTCCATGCCAAGTCTCAATGTTTACAATATTGAGATGTTATCCCATCAATATGTGGAATACTTGCATATGCTTCTACTAAATATTTTGTAATATCAAATTTCATCTTTTCTCTTGGCTCAAGTAAAACTCTTTGAATATCTTGTCAAGTCAAAATATCCCATCTATGAGAGTCTTATTCCAATCTCTCAAACTGAACTTTGTATCTTATATACTATATTTGCATTCATGAAGTTACAAAACCTTTACGTTGTGTCACGTACACATCCTTCAATATATTCCTATTAAGGAATGTGGTTTTAAGATTAATATGCCAAAACTCATAGTCTGGACTAGCTGTGACAACAAGCATGACAAATTGGTGAAGTAATTTCTTCATGTTCAACAATTTGATCTGATTTGAAAACCTTTGCATCCAATCCGTCATTTTAGGTTATCCGTGTTGGTCTTTGCAATGAAAATCCAACTTCATCCTTTGGGTTTTACCCCTTTAGGTGGTACTACCAAGGTCATACCTTGTTAGTGAACATGAACTCCATAATGGCTTTAAGAAATTTCTCAGATTCTAGATCTCAATAGATTCTAGTTTATTTGTTGGTTCATCATCTTATGACCAACCTATCTGAGTTGTTGGATTCACAATCTTTCAATCTCAGATGTGTTCTACTAGAACATATGAGGTTATGTGTTACATGAGAAACTTGAGATTCTAGAACAATTTGTGATTCCCAATTGTTCTCATTGTACCTCCTTAGTGATCTCAAACCTTTCGAGTTCTACTTTTACTCCCACTGATTCTTTTGGAATTCAATTATCCATGCAACAAACATTTTTTGTCAGACTAGGATTAAAGTAGCATTCAACAATCATGGTTTGTGGATTAACCTTTTAAGAAACTGACTTCTTTATAAAAATTTCACTCTTTAAGACATATCGGGGCATTCTCATATCATATCTCATATGATTTTTTTAAACCATTTTAGATGGTATATTGTTTTATTGTAAATTATATATCCATGAGGAGATTAGAAGATTATATTAAATGATAATAACATCATGATCCATGGAGATGTAATTTCTTCTTTCTGATACATCATCATGTTTCAGGTGGATTTGACTTGTGATACACTATCACAGTCCTTCCAGAAGGTCCTCAAACTATTGATGTAAAGTATTTCAACATTTGATCATATCAAAATTTCTTAATACTTTTATCAAAATTATACTTCATTTATAATCTCCTTGAACACTTCAAGATATTCATGTTTGTATTTCACCAAATACAAACCCTATATCAACTGAGATTGTCAATGAATATAATGAAGTACAAACAACTAGTTGTAGCACTTATTCTATAAGATCTTCATACATCTATATGTACAAGGCCTAATAGAATGCTTAATTTCTCCACTAATCTAGTGAGAGGTGGTTTTTCATGTTGCTCATAAATGAGACTTGCATGTATCTTCTTGGTTCAATAACCAAAAGAGTCTAGAAAAATGTCAATATGGATTCTAATAATGCACTTCTCATATATGTGCTCTAGATGACAATGCTATAGATATTGATTGGTTAACATATCAAATTATAATCTTTTGGTATTTATGTTATTAAACATTCATCTATAGATCCTTTCATATAATGATCACTAGATGTTTAGGCATTGTCATACAAGATTACATTTTTAAAATAGAAGCATTAATAACTCTTCATTTATTATCATCCTTGTCATACAAGATGCATAAAGTAAAAAATTTCTATTTATTAGCATAATGAACTAGTAGTTCAAGTAACTCTATTACATGCCCAATGGGTTAAGATAAAATCTAAATGTTGACTAAACCTATAGCAACTCTTAATCCACATAGTCCACTCTTACCCTTTGATAAAGGCTTTACTTCTTATCAGATCATGCACATCAATAAATGTCAGATCTACATCTGGTATCACATACCAATATGAAAATATAATCAAATTTAATGGTTATACCTAAAGTAGAGGTCTTTGCCCCTTCCTTCTTCTTCTTTAATTCTTGCAGGATGAGAAGGCAGTTCCTTTTCCAATGTCTAGGATGGTGATAATGGTAACAATTGCCTCCCTTCTTACTACTCCCTTTTCCTTGAGATATGAAGACTTGGGCTTCTGGACAACTTTAGAACTCTTCTTAGATTTGCCTTTTCCTTTGCCTTTAGACTTTCCCTTTATCTTGTTGATCATAATCTCATACTTGGGCTTGTCTTTCTTCATTTGTGTATCAACTATTCTCAACATGCCTAACAACTCGGTCAACGGCTTGTCACAGTTATTCATGTCATAGTTGATGACAAACAAACTATATGATTCTAGTAGAGACTAAAAAATTACATCAGTGGACAACTCTTGACCCAAGGGGAATCCTAATCTAGCAAGGTTCTCTACATACTCAATGAACGGTAAACAAAGATGTGTACTTCCTCTACACCTCATCCTATTACCTTCACATGGTTACTTGCATATCATGGTGATGTCACATCATTCGTACATATCTCATCTTGGGTCAACACAAAAACCTCCACATATGAAGACATTTGCAAATATGGAACATATAAACTTATTGTGCCACCTGTACAAATCTAATAGTAACTTTCAAATTTGGGACTCGATTGTCATCTTGAACTATACTATATGTTGTATAACACATCATTCAGAGGCCACACTCACTGGATCTTACCAAACATAAAAAATTAGGTATCTATTATCATATGCAACTTTACAAGGTTTCATCTCTATGCTCCTTTAATGATTGTTGTAATCAACAACTCAATCAACCATGCAGGCACCCCCTAGTTTTCAAGAAATTATGAGCAATATGTTTTTAGAGGATTCTTCAATCATATCAATGGTGGATTGACCATCTATTTGGTTGAAGAATCATACACTTGTATATAACTGTTAACAAATATAACTTCCTGATTGACCTTGTTAGGGGTGGAGCAATGACATTGTCTTCATCTTATCAGGACTCACATAACATGCTTAACAGAGATATCATAACTCTTAGAGGATACCCTAGTCAACCCCCAACTCACTCTTATTCAACTTGTCTCATAGCTATTGCTACTTCAGCAACCCTAAGGTTTTTGAAGAAATATTGATCATATTTTTGACCATATTTGAAATAGTCTGACATGTCATCATTCAAAGCTTGATATAACTTGTATGACATGTCTGGAACACATTGTTCCTCATATTCATAAATTCTATTTGTACATTGGTTAGTCTATAGGACATAACTCTAAACTCATCATGGTCATGTGAATTATGTCATCCAATCTAAATCTTATACATTGATATTTGATCATAGGTTTATCTTTAAAGAACATGGTATCACATATCTATTGACCAATAAACCTTCTATTTTTGATAGTGGTCTTGTCCAACTATCACTAAACCATACACAACATTATAGAATCACTTTTATTTTCCTTCCTGACAACATTTAAAGGGTCATCATCAACTCTCTCTCTAAGGGAGAGGAATACTTGTAATGTTCATTTCATAAACATATCCAACCTTCACATACTTCCCATACTATTGACACATCTTGGATACTAGGATTCATTACCTTGGTATCCACATCATGTGCTATAAGGAACTCACATCCTTATCTCATCTACTTTTACCAACATAATAAATTTCAAAACAAATAAGAGGAGTCTCAAAAATTATTAGAAGGCTCAAAAGCTAACTCATCACAAACTTTATGATATTGGAACCATAGTCCAAGCAACCTTATGCTATAATAAGTGATCCACCTTCATGTTTGCAGTGAATCCACATGTACTAAGTGGCAATGATCCACTTGAAAGATGTGCCCTACAAAGGAAGACACAAAGGGAAACACACTTCCCATACCATAGTAGTATTTTTCAAGGGTCACTAGAAAAAAGGTAACCAATTCTATTTTCATTATGCAGGTTACAACTTCTTATGTATCATTTTACCTTTTTCATTTTGGATTCCTTTCCATTAGCATAGGAATCATCATGATTAACATATCTCATTACTCCTTCCTGGATGACTATTTATCACACTTGGGTATGTTCTCTTATTTTATTATATTTTTCAACCACTTATCAACAAGTAAATAAATATATTCTTCATTTTCTTCATTAAACATGGATCATCTCTTAATTTCTTTCACATGCCATGTTGATTTTTCATTAACACTTTCTTACACACATAGGTTGGTCTGAGATTAACTTAGGTTCCACCTTATTTCTTTGTCATTGTTCTCATTTATCTTCTCATTTTATACTTATCATTGGAGTTATCTCCATCTTATGTGGATTTCATACCTTGAATCACTTTATAAGCATAGGCTTATCTATCTTTTACTTTATTATCTTCATGAATCACATCTTCACGAACTCCTCTTTTTCTTATTTGTATTCAGATTTAGATACCATGATGTTGTATCTTTCTCTTATAGTTACCAAACATTCAAGTTTTGATAGATAATGATGCAATTCTCATCTTCTTTAAGGTAGGATTGAGATATACACACCATGATTTCTTATTTGTTATGCTCTTTAGATTGTTTCAAAATGACTGCTGGATCAGGGTAATAAAAAAGATAACAATCTAAGAGTTCCATACTTACCTTTATTCAATAATTTAATACATGGCCAGGGCACCGAAATACTGAGTTACTGCACCATATTTTTGTGTCATATTATTAACTTAGATGTCATCCTAGTCTTAAGTCCTAGTGTCCCTGTAGACTCAGTGAACCTAAAGATCTGATACCAACCTGTGAGAACCTGTTACACTAAATGAGATTACTCAAAACATTTTTTTTAAGGAAAGATTACTCAAAACATAAAACACAATAAATCACTAATTAATCACATACCCAAAAATATGGGTAAATTAAAACCGATTTCAACGTCAGCACCCGCTCATAAAAGTTTGCTAAAGATCCCAAAATCTTTCTTATATCCATACTATGCCAAGAATTTGATACAAATTGATCATTTGCCTTAGCCACAACATATATACACAGGAGAACTGTGTATATGTCACACAAACAAGCATTAACATGCTAACAAAATCCCAATTCATTTAAAATACCATATACAAACTTTTCCTGTACGGACCTAAGAGTACAAGGATGACTCTAGGACACACTAGATGTCTAATCAACTTTCTCAAATATTCATTACTATAGCTCCTCTTTGTTGCCACATGTTTGTTTTCGTCACTTCCGATTACCTAAAAAGTGTGGTGAACCACATGGGTGAGACCCAGTCCCAATAAGAGATATAACATCCAACAACGTTTATTGATTACACCATTTTTAAGTAATTAAACAGTTAAGCAAATTAATTAGATATAACAAATAAGCTCAGCAACACTGATGATTATCAAAATACACAAGGGAGCAAATAATAACTATCATCATTAGCCAGACTATCATCCTTTCTCTTATTGATAACATAAGCAATTCAATAGCATATGCATATCTAGCATCATGATCAAGTCTAGTAACATAGCATCTCTATCATTATGAATAAGTATAGCCACATAAGCATAGATAACAACATTAGCATGTCTAATAGGTTGAACATATCAACATCATAAAAAGAGCTAACACCATAAGCACAACTATCTGGATAAGCATGATCAGCAGTATATGCATCTCTAGTTACAAAGGCATGGCTAGCATGCTAAACATAACTAACAACATGAGATAGCTAGCATCATGATTATAATTAGCAGTACCAGTATAGTTATTAACATAATCATGGCTACTATGTTTACACATCTACAATCTTAAGCATATCCACAACATAAGTATATATACTATCTCTTAATTTCACTAAGCATCATCTTTATGTAAAGAGAACAAACAAGGGTTATAATCCAATGTGAAGTGTCATGTATAACCCTAAACAAATTTTCTATATGGTTGTATTACATCTTTTATTATTCCCTGAGGAATTTGAGGATACCACTCAAAATCCGACTGACCACTGCTAAGTCGAAATCAATGTCATACAATATCTAGGAAGAGATGAACTCCTAAGATCTTCTCTGCCCCCGGTCAGTACAGGTCTACCACAGTGACACTTAAGGTCAAGCTGCTAACAGCCTAGTCCATCCTTGGTACAGGTCATGACACTAGTGAAAGGAGGTGGGTACACATACCCTACCATCTGAGGTAGAACTGCAGTTGTCCTCCAATCTTGTCACATATATAATCACTGAGACACGACCACAGCGTTCTCAATCACATCAGATGTATGAGGCATGACCATAGCCAACCTCCACAATCTGCATTGTGGATGACAAGGATATATCCTCAACTTTCCACCCCCACATACTCAATAGTATGTGCTCTGAGTTTCCCTTAGGAATACTCGTCTCACCATCTGGAAAATCCTGACACTCAGATGGATCTATGGCACATGGAACTACATGATTAGAGTTTCACTTGATTAGTTATACCAATTGGGTGAATTAAGGTTGCATCAAACAAGTGTACATACAAACCCTAATTCACTTCTAGAAAGCATATAAATATCACAACTTTGAAAAGATATAAAATGTGTGAAATATAATTTCTCATCCCATCATTACATGGTACTATTCACTTGCCATTCATGAGACCACACTAGTCATCATACTATCACAATATAATAATCTTTTTTACAATATCATAGGGTATCAACCCTTATCAACATAAGAGTATTACACCTCATTCAGGGCTCAACCATGCCCAAAGGTCATTAAGGCCATCATACTATCACATGATATAAATCCTTTTCACAATATCGCAAGGTATTAACCCTTATCAACACAAGAGGATTACACCTCATTTAGGGCTCAACCATGCCCAAAGGTCATCAAGACCATCATATTATTCCATGCAAGATCATCATTATCTTTGCATGCCTTATAACAAGGCTCAACAACATCACTTATATATAATACACCAGATCAACACAATATTGCATTAATGAACTAGGTTATAGTCATAAACAATCATAGCAGGGTTATATTAACATTAAGAATATTCCTTTATTACATCAACATGCAATGAATCTAGATATGGTTAACTCTCATCATATGCAAAATGCACATGTTTAGCATAAGAAAGTATCAACCATGTGGCTGTGATAAACACCAATTAACATACCAAGGTTATGATCAAGTTAAGGAGGTTATTCTACCATCATTCCATCATATAAGAATGTTAAACATGTATACTCATCTTTATCTATTTACATTAGAGTTAGGTTCAACATGATAAATTATATCAATGTTACTAAATAGCACTCATACCCAAACCCTAACTCACAGCATCCCCATTGGATCATGGATTCATAAGGTGAAGTATCACCATCACATTCCATACCATTCTCAAGTATGAACTCACACATAAATCAAGGTATACTTATTGGGTTATAGCATACTAGGGTTTCAACAATAGTAACAACGTACCCCATGGTTGCATTAGTCATTCAAGGACTATTCATACCCAATTACCATCATTTGGTTATATTAAATCTAGGTATAACAAGCTATACCTCATTAGGGTTACATATCAACACAATATGGTTATCATCCCTTCTATTCATATGAGTGAATAGGTAAGACTACCTTATTAAGGGTAACCCTCCATTTGTTCCATCATCATTCAACCTGTATCACCATACCACAATGTCACCCAGAACCATTGGATGTTTAAAAGGTAAGACCTTTGGTTGTTTACATAAGTAAAAACCTTAGATAAACCACCTATGAAGTCCTTGATTTGTTCTCTAGAAAGAGTCACCATCTATCCCTAGAAATCCCTTGATTAACAACACAAAAAGTTCCACTGAGAGTAGGGTAAAACCCACAATCGACTGTTCAGTTAAAACAAGTCATCCATTGTCAACAAGTAAGCTCCTTAAGTTGATCATATAATGGAAACCATCTAAATCCCATTATTAGGACCAACATATTACATTATCCATCATTCTACTTTATTGGAGGAATAAATATTAGATCTTGACCATTGGGTCAAGTTCATATATTAAAACCATCAATTACAATATAGGTTCGACCATTGCATCAAGTGACCCAAGAAACCATTGGTCTAAGGCTCAATTGATGCTAAAATTGTATGATTAACTCACCATAGATTGTAGATACCGGTACCACCATCATTAGTGATCATTAAATCACTATAGGTTGTTAGATCAACACTATATTCATTAATCAACATCAAATATTAAGTTGATGTCATCATTGATTGATAACATTAGTAGGGTACTTAATGGTTGATCATTATACTTATAATTGATCCAAAACCTGACCTAAGGGGGGTGACCATAGATTTTCACCATCATTTGAAACCCTTGATCACGACCATGAGTTGTTATGAAGACAACACCGTACGATTGTTGCAAAAAGTACCATCATCGGGTCATGGTTTATAGAAGAAATCAGCTTTAAACCCTAAAATTGACCATTGTTTGATAGATGCTTAGCACAATAGGTTGTCAAAACAACCTGATCCAAGTCATATAATACCTTAGTAATAATGTACACATTATCACAGGTTCATATATAACTGAAATTATAATGGGAAACATTATAAAAATCAAAATCCTAGGCATGCATAGCTTTTTAGTCCATGGATCATCATTTTCAAGCAAGAACATGATCTAGAAAGCTTATGGTAAGAAATAAACGTGGAGCAAGTTATAAAACTTGCCTATAATGAGAAGATAAAACCCCACACAGAAGAAATATCAAGCAGGTAGGGTAGAAAATCTAAGAGTAAGCTATGAATTCATCCATCTAGCACCTTTCTTCATCAAATGAGCAAACCCTAAGCATAAGGAGCAAGAAAGGTAGGGTTTTAGAGCTTTAGAGAAATTTATAACATGGAACAGAAAGGTTACGACCTGGAGAAAGCTAAGAGGAAGGATAATAAAGAAATAGATGGAGGAAAGAAGGGAATTCTTACACTTTTAGGTCAAGATCACTAGAAGGAAGCTTTTTAAACACTAAAATGAAGTGAATTTCAACCTTAGAGCGTTTCTCCAAGAAGATTCCCACTTTATTATTCCTTGAGATGAACAGAGGGATAATAAGGTTGGGATAAGGAGGGAGTTGGTGGAGAGAAAATGGCTCGTTTTGGTGCTTGGGGATAAGTATATGACACTTTAAGATAAAGAAATGGAAAAAGTTGAAGTTCTAATATCTATCCAAGTGTCCATGGCCTTAATTTATTAAGAATATACAAGCACACACACAAGAAGCTCCCCCACCATGTTTATAGACCTTATTAGATTTCCTTTGTCTAATTTCCCAGCCAATCAAATAATTCATTAGTTGATAGCTACTAAAGGTAGCCCATCTGTGAAGGGGAAAACCCTAAATTACCATTGGAGAAAACACCTTCAAACCAAGGTTTAAATAGGAACCCCATGGCTAACAAATATCAAGAATGATGATAGAATATCCATGGAACATAATCAAAGTGATAAATTGCAAATAAAACCTCTCAATTGGGTAAATTGCAGAAAAGTCCAAAATGTGCATAAAATTGCATAACTTGCTCAACCAGTGTCCAAATTTGACCAAATTTGAAACTTAATCTTGTATTATGATTTAAAATCATTTCACAAGGTTATATTAGGGTTATAATAATTCAATTATGATAATTAAGCTCATTCAACTCATTAAGTAAGTTTAGGGGCCTTACATTTCCTCTCCTCAAGCGCTCCATGCTGAACCGTTTTAACACTTTGTCAATGTATGTTCTTTGACTTAGTCCAAGAAGCCTTTTAGATCTATCTATATTGATCTTAATCCCCAATATTTACCATGATTCTCCCAAGTCTTTCATATAAAACATTTTTCCAATCCATGTCTTTACCTTTTGTAAAGTGGCGATGTCATTCCCCATCAATAGTATGTCATCCACATACAATATGAGGAATGTAACTATTCTCCCATTAACCTTCTTGTGCACACAAGGTTCATCTTCATTTTGTGTAAAGACAAACTCTTTGACTGTCTCGTCAAAATGAAGATTCTAGCTCTGAAATGCTTGCTTCAATCGATAGATTGACCTTTGTATCTTATAAACTTTATTTACATCCTTTGGATTTGTAAAACCCTCAGGTTTTGTCATATACACATCCTCTAGAAGATTCCCATTAAGAAATGTGGTTTTAACAGCCATCTGCCAAATCTCATAGTCATGATCAGCTGCAATGGCAAGCATGATCCTAATGGACTTAACCATGGCCACTGCCAACACCTTGAACTTGTCTGAAACCCTTTGTAACCAATATTACCTTATAGGTTTGTACTTTACCATCCATTTTAGTCTTCTTCTTGAAGAACCACTTGCACCCTACAAGTTTTACCCCTTACGGTGGATCCACCAAAGTCCATACTTTGTTAGTATGCATAGATTCCATCTTAGAACTCATGGCCTCAAGCCATTTCTCATATTGTGGTCCTTTAATAGAATCTATATAGGTTATTGGATCATCATCTATGACCAATTCATTGCCTTCTGAGTCACAAGATATCCAAATCTCTCAGGTTCAAGGCATGTCCTATTATATCTACGAGGTACTTGTGTTACTTGAGGAATTTGATATTCATCAACACTTCATGATTCTCTTTGTTCCTCTTATATATCTATCATCTCAATGTTCCCTTATTGATCTAAAATCTCTTTGAGTTCCACTTTCCTCTCACTGATTCCTTTAGAAATAAAATCCATCTCTAGGAATATAGCATCTTTGTCAACAAACACTATGTTGTCAGATAGGGAATAAAAGTAACATCCTTTAGACTCCTTAGGATATCCAACAAAATAACATTTATCTGATTTAGGACCAAGATTTTTAGAAAATATTTTCCTTACATAATATTCACATCCCCAAACCTTCATAAAAGACATATTGGGACACTTCCCAGTCCATATCTCATATAGAGTCTTTTGAACCGACTTAGATGGTGCCTGGTTTAGTGTAAATGGGGTGGTTTATATAGCATAACCCTAGAAACTAGTCAGAAGCTCATCTAAACTCATCATTGATCACACCATATCTAATAATGTGTGATTCCTTCTATTTGAGACATGATTATGCTGAGGTGTTCCAGGTGGAGTCCACTGGGATACAATCCCATGGGCTCTAAGAAGGTCCTCAAACTCTAGGCTTAAGTATTCTCCACCTCGTTCTAAATGAAGTGCCATAATACTTTTTTCAAGTGGTTTTGTACTTCATTCATAAACACCTTGAACATGTCAAGAGTTTTTGACTTATGTTTCATCAAGTAAACATAATCATACATATTAAAGTCATCAGAGAAGGTAATGAAGTATTGATACCCACCTCTAGAGGTTGTTATATAATCCCCACCTACATCACTATGTATGAGTCCTACTAGATCACTAGCTATCTCATTGGTTCCAGTGAAAGGGGTCTTATCCATCTTGTCCAACAAACAAGATTCACATGTCTCTATTGATTCAAACTCAAAATAGTCTAGGTATCCATATTAGGGAGTCTAGTTATGTGATTCTCATATATGTGCCCTCAACAATGCCAAAGTTATGTTTTGTTTGAGTGGTTGAGTTTTAGTCTTTTGTTATAAAAATTTGTCTTTGGATGTAGTAAATAAATACCATAAGACATTGGGGCACTACCATAAAAGATCACATCTTTATAAATAGAACATTGACCATTTTTAATATGGAACACAAATGCATCCTTATCCATACAAGATACAAAAATGATGTTTCTATTTAAAATAGGTACATAATAGTAGTTCATTAAGTCTATTAAAATCCATGTGGGAATAGATAAACTATAGGTTCCAACTATAGTGGCCGCATCTCTTGTGCCATTTGCAACTCATAGTTCTCCCTCACCTCTTTCCAAAGGCCTACTTCTTTTTAGATCTTACATCTTCAAACAAATGTGAGATCCACATCTAGTATCTAGTACCCATGATGAATACATAGATAGGTTTATCTCAATAACATATATACCTGAAGCAAAGATCACCATCCCATCTTCTTCTTCCTGAATGCCTTCAAGTACAAAGGATGTGTTCCTCTTATACTTTTCTTTCTCCTCATTTTGAGTGTTGAAGAATTGGACTTGGGCTTAGCCTCAGAACTCTTCATGGGATTTCTATGATCCTTAGAGTGATCTCCTCTAATCATCATCATGTATTTATCCTTCATCCTTTCTTCGACATGAATCAACATACCAAGAAAATCTGACATCGGTTTGGCCATATTATTTACATGATAACATAAAATAAAGTGGCTATATGATTCTGGCAATGATTTTAGAATCATATACATGGCCAACTCTTAGCTCAAGTAGAATCCTGGTTCCTTAAGATGATACACATGTACAATCATATTGAGCATGTGTTCTTCTACTAAGTTTCTTTTTGCTATCTTACACTCAAAGAGAGCCTTTATGACTTTGTCCCTTTCTTGCTTTGTGAGGTTATAGTTTACTTTCTTAAGACGTGTTACCATATCGGGAATCCCCATGTTCTCACACTGCTCATGCAACTCATAGTTCATGCATCTTAGCATAAGGTACTTCGTGTCCAAGGCATCATTGGCATGCTTCCAGTAAGCATCCACTTGTGCCCTAGGTGCATCAGGAGTAGGTATTTCTAGTAGTGGTTTGTCAACGACGTCGAGATATCCCTTTTCATTGAGAACCCTTCTCAAAGTCTAAAACTACTCAAGGAAATTTGTCTCATCAAGTTTGTCCTTCCTAAGTACTGATCACAATACAGAGTTGTTCGTCATTTGATTCTATAAGAGAAAATTTGCATTTTTCAAAACCCTTTTGATTTGATTTGATTTGAAAAATTTTACGATATCAATTAGGTCTTTAATAAATTCTCTCTCCCACTATTTTATTCAAATTGATAGCTCTCACATATCAATTCAAAATATTACAGCGCACAATATTTTCATGAGCCAAGATCCAAAATAATTCAACTACCACCCTTACAATACACCAACATCAATAGTCAATTATTAAGGTAGGGAACTTTTTCCAATTGCATCACGTGCAATTCTTAGATAGATGATATGCAAAACTCCTTGCCATAATCATCTACATGCTTCTGGTGCTTAACCTCATTAAGACCACACAGTTAAGCCGGACCCAAATAGCAAAACGATAGGTATGCACCCTACTTTGGCAAAACCTACAATTCTACCATCACACTTCTACGAGATAGACGATGCACCATGCTTTGGTGTAAACTATTCTTGGTCGATCAAGCTTTCATGTGTGATGCTAATGGAAAGCATATTAGACTTAATATTTTATTGAGGGAGTTTGTATTTATAAATACATATACTTTATCCAATCATCACATATTTATTATGTATCATATACATGCTATATCCCACAACAAAAATATGTAATAAAAAATGATGCTTATTGCCAGCCTAATGTAATTCCTTGGAGCCATAAGGAATTACCACAACCTAGGGTCCACATCTCATGTAGAAACATATTGTTGATAAAGATCTATGCTTGCCAATCTAAGTTGTTTGGTTCAACCTTTCAACCGATCAGCTCTCCTCTTAGTCAGTTGTTTGGTCATCTCACAAGTCTTCTGGTGCTTCTGTTCCCCATCTACTGGATCCTCTAGCCTATTGGTTGGGTTCACCAGCCAATTGGTTTGTCTTGTCCTTCTAGTCCTCCTCGGTCCTCTACCCGGTTGACTTGTATCTGAGACGGTCAGTTGCCATCATCAAAACATCTTTATTCTTCGTCATAACTAGAAAAGTAAACTATCCTACTATTACATGATTATAGAGAAACCTTGAGTTACATTCGAGGAGGGCAATGGTAGGAAAGAATTAACTTTTAGATTGGTAAAATAAGATAGAGGCTTAGTATGCAAACCAAGATAAATAGGATTAACCAACCACACAACCATGCATAGATAATAGGGATTATTGGCCATAACCATGCTACACATCCACCATTAAAACTCTCTTTTAGGGTGACATGTGTGAATTGCATAAATATATATATATATATATATATATATATATATATATGTATATATTAGTTTGGGTTTATCGTGGTATTTGATTGGACAAGAAATTATTCACATGAAATACAATAATTAAATGATAAAACCAAAATTTGATCATATCGATTATCCCCAAAATATAGTACATTGATGTAGGTCTAACACCACTGTAGGGAAACATGGCATTAGAATAGCAATGGAAACAAAAAATTTACTACCATATTCCCCATAAACCAGCAGATCGTGTCAATAACTATATAGTGGAAAGGATGGTTTTGAGGATATACCTAGTCCTGGAGCAAGTCCAATGGCATATCATCACTGGTGTAGATGCACAACTGTCTTCTAGTTGTACTAGACTCATTTGAATGTTGCGCCTCATGGTTTGCACCACAGATAGAAGGTTGACATTGTCCTCCTAGCAGTAGACAACAGCCTCCACACCTCTATGGAATTCCATACATACTGCCTAGAACTCCTATCATCCTTCTAGAACAAATAGGAAGGAGTTTTTCCTCCCATTGGTGTACTAGTCACCAACTTGCTCTCTAATAATTGTTTCTCCCTTTCTATCCCTCCCTTTAGTGAGTAGGACTTGCTCGAGCTCTCTATTGGTTACCATAACTAGATAGGACAACAATTATCAGAAGCAATTGAGTTGTGCTCTGGGAAGCCCCCAGTACACTCTATTTGTAGGCAGGATTAGGGTCTAGGTTCCCAGTCTATGTGGGAGTGGAAGGGACCGTAAGATCTTGAATTTTTGCAACCTATAAGAGCTGAAATTGTCGGTTCACAACCAAACTAGTCGTTTCACTTGCTTCCTAATGACATATGAATTTGTAAATACATTTCCAATTAATACTAATCATTTATTCATTCCACCAATCCAATTGAGCAAGTGAAACGATCAACTTTTCTCACGAATTTGGAAATCACTAGAACCTTCATTTGGCACAACCGAGCCGATCGCTTCACCCAGTGAGCCGATTGGTTGGTACCCAGATTCATCTAGAACTTAGTCAATTCAATTTCTAAACAACCTAACACTCCAAATGGTCGTTTCATCACATTAGCCAATCAGTTGGGAGATCGTTAGTTGATTTGTTTCTTGAATTGAATACCTAATCACTTTAGTAATCAATCCAATCATTGTTCAAGATCAAACTCCTCTTCTAGGTTAAGACCTATGTGTGTGACCCTATAGGCCCCATATTACGTTGGTAGTGAAATTCCATAACAACTTATCACATCATAAGAAATGATTGGTGCCTAGTTGCACATCAATGCTACTCAAGCACTACTACAGAAATGACATATCATGTCACATTTGACGGTGTCGGTTGTAGTCCAACAACCAACGCCAATATACTACAATGTTGGCTAAGAAGGACAACTGTCACCTATATGTGAAGGTCGGCCTATTTACAAAAGTTACGTGCATCGCTTTTCCTTTAATGTCAGTTTGTTAAACCACAACCGACGTCCAAAATCACCCGTGAAATACAATTTTCTAGGGAAAAAATTTTGCATCCAAAAATTTTCAATTTGGCGTCGGTGGTAAAAGAACTGACGATATATGTATCATGCCTCGCCCCCAAGGATTTTTTTTATCCCAATGTAGTCATCATATTTTGACAAGGAACCGATGACTAAACATCCTTCGCAAGTCAAAATTCATCCCCTCATGTGGCGTCAGTTTTTTTTAAGGAATCGACAAGGATGTGTCTTCTCACATTGTCCCTGTGAAAATATTTTCCCCCAATTTGCCTATTCAGCATCAATTTTTGCTTGGCAATTGACAATTATGATCATAACTGACGAACAAATTTTTTGTCATGTTATGTGTATAGATGTTGGTTTTTGTATATAGGAACTGACGACTAACACCCTGATCGAGTGTAGTTTTTTTTTTATTAAAGTTGGTGATAGGTGTCGATTTTTAATTACCACCGATGTTTATTGATTTTAAGTGTTGGAATGTTGTTTTAACTAATGTTGATAGTTAACTTAATAGCACCTGCATGAGCACACTCTATCCCTTCTCTATTTCATTCTCAGTTTTTCAAGCTATCGGTCTGATGATTTCTTCCTCTGCCTTCGTGCGCCGCCTCTGCTCACTGCCTACCACCGTGAAGAGCTTGATGCTGCTCAACATCTCTGTGCACCGCTAGTTGCCACCATGAGGAGCTTGAAGCTACTCACACTGAGTTGTTGTTGTTATCCAATTGCCGCCAGTTGCCGCCACCACCTGCTCCAGGTGGAGCAAGGAGCCTTCCTCTAGCCTCCTTCATCTACTCCAGTCGCTGCCACCGGCCACCGCCTGCACCTCCTCTGCTTCACCTCTAGCCCAGCCACCTTCACCTCTAGCCCCGCCATCTCCACCTTCGGCCGCCGCCACCACAGCCTGCTCGATCCACCAGTGTAGTGAATGAACACAAAATGGAAGAATATTTGATTAATATTGATTAATTAGGGTTAATGATGTCATTACTGTTGATTAATTAGGGTTAATGATGCATTAATGAACTTAATTAATTAGATTTGCACTTAGTTTATCTAAGATTATGTAGTCGATTAATATTGATTAATAAGGGTTAATGACGGATACCGGAATTTAATTAATTGATATTGCTTTCTTTCACTTTTGTTAGTGATTTATTTAACTTAGTTCAATAATTGTTCTTCAAGCTTTTATAGTTGATTAATAATGATTAATTAGCGTTAATGATGAATGAATGAACAAAAAATGGAAGAATCAATTGAATTAAATGATGTTACATAAAACCTAGGATATGAACGATGAACTTGGATTGTAGGTATAGGAATGATGATGATGATGATGATGATGATGATGATGATGATGATGATGATGATGATGATGATGATGATGATGATGATGATGATGATGACAACATACATTTATTTTTTGGCCTAGAAACCCGTCTAAGATTTACTCATTAGGAGTAACGCTTGGATAGTCCCTAGTTTGAGATTGTTCTTGAACACTTAATCTCACTTAGGATGTAAGTGTATAATGTATATTCAGTTTTCATGATGTTTCATCAGCACTTCCCCATTTGTTCTCTAAGTACATATGTCGGTGGGCATTTTCCCATGTACATCGGTGTACTTGGAGAACTACAGGGAAATGTTGTCGAAATTTCTTGAAAATCGAATACACATTATACACTTACTAGTGAGATTAGGTTATCAAGAATGGGATAGGTGGTACACATTTATTTTATGTATGACCCTTAACCCTAATTTTTTAACCCTAAACCCTAATCTTTTAACCCTAAACCCTAATATATACTTGTTTTCTATTTGATCATAGGATGGATAGATCATGGATGTCATTCGAAATCAATACACCCCATAGTTTATTTCTGGTCTTGATCAGTTTATTAGATTTACGGAGAAACATAGGAAACAACCTGGAGATAGGTTCTACTATCCATGTAGGCATTGTGGTAACAACTTGAAAGTCAGCACTGGTGACAAAATCAAAAGTCATATCATGTACAATGGGATTGTACAAGGCTATACATAATGGTACCGGCATGGA
This sequence comes from Alisma plantago-aquatica, assembly GCA_963693085.1. Lineage (NCBI taxonomy): Eukaryota > Viridiplantae > Streptophyta > Magnoliopsida > Alismatales > Alismataceae > Alisma > Alisma plantago-aquatica. The sequence goes on along the minus strand of OY856412.1, from coordinate 1,084,343,588 downwards.
GAGATTTCAAACATGAAATCAGTAGTATCGATAGCAGTGCTTGTGTGGAAGAATAAATTGTCTCCGATGACGTAGATGTGAACCAACCAGTTCTAGTAGACATCATTGATGAGATGCTGGGTAGTTGTGGGGTAGAGCACAATGATCCACCTCCCATGTTTAGGAACATTGTGCATGATGCTGAGAGACCATTATACATAGGTTTTACTAAGTTTACAAAGCTTAGCACTGTGTTGAGATTGTATAAGCTGAAGGCTAACAGTATATGGAGCAAAAAAAGCTTCACGTCATTGTTGTCTTTGTTGAAAGAAATTCTTCCTGAAGGGAACGAGTTGCCAATCTCAACATATGAGTTAAAGAAATTGTTGTGCCCAATGGGAATGGATGCCAAGAAGATACATGCATGCCTAAATGATTGTATATTGTTTTAAAAGGACTACGTGCACTTAAAAGATTGTCCAAAATATGGTGGGTCAAGGTATAAAATGACAACTTCAGGGAAGTCGAAAATTGGTCTTCGTGCCAAGGTGATGTGCCAACCTGATAGGTGCAAAGAATTTAAGGAGGCATGCATAGGCTAAGAAAAATAATGATGGGATCCTACGACATGCATCTGATTCCCCAAAGTGGAAGAAGATTGATTTATTGTACCCTGAATTTGGTGAATAAGTCAGGAATCTAAGGCTTGGTATTTGTACTGATGGGATGAATCCGTACAGGACATTGAGCAGCCAACATAGCACTTAGCCTATTATGCTTGTTATATACAATCTTCCTCCCTGGTTGTGTATGAAAAATAAGTATGGTATGTTTTCGTTGTTGATATCGGGCCCTAAACAACCGGGAAATGATATTGATGTTTATCTTGAACCTATGATTGATGACTTAAACAAACTCTGGGGTGAAGGTGTGATGACCTATGATGCTTCACATAGAGAGACATTTTGTTTGCATGATGTGCTATTTTACACTCATAATGACTTTCTAGCATATGAGAATTTATCTGGATAGTGTGTCAAAGGATCTAAAGTGTGTCCTATATGTAAAGAGAACATTGATTCAATATGACTAAAACATGGTGACAAGATTGTATATCTGGTTCATCGAAGGTTTCTTCCAAAATTCCATCCGTACTGAAGGTTGCGCAAAGAGTTCAATGGATGGAATGAGGAACAAATTATGCCTAAACCTATACCAGGGGAGGTTGTTTATGAAAGAGTAAAAGACTTTATTAATGAATTTGGTAAGATATCAAAATGTACCATGGCTACACAGAGTGACAAATATTTATTCAAGAAGAAGTCAATATTTTGAGATCTTCCTTATTGGAGTTCTTTGGCAATTAGGCATTGTATCGATGCACGCATGTTGAGAAATTTTTTTGTGATAGCGTCATTGGTACTCTATTCCATATAGTAGGTAATACTAAAGATGGGATCAAATCCAGAATGGACCTATGTGAAATGGGAATAAGGACAAAATTAACAGAACTAGTTAGTAGTGATCGGAGAACACATTTACCTCCTACTTATTACACGTTATCTAGAAAGGAGAAGAAAGCTTTTTGTGAGTTCTTGGTTAATGTTAAGGTGCTACAGGGTTACTCATCCAACATCTGTAGATTGGTATCAATGAAAGATCTGAAGTTAATAGGTCTTTAATCTCATGATTGTCACACTCCAAAGAAAACAAATATTGCCTGTGGCAATTTGATCTATACTTTCGAAGCATGTAAGGTTTGCAATAACCAGACTTTGTTTCTTCTTCAACAGTCTGTGCAGCAAAGTTATTGATCCTGAGACTCTCGATAAGTTACAAAGAGAAGTAGTTGTTACCCTATGTCAGCTTGAGATGTATTTTCCTCCTTCATTCTTTGATATCACGATTCATCTTGTCGTCCACTTGACTAGAGAAGTGAAAATGTTAGCACCAGTTTTCTTGCATTGGATGTATCCTTTTGAATGATACATGAGCATTTTTAAAGGTGATGTTCAAAAATGTTATCGGTTTGAAGGGAGTATTATTGAGGGTTATGTGGTGAAATAGGTTATGTATTTTTGCAATGATTTTTTGAGTGGTAATGGCACTCCTATAAATGACAAGAATATTGAGGAGTATTCTGCAGGAAAAGGGATTTTAGGATCATAGATGAAAGTAATCAGCCGTGAGCTGTTGGAACAAGCTCACTTGTATATTTTACACAACATCGATGAAGTAAGTGTTTATATCAAGGAACATACTAATTTCATTAAGAAACAATATACTCGAGCCAATTCAATGTGGCTTGCTAGAGAGCATAACAAGACATTTATTAAGTGGTTTGAAGATAAAGTCTTACATCAACTATCTCAAACACTAAATAATATTACTATAAATATTAAATGCCTTGCCTTTAAATAAAAATGAATGTTATGTCTTATGAAGGGTTTGACATAAATGGGTACTCATATTACACAAAGCGTCAAGATGATAAGAGCGTCATCCAAAACAGTGGGGTCACCCTTCAAGCGTTTTCATTGTTTTTTGCCAGTGCAAAGGATAAGAGTCCATGTGAAGCCAAAATGTCATATTACGGTGTCATTGAAGACATATGGGAGTTTGACTACGTAGATTTCAAAATTCCACTCTTTAAATGTAATTGGGTTGATAACACCAAAGGAGTTATAGAGGATGAATTAGGTTTCACATTAGTGAACTTTGAAAAGATTGGCGAGAAGGGTGAACCATTCATATTAGCATCACAGGTGAAACAAGTATTTTATATCGAGGATCCTACAAATGAAAAATGGTCGGTTATTCTTCATGGTAAAAGATAGTTCATTGAATATTCTATAGATGAAGAAGAGTACTATGATAAGTATGATGACTTGAGTCCATTCTCAATTGGGTTGCCAACACCAAATATTGGAGCTAATGATGACTTATATGTGCACGGAGATCACACTGAAGGAATGCTAATTGATAAAAGATTTCAGTATTAGAGGCATGCTTTTTGTTTTTTATATCTATGTGAACTTTATAATGTTATATTGTCTTCTAGTTATGTTAAATGTTAAATGTTACAATGTTTTTATTTTCAGATGGCGGACCATGAGTATGATGATCATAATGATGATTATTGTGAGGGTGAGGATATTAATGAGGCACCACATCACAATGTGAGTTTTAAAATATATCATATATATTTATCTATATGTCCATTTATAAGTTATATCCTATAAGTGTTTTTTTAACATACCAATTTTTACGTTGAGGATGTACCTACTGAAAACCTTGAACACATGTTGAGAAGCAAAAAAAAATTGAAAAAGCGAGGGGCATTACTATGACGAACAAGTTAATACAACAAAGGGGCAATGGACGAAAACTAGATATGGATTTCGATCATGCAGGAAATCCAGCTGTAGTGTATTGCAACTCATTTATTTCATATCTTGGGGTTCTTACTCGTAGCCATTGTAGTCCTCATTAAGAATGTTCTTGGCATAATGTTCCTAAAGGGAAGAAAGACTTAATATGGAAAGAATTATATGTGAGTTATTATCATTTGCAATTCTATTTTGCATAATACTAATTTTTAGGATATACTAGTCTATTAAATATATGACATTTTGTAGAGTATATTTGAATTGGATGAAATCCTACATTATAAAAAGGTGATGCAGTACTGTGGGAGGGTCTTAAGGAACTATAAGACAAATCTTAGCTGACTATACATTCGAGATGCTGAGAATAGGAAGAAGTCAGCCACTAAGCAATGGAACTACCTTGAACCGAAGGACTGTGAGGTGTTTGTTTCCAGGAGAAATATCGATGAATTCAAGGTATTAACTAATTCTTATGAATTCACTTATTCACGATTGACTTTTAGTGTTACTAACCAATTCAATGTGCTTACTAACAAGGCTATCAACGATGCTCAAAGAGCAAGGCGTGCACTGAATGTGCATGACCACATGATGGGTTCCAGTGGTTATGCAGGAATTCACCAAAAACTACTGGCTACTGCTGCTTCTGAGTCTTCTACTACTCAGGTGATTGGTGAGTCCTCTACTGTTACTCCCACACATCTGCCTCTCCATGTTGTGTGGATAGTTGGGAGGAAAAACAAGAAAGGAGATATAATCAAGCCTGCAACTACTGAGGCAGATACAAAAATGGTAAAATTCAACTCTCAAAGCATTCGATATTGATGATTTTATGTTTACTTTCCAATTTCTATTGATGGCGATTAGCAGGAGCTTCACGAGCAGAGGAATCAAGGCAAGTTCATCCCTGAAGGCACAATGGATGAATTGACAGTTGCTCTTGGTAACCCATAGAATCTTGGACGTGTTAGGGTTGCAGGCGCTGGTGTGGGCATAGAAGCGTTCTTTGGGCCATCACAACGCAAACATGTCCCAAAAGCGGGATTTTCAAAAGCTGAGGTAACCTATTTTTTTTGAGAATGTTATTGCCACTCAAACAGTACTTGTTCCATGCCGCTCTTCCCTTATGATAGAGGTAGTTGGGATTAATCATGTAGACCCACCACCTAGCACGTCCGTTGTAAGTATTTTTATGACATAGTAACAGTTTTTTCAAGATAATGTGTTTATGTATATAACATACTCAATGTAAATTTGTAGGGGTTGAGGTCATGCCATCTAAGAGTCAAAGAATTTGTTGTTTCAGATGTCGAGGCTTACCCACGCCTTCCAGGTCACACGATTCATGGCACTCCAGTACTGGATAATTATGTTCATCTGAGCCCGAGGCTTGTGTTCTCTCATTAGAGACAGAAACCATTGCCATATGCCCACCCAGATGATGACACTCTTAGTGCAGCATAAGGTGGAGTGATATTGTGGCCCGAAACGGATGTCATCTATATTGATCATGTATGGTAAATTTAACATTCCATTAAATTTTTAGCGTGTATATATAAGTCAATTATATATACAGGAGAAAAGGAAGAAAACCGCTACAGCTTTGCCTCCACCTCTACCTCCTCCTGCGATACCTAGTTGGCTTACAAAGGACCTATATGACTCGATAGGTCCTAATTGTAGGGGTATGGAAATATGGATAGGCGAACATAAAAAACTATGTCGTATAAATGTTTATATTCTGAAGGATGTTGCAGGTCAATCATACAATAACACTATATTTATACAAGATAAATTGGAGTTGTTTAGGTATGATTGGCTGAATACATCTATGATAGAGCTATGAATATGGTGAGATCTTGTTTATATATATATATATATATATATATATATATATATATATATATATATATATATACACCTTGTTTTATATACGGTGATCTGGTTTTCTATATATTAATGCATATGTAATATATGTTTTGTAGCAACCTACACAAGATTTGTGAAGATTTTTCATTTACCCATGTGGGATTTCTAATTCTATCTTTGATCAGTCTTATAGATAAAGACCCTCTAGCAATTACCTTATACTTTTATGTCACTTTTAAATATTTTGTTAAAAAAAAGAGTGATAATAGCTCCATTTAATGTTAAGTAAGTTTACTTTGCTTATATAATAGCTTCATTCAATGTTAAGAAATATACATTTTATTGTTGATTTTGAGTTATATATTTTTAACTTTCTTATCTTTCGTGGTAAGCATTGAGAGTTACTGGTTATTGTCCCCAAGACGTTCACTGTTTATTATTGAGATCCTACGGAGAAGCAATTAGGCATACATGGACATATAATGAAAAGACCATTATTCACGTGAGAAATTTTTCATATTTATATCCGTTAACATCTATTATTACATTACTATTTGGTAATGCAATCTAATGTGTTACATTAACATGTAGAGCTTTAAAATTTTCAAAAGAGTTGGAGGAAATGTGTGTAAGATAAAGGATAAATCGTTAGTTTGGGAGAATGTGAATGTAGTTTCTAGACTCCAATGTATATATTATTTATGTGAACTATGCTTATTTTTATTTATTAACATTCTGTATGTTGAAAATTATAGTGTGTTAAACAAGACAACAGCAGGGCATGTGCATACTACATGATGCGACATATGGATTTGATTTTCATATATGTTGCACTGGATATCGATAACATACAACATGTATTTTATAGTCTCATAAGATAATATGAAATATATAAATCTTATTAATTATATATATTATATAGTCTCATTATGAAATATATCAATCTTATTAATTATATATATACATCATTCTCTTTGTAGGTGCTTCAAACTAGTGACTTCATTATAGGTGAAAAGTTATTAGATGTACATAGTCCCTATACAATGGAACAATTAGATGATATAAGAGAACAATGGGCAAAAGCCTTAGAAGCGCTGAGAATTTTTTATTATCACTGGAGTATTGATGACGACGATGATAATGATAAAGAATGACATTTCTAAATTTTGATGTCATAATATTTTTCTGTATTTGATGCATGTTAAACTTTGAAAGACACACTTATATATACATGACTGAATGAATTTTTAATTATCTTATCTATATACATGTGTGTGAATGTGCTTCTACATGTGTGTGAATGTGAAAAGAGATGAATGAATGGATGTGCTTTTTTTTTGAAAATGGGTAAATATATTGCCAAAAGGAGGGTAGAGAAAACTACCACCTTACAAGTCAGAGATCATGGGGCATGATCAGTAAAGAAGGGGGTTAAACAAACAAACCCCTCATAACTAAACTAGTATATACAGGGTTACATACAAAATCCCCAGTATATTTTAGCATGATGAGACACACCCTTTAAAATGTCTTTCTTAACATAGATTAGATTACACAGATCAAAATTTATCGTTTTGATCAGTTCTGTCTCTATTCAGCTGCCTTTAGAGTGGACTCTTCTATTTCTTTCATCCCATATATTGAAGCAAAAGGAAGTTAGACAAAGGCCCCCAAAAGCCAGCCGATATTTATCTTTAAGATTGAGCAGTAACCAGCCCACCATATCATCTAAGCTGTGACTCTGGTTCGGGCCCCACTCATTCTTCAGACATATCGAGGCCCAGATGAGCCTGGTGTAGCTGCAATCAAGGAAGAGGTGACCGTGGCTTTCATTGGCTCTCCTACAAAGGGGGCATAGCGCATCACCCTGTATGCCCCAATTTGCCAACCGGTCCTTTGTTGGGAGCTTCCTCAGGATAGCCCTATAAGCAGTAGTGTTCCACTTTGGACAGTGGAAATGCCCCCAGAGAAATTTGGCCCAGCATGTATTATCAGACGTATCACTGTTGATCCATGGGGTAGTGTGTTGGTTAACAAGACACGCCATCTCATGCTCATCGACAATGTACATAGCGCTGATCTCCATCCACCTGTTACACATGCTTTTCCACGTCCTAGAAGAAGATATGTCGGAGTTATTGGGCATAAAACCATATCTTTTCGTCATCCATTTAGACCACACATTAGTCTTATCCCTTAGGAATCTGTCATGCTGCTTGGTTTGGGCATTAAGAACGATCACTTTCAGATGTAAGACATTGAGACCCCCTTTGCTGAAAGGTCGGGCGAGAACCTCCCAGGCGATAGCATGGTTCATACCCCCCCAAAGGAAGCTAGCTATGATCCTTTTCATAGATTCAGCCACAATAGGAGGTATGTTAGAGACCTCAGCCCAGAACCGCACCATGCTTTGAAGAACGGATCTGATGAGAACCAACTTGCCAGCAAGAGAGAGCCTGATCCCCGTCCAACTTTGAACTTTAGTTCTCAGACTGTCCAGGCACAGAGAAATCCGAAGACGTTCCTTTACCCCCAGCAATAGGAGCTCCCAGGTACCTAGTAGGGAGCCTGCCCCCACTGAGGTTAATAGCCAACTTCAGTCTCCCCCTTCTTGAGTCACAGGACTTTGAAAGGAAAATTCTCGACTTGATGGAGCTAATGTAAAGCCCAGTCAGGTTGCCATTTTATCAAAAATCTCTTAAACTCATTGAGCCTTTTAGCATTGCCCGCCGAAAATAACATCACATCATCAACAAAGATGAGGTGAGTCTTTACTTTGATGCCCTTGATCTTGAACGCTTTGATCTTTCCCCTGTCCTCTGCTTTATTGATGATATTAGTCATTCCTTCCATAAGAATAGTAAACAACAGGGGGATAGGGGGTCCCCTTGTCACAACCCGTTAGTGGCTCTAAGGAGCCCCACAGGACCACCATTTATCAGGATAGAGAAAGAGGTAGTTTGGACACACTGTTTCATCATATTGATCCACCTGTCTGAGAAACCCATGTTCACCATGATGTTCCACAGGGCCTCCCATCTAACATAATCATAGGCCTTTTGCAGGTCAATCTTCACATAAGCTTTTGAGTTTGCATTCTTTATATTGAACCCAGTCAGAAACTCGGCAGCCTGAAGGGTGCAGTCAGCTAACTTCCTACCCTTTATGAAAGCACCCTGCTCCTCGGACATAATAAGGGGCATGATGTTTCCAAGTCTACGAGAAAGAAGTTTAGAGGTGCATTTGTAAAGAACACTGCAACAGGAGATGGGTTTGTAATATGTCATACCAGCCACCTCCTTACTTTTGGGAATAAGTTTTATAAAAGTGTGGTTCACAGTGAAAACCATGTTCCCTCCATTTATGATTCATCTTATAGAATCGCTAATGTCCTTACCGATGAGGTACCACATTCTTTGGTAGAACATCTCGTTGAACCCATCAAGTCCCGGGGCCTTAGACGAATTTATAGAAAAAACAACAGCCTTGATTTCCTCGTCTGTTGCCGGTTGGCAAAGCGTTTCATTCATTTCTTCATTAACTCTTGTACTGGGAAGCAGATCACCATAAGTCATGTTTTCATAAGAAGGTTGGTTGTAAATGCTTTGGAAGTAGTTTATGGCAGTAGCAGCTATCTTTTCTCTTCTGTCGACAATCTCACCTTGTTCGTCAACCAGCTGATGGATTGTTTCTCTTAGTTCCTTCTTCTTGACGGCAGCATGATACACCATGGTATTCCTATCCCCGTCCGTTAGCCATTTCATCCAGCTACACTGCCAATAGAATTTCTCTTCTGCCTTTTTTAGTTTCCTCAGCTTGTCCTCTATTTTCATTTCATTTTTTATAGCAAGCTCATTCTCAGGTGACTCTCTGGTGACAGCAGTAGCAAGGATGTTCTTAAGGTTAACCTTCTCCCTGCTCCAGGATTTTAAAGCCTTCTTTGTGTTTTGTAGCTTCTTTAGGACTATGTACATCGGATTCCCCACAACATCAATATCCCAACTACCTTCCACCAGTTCCTTGAACCCTGCCCAGTTACACCAGAGGTTAAGGAACCGAAACGGCCATTGGATTCTATCCTTGGTAGTGAACTCCATTTTTAACCAGCAGTGATCACTCAAGATGTTAGCACCCATCTTGACGACTGCATTAGGCCAGACATTAAGCCAGGCTTCATTTACCATAGCACGATCAATAGCACTGGCAATTCTTCGACCATGTTTCTGTTTATTAGACCATGTTGTTCGACCACCAATTCTATTCAGCTCAATGAGGTATTCCTATTCCATGGTGTCATTAAAAGCAGCATTAGTGTAATCAACCAAATCAACATTGTTGAAGTCCCCAAGCACCAGCCAGGGGACCTCTTGTTGTGCAGTTTCTTTTATGGTAGCCCACATTCTTCCTCTGTCTCTTTCAAGGTTCTCCCCGTAGATCCCAGACACAATGAATTCCATCCCGCCTTTATTACAGCAACTGACGGTAACCACTTGGTCTGTAGCATTAATGAGGTCAACCACCCAAGCAGCAAGGTTCCACCCAACAACAATCCTTCAACCATCTCTACTTTCAATATTCAATAGAGTTTGCCACCCTACCGGGAATAGGGTATGTAACCTTTCCTTGACTTTGTTCTTGATCCTAGTTTCCAAATAGAAGACCAGGCTGGCTTCTTCCTCCACTATCACTCTTCTTACCTCCCTCTGCCTAACAGCAAGTGAGGCACCCCGCACGTTCCAAACGAGCAGGGACATATCTAACAAGTTTTTTCCCCGCTCCCTCCCTTGGAGCAGGATACTTCCTTAGCCTTCTTCTTCTGCTCTTTTGCTACAGTATGAGTCTGTCTAGGACTTCTTCTGCGTGTACTGGTCTTAGGTGCTTCATCTTCAACATCATCCAAGCTCACAAAAGGGTTGGCATTGAGGATCACAGATTCAGAATCCTTCCCGATGGCATCCTTCCTTTGCTTTCCTTTCTCCTTACCCTTCCTGGATCGGGACGTGTCCACAAGAGGCAGGTTGGGTAGGGTATTCTCGCAGGGTGCTCCTGGCTGATCCAGTTCTGTATCCCCAGAAAGGGGGGGGACCGAGATTGGCGCTCCAGCTTCTACAGACTCCACATTATCTATAACCACCACCTCTTTGGACGAAGGATTATCCATCGCTCGTCTGACCTTGGGTGGGGGCTTGGATTTGCCCTATCTTCTCTTCGTCTTCCTCTCCTGTTCTGGGATGATGGGTGGCATCAAGTTGATGGCAACCCTCACCCCAGGGCAACTACCTGTAACGTGTCCAAGGACTTTACAAGTTGCACACCTATCCGGCAGGGCTTCATACTTCAAGCGTACTTCCCATTCGTCCCCATTAGGAAGCTCTACCATCACCTCTGGTGGCGGCTCATTCTCCGCAGATATGTCCACACAGAATGAGCACAACCTTAGACTGTGCCATCCGACCTCCTGTTGATGGCTCTTGGTTCCCCAAACGAGTGGGCGATGACAACAATAGCCCTAGCCGTCCAGTGTTGGCCCACATCCGACAGGGAGACCCAAACGGGGGAAGTCTTGAGAACAGCTATCCGCGTATCAGCTTCCTGTGTCCACCTTCTCACCAGGACCAACTGATCATCAAAAAACTAGGGTCTTTTGAGAAGTGCTTTTTTCATGCCCGCATCACTAGCAAAACGAGCTAGGAATAAGCCCTCATTCAGCGAGAATAGCTCCAGCTCCCCTCTTGGTCGCCAGCTCCGAATCATCCACCCTTTGAGGGGGATAGGGTGGACATTTCCTCCTAGAACCTGGATGATCGCCGAGTGCCGGTGGTAGTCCTCCATTTCCTCCATAATCGGTTTGTTGAACTTCGTCCACAGCCTTTTGTCCCCCTCCTTGCAGAAGGGGGTCTTTGGGTCCGCCACAACTGCTCCCCTAATATGAGGAGGAGGACCGCTGACCGATCCAACCCAATCCCTAGCCACGGTGACGTCTGTCTTTGAGGAGAACCAGTCGCCACCCTGGGGAGGAGGATCGGAGGGGGGTGTGTGCTTATACACTACATGTGTGTGAATGTGAAAAGAGATGAATGAATGGAACTACAAGTTGATGCATGTGTGTGAATCATATGAATGAATTAAATGTTCTTATATATATATGTGAATCACATGATCTATATATATAATATTTTCCATGTTGTTAATATTGTAGGTTTGTGGCTTGTTATTGGCTGAAATCAGAGGATGATGTAACATGTAGTTCATAATTGCAGGTTCTACATACTGCTGACCAGCCAGACAGTAGGCCTACAAGTTGATAAGAAAAAAAAGTAAAACATAGTCGACGGTTAAAAGTAAAAAACCGACAACGAATGTTAAGATTGTCGGTTAACAACTTAAAACCGCCGTCTTTTGTACTAATGTTGTCGGTTATTTTTTAGTTACAAAAAAAATGTCAATATAGGAGGTCAACAGAGTCAATTATTTATAAGCAACCAACAACTATGGTCTAACCGGGGGCCAATTTTTTTGTTCGGGATGGATAATGGCATCAGTTTTAGGTGAAGAATTGATGCCTATGGTGCCATTGCTGGCGGTTATTTTTTGGTTGCAATCGGGGATGGCTCTAGGTCATCGATTTTGTAACCAATGCTTAAGACATCTACTTTTAGTGTCGCCCACATGGGTGTCGCATGGAAACTGACGTCAAAAGGCTTATTTAACCGACGTCAAAGGTGATATATGTACTAGTGAAGTAAAGGGAAAGTTGGAAAACAACTTCAACCTACAATCTATGTATGTTGTTATAGTATTGGTATAGTTCCTTTGCCACTGATATCCAAATTGAACTCGAGGCATGTAGTAGTCATCCTCTTCAACATTCAATCTTATTCCTTGAATAAGAGCAGACTGTATGAGATATATGTAAACTCAATATCACATATTGACTCACATGTACATGGCCATGTTTTTCCCAGTCTCACTAATGAAGAGGCCTAGGATATCATACTACCGTAGGAGGGACAAATCCCATCTACATCACTCATAGATAGTCCCCATGTGTCACAGTCACCCAATCATCACCTTTATAATAACCATTATTTAGGATTACATTTGATGATGACAAAGCATACTGAATTAAAAGTGATGAGTGTAGTAACTTTAGGTCTAAGAATCACAATCACCACCAACACTATGAGAGTTGGATATGACTACCATGGTAATGTCTTCCATGTGTCAGTATCACAGTGGGTCTATCAGATACGCTATTTTCTAACATGTATCTGTGTGCTTGGTTTGATATCGCCATATCATGACTAATGAGATTCTTTCATCAACCAACTCACACTCTGATCTTATGTGTTATTGTTGTCTATCTACCTTCCACAACAAAAAGTGATAAGGGACATAATGATAATGTATAAACTCTTATCATTTTTATGATCTCATTGTTCAAGTCATGTATTTGGAGACATACATCTTTGAGTAATATCATTCTGTAGACATTTATAATGTTACATCATTATCTCGTAACTAATTAAAATAGAATAAACTGGAAGCTTGCCTTTATTTATTAATCGAATCATTTACATGTTATGCCACTACAATCATGATATGACTGGCTCTCTGGGCATACATACCAACAATTTGGGTGATTAAATGTTACTTTGATATCATGTTGGGGGAAAATAACTTATAATGAACATATTTCCATTATATGATGATTGTATCCTATGTTTATCTCATTTCCCATTATTTTACTTGTAATTTATGCTTCTAAACATGGATTTGTTGTTACAAGATGCTTGTTAACACTTAGAATCTAGGGAAAAACAAATTTTATGTGGCTATTTTAGGAACTCCTCCTAGGTCCAACTAGTCTAGGTTTATTTCATTGGATTTGACTATATTGTTTGGTTTGGCAATATAGAATGAAGATATAGGATTTTCATATTATATCAACCCTCAACTTGGATTCTTGTGACATTCCCCCAAACAACCCACTCTCCCCATAACTTGCTAAATCCCATCTTACTTGATTAGCTTGCTTATGCTACTGTAGTTGCTTTCCTTAATTGCCTCTTAGTCAATTGCTTTGGTTTGGATAATTAGGTATTGCTTGAGTAGTTAGTGTTCTATTTTGATCTTGTTAGTGTTAATCTTTCTAGTTAGAGATAACCTAGGTCATTAATTGCACTAGTGTTGAACTTGTCTCTTTAGTGTTAACTTGCATTGCTATTGTAACTTAGTTGCAATCTTTTTCTCTTGCTTAGGTAGTTGATCTCTTTGCTAGTTAACATTTCTTGTTTAGGTTTAAATTAGGGTTTCTTATAATCTAGTTTCCTTTCTTGATTTCAATTGTTTGCATCATTAGTGTAATCAACCAAATCAACCAACAAACCCTAAAAGCCCTACTCTCTACATTATGAATGTAGCTAAACTAACCTAGATCTAGTGCCCCCTCTCTCCCTATAGATCAACCCCTCACTGGCCACTCACCTATACTACAATACAATCCCATACGCTTGCTGGTGATATAATGTGGTATAAGTGAATGTGTTATTATAGGCCACCATTATAAATTTGAAAGACCAACATGTGTGTTTTGGCTTAAGGTGTGTTCAGCTAGTCAACATCCAATTGATTTAGGTGTGTACACCCCTAGGAGAATCACATCAAGCTTTCTGGCATCGTTGCTGGGGAGTAGAGGTGGTCGACCTAGCTAATCAGTGTAGCTTAGCTTTTCCTACTGCCCTCACCATTTCTATTCTTTATTCTTGTGTTACTTTTGCATCTTCGTTTGCTAACTTGTCCTCTTTTGTTTGGCTTTCTCTTTTATTTGGTTGTGCCTTGTGCATGTGACAAGAAACCCTTTGCAGTCAAGATGCTAGACAAAGATGCACAAACCCCTTCAATTCCTCAACAACCCTACATGATGAAGATATTGGTGGACAAGGTAAATATCATGAATATTCATGTGAGGTTCTTCTAATCACTCCACTAACTCCATGGAGGATCTTTGTGAATGTGTGCAAGTTATACAATCCTATGTCATCTGGAACAACTAATGCTCTATGCGAAGCTATTACACTTTAGAGTGGAGAAATCATCCAAACCTTTCATGGGAGAAATAAGGAGACCAAGATCCAAGAGACAACTCCATGTTTGAAGAAGAAGTTCTTACTAGGTTAATTGAAGAGAGAGGTGTCCTTTCATGGATAAACCATTCATCGGCTTGAGCAAAGGCTAGACTAGATTTCCATGTCACTCGCCCTCCTTGAGGAGGGAAGACTCCCTTCCCAAACCTTGGTTCTATGGTGCTCCTCAAGGCATCTATACTCCACAACAAGGGCAAGTATATTCCTTGCAACAATATCAAGCTCCCCCTAACTCTTATGCTCCACCACATCCTCAACCTTCATACAACGTTCAACACACCTCACAACCACCAACACAATATCAACTACAAAAACCACCCCCATACCAACCACCTCCACAACAACCATCCTACATCCTTCACAATCCTAACCGACCACACCAAAGACCACCACCACCACTACAACCATCATTTCTCCCTCTTCTCCCCATGAGCAAATGAAGATGGTTTCAAGGTTGATGTGGGACAATGTTTTTGAGAATCTAAACAAGGGAGGGAAGAAATTTGATATAGATTATGATGGAGAACCCTTGCCAGAAAGTCCTTCTGAGAGTTCTAAGTGCACTAGAGTTACTATTATCCCACCTTTGATGGATAAGATAACACCTATTATCCCACCCTTGTTTCAGGAGATAACATCGAGCATCCCATTAGTTTTTGAAAGGATAATATCATGTTTCTCACTATTATTCAAAATGACACCACCAAGTGCCTCAATTGTTGATCCAAGACATCCCAATGTGATAGTTCAAGGTTCTCAAGTCTCTGATATGATTGAGATCCCTCTTTTTCATGCCTATGAAGACCCATTCCTCAATGGAAAGAAAAACTATGGCATGAATATTTTGAATGTCTTAAGTCTAACTAAGAAAAAGATAAGAGAGACACCGCCTAAGAGGATAATTTTGAATGAGTTGAAAATTTTTGTTGATGAAGATTCTTACTTTGAGATCGATGATGGTTACCCTGGAGAAGAGGGAAATGAAGAAAAACACTTTATAAGCTTGCATGACCCTTGTGAGGAAGATCAAGTAGTGAAGGTATTTGAGAAGATTTCTTATGACGAGGTTGGAGACATTTTGCTTTTGGATAACGTTTGATTGAATCAAAGAACACCAAGCCTGATTGAAGGCTCTAAATTTAGTGCTAGTGGAAGGAAACCCACATTGGTTTGACACTCTTTCTCTCAAAACACCTTTTCTTGATTATGCTTTTATTTTTTTTCTCTTTTTTTGCAAGAAATACACACACACCATACTTGATAGTTTTTATGTTTGTGAATCATGTTAGACTACGTATAATGGAGGAAAGACGATGCATGAAGGATATAACCAAGGAGATGATCACCATTGAAAATAAAAATTGAAACCATTGAAAAAGCTATAGGAAGGAGTCTAGAATGGCCATTCTTTGCAGCAAGGTCATGTGGTTGGCGAGCCAGAACGGCTAGGTCATTCAAAACAATGGTGGTGGCCCTACCCTACTCACCTAGTGCTACATTGATCACTCCATCTCTTGATAGTTGTCTACCATGTATCCATACCCTCTACCCTAATATTCTAAGCATCTATTTCATGATGAGCACAACATGGTTTAAAGGTTTGGGGTGGTAGGGAGGTAAGCCCCTCCTTTAGCTCATTTTTCTCTTTGCACCTTGTTCTATATTTTTGTTGAGATGATTAAATAGTTGATTAACACTTATACTTTTCTATCATGACTTCGTGTTCTTGTTTTACATTCATGCATACCATTTAGTTTAATTTCATGCATATTTGCGTAATTTTTCAAAATGTTTGCTCTTTTTTCATTCCATCTCATGCATTGCATCTCATGTATATTTTTGGTATTTTTTGTGTTTTAGTTAGGATTTTATACTTTAATATTTAAATTCCCTAAAGTATTTTTGGATGTGATTAAAATGCAAGTTGGCACCATTTTGGACAATTTTGCCCATATTTGGAACTTCTTACCTAAAATATCGTTTTAACGTAATCTCCAATTTTTGAATTGAAAGTTGTGATCTATGATAAATGCACACTAAGTTTCTCTATTTTATTTCTAAATGTCCTTGATTGTTGACTTTTTACATGTGAATCATCTCTCTTATGTTTGTGAATTATTTGGTTGAATTGTGATTTGAGCAAGCTATGAATGCTTAGGGCCTATGGAATAACATGATAGAAATATAAATATCATGTTGTTCAATCATGTAGTGTGATATTATTTGATGAAGTTTTGGAATAGTTTTCATGCAGGAAATATTATGTGGAGAACCACCCTGGTGGTCCCTCTTTGACCCAACTTTTCTTTCATCATATTTTTACCCCTCCACCTCGTGAAAGGATGTCGAAGTGCATATATTCATCCTTGGCCACCTCCAAAAGTTTGGGGTGGCCATATCTATATCTCACCACTTCACTCTCACCACCATATGTCTACCTATGCCAAGGGAAAAAGAAAAGAAAAAAGGGAGAAAAGAAAAAGCAAAAAGAAAATAAAAGATGCTCATGTGTATGAGCTTCTAAATAAAGAAAAGATGAATGTTATAGCACTCCAATCTCTTACTGCAATCCTTTCTTCTCTTTCATACCCATTGAGCTCAAAAACCTCAAACCTAGCTTGCTTAACCCTTTTCCACACCCACGTGGGTCACTTTGTGTGGTTTGAAGCATGAAACTGAATGCATGAAAGTGAAACAACACTCCAAGTCATCTTTAATTAACACCATCATGAAACGATTTACCCGGAGCTACATGAAAACCATGTAGACTGATTGTGCATTCTATGTCGTATATTTGAAGTTTGTATGACCAATGCTCTTTTCATTATTGTTTTGTGAAAGTGGAGAGGAGAGATGTGGAACACAGGTAGTTAGTCACTTTTAAGCCCATTTCATCAATGATCATTTGTTGCAATGCATTTATCATTCTTGTTTGTTAAAAGAAATTGAAGAGATATTAAGTTGGAGCATAATTGAGGACAAGTATGTTTTATGTTTGGGGTGGTGATGCAACCCTATTTTAGGGCTTCATATTATGTATTTTTGCATCTTAATCACATCTAAAATTGCTAGAATGCAAGTTAATTCCCCTAATGTGTGATTGCACTTATGGATGGTTTTTGCATGTTTTGTAGGTAATTTGACCACTACTTGATGGAAGGGAGAGACAAAGGTTGAATGTAGGGTTTCCCAATGCTTGGAGAAAGTCATAAATGAAGCCAAAACGACTCCCAACTTACCCCAAGTGATAAAAGAATGTATTGTAGTAATAACCACCATGGATGACAAAGCTCAAGACCCAAATGCAAGCAAACGACCCCAGAACGATTATGCTACCATGAAATGGTCGTTCTGAGACATGTCACAATCAAAAGAACCTTCAAAAAATGGCGCATACTCCCTGCATGCCCGTGCTAACAGACCCATATGAATGGGATTTCCCTATTCATTCCATTTTTCTACCATAGTTGTTCCCATCCACCATGACTGTTCTACTCAATGCCTAGAATGGTTGTGCTTCCCATCACAACTCTACTGCCCAGCATGGCCGTGCTACATGCAAATCTACCCTATTTTCTACACTACATTACCCATTCTACCCCCCACTTAACCTAATGCTTCCCACCACCTACATATACATAGATGGGGCTAGAGCTCGAGGTTTTCCACTCATATTTCTACCTCTAGCATTCATTTTTACCCCCTTTGCATTCAAGTGATCCGCCTACCTTCCTCCCTCCATTATTTCATATCTACCTCATTTCCACCCAAAAACCTTAGTTTTCTAAGGTTTCCACCACCAAACCTTACCTTTCCATGCCATTTTCCATCTTGGAGGGAGGTGCACTTACTTCTACAAAAAGGAGGTGAAGAAGGAGGATCTATCTTCTACCATGACCTTGTAACTCTTTCTTCTTTCCTTTTTTCTCTTTTGATTGATTATGAGTAGCTAAGCCCTCTTGGTGGGATGTTTGGGGGATTAAATGTTACTTTGATACTATGTTGGGGGAAAATAAATTGTAATGAAAATATTTCCATTCTATGATGATTGTGTCTTGCTTCTATCTCATTTTTCATTATTTTTACTTGTGATTTATGCTTCTAAACATGGATTGCTTGTTATATGATGCTTGTAAACACTTAGAATTTAGGGGAAAATGAATTGTATGTGGATATTTGAGGAACTACTCCTAGGTCCAAATAGTGGATCCCTATCTAGAACCCTATTTTCCTACATAAAGATCTCTTCTCCTACAACAAAGTGTGAGATCTAAGTAGCTAGTATAAGAGTGATTAGTCCAATTTCCTAGAGTTTCCTAAAGGCTAGATGGTGAGTAACGTGGTGAAACACCCTCATCTCTACTCTCCCTTCCTACCCTTGGCTCTTAATTGCCCTATCAACCCTTCCCTAGAATCCTAGATTAGTCAAATCCAATAGAAATCCCACCTAGACCTTGGTCCAATTGAGCATCTTAAGGCTAGATAGGGGGTGTAAGGATGTAGTTCCCCTTATAAACTCTATTCTATCCATGGCCAACCAATAGTCTAGGGTTATTTCATTACTTTTGACTATATGTTTGGTTTGGTAATCTAGAATGAAGATATAGGATTTTCATATTATATCAACCCTCAACATGGATTCCTGTCACATTCCCCCAAATGGCCGCACTCCTCCTCATAACTTGCTAAATCCCATATCACTTGCTTATTGTAGTGTAGTTGCTTGCCTTAATTGCCTCTTATTCAATTGCTTAGGTTTGGATAATTAGTCCTTTCTTGAGTAGTTAGTTCTCTTTTGAGCTTGCTATTGTTAATCTTGCTAGTTAGTGATAACCTAGGTAATTAATTTCTCTAGTGCTTAACTTGTCTCATTAGTGTTAACTTGCTTTTCTGGTATAACTTAGTTGTAGTATTTTGCACTTGCTTAGTTAGTTGATCTCTTTGCTATTTAGCATTTCTTGTTTAGGTAAACTTAGGTTTTCTGCTAATATAGTTTCCTTTCTTGATTTTAATTGCTTACATCATTAGTATAATCAACCAAATCAACCAACAAACCCTAAAAAACTTACTCTCTGCTTTAGGTATGTAGCTCACTCTAACCTAGCTCTAGTTCCCCCTCTCTCCCTACAGATCGAACCTCACTTTCCACTCACCTATACTACAATATTATTTCATGCTCTTACAGGTGATATATTGTGGTCTATGTGAATGTGTTATAATAGGGCCCCCTTATTAATTTGAAAGACCAACGTGTGTGTTTCGGCTTAAGGTGTGTGCATCTAGTCAAGATACAATTGATTTAGGCATGTACACCACTAGGAGAATCACATCACTGTAGATGAGTCCTAGTGAATCTAGGAGTGCATGACTACTGTGACGAGATATAGTCACTAGACTTGCTCCAGGACCAGGTATGAACTCGCTAAACCATTCTTCCCATTACAGTTGTTGATGCAATCTTGTTGTTATGGGAAATAAGGATATAAATTTTGTGTTTCCTCTGCCTACTCTGTGCTCATATTTCCCTACATGATTATCACTAAAATAGTAAATAAAGGTTGCAGAAGTAAACCTAATTTAATTCAATTAATAAAGAGATATTGGAGTTCTAGGGATTATCCACCATAAACAATGTGTTTATTTTAACTGATTCAACTCCTTAAATTTTATGAATTAGATCAGGACCATGCAGATTTGTGTTCCTATAGAACACAAATCTTGCAAGGGTCAGGCTTCCCAAAAACACAAGATCTTGACATTTGAGGATCATTGTCCAACCATCTAGTAAGCTCTATTAAGGATCTCATCAAGAGTTTACGAGCTCAATCAGTTTTCCAAATGACAGGTCTGAGACCTCATCACCATGAGTTATAAATAACAAGATAAAATGGTTAGAACAATCATAGAGCTCCATCAGGTAATCTTGTCAGGATACTACGGGTTCATGCAACTCTAGGATGAGTGATCTCATCACCAAATAAGGATATAATTAATCTAAACATAGAATGACTACATAAATCAGATGGAAAATATCTAATCAATATAATGAGTCAAATATAGTTAAATATGGTACAGGCTATGGGGCTACTCCTGGTGATCCAATATAAAGTCCTTCCTCAAACATAATAAAAATAAACTCTAAAATTAAAGACAGGAATAGAAAGAGTCATGTTTCTAAGATCTAGACAATAAATCAATCTTCATGAGGATGACGACGTATCCTTCTCTCCCTTCCTTGCTGTGAGGGGTCTCTATGATGATCGAGTATGATATAATATGTGATATCTTATACGTGACTTGTCCCTCTCATTTTATAGGGAGGGAATCTAACCGCAAACCCTAAAAATACTCTCTTGGACATGGCTAGAAAATTTAATCTGTCACACTAGTTGGTCGACTTGAAGCTAGTATGTCGGTTGGTGTTGAGTAGATACACAACTTTTATGCAGGCCAATAGACCAATTGGAAACCAACCCATTGATTGGGTGGATTGATGCTTCAACCCAAAGGTAGGTAAATTGACTGATTCGGTGTGAGTTCCATCAAGTCATCTATGAAAATGCACATTCTTGATTTGGGTTGATTCGATTGAGTGGTTAGTGATTCTGAGTTTGACTAATTCTTATTGGTGAGTCAACTAACTAGGAAGTCAGTCAATCGATTGGAAATCTAGGAAGTTGATACATGTACTTAAAGCTTCCAAGGAACCATCAATGAATGGTTACTTTTGAAGAGTTCTTGATCATTGGAGTAAATAGGTGTAAATGTTTTGTTTCTCTACAAAAAATGACCAATCACCTTAGTTAGAGTTTTATTGGTCAGTTGTTGAAGAGAAACAAAACATTTACACCTATTTACTCCAATGATCAAGAACTCTTCAAAAGTAATCCTTCAAAAGTAACTCTTCAAATACTCCAATGATCAAGAACTCTTTTAAACCAAAACTAATGAAATTAAACAATTAATTAATGAAATAATAACAAATGGTTCCTAAGGTATGATTTAAAAGGTGCAATAAAACTAGATGAATATGCATTCATGAAATTACCCCAATCTTGAATCTTGCTCGTCCTCAAGCACTATAAAATCACAAATATTCACTAAATAATACTACCAATTTGTCCTCCTCACTTTTATTACACCACTTGAATCCTTTTCACCTTTCCTGTCCAAGAAATCTCGATTTCCTAAAATCACAAAACACAATTATTTCCTATCCCCTACTCAAACTTGTTTCACAACTTTTTCCATTTCAAGACATGCAAAGAAATAGATGTCATATCCCTTTTATCTTTAGTACTCCTGCATACTCTTATGAGTTCTAAACAAGAACAAAGTTTATTAATTAGTTGATTGAGGGTATGTAGACAATCTAAAATATAAATATGGAGTGAATGGAGATATGTAAAAAGTTGATATCTCCTCTATTCAACTTGAGATCTTTTTTCCCTTTGTTTCAATTACATCGATTGCATTTTTTGTGTTCACATTGGCATCATTTCTTAGCGGTATACCCTTATTACATAGGAGGGGTATGGAATAAGTAGTAGAGAGGGAAAAGGTGTACCCCTCAAACTTGGAGTTTGACACATTTTTTGGCTTTTTGTTTCCTTTTGTTTCTGGAAAATAGAAGGGTAAGAATATGGTGGAAGAAACCTATAAGAGTTAAACATGTGCATCTCATATTTTGAATTCAGTGCATTGGGACAATCACAACATTAGTTCAATTCTCTCTACAACAAGAAACAATCAAGAAATTTCACAAGTTAATACATAATTCGAGTAGGGACACATTGTGTTTGATTCCTATCAATCCTTTAAGGCTAGCCAACATTTTCCAGTAGTAGTGCTACTTAAGGTCCTAAGTGACAAGTTTATTTCTATCCCTAGAAATTTATTAAAATGTTACAAGAAAATTTAATTCATTTAAGGGGTTCACTGATAAAATAAACCTTCAAATATATTATTGACTAGATAAAGGATGTATCATATACAAAAATGATGAAAGCTAAAGTACATGCAAAACCAAAAAAAGATTTTAAAAAATGATGAAATTAGGAAAGATAGAGTGGGTATAATTGGCATGTACCACCCACCTCCATCCTGAACTTAGAACCTTGCTCATCCCAAGAAAACTTTAAATATAGAGTGGAGGGGAAATTTTCACTAAGATCACCAAGCTGTCTTATTAACTCAAAGAATGTCCATCTGAAAGGAATGTTGAAGAGGATTGGGGCCTTAAATAGAGGAGATTCATGGTGGACCCAGGGATTGGGTTTTCATGAAGCTCAAAGGGACTTTCTGGTTGATTGAAATGATATCACTTTTCCCCTTGTATTTCATCCAATAAGATCCGCAAGTCTTCATGTATCAGTAGTGGAAGTGTTGTCAATGTGCGTGGATTAGGGATGAAAGGAATATGATTGGAACTATACTCACCAATTATATTTTAAGTAAAATATTCCACAAATACATGTGGTGGGTCACCTTTTCAAGGGATAAGTTGGTATAAGGTGAATCCACCTTCTATAGTGGTGTTGTGGTAGATCAGGTGAAGGATCTGGATCAGGTCTCTCCTCACTACATAGACCTACATGTAGTAAATATGGTGCTAGGTATGGGAAGAACTATCGTGTCGGCCTAGCATAACTTTTTTTGCAATTGTGTGTCCTCCTTTTATATCATCTTGTCAAAATTATGGTTAATGGAGGCATCAAGATCCTTTAGAATGTCAAAATGTTGCTCTAATTCTTTTGTGAGACATGTGCCCAAATCATTGAGCTCGGAAGGAACCATAAAAGGGAACTCAACATCACAATCTAATAGTAGAGGCATGTAAAATTTTTGTAGATTTGGAATCACATCATTAGGTTTAACCTGATATGGAACAAAAAGTGATTGAGGTAGAATACAAATCTATTGCTGAATTTTGTTTTTATTTAAACCAACCACATGTGAACCTAAAGTTAGTGGTTCATCTTCCAGAGAATGCTCAACCAAAATTTGTTGGTCATTGATGATGTATGAATATGGGCATGCAATAGAGAAGGGTAGTAGAGTCTGATGATGTATGAATATGGGCATGCAATAGAGAAGGGTAGTAGAGCCTGAGGTTGTTGGGAGATTCTTTGAGCCAACCAAGCATCAACCATGTTATCCTAGACCTCTTGGTTCATGAACTTCTAATCATAAGCAGTCATCCACTCACTGTTAGACATCTATTGTTGATTGTGGCACCGCATAGATAATGTCCAAGATGTAAAACATTACTCTCTCAAGTCGCCCATGGTCTTTCTATGAAATTTGTCTATATCCTGACTTGCTTTGTGTTGTATCTCTGCTTCATCCATTTGAAATGATTTCCTAAAAAATAAAGAATTTTCACAACCAGGATGAAAGAGGGACGAAGTTGGTTTTTCCTAAACAATGGGAAAATAAATTACAAAAAAATAATATAGAAAAATAAAAATCTAAATTGTAGGGAATTATGAATCCCACTAAAAGTTACAAAACAAAACTAAACTAAAAAATACAAAAGCAAACTAAAACTACAAAAATAACTAGAAAGAAGAAATCCTAATTATTCAAAGCAATGGGGCTTGAAAGAAACTCCATTGTCCCTGGAAGTGGTACCAAAATTTGATGAGTATCTTTTCCACAACAGATTCACTAGGGAATATGATTTCCTAAATTTTAACCTTCAAAGCATCAATAAACTCGCCTATAAGAAAATAAGTTAGTTATGGTACAAAAAGGTGTCAAGACCATGAGACAAAGTGATTAAGAATTACATTCGGACCTATTGATAAGATTAATATTTAAGATCTGGTTGATGATGAATGTTTATAACTAAAATAGGAAATAAAGGTGGTTTAAGTAAAATAGATTTAATTCGATTAATAAAGAGATATTGGGGGTCCTGGGGTTCACCACCATAGACCATGTTTTTACCTTAACTGATTTAACTCCTTAATTTTTTTATTAGATCAAGACCATGCAGATTTGTGTTCTTGTAGATCATAAATATTGTAAGGGGTGAGCTTCCCATAAACTCGGTATCTTGGCATTTGAGGATCATTGTTCAACCATCTAGTCAGCTCTATCAAGGATTTCATCCAGAGTTGTGTTCCAACTCAAGGGTCAGGAATTTCATTGCCATGAGTTATAACTATCAAGATAATATGGACATATCAATCATAGAGGTCTATCAGTTGATCTTGTTAGGAGACTATGAGTTCATGCAACGTCAAGATCAGTGATCTTGTATGGATTCATGCAATGTCATGTTTAGTGATCTCGTCACCCAACAAGATTATAATTAATCTAATCATAGAAAAAGTACATAAATAGGAAGAAAAAAATCTAGTCAATAGAATCATGGAGTCAAATATAATTAAAAGGAGAACTCCACATGCCCCAATATGGATTTTTTACTCAGACATAATAGAAATAAATATGAAATTAAAGATAGGGATATAAAGAGTCATGCTCCCAAGATCTTGCATAATAAAGCAATTTCCATGAGGATGATGGCAGCTCCTTCTCTCCCTTCCTTACTTCATGCACCCCTGGGGCTCTCTATGATGGTCAAGTATGAGATTATATGATATATCTTGTAAGTGGCTTATCCCCTTCCTTTTGTATAGAGGGAATGTGACCCCAAACCCTAAAAAACACTCCTATAGTGGCTAGAAAATTGGATCTGCAATGCCAGGTAGTCAAATGGAAGACCAGTCAATTCGTTGGCTTTTGAGTAGATGGATGACTTTTATGCATGTTAATTGGCCCATTGGGGATCAACCAGTCGATGTGTGGATTGATTCTTCGGCCTAGAGGTGGGTAAGTCAATCGATTCAAGATGAGTTGATCGGTTCATCTATGAAAATGTGCCTTCTTGATTCAAGTTAAATTAGTCGAGTGGGTGGTCAGTCGACCAGTTGGTGATTTTGAGTTTGAGTAATTGTTGCTGACGAGTTGACTAATTGGGATGATAATTAATTAAATGGAATTTTGGGAAGTTGAGATATACACTTGAAGCTTACTTGATCTTCAATTTAAGTAGTATTTCTAAATGGTTCTTTATCCTTGGAGTAAATGGGTATGATTGTGTTGTTTCATTGTAATAAAATAGCCAAAACTAACTAAAACTATGAATAAAATGACAAATAAAAACTAATAAGATTAAACTCAAAATTTATGAAATAACAACAAAAAGTTCCTAATGAATGATCTAAAAGGTGCAAAAAAACTGGATGAATATACATTCATCAAATTACCCCAAACTTATACGTTTCCTGTCCTTGAGGAACATAAAATCAAAAATATTCATCAAATAATAGTATCAATATGTCCTCCTCACTTGCATAGAACCACTTGCATCCTAACCACCTTTCATGGCTAAGCGATCCTGATTTCCTGAAAGTGTAAGACATAATATTTCCATATTCCTAACTCAAATTTGTTTCACAACTTGTTTCAATTTCAGGACATGCAAAGAAACATATTTTATATCACTTTTGTATTTGGTACTCCTACATATTTTTATGAGTTCTAAACAAGAAGAAGGTTCATTGATTGAATGGATTGGGGGCATGTAGATTCTACTAGGTAAAATAACGGAATGAATGAAGATATGGAAGAAGGAGATCTCTCCTCTATTTGACTTGAGAACTTTTAATCTTATTTATTGCAATTATGTTGATTGTAGCACATTGGCATCTTTTCTTGGTGGTACACCCCTATTACATAGTAGGTATATGCAAGAAGTTGTAGAGAGGAAAAGTGTGTCCCACCCCGAACTTTGAGTTTGCATGGCACCATTTTTGTCTTTTTGTTTATTTTGTTTTTGGTGAATGAAGGGGTAATAAGGTGATGAAATAAATATAGAAGTGGATGAAGTTGTGCATCCACTTCCTTATTTCATTTAGGGTTGTGCATCCACTTCCTAAAAACTACTTCACTGAAATTTTGGGTCCCAAGTTGTTTATTTTGTCTGGTGATGGTCTTTTTTAAGAAACTAGAGGAAAAAAATTGCCATCTTCCTTATTTCATTTATTCAAATGTCTAGAGATTAGAGTAACTTGTTTAATCACTAATAAATCAGTAATGTATCAAAAATATCATTATATAGGTTTTTGAGATCAGACAATTATTCCTGACTTGATGCAATGGGTTCTAGAGTATGACTCCAAAATTTCAGTAAAGTAATTTTTAGGGTTACATGAATTGAATGAAGTAAATATGACCCTCATACAAATATGTAATATTTATGTGTTGTTTTCTCGTGAATCATGATATTAGAAGTATTCATGGAACTTGGGAACCAGAAATTGAGGTATGTGCAATCCCCTACTTTTTGGGCATATAAATGACTATGAACCTATATATACAATAATAAGGCATCCCTTATATAACTTTCTTTTTGACTCAATTTATATTGTATCTTTCTTATTGATTGATTTTGTAATTGCCCCTATCATGTTATCATTATTTGTGCTAAAAGCTTTTGCAATGTGATATTGACTAAACATAGTTATCTTGTCACTCCATTATGTGTGCATTGTATTAGATTAGTTTATCTATTGTAGATACTTATGTATAAGCATTAGAACACATCTTTTTCCATCTGGGTTGAGTCTTTTCCAACCTTATTATATATATTGGGTGTTTTTTTGCCTTGGGTGCATCTTCTCCAGCCACTTTTAGTCCAAAGATCTTGTGATGTCTTGGCCCTACATAGGTAGATTTAGTCTATACTATATATGCATGCAACTATTTAATTTTATGAATTGTGGAATATTTTAATGACAATACTTTTATGTATATCACTTGGCACTCTTAAATTTTATTCCGCATTCTTTTGTTTGAACACTTCTCTTGAACTTACCTAAATTCAAATCGCCCCCTATTGATGGAACTCCTTCTCTTTCACTTACAGTTCTTAAAATGTCCAAACATTTTATATTGTGTACATATACCGGTGTTTGTTGATGCATACTATTTTTATCTATTTTCTAAGTTGTTCCAAATTGCCCAGGAGAGTAGCTGAATGTTGATAAGGAGTTCATGAACTGGGATTTTGAGGTGTCAGCTTCCCAGGAGTAGATCTTGAGTATATCTTCTAAGATGCTTAGGTTTCCCAATGCAACCAACCCTATCTATATGCTTATTAGTTCCTTTTATCTATCCCATTTGGAATTGTTGTGGACCTTTCTAATGCCATGTAATATCTTAGTTTTATTTTTGCTGCTCAAGTACTCTTTTGCATGATGACCATACTATTTTTAGGAACGTTATGTAACCCTTTTATTTTTTAATGTTATTGAAATACAAGGTTTAGGTTGCTTGTTATCTTTCAAAATAAATGTACGGAGTGGATCCCATCTTGGGTCCCACTCCTTAAAACATGGTATCAGAGCCTTAAAAGCAGTCAGTAAAACTAGCTATATTAGAAAATGTCTTGTTAGGTTCTTACCCTTTCTTTTCCTAATTTTAGGAGGAACAAACTTTTGGGGAATGATGAGTCCTCTAAATCATGAGATAACCAGACTGGGTTTACTACCCCGCTATAACCACAATTTGGGAGGCCATTGATGAGCCCACCATTGCAAACTCCTAACACCCAAGTCAATATCATAGTACATATTGTGGTCACAGTGCCTCATGTTTCAACCATCCCCCTCCTCCCATTCTCATACTTGAGCAAGATTTGGCTTTCATATGTCAACTTCTTTCTTTAACGTTGATGGGTTGGGTCAATGCTAACTCATGGGGTTGATATTCCAAGGAGTATTCTCTAACAGACTTCATACAGATGCAAGCGACATACTTCAAAGTGGAAGGATAAAATGAAATGGTGGACAAAGTCGATGATTGGATTTTGGTCATTGAGCATACCTTTGAGGGCATGGTGTGTCCTCCTCACATGAAGGTCCTCTTCGCCTCTTATGTTCTAGATGGGCCAGCTCACATTTGATGGAATTAGGTCGCTCACACTAGTGACACTTATTCTATGTCTTGGGAATAACTTTTTACACTTTTCTAAGAGAAGTACATCTTCTATGTCGCTCTAAGGAAGAAAGAGGTTGAGTTCTACAGTTTTAAGTAAGGTTCTATGAGTGTCTCTACCTACATTCTAGAATTCCTTCTCCTAGAGCTCTATGCCACTAGTTAAGAGGAGACTCACTGAGCTACTCTCTTTCTAGAAGGACTAGTTATCATGTAGGACTTGTATAGGTTCTACAGCTCCTGCTCACTTTTTTTTAAATGGTTGACAAAGCTTTGGCAGTGGAAACATATCATGGTTTTCAGGCCTCGCATCACCACAACAACAACAAAAGGAAGAACTATGGTGATGACTATCAGTGTGAGAAGTGAAGGCATGGCATGCACCACCCCCCACCAAGAAAAAAAAAATTTGGGTAACACTGGAGCAATGAGAGAGGATAGATAGGTGTCCTCCCATATGTGTGGTTAGGTCAGGCACATCAGGCCCCAGTGCCCTCAACTATAGCAGCATCCCGCATTGGCCCAGACACCGACAAGAAAACAACAACCATAGTAGTGTTAGAATCAGCCCCTGAGAAATAATGATAAAAAAAATCAGGAACATAGATGTCCTCCTATTGAGAGACGTGTGGACAGAGTCATAAGATACCATGCATTTACTTCAGCAACCCATAAAATCATTGTTTGATCTTGTCTCTTCGAATACATTCATATCATCTGTTACAACCCAAATTTTTGTGTTCTTTTGGTGAGAAATGTAATTTCTCCTATTAAAGATATTTGAACAAATAATGATATGATTTGTTTTGAATAAAAGGATTTCATTTACAATAGCCTTGTTGGTTATTTTGTGGGCTTTATTGGTTGTTGGGCTGAATAACAAGGAAAAGACAAAGGAAACTCCATTATTATATGAGTAAATAAGAAATGGAGAAAAGAATGATGTAGAAACCTATAGAAGGCAAGGGAATATTATCCAAAGGTGGATTTCGTGCCTCTTGGGTTTCTTGGGTCCCAAGGAGTCCAAAGTTGCAAAGATAATACAACAAGAAAAGAAAAGATCAATTTAATATTTCTTTATTAAGAAAGAAATTGGAGCCAATGATAAAATATGGGAAATAAGTGGAAAGAGGTATGATTGAGTCATCTTTGGTGGATTTTCATATCCATAAGGTTTCTAATGTTATAAGGAATTCCAGAAAGGAAAATAAAAAGAGAGATAAAGAGAAATCCTCAAAAACAGATATTTTAATAAAGAAATAAATAAGATAATGAGAAATAATGGATATAGATGCATCTAGAAGGATAATGAGTATCCACTAAAAAGGATTTCGAAATATTAGAGTTTCTTGGGGTCGAAGGAGCCCCAATAGATAAAAAGAAAGAGAAAATACAAATAATACAAAATAAGAGGATAATGTGATACATAATTAATGAATTTTTTGGTATTATTAAAAAGAGGTATTTTCTACTATAAGAAAGTATAATTCCGTGCCTATGGATTAAAAGTCAAGCATAAAGAGAATAAGACAAAGGATTTTCGAATTCCTAAATATCTAGTGAATATGTTTTTTTAAGAAGATGCTTAAGAGAGAGAAGTTTGCTTCCTAATGAAGGAACTTGGGTTCCTATTGGGAAAGGGACTTGTTAACTCATGGATGGTCATCCTAGGGCTTCGTTACCCTCCCCTATATAAGGGTAGATCCCATGGATGAGCCCAAGGAGATCCCATGCATCTCTCTCTTCTCCTTCTTCTTCATCATTCAAACCCTAGACCTTGTTAGCCGATCCTCTCTTTCCCTCACATTCAAGAAGTATACAAGAGGGTATGAGGGTCTTCGAGTGGGTGAAACAAAACCAGAACCCCTCATGGGGTGGCAAGTCATGCGGGAACCAGAGGTACCCATGAGGACGCCGACAACAAACTCCTTCATATTCACAGTGAAATAAGTTCATACAAGGGAATCTCGTCGACCCCAGAACCTAGAAAGAATGCGGAAAGCTTGCTACAGGTCTCCCCTACCTAACTAGAGCATGAAGGCACTTGGACGGGGTCTTTAATGGACCTGTTCGGAGCACCTTCCTCTGACACGACCTGCGAGCATGGAGGGTTGTTTTGGGTCACCTTTGACCACCAGCCACAGAGCAATCGCCCTCCTCAACTTCGATAATGAGTAGGCGGTCCTTCTTGGTCCTGCATAGAGCTCAAGAGAGTGAGGGCAAGCTGGGCGGGGAGCATTCCCGCACCCATCATCATGGCAGGCTGGCAGGAGACCTGCATCGCGAGGAAGGAGATGATATAATGAAAAGACGCGGCTTCCCCTGGCACATGTGCATTAAGGGAGGGACAGGGAGGTCTTTTACCTCTTGTAAATCCGGTTCACTTAAGGAATTGGTTTTCACTGACGTATCGAGCCACCATTGGCCAAAAGGTACTTTTATTTGTAAAAATTGTAGAAAAGGATTGGTAGCTCTGATGAATAAAGTTAAAATATGAAAGTTACTTAGAAAAATTCTAGGAATCCATTAAAAATAGATTTAGAATCTAATTCCTCTTACAATTGAAATAGTAGTGGAAGTTATCAACTTTAATGCATTAATGATTAAGAAACCCTAATTTGAGTGGATTATTGTATTGAGAAGGGTTATGTGAATGATTAAAGTTGATATTAACCTATTTATTATAAAAAGACACATCAAGATCTAAAAGGATGAACTTTACATGTAATGAGATAAATTTAGGGTTCCATGTACATGAATGAGCTTTAATGGGACTTGAAACCCTAATGTTAGTAATTGTGACTCTTAATGGCTTTAATTATTCAAATTCATGAATAAAGTTGAGATATGATGGTTCTAAGCTATATTAAGTATAAAAGTTCCTAATTGTGGATAAATACCCTTTATATGGTACTTAGGGTTTTCTAAGGAATGAAGGTGGAATTAGTGATAAAT